>OU565297.1:12900779-13523279 GCA_913789915.3 Sphecodes monilicornis | reverse complement strand
TACTTTCGTTCGGCTAAAACAGAAGCGGCTTCCTCCTTGCCGCACGTCGGCTAAAAGGATATACCGATTCGCAGAGAGTAATTACACCATGGCGTCAGATCTGGCCGACACCTAAATAGGAGCTGGCAAATTCTATGGCGTGATCAGTGACACGCCAGGCAGAAAAGGTTAACAGGCTCTCCGTGGATATTCGGATCAGGAGTTATGGTAAAATCAAACCAGTCCGGAGGAGAACCTGTTGCCGTGTCTAAGATCGAGAGGATCGATAAGACCGAAAGCGGAGGTGGAATCTCGCCCGCGGTGTAATTAAGCATTGACCTATAACGAGCTATAATTAGTTATGTCCCGACGAGGCGGATAGGAATCGGATGATCAGCGTGCTGATAGCATCAGCACACTAACTTTCATTGGGGGACAATTCGTGCGACCATTGTGTTCTCCATTTTGATTCTTCTTTTTCGCAATTTCAGGTTACGTGCTTATAACAGTCTGCAAAAAACCGTGAATTTTCAGCACTTTTTTGGAGAGACTTAATAGACCTTCTTTCCTAAATGAGTATCTTGTTTAAAAGGCTGCTAATAAGGCATTTTTTAAGACTTTGGTGTAAAAAGATTACTTCAACTTTTATAATACAGTCACTCCCATTAATATTCGAACACTCCTAAAAAGATCATAACTTTTTTAATATTCGACCATATGACTTGGTTTTTTTTTTAAGAAGTTAGTACGATGACGCAAAATGGAAATTTTGAAAAAATTGTAATTGGTCGGAATTGCAAAGAAGAAACTAAAAGTTGTTTTTCACAACTGTTTTATGTGGGTCTAAATTGGAAGTTTATCAAATACGGTTAGTAGATCTACGAGAACTGTATACACTTTGAAAATTTTACAAAAATCGGTAAACGATGCAATGGGCTAAAAACGATTAAAAATTGTGAAAATTGCAGTTTTTCACCATTTTCGGCCTTAAACTATAATAAATCGAAGAATTCTTACGTCTTTCGATTCCTGACGCTGTTTTCCACATTATCCGATTTTGATGAAATTTTCAAACTGTATGTAATTGACACAGATATACAAAACGCATTTTTAAAATTTTCAATGTAGGCCCATATCAAAAAATTGTAAAAAACAACTTTTAGTATTTTCTCCGCAATAACGGCCAATTGAAATTGTTTCAAAATTTCTTTTTCGTGTCATGCAGTTAACTAATTGTTCTAGCGTCTCAAAGAAGTCCAAGTAGTAGGGTCCAATATTAAAAAAGTTATCGACGTTTTAGGAGTGGAGTTTTCAAAAATTCTATTCGTGTTTTCAGGAAAAAATTTCTATGAATGACGCTTATCTTCAAATTGAAGACGGGGCATGGCCTTATAATGTGAATAATTAACTCACACCTATACTATATTATTTAATTAAATCTATCAATTATGAATCATTCGACTGTCTGAAACATTTGATTCTTATCATATAAGGGAACTGAACAACATGCTAATTTGTGTTAGGTTAAAACTTTATTGGATAACGTATTATTTATTCTATTATAATGCACTTAATTTTTTATAATAAGCAATTTACCAACTTCTTCATAAATAGAAAATGGAAACAGATTTTAGGTGTATTTAGTTTTTCGTTAGTAATGTATTTTATAACTTTGCAGTTCATAATAGTTAGTGTATAGACGTAACTATTTATAGATTTTCAGAAGCACAATTGTTTCAGTATTTGGCCAATGCTTCGAAATGAAATTGTTCATGTTTGTAGATGAAGTAAAGTTGAATATCAATTAAAATAATTTACTGTTTTGCATGAATTGCATTCATATCATTCATCGTTAGTGCCACTTTATTGTTTGTAACTAAATTATAAATTACTACTATAATTATATACATTGCTTTAATAGAATTATGCCGAATTCCGGCAATGATACTTATAGTAACCAATATATTTTACATAGTCCAAAATTAGTGTCTTTTATTACAATACACGTTTCTGAGACAGTATAGCGTCAGAATTTTGGAAATGAAATATTTGTTTCATTAGAAACTGAGTTTTCTTTTTTGAATTAACCTTAAACGTTAGAATAAAGGTTGAAATAAATTATGATGAATAATAACTCAAATGAAAAGGTAAGTAATGAGGACTTTAACACGTTAGAAAGTTTGGTAAAAATCCCAGAATATAGTCAGTTATATCGTACATTATTTCCAAAGAATCTAACAATTCTAAATAATGCTACAGTAAATTGCAAAATTAGAGAACTAACAATTAACCTAACTATAAGATTATGTCTTCATTGAAATATCAATGAATTTTTTTTTTAAAGTTATGTCTTTCACATTGAAATATTTATCGGGAATTGTTGGATTATGGATTATATATAAAATAAAGCACACCCTCTTTAAATATAAAATAGAATTGATTCTAGAATATTTCGTTGAAGAGTAAAGACATGCTTCAGAACGTGTCTTCTAACGTATTATTTAGAATAAATTCTATTTTATATTTAAAGAGGGTGTGCTTTATTCTACACCCACAATCCAACAGGAATGTTTCCAAATTAATGAATAATATTTGTCTTGGTTAATATATCACTACTGAGCAATTTTACATTGCAAGTATTTAGTTTGTATTTCTATCTCCCATTTCTCCGTGTTAAATGATACATATTGAACACTTTTGAAATATTAATTGGAACAGCTGGTAGTATGTCCTTTTTACATAACATACCACAGGATAACAGCAAGGCGTTAAGTCAGCAACCAGTTTATTAACGTTTCCAACTAGGAGAAACGTTAGAGCTTCGAATGTTTCTATTACTCACGATCAGTCAAACAAGTTGAACAGCGTGAAAAAGCGAGAAAAAAATCGAATTAGATCTCCGCAACTAGCCTATGTAATTAGGATACTGTAAATGTCTTAACTCGGTCGATAACTGCGAACGAGGATTGTCTGGTTATTCGAAAACCAGTCTAGAAGTCGAGGGAGGAGAAAAATTCTTCTGGTAACAAGCTGATCGATCACTTCAGAAATGTACAATGAATTTGATAAAAAGGGTACAGCTTTTAGGGAGTCCTCGTGGAAAGACAACAAAACATGTTCAGGACAGAGGACAAGGTATAATTAATTTTGTCGCTCGTTAATGATGAATTAGCACCAACTATCTGATAATAAGTGATGAATAGGTTGCGTAAAGTTTGCTGAAGCCTCGGGACGTTCTCGATCATTCGTCTCCCTTTTTAGATTACCAGGAATGCGTGTTTTTGTGAAATTTGATTCTTTACGTAATTATTAATGATTGATCGAGTGCGATTAGTATCTCGGCGTTCTCCTTAGACCGAATGCATTTCTGAATGGCTATAAATTATTCAGTTCTCTTACTGGATGTTTGTGTGACGGGGAAATTCCCAGTTTGACAGAGAAATCTATTAATATAACTGTGATAGAAAACGATGGGAGATTTAAATCTTTATAATTGATAATAATTTATATTTGTAATATTTTCTCTATTAACCTTCGCAAGACGGGACATGGCCCCATTTTGACCAATAGTTAAAAACGGTGTATCTAAGATCTAATTATCTACTAGCCAGTTCAAATTATTAGCTACTACTAAAATTTATTTAATGTTTCTACTGTTTTAAGTTGCACCGATCCGTTTATGTCATAAATGCATAAAATCATCAGTCTAATTAATAGACTGCAGATCGTTATGGAAAATAAAAATTGTTAGCATCAGTTCCAAAAAACAGTTACCATATAGAACATTCGTTTCTTTCTTAGCAATCTTAATAAGACAATGTATTGACATCTTCAAGATTCATTTACTGTTTCTACTGTTTGAAGTTGCGTTTTTGTCAAAAAAGCATGAAATCCGCAATATATTAATTACAATATCATCATCGTCAATATATAAGCAAAATATAGTTCTGCGAACGAAACAACTTGTGTCAATCTTGCCAAACCGTCAAAAACGAAAGATACTGTGTATGTCACATAAACAAAATACTATCCTGGAATTACTATCGTTGCAATATATTGTGGGCTATCTGTGTAATATATTTATAGAAGCTTCGTTTGTAATATATGACGTTAGTTCTCATAATTTGGGCATTGCCATATAACACGGTTCAGGTCCTGAAAAATGGATATCTGATAATAATGCGGATATCTGGATACTCAGTCCATTGATATGTACTCAACCCGTATTATGTGACACTTCTCGGCGTCCGAGGCCTCTCGAGCTTCACGGCCCCTCACGGGGTGTACCCGCGGGAGCGGGGATTGTTTTACGACACTTCTTGTTCAGAATTTGGTGACACTTAGTAAGAGTAAGGAGAGTAGCATCACGTCTCTCCGTCGCTCGTCAGTCGTCCGATCGTCTTATGTTTCAGACCATAAGGGTACGTGTCCATCTGAGAGTTTTTGTCGATAGTTGCTCTCGAGAGTACTCTCAATTTATGTGTCCATTTGATACTTCAGAAATTTTTTGCTCTCGGAGATTGACGCGACAGTCGACTCTCGGAAAGTTCTCTCAGGTATATGGCCATCTGAATTTCGTGCGTGTAGCTCTCAGATGAATCTTGAGAGTTATTAGAATACTCATGAACAGAATGGATGTGCCAAAGTTTGCTGCAATTGTTGCAATGTATTTAATAACGAAAAAGAAATATTCCAAAAGGAGAAAGTGTTGGATTAAACCATGGATAATGCGACGCGATAAAATGGGTGCATTTTCTACACTTATACAATAATTGCATATAGAATATGCACAACAGTTTAGAAGCAAAATTATACAATTTCAATTCAATTTCGAATCACAATTAAATGTTTTTGCTAATTCATTAAAAATATTATTTTTCTTATCACGATTCTTGTAATCTGCGTGTATGATATTCCATAAAAATTCATTATTTTCGTACAACGTGATTAATTATTCCGCTCATTGTTGTATATATAAATATGTATACAATATAACAATATATATATATATGTGTGTGTGAAAATTATCTCGACAACTCTCAGCAATACGAGTGGCGTTCGTATAGCTGACAGTTGCTCGCCGAGGGAAAAATTGAACGTGTCCATTAGCGTTTTTCATCTTTCTGTTTGCTCTCCGAGAGTTTTCCGTGGAGCTCTCCGATAGCCCTCTCAATACCGTGTACACTGTCAAATTTGACTCGCGAGTTTAAACTCTCAGATGGACACCAGAGTAGTGCCAGTCGAAACGCCGCGCCGTTGTATCATTATATATCTTTTTCACTTTTACCAGCTCGTTGATTAAGTCAAGCCCTTTCCCACGTCCTATAGTACCACTAAAATTAACGGAACATAAAGGCTTTAATATAGTGATTAACTCCTGAAAAATTCATTAAAGCACATAAAGCAGAAACAATGTTACAGATATTTCGCCGTTAGCCCCTTGTCGTACCAGCTAGACAACAAGGTCGGCCACGCGTCGAGCCATTTAGCTGTTTAGCCGTGTGCTCGAACTTGGGCAAAATGTATGCGTCTTGTGACATGTATATTTCGGCGCAACGAAAGGAATTGTGAAATAATAAACACGTTTGGGCACAACTAATACTTTTAAGATGTCTGGAAAGTAATTATGATCAATTCATCGGTGAACAAAAATGATTTATAATTTGACAGTGGATAATGTATCGGTAACAATTCGTAAATTAATACTTAACTTAAGTTAATAATGTTTTGAGAAAACTCATAGAAAGTTAGTAATCTTCGTGTTAGTGTTGTTTACGTTTGTCACGAATGAAGTACCACAAGCCAGGCTCGCGTTGTTCGCGTTTGGTCCGAACGAAGTACCACGAGTCAGGCTCGTGTTGTTTACGTTTGGTCCGAACGAAGTACCACGAGTCAGGCTCGTCCTTATTGTTTTTGTCCCTTTCATACCACGAGTCTCGCTCGTTGTTAGAGGCCAAGGGGTTAAGCTATTTCGTCCCACTGTATATGTCGATTTCTAATAAAAAGTATTTACGCGATCCAATGGTAGCGCACCTGCAGAAGGAACTCGCGACGATCATTCTCGCTTTAGGCATCTGTGGGCCTCGTTTGCCTGTTCGTCGGATCGATATGATCGAGTTTCGAGCCATCACTCACGTTTCGTACGTGGCGGTTCAATAAGCCCCCGGTTTAAACGTCGTGTTACCACATATTCGCCGACTAGTTAAGGCTAAACCCGTATCGTACACGCGGCCAACAACCAACAACGAGAGAGGAGACGAAGGAGAAGCAAAGTGGCGTTGCGGGGAGAGACCGAGAAGACAGGGGAACGAGGAGAAAGAGCAGGGTCGTGACACGTACGTGTATACGAGGCACACGCGCGTTTCCCATATCGACAGCCGGTTGCCGTGGCCGAGCCGCAATCAACGTCTTATTGGTTCCACTGGTTGTCTTTGGCTATAATTCTCGTTGCCCTTCTTCGGCCAAGACCGGTGAGCACTTCTTCCGGCTACCGTCCCGATTCCTCATTAGCGCGCACGCTCGACCATTGACAAACGCTGAAAGTGATTCGGTAACGATCCGACGTCGATCAACCACATGTGCCTACCGGGATGAGTTATTGATACCCCGAAATAATCGGGTATCAGGAAAAATTTCATTGAAAAATTCTTGACGTACAGAAAATGATTAATAGACAGCGGATTTTATACATTTATGAGGAAAAAATGAGTATGTGTAATATAAAATTGGAAAAAACATTAGAAGAATTTAAAAATACTGTTATATTATTTTCAACCTATTGAACGTATTAAGAAAGAAAATAAATTTCTATTTCGCTCCAATTTGTTGCAATTCTGCAAATTAGCTTCAAATTAATCTTTAAGGGAAATTTACAGTTTTAAATTAATTTCGTAGATATTGTGTGATCATTAATGATGAACAAAGAGATTCTAGAACCCAACCTAACTCAAATCCGGTTACTTCTAACTAGTAAACTATAAAAAACTCCTTAAAATTCAGAAAGCAATATCACGACGCCATTTCGTTCCTCTGTGTCAACTTTTCGAAACAATGATCCACGGCCTGAACATGTTTACTAATTCCTCGAAAAAATAAAATTAAATAAAATTTAAATTTTAAAAAGTTATCTAAATTTTTTAAATTTCAAAACTTCTTGCAGAAACAGAAGGAGAATTCTTCAATAATATAATTCCTTGCGGAGGTAAAAGTAAGTGTTATAAAATACGACTTCTTATAGACATAGAAGTATTCAAAAATACACCTTATACTTCTCATAGAATTGGAAGAAGAAGTACTCAAGAAGGTATATGCTTGTAGAAATAGAAAGACAACTATTCAAAAATATCTAGATAAATCATTTGGTTTAAAGTAACAATAATAAATAAATAAATATTGAAAAATACTAATTTTCACAGAAGTTGAAGGACAAGTATTCAAAAATACAACTCAGTATGTAGGAAGAGAGGAATTTAAAAATGCAACTTCTGGTAAAATTAGAAAGAGAAGTGCTCAAAAATGCATCTGCTTGTAGAAGTAGAACGGCGAGTATTCAAATATACAACTCAGTATTGAGGTAGGAAGAGAGGAATTTAAAAATACAATTTCTGGCAGAATTAGAAGAAGAACTGCTAAAAAATTCATGTGCTTGTAAAAGTAGAACGACGAGTATTCAAATATACAACTTTGTATAGAAGTAGAAGGACAAGTATTCAAAAACACATCTATGTATTGAGGTAGGAAGAGAGGAATTTAAAAATACAATTTCTGGCAGAATTAGAAGAAGAACTGCTAAAAAATGCATGTGCTTGTAGAAGTAGAACGACGAATATTCAAATACACAACTTTGTATAGAAGTAGAAGGACAAGTATTCAACAACACATCTATGTATTGAAGTAGGAAGAGAGGAATTTAAAGATGCAACTTCTGGTAAAATTAGAAAGAGAAGTGCTCAAAAATGCATGTGCTTGTAGAAGTAGAACGACGAGTATTCAAATACACAACTTTGTATAGAAGTAGAAGGACAAGTATTCAAAAATACAACTCAGTATTGAGGTAGGAAAAGAGGAATTTAAAGATGCAACTTCTGGTAAAATTAGAAAGATGTGCTCAAAAATGCATGTGCTTGTAGAAGTAGAACGACGAGTATTCAAATATACAACTTTGTATAGAAGTAGAAGGACAAGTATTCAACAACACATCTATGTATTGAAGTAGGAAGAGAGGAATTTAAAGATGCAACTTCTGGTAAAATTAGAGAGAGAAGTGCTCAAAAATGCATGTGCTTGTAGAAGTAGAACGACGAGTATTCAAATACACAACTTTGTATAGAAGTAGAAGGACAAATATTCAAAAACACAACTCTGTATTGAAGTAGGAAGAGAGGAATTTAAAAATGCAACTTCTGGTAAAATTAGAAAGAGAAGTGCTCAAAAATGCATGTGCTTGTAGAAGTAGAACGACGAGTATTCAATTATACAACTTTGTATAGAAGTTGAAGGACAAGTATTCAACAACACAACTCTGTATTGACGTAGGAAGAGAGAAGTATATAAAAATGGAACTTCTCGTAGAATTAGAAGGAGAAGGAGAAGTATCCCAAAACATAACTTCTTGTATCAATAATAGCTCGACATATTACCACAATAATCACCTAACAAGTAGTAAGCTTTCTAACTAAAAACACATGATGTACATTAACGCAGCCCGATAGCCGAACAATCCATTACACCGTTCGGTTATCACCCCCGTCAAACGTTTCAAAAATCACGACGATAAGACGGTCCGCGTTGAATGTACTTTTCCACGATTAATGGCCATTAATTACAGGTATCTGTGTCGGTTGACAGATTTTTCAGGTAGCGCATGAGAAATGTGGTGTGTTCGGTTGCGCCGGTGTATCGGCTCCAGCGACGTGTCGCGCATACGTGACATTCAGAAAAGCAAATTCCCTGCTGGCAACGAAACGAACCTCGGCTCACATTATCATAATGAACCCGTGTCGATAGCTCACGGTTAATATCTCCCTAATTACACCCACGTGACGCGCAACCTGGCGCGGCCGAGGATATCGGCCGAGACATTTCCATCTGCAAAATGACAGAACACGAACACCACTGAAAGGCATATCCGCGGGTTTTATCGCTGTACACGTTTCTAAACGAACGGTAGCGATCTGTCAGTCGAAGAAAAACGGTCCCTGGCTCCGTAGGAGCTCACATATCGCCTTACATACATCTACCTACATACGTGACCACGTATGAATTTCTCTCTCTCTCTCTCTCTCTTTCTCTCTCTCGCGGCTACCTGTTCTCCCGTCCCGAGTGTTCGACCAGAACGTATAACACGATGTCGTTCGGCTTATTCGGCTCGTTTGTGCGAACGGAAAATGGTTAAACATTTTAATTTAAATGTCGGACAATGTTCGCGACTGGTCGCACTCGCTGCTATAAATTACGGGATTTAAGAATGGCCGGGACCCGTTCGCCACGCCACCGTAGATGCACTGTGATAACAGACACCGAGGAAATTTTATGGGGAAATTGAGGAATTTTATGAGACGCACGGCGATTTACATTCCGAGTTTATTGGTAGCCAAAGCGGTGTCGTAAATGCTCGTGTATTCGGGCTGACTTTAGAATTGATGAGCCGATTTTCAGGCGCCGTTCTCGGAGCAGACGAAAAAATTATTTATGTATATTGCGACGATGAAGGACAGCGGTGATCGTCTGCTCGTTAAAACAATTGATCGTTTCACGAGGATCGTTGGGATTTTTTGGGACGCGTATGTCGCATACGAATCTCCATGCTTTAAATAATGAATCGATGGGGTGCAATGTTAACATTTGTCTGTGGAGACTGTAATCTTATGAGAGGTTCTGAGGTTTTAGTCTTTTCAGTTTTGAAGGCGCCTCAAATTGCTGTCTCGGAGAAACTGAACTCGAACTGAATAGTAAGATCTTTATTTTTAATGTTAGTTTCATACTTTCTCTTTGGATTTACACTTTAATTCAACCAGTTGTGTGTCATCCATAATTTTAAGTTATATAAAGGGACATCAAACCGTAACTCAATTACACAGAAATAAAAATAATTTTACAATGTCTAAAGCAATGCATTTTTACCCTAACCGTGTACGAGGGTCAATTTAATTTAATTCAGAAATTAATCATGAATTACTAGTTCCAAATCTTTTAACGCATGATTATGGAAATTGTGAAGGTGCATTTATGGAGAATTTGTTCCATACATTTATTTCTGTCGACACATACCATGATATTAATCACTAAAAATTCAAATGAATATATTCCTGATATTTTCATATAGTAATGTAAAATAATCACTAATAAAGTGTCATTATATACATTTATACCCTAATAGTCTTGCAAATAACTGCATGCATAATAAATAATAACGGCAAAATGCATACATCAAACAAAAACAGTCACAGAAAGTGACAATAATAAAAATTCATAACATAAAGAATTAATCCTTAAGGACATCGTTGAAAATATATTTTCCTAACTAGAATAATCAAATATTGACAAAAAGATGTAAGCTATATTAAAGAACATGGTGGTGTGTACTACTGAATTACAAAAAGTGAAAGCAACAGAAAACTAATGTTCACTAATCAGTCCAGGATCGAACAATGAAGTTATTACATAAATATTCGGTCATAGTGTACTTATGAAACGGAAATGATTTGATCAAAGAATCCAGTTACTCAGATAAAGACCAGTTTTCGCTTCAATCAAGCCAACAGAAGCACGTTCATGAGTCACTCCATAGAAATGCTTGGCTGGGGGCCATTTCCTAGTACCATTATCTAAAAAGTTCGAGTCTATGTTCATTGACGTGACTGGGGCATGCTACCTGCAAATGTACCAGTCGACATGAATGTACGTATTTGTTTAAATACTAGTTAACCATCGAACTACGAATTGAATAGAAATTTGCCCTATGACAGATGCATGGTCTCTTTGGAGTTGTGGTGATTTTGATTCAGTACAAATATATTTCCTTCAATATTGATATCTCCTTTGTAGGTGTTATCTAGTTCTAGTTAACAATAAAAGAATTATTATTTTTATCTGTAATTATTCTAAATTAAAAAGATGTACATATACGGAGCAGTATTGGTCTAAAATAATCTCCATTCTTGTTAAATGGAAAAATAATAGAGAGAATCTGGGAATAAGAAAAAAATTTGGTAATTATTTAGAAAGTACCACTCATCTCTGATTTTGATGAAATTTAAATATGTTATGCAGCTACACATTTTGAACAACTTTTTCTTTTTCCAATATAGGGGTGTCGCTTTTAGTTTTCGAGATATTCGAAAAAAACTATTGTTAATACTGTATTCAATTTTCCGTATTCTTGCATGCTCCGTGGTAACGTAAGGCTGCTCCGCCGCGGCGACTATTTACTTTTTTTTTGAAAACACGTTGTGGGGATGAGAGAGAAAGCAGGATCTTACTCTATATAGGATGATACATACAGGGTGTTTCGTCTAAAACAGGACACCTAAATATCTTCTCTACCTCAGAAAATACAAAAAATATTTCTAACGTAATCTAAATGGTTTCAAAAGACGAATCAGATGGAAGAATCGTTTTTTATAAATTGTAATTTTTTAATCGTTTCATCAAGGTCACTCGTGTTTTCTTACATATATACACACATTTTTTGTTGTTGTATGTTATAGCAAACATTATTGTGCATTCGTCCATGTTTAATAGCACGACCTTGAAATGACCGTGAACTCTAAAATTTGCTAATTAATGCAGAACTTATTTACAACTACAACGATTAGAATTTGTTCTCACCAATTTCATAGAATAAAAAAGAAATTTGATATTTAATGTATATCTGCAATTAATACTTCAATGCTCGAGTACTGGCAACAGAAAAATAAACTTGATTTCCACTTAAATGAAAAGAATAAAACTCATATTTAGTAAATAAAAATTTTCGACACTAGCTTGACTTAATATTACTCAGAAAAGTGTAATATCACAATTAATAACTAAATAACATTTCACACTTTTCCGTACGGGTTTCCTCTCAACTACAATAATCAGAACTCTTTTAATAATTTTCTGAAGGAAGAATAACATATATATTTTTCGTATATCCACATTAACTTTGATGCATAAATATTGATTATAAGCAGATTGCGGATCTTCATGCATTTATAGTATTTACACATTTTTATAATGTATGAAAACAAAAACAGTAACAAACATTAATGACAATTCTACTCTACGCTTACCATAACAAATTTCCTAGTTAATATATTGAACATCATCCTGACTTTTATGAAACAATCGACATTTGAATTTGCATAGTCTGATCGTAAGAGAACGAAATTTTACTTTGACCTAAAAGAAAGTAGTATCATTAACAATTACTCGATCCCGTTTGAAATCTTCATTACATGTCCGACTATTAAAAGCCAAGGGGTTAAACACGCACGTGTATTTTACCATCGAAGTTAACGCGTCGGGCAAGCACGTCAATGAATCTCGCTGCAAGTAGCTAAGCAGCTTACGGGTCGAATCGGCAAAAATCGTTTGACCAGTTTCACCACAAACGATCATTGCCGCCGCAAGTTGGACAGTGAACGGACCTTCCGGCAAAAATCATTGGACCGCCATGAACACGCGTAATTACACGCACGCACGGCACGGAGAAAGCGCGCACGTGGCTCTCGGTTAATTAGCTATCTGCGCGTAGTAAACGGCGGCCAAGTGGCCGGTTATTAAAATCGATCGTTGGATCGCATTGAGGATTCTATGAAAAACCATCATCGATACACGTTAAGCTACTTTCTAGCCAGGGATCAGAAGAGAAGAATCGCGAGAGAAGCGAATCGCAAACGCGAATTCGCGACGATCCTGTCCGGCTTATCGCCAGGATAAAGTCGTACGCTACAAAGTCGATCGAGTAACTGTTTCTATCGGTACATGTCTCCGTAGAGGTTTGATAAGGGACTCGGGGTTGTCCAGCGAACAACAATTTTCACGAGGACGATGCATGTAACGATTTATCAGCCGGAGTTGTAGCTCAGAGATACCGAGGACACGGAGGACTTAATTGCACCCTGGATGCGAGTGGACAGTTTTGATAGCGGCTGCGGTCTTGCTGGGATCATGCGAATGGCCGGGTGCATCGAAATGGTCAGACGTTAATTAACATTTCATTGTAGATGTAGTAATTTTTTCTGGTAATTGTTGCGGCGATATTCTGCGAGTTAAATTTGAGTTGTAATTTAATGAAAACAATTGCTAGACTACGAAACCGACATCTACGTCCGACATTTTTAACACTAAACTTACCAAGCATTAAAAGTATCTGGTAAATGTTGCCTTATAATTGTGAATAATTTTCGATATAGTAGATACTCGGACAAGGACGTTTATTCCGTTATTTTCCGTGAATGGATTTTTATAATTTCAATAATTTTACAATATGAAACCGATCATGTGACCGTGGTATGTTTAGTGTTAATCCCAGTTCATTAAAGTTGTAAAGCTACAATCCTGTGGAAGTATTCAATGTGTCTGTTTCTTTGTAGTAAAAATTGTTCAAATTCTGAACAAATCCACTCTGGTTATTTTGATATAGTAATGTAATATAGAGACTTTTAGTGCTCCGCAAACCTAGTGCTAAAAGTTGAAATACAAAATCAAGATCGTGACCATTAAATTTGTATTTAACATCCTACAGGTCGTAGAAAATGAAAAAAGATCTACAGGCTGTCCCAAAAATGTTTTACATCCTTGAAAGGTTTGATTCCTGAGGATATTTAAAGTAACTTTTTCCTTTACGAAAATGTTTTCTGTGGGTTAATTAAGGATTTATTAACGAAAAACACAAACTTATCAGAGCTATAATGAAGTATTCCTGCTTGGCGATAGGCCTTGCTGAGCGTGTCGTTGGTAATGGTCGATCCGGAATCCGTCCGCTGTAGCCGCGCTCGGATTGGTCCGTGTTGTTTTGTTAATAAATTCTTAACAAAGCCGCGGAAAATATTTTCACAAAGGAAAAAGTTACTTGAAATGACCTCAGGAATCACCTCTTTCAAGGAAGTACAAAATATTTAGTACACCCTGGATAATAACGTATTCTACTTTCCAAAAACATGGAAGGAAATTCGCATTTCTTATGACCTGATATATTGTGGATGTTCGTTTAGTTTTTGGACAGTGATGTGTAAAAGGGAAAATTAATTAAATTTGATTTCTTGTAGTATACGCCTTAAAATCACTTATGTCTACAACCATTTGGGCACGAGTACGATTTACGCCCCCTCCACGGCCTAACCACAACTCATTCTATTCACATGATTTTTCCATTACTAGTTCAAATTCTGGATGACAGCTACAATGCAAAGATTATGAGAATAAAATTTCATTTTCTACAAAAAAGGTCTCTTGATATTTTGCCATATTTCGCATAGTTGCTGAGATACTTGCAAATTTATAAAAAACAGGAAATCTACTTTACCAGCTAAACCAGGCCAATTTGACACCATGTTATATACATTTTTTTCTTGAAATAACCCCAAGAACACAAATATAACCTCAAAACAAGGGGCCACGGAAATCGTACTCTCCCCACCATTTGTCTTCATCAATATCATGTTAGTTGAAAAAGAATCTACGAAGCATTTTTCAACCAATTACACAATTTACCTGGGTTTCAACTATCTGTTACCATGTACGACGATCGTAGTTTCTACATGAAAAAGATAAGTATTTTTCAAATCGATAAATTGGAGTTATGAGCGCCAGTTTATCACCCTTCATCTCGACCATTAATGCAGCAAGGATCTCGCCAATAAATCCTCAAAAGGAAATGCTAGAAATCCGGTGTGTAGATCTAAAGGCGTGCTGATTTATTCGTTACTGTTCCCCGTAGACGTAGAAAGGTAACGCACTTCGAGATCCACAGTTGCACAAGAGTTTTTCAGCCTAACGACCCTTTTCGCGTCCCGGTATCCGCGAACAACGAATAGCGAGCGAGATCCTTCGCAATCGAAACGAATTATCCGCTGGATGGATGGCTTCTGTCATCTAGACGTTTGTTCGTACCTGTGCGATCCGAATAAAAGGCACGTGTAACCGCGCAGGTACGAGAAGGTTCGAGAAAATTGGGAAAGTAATTACTGTGCGGATTGCCAAACGCCACTCGACGGTTTAGCAACGTGGAAAAATTTCTTTGCAATTGTTGGAAAGTTTTATGAACTGTTCTGGCTTAGTTGAATATATTATAGACTGCGGATATTTGCGCAAAATAAAAACATTTTGTGTATCAATTGGGAAAGGAAACTCTATAAGATTTCTTCATCTTTTTGATGATTTGAATATGCTGAAAATAATGTATTGATGTTTCTAAATTATTCTAGTCTTTTTACTGTTTGTAACTTACACCTAGCAAATTGTGACGTGCATACATTAAATTCGCAGCGTAGTTATCAGTAACAGAATGAAATACACCGTAGCTCGCCCTCAATTACACGGAAAAAACAAATTTAATGAACGCATATAAAACCGCCCCATAAAATCTAGAATGTAACTAATACTTGTTATTACGTCCCACTCAACGTTTAGATCAATGAATTTTGTCGACTGACCGATTTAATCCTATAATATCTAATAATTTCTCTTAATTGGCCCAGTCGTGCAATCAGCAGCTGAATAATAATCTTAAAAAATCCCGAATAGAGTATTAATTTATGTTCCGGACCGAAACACGACAGAAAAGTTCCAAGCACCGGTTCTAGAATCAGCTTAATCGAACATGGTCACGCTACTCCAGTTCGATCTCCCATTTCCTGGCGCGGAGAAAAATAAAAATATTTTAGAAGAAATATATGAAATGAACAGGAAGTGCGCTAAAAAGTAAACAATAATTTCCGACTCATAACTCATCTTCTATTATCTAATTCCTATGCGTTTGTAGTCGATGCGTTATGCTTTCTACATGTTTCAAATTTGACGCGTTGAAAAATCGGCGACTTTCAAATACGGCGCTTTATAAACTCAATGCGTTGTTGAATTTGATGCGCTGAAATTCCGTACGTGTTGTAAATTTGACGCAATGAAATTCCTACGCGTTGTAAATTTGACGCAATGAAATGCCTACGCGTTGTAAATTTGACGCAATGAAATTTCTACGCGTTGTAAATTTGGCGCACTGAAATTACTAGGCGTTGTAAATTTGAAGCGAGGTAATTTATACGCGTAATAAATTGAATGCGTTGAAATTTCAACGCGTTGTAAATTTGGAGCACTGTAATTTCTACGCGTTGTAAATTTAATGCGCTGAAATTTCAACGCGTTGTAAATTTGGCGCACTGAAATTTCTACGCGTTGTAAATTAGATAAACTGAAACGTTTACGCGTTATAGTTTCGACGCGTAGAAATTTCTACGCGTTATAAATTTAATGCGCTGAAATTTCTACGCGTTGTAAATTAGATAAGCTGAGATTGTTTACGCGTTATAAATTTAATTCGCTGAAATTTCTACACGTTGTAAGCTAGATAAGCTGAAATTCTACGTATTATAATTCTGCCGCGTCTCGAATTCGACGCGTTACAATTTTTCCGCGTCCCAAATTCGACGCGTTACAATTTCTCCGCGTCCTACAGTAGTCAGAATCGGCCGAGACAAAAGACGAAAAATAGAGGACGCGAGGATGAAAAATGGGAGCACGTCCAGGGGAAAAACGAAGGATGCGAGATGGAAGAAGGATCCGGAGCGGACTTTCTAACGATTCGGTGCGGAGCGTGATGTGACCCGGGTCGACCCCTCTCGTTCTGGAAGCGTATAGCCGAGCGTGTAACGCGAACACGTACCAAATGCCGGTCGATTAATCATTAATAGGCGATAACGTTGATGGTACAACGCGTCGATCATGGACAGGCATGTCGAATCGTCCGTCGATCGGCCGGGTCCCTTCAAAATCGTCCCAGATCCGTCGCGACCACGATGCAGAAATACCCCGGGCCCCGGTTTCGTTGCATTTCGTTGCATCGATCGACGATTTACGAGGATCGTCGATGCAGCAGGCGACGCAACACGACTCGTCGGGTAATTGCACACCGGAGTGCATCTGGATGAGGTTCGACATTTTTGGAACGGCCACGCGGAATCGGTGATGAATGATTTGCATGTTGGGCGAGATGCGGAGGATGCTTTCTAACGTGACGCTGTTGCACGAGATTTAAATAGATCCGCGTAATCGAAGTGAAACACGGTGGCAGGAACGGTGAAACGCTGATCAAACAGCAAAATCGTTAATCAAAATCGAGGAGAGCTTGGCATGAACTTGGAAAATCATAGTTCTCCCTTTGGAACACAATGATTTTTCTAACACTGACTGTTGAATTAACACTTTAACCCAGGAATCTCAAAAATTCTATAAAATCAATGTAATTTAATTAATGTAATGGAAATTGGAAAGTTAAAATGTATAATACCGACAAGGAGAAGACGCGGTCATGGGGTTTCAGATTTTCTCGAAACTTTGCATATTGGTAGATTTTGTTCTCCTGTTTATGAAAATGTAGCATTATAGGCGTCGATACTCAACAACTTTTGAGATACGTTAAGATTGATGAGGTTAGTGTTTCTTTCATATTATGTTCCTTTTCAATTAAATTTTTATATTTTGTTTCCTATAGATATTATGAGTGTATTTTTCATGTGCAAAATACAATTAATTAAAATAGATAAACTGAACAGAAAAAAAAGAAAAAAAGGAAAAATTGATCTGAACACTGGCCTTCCTGATAATGAATCTAGTACGTTACCATCACGCTATTTGACACTTGATAAAAACTTCAACCAAAACTGTACTTAACGGCTTAACGGGTATAATGAAATTTAAATTATAAATATATCAAAAATTATTGAGTATCGACGCCTACAATGCTATATTTTCATAAACAGGAGAACGAAATCTACCAGCATGCAAAGTTCGACAAAATCTAAGACTCAATGACCGCGTCTTCTTCTTGTGAGTACTAACAATTCCGTCATCAGTATATGGGTGACATAGCAGTTAACGTGTTAAGTATTGCTCTTAAAAGGAAAATTTAACAAAATCAAAGTACTTTGTACAATTTAAATGCATACATAAGTGCTCAAAATATCATTGCAAACGGTTGATGCAGAAACAAGTGACATATACTGTAGATCTGGAATGTATTTCGATTTATTATAGCGATTCTAACATTTTTAATAGATTCTAAATAACTTTTCGATTATTTTAACTGACATGATACATATGTATATAATATTTTAACCATTTCTAAACTTGTATAATATTTGTTTTGAAGGCATTGTAGCTTAAAGATTGATTTTATAAGATGAATTTTTGCGACAATGTTCATTTTCCGTCAATATTGTAACATATTTTCGAATAATCAGGCTAATCTATCGATACTGATAGTTTCTATCATGTTTGCACCTTACATCAAGATTTCATTAACATAAACCAGCTATTAAATTTGCCAATAAATGAAAGCATAAAATAATGACGTACTTTAATGTCTATGCATGTAAATACAATAGCCTGCTAGAAATGCAGAAAGATGAGAAATAAAACGAAATGAACTGAACTGTAGGTGAAAGAACGTTGTCAGTTTGTCCCGAGCAACAAAGAATGAAGACCACTGCAGACCTGGAATGGGCGACAAGCACGAGACCGATAAAACGCGAGCGAAAACGATGGAGGAGTTTGCATGAAGATCATGCGTGGGACGTGAAGACACGATATCTTCTTGTGTGCCACATCACGAAAGACGTACGAACCGATTCGATTCACATTCATGACTTTCTAACGATCTGGGACCGAGCACACATACGTAAAGACACTTAAATGTGCCGGTTTTAAAGTCGCCCCTTGATTCCGAAACATGCGAGATTTCTTATGGGTTCTTTACGTTGTTGGCGAGGCTTCTTGTTAACGTGAAGTACGTTACCGGGACTCTTAGAAGCATACATTAAAATTATAAAAATTTTTTGTTCAAACAGGTCATGTTATTCTACATACAAGACAGCGCCGGCGTTTCGTATTTCATTTTTGACATTCATCTGCAGCACTTTTGTTTCATATTTTTGCATGGAAAATCAGTTCTATACATTTTTATAAAACATTTTTATACATTATTCAATTGTTCAAATTATTCATTTTGTTAGTTTTCTTCTTAAGTGTTACGTAGACTTTTTTTACAACAAAAACAATGTTGAAGTTATATGTTAGGTACAGTTTCCCTATTTTGTTGGCTTTTGATGTTTGTATAAAATTTTTAAAGAAATAGAAATATAGTATATTAAATATAGTATATACAAAATTATTTTCACATTTACACTGATTACCAGAGCTACAATATATTTGTAAAAATAAAATGTGATAAAAAAAGGTGTTGAATACTATCTTAAACCACAAGTAATTTCATCAGTCAGTATTACACATATGATGCATTTAAAAATATTAAGCTTTCAAACAACCGGTCTACACCTGGACCCTCATTTTACACGGTATTTTTTTACGCGCTTTTTTTTACGCGGTACTTTTTTACACGGTATTTTTTACACGATTTCCATTCACACGATTTATTCAAATTTGCACTGTTTTTTTTTAAAAAACGATTTATTCACAATTACACGATTTTTTTAAAACGATTTATTCACAATTACACGATTTTTTTTAAATCGAATTATTCACAATTACACGATTTTTTTAAAACGATTTATTCACAATTACACGATTTTTTTAGAACGATTTATTCACAATTACACGATTTTTTTAAAACGATTTATTCACAATTACACGATTTTTTTTAAAACGAATTATTCACAATTACACGATTTTTTTAAAACGATTTCTTCACAATTACACGATTTTTTTAAAACGATTTTAAAATATAATAAATATAAATAATATGGTAGGTAAAAATGAAGACAACTAAATAAAATGCTTCTGTGAATGCATATCTATGTCTTAAATTAGTTTATGTATAGTTTGCATCCTTTAAAACAAGTTTTATATATTTCTGCTCATCAGTACTTGTATGAATTCTTTTTTACACGAAAAGGAGGGTCCGGTGAATTTGTATTTTTCCTAGACGAATTAGAACTGCACACGTAAAAACTCAATTAGAGAGAAGCGCTAATTAAATTTGTCTAGACACGGTAAACCTAATAACATCAATTGGGAAAACCGTATAGCTTTCAAACGATGGAAAGATCGACCACCACGGAAGTCAATCAACGCGCTGACACCGGTGCGAGCATCATTAACGAGCAATTAAATATCGCGTCTTCATTGAACATCATAAATCCTGCCTGGCGAACGAGCTGCGATAATTAGGTACGCAGTATTCGCGGCAATTATTTACATTTCTTGGCGATAGTTTCTCGCCATACGTACGTTCGAGCGAAAGTGAGCGTACATACCGCGGCACTATTCCAGATCTAGATAAGGATCGACGCTATAATTCCATGAGGATCTACCGTAGGATCGCTCTTTCTCTCTCTCTCTCTCTCTCTCTCTCTCTCTCTCTCTCTCTCTCTTTCTCACAGTTGATCAGTTCGCGGTATCCTTTATAAGATAATCTCGGGACTCCGAGACGCGATACGCTATTTACGAACCAGAAAACCTTGTAAATCGTTCGTTCGTGATTCTGCTATCTGCGATTCGTCACGAAACGCGGGATCGCCTTCAATCCTCGATCCTAGATCGACTCCAGCGGCTCCGATCAATGGAACGATACGTTTTCAACCCCTTCTTCAATTGTCAATCACCTCTTCTCCATCTACATAATTTTTAATCTAAACAATATAATTTTTAATTTCCACTTATAGAATTTCTGCACTAATGTAACTTTCTAAGAAAGACTAGATTGTATTTGTGCCGTTCATTTTGAATTATTTTGTCAATTATTTTCTGTTGACCGTAGTAACATGTACAACTTGAAGTTATCTGTCATAAACAACATTTGCTGTTAAGTATATTCAGAGTATACACGATAATTTTGGACACAAGTTTTCGCAGTTAGTTCAATAATTAAAACCATTACTTTGAAAGTGGTCAAAGTCCAATCAATTATTGATAATGTCCAAAAGTGCGGATTTTCAAATGTCCGAAGACAGTGATGAAGGTAATTTTAATCAATTAGTATTTAACGAGTTAACCTCAGTTTTTTGACAGTTGCTTTAGTGTCCATTTTTAGAAAAAATTAAGAAATCACAGAATAAACAAATAATTTAGAGTGATCAAAACCACATAATGAGCCTAACTGAATAACAGTATATAACATTAAATTCGTAATATTGATACACTTATCATTAAATAGTTTAAACATAAGTAAATATTTTTAATGTTGAGAATTAAAAATTATATTTTATTTCTTGTTAAGATTTGTAAACAAAATCGTAATAAAACACAATTTATTTCCAGTGAAATTTAATGACTTTTACGATCCAACAATTATGAAAGTAGTAAAAGTCTATTAACGACCCAGAAAGAATATGTTTTAGTTAAATTCACATAAAAGTCATTCATGTAATCGATTTAAATATTTCTAAATTCATAGAAACATTGCCAAAAGAAGTACACTTTAAATATCCCGGAAAAAGAAGAAATAGCCTTACACCACTTTCGAAATAATCGGTCCATATGTAGAATACAATTCAAATTGATATTATGTGTAAATGGACATTCTAATTTATTAATATTACGGCCTCGATGCTATCACGTAAGGAGGCCGAAATATTAGCTAAGACCACAACAGCCCGTATACTGGATTCGTCAGCAACCATATTCGTGCAGGAGGGCCAACGTGATCCTCGAATCCGACTGGACGGACGATCGAGATACTCGAGGACCTCGTTCCTGGTACGAGTGTTCATGAATATGCATGACTAGGTGGATGCCCCCGCAAAAATTTACGAAGCTGACAGGCTGACGTTTCGAGGACCGTGGCTGTGAGCGAGGCACAACGATAACCGGTCACATAATCGGATCTGACAGTTCCCGAGGAACCACGTTACGCTCCGAAACGGCCGGTCAGTGTTTTCGGAACGTCAGGAGGGCGTTCCGAGAGGTTTGCACTCGGAGGAATCGAGCACGTTATCAAAAGGATGCGAGGAGGACGAGTGAATCATAATGGAAATCGTTCTTGTGGATCATGTTTGACTTGGAATCAAGAAAAATGGATATTGTTCTTGTTTTCAGTGAAAATAACACTTCGATGGAGACTATGTCTAAACATTGTACGATAAATTTAATGCCGAGTTGTTTGTTCGTGGAATTTGTGAGCTTGAGTATCTGCACTGTGGACCTTTAAAAATATTTATCACATGTGTAGATTTGTACGGAAATGGGGGAGATTACGATTTCCGTGGCCCCTTGTTTAGAGGTTAAATTTGTGTTCTTGGGGTCATTTTAAGAAAAAAGTGTAGATGTCACAGGTATCGAATGGGCCTGGTTTATCCGGTAAAGTAGATTTCCTGTTTTTTATAAATCTGCAAATATCTCGGTAACTATGCGAAATATGGCAAAATATCAAGAGACCTTTCTCGTAGATAATTAAATTCCCAACAATTTATGTCCTTTGACATTTTTTTATCAGCTGCGCAGTTTCCGAGTATATTTATATTTCTGTGAAGATGCAGAAATACTGCCTCCTTCTTGAAATGATGGTCGGAGGAACGTAAAGGCTCCGTTCAGAACTACTTATACGAGACTCAAGAAATGTCTATGTATTAAAACTCAATTAGCAGTGAATATTATGGACGAATTAGGTTAGGTTAGGTTTCGGTTAGTTTTTTCTTAAAATGACCCCAAAAACACAAATTTAACCTTCAAAGTAGGGGCAACGGAAATCGTAATCGTGCCCAGAAATTTACCATGAAGTTATTGGTTCATAGGTAATCATTTTTCAACCATCGAATAATTTTTTACAACTACGCAATTGGTGATGCTTAGTAACGTCCACAGTTTTATTCATAATGGAGATTGTTCCTGTGGATCATGTTTGACATAGAATCGAGAAAAATTGATATTGTTCTTGTTTTCAGTGAGAATAACACTTCGACGGAGGTTATGTCTAAGCATTGTACGATAAATTTGATGCCGAGTTGTTTGTTCGTGGAATTTATGTGCTTGAGTATCTGCATTGTGGACCTTTAAAAATATTTATCACGTGTGTAGATTGGTACAGAAATGTACCATGAAATTATTGGTTCATATGTAGCCATTTTTCAATCATCGGTTGGTAGACATTTTTTACGGTAGTGCATTAGCTTTATTCATAATGGAGAACGTTCTTGTGGATCAAGTTTGAATTGGGATCAAGAAAAACGAATATTGTTCTTGTTTTCAAAGAAAATATTACCGTGACGAAGACTGTTTCTACCTGTTATTCGATAAATTTTGATAAATTTGATGTCGAGTTCATTGCTTGTGAGATTTGTTGAGCAGGTGTACATACATTGTAGATCTTTTTGCATTTATGTCATGTGTAAATTATTACAGGAATCATGAAGATAATAATTTTGTATACCTTGGACGGTAGGACCTCCATTGTTTAATTTTCTGTTCACATATTTCGACAAAACTTTGTGCATGTATATAACATACATATAAACGGTATACATTAAATTTTCATTATAGGCGCAAATAAAGAAGTTGACATGACCATCGCGTTCTTCTTCCAAATTCCGAGCAAAAGCAAATTTCAATAAAATTCTTTTTTTCATTACATAATAAACTAATTCTTCTAACATCTAAAAATGAAAACACAAGTCGTTTGGTCCAATTTTTAAAAAGTTTTGATAGGGTGTCAACTTAATTTCGCCCTCGACTGTATATACAATTTTTAGCAAATGGTTGCCCATTTAACACAACTATTTTCTCCAACACACACATATAAGATCAAACGCAAACACTAGCGATTGGCAAACGACAATGCAGGAAGAGACACCTTCTCCCATGCGGTGGATCTTGAACGGAAAAATCAGGAAACCGACTATGTCGAGCAATCACGGATAGCTTCACGTTCTCCTCGGAATTTGGTCCCACGGATGGAACAACCATGGATAGAACAAGAGAGAGAGAGAGAGAGAGAGAGAGAGAGAGAGAGAGAAAGAGAGAGACAGACGGTTCTTAGTATCGACCGCTAAAAGGGGGAAGAAAGTACGGACAAGAGGATGCAGAGAGGGGTGCAGGGTCGATCCTAGCTTCGAGGGGTCATTATAGAACTCTTCTAACGGGCGAGAGCACCGGCTCTCCTCGCTGATGCCAGACTGTCTGGATTGACTGATGTCAGGTCATTCGTAGCTTCCTAGACCTCCTCCGTGTTGCCTCATCGCGACGCGGATTGTCGAGTTGGAGGCTGAACAGTTCGAAAGATATTGCGCGACGGATCCTCTCGGTATACGGCTCATTACGCGGACGACTTTCAAAAGCAATTAAAACCCGGCAACGGTGAAGCTTATTCGCCCGCGAGTCGCCACGGCCACTCGTTAATTTTCCGGCGAGTGACGCAAGCCTCGACGGGTTTGCTTTTCGCCCGTGGGATGCGCCTTTGTTCCTCTACACGGAGAAATTGTTGGACAATCGAACGGTCTCTTCGAGGAACCCGAGACTCGCTCAGGGAAAACATTGAAAAATCAGAGAGAGAAAGCTCCCGGAGAAATCAGAGCGTCGGGGACGTAATTAAAAGCCTCACCCTACGTTGACGTCCGACGCACGCGTTTTCGTAATTGATACTTCGTTAGACAGTTAATGTCCCGCATGATGGGCCTAATTGCCGCGTAAATTTTCAAACGACGACAAGTTTTTTGCCGATACGCGGCTTGGGAAATTGATGGAGGTGCCGGACAGTCGCTAGCAAAAGTTAACCTACGCTTGATGAGTATAGAATCTTTAATACTTTGCACTACGAAAAGTTTCTCCAATCTTTTTCCTAAGAATTCCCTACCATTTTAAGCGCTTTATTTAACACTAAATTTATCACGGTCAAATGACCGGTTTTCTCTTTCATGATTATTGAAATTTTATTTATAAACGCTATTATTCAAACACATAATGGAAGCCGTACAAAGTCTAAATGAATTCAATCTTTCCATTTTGAAATACACCCTACAATACAAAAGGTTATCCTTTTGTGTTTAATAATATATTTAATGCAGTAGAAACGACAGCCTTTTAAATTTCGCTATAATAATAAAATTTTATCTCCAACACCACAGCACTCTTAACAATAATTCAAAACGCATAAAGATTCCATCACCGCATCATCGCGTGAGTTCACGCACTATAAAGACAGCTAGTTATGAAATCAAAATTCGCAGGCTGCTTCATCCATTATTTATGTTAAATTCTGTACCGCCTCTAAAACGACGACATAGAAAATAAATAGTTGAATTTATGTCCTAACACACCTTTCCCACAGATCAAGCCGCAATTCGCAGCGTCGATTGCGTATGAATTTACGTCGAATCAGATTAAATAAAATCTCAATAAAACCATCAACTGGTTCAATAACAAAGAATTCTCTGCATCTGAAAATTTAACCTAGAAAACCTTTCCGTCCACAACGATGAATATTTCACGAGTTACACAAAATCGATTAGAACACCAGTCGGAACATAATCGTTCTGAAATTCTGAGCTCGTCGATTAGCTCACCTCGAGTTTTCCCAGCGCCTATGGCGTTTCTTGCGAAGCCTCTCGGTAACAACACGTTCATCGAGTGTCGTAATGTCGAGTGGCAAAAAACAAACCGGGAGACCGGAGAATAAAAATAAATTGTCCTGTGACTCACCTGTGCATACTCGGCGCAACTGTCGATCGACGATACGTAATTCACGACGTCTTCGATGGTCCACCGGTTGACAGCCTGGCCGTCGCCGCAGGGCATGTGGCCACAAAGTGATGGACACCTGACTGGGGGAGGTGTTGTAGGCCTAGGGGTTGGTTTCGGTTTCGGAGATACACTGCCTGATCTCCGGGTCTCCGCTCTTTGCCTCTTGCGAGGAGCGAATCCACCTGGACTCGAAAGGTCCAGGGGACTCGTCACTCCAGCGTCTCTTTTGTTCGCACCTGATCACGGGAATAATCATTGTTCATTGTTAATATTGTAGTGGAAACGATCCGGAAATCTGTGAACTTTTTGGCTACAGTTTTCATACATTGCTTGTATTTTGAAAACGATTTTAAATGTGTATAAAAGAGGTTAGGATGGGACTGAAAGTGCCATTTTTAATATACAGATATGTTAAATGTAGTAATAGCTAGACTGCGGATTTTTATGGAAAATAAAAGTTTTCTAAATTAATCGTGTGAAATGGAAGTTTGATGAAAATGTATTTCTTTTTTTAATTAACATCAAGAAGGCGAAAATAATGTAAAAACGTACTAAAATTCTTCTAATGACTTCACAGTTTTGATTTTTAGTCATCAATTTTAGACAGAAATGCATAAAGTCTGCAGTCCCGGAGAACAATCTGGAGATGAACTCTTTCATTTTGTAAAAACTGTTGCTATCATGCTCTATTTTTACACAATTGGTTGGTTGATTCTGCTGAATTTTGTTCAGTTATATTACAAGACGTTTATCAATTGAAAATAAACTTTTCTAGTTGAGGCTAAAAGTACCATTTTTCTTATAAACTAATATAAAACATAATAATGACAATCTGGAGATATATCCATTCATACTACGTGAACTGTAACTATTATGCTATAACTTTACAAAAGTTGTTCGTTAATACTGTTTATTTTCTATTGAGTTATATCGCAAAATGTACCTTTTGATCCATGTCTAGATCGTCTTCAATATTAGGATATTCTATAAATTCGTTTGGATGCAGATATGATCATGTTCTAATTTTAACAATTTAGATATGACACGTTGAAAACGCAGGTAACTCTGATTAAATCAAAACGGTTTACGCAAGCGATTTTATAATTTATCAACCAATGTACGTTGCCACCCAATATGTACATTTTAACAGGCTTTTCATGTAATATTAAAGTCAATTTGTATAGAATCTCCGTTCAAATGAATAAAGTGGTATTAGACTAATTCTTTTTTACGTATACTATTGAAAAAAATAGCGCGACACCATTTTTTAAATAATGAGATGAATATACATGATTTGAAGGGTCATTGAAGAGATTCAAGTAAACGAACATACATTCCAATTTTCTTTTTAAGCTTATGGATTAGTCACCAGATTCAAACATTTATCTGAATATGAGATTTATACGTTGGAATCAGTGGCGCGTTATGAATACTTGGGGCCCCTGGGCAAATTAGAATTTCGGGGGCCCTTACACCAACTAAATAACTTTCACGTTGGAAAAAATAAAACAATTGTAAAAACATCTACATATTTATTATTGCATAAAAAGTTAAATAAATTCTCCTTCAACCATGAAAACCTTTTAAATTAAAAAGAAAATATTTGGTTTGTGTTCGGGGCCCCCTTTTGCTTGGGACCCCGGGAATTTGCCCAAGTTGCCCATAGGGTAATACGCCACTGGTTGGAATATCGCTTTTACTTAAATTATGGGGATGGAAGTGTTATAATGTTACCTTTCAGGTACGTCTCCAGTTCAGCCGCGTTCTGGGCTGCATTCGCAGTCCTGACCATGTGCAGAAGTGCCTGTGTCGACGACATGTCGAGCATCGGTGGGAAAACAGGATTACCAAACAAACTGTCTTGCTTCTGTTCTTTCGGATCTTTGCTGGAAAGGGGCGAGGTGGTTGATACTGTCGGTGGTTGAGGAGCACCCAAAGGCGCCATTAAACCAACAAAGGGCGTCGCGGCAGTTTTGAATGCTGGAAACCTTGGATCCAGACCGGGTGGGTAGCCATTCCTTGGCGAACTGAAGTAACTGCAACAAGGAATGTTTAGAAGATTATTTTTGTAAATTAAACAACATTTATAGTACATTATAGTATAGTATGATATGTACAGCCCTTTATCAACCCTTACACGTTCCTCAAAATAATTGCACAAAAGACTAGTCTACCACTTCATTCAGTTCACTTTATACATAAACGCAACGAAATTATTTCTACATTCTGTTGCATTTTGATTTAATCAAAAAGTTACAAATAATTGCACATGAGATCCTTAGGTAACACTTCATACATTTCGATCAAAAGAAAAATTTTAATCTTCTGACTTCCAATTTATTTTCGCTTATGAAATCACCCCTCCCCATTTCTGCTTGTTGGTAATAAAACTGATCATATCCCTCGATTATTATCAAACAATTCTGTGGTTGTAAGGAAAAACGCCGCATGTCACATGTTTTCACTTTCGAGATATTGTCGTTAACTAATAGATTTACAGCTAATAGGGGTCAGTACTGTTTTACTCAAAATTTAACGCTCTTCGATATTTTGACATAAAAATATAGCATTTCATTTAAAAAAACGAAATTTACTTTCAAATCTCCGAAACACCTCCACTTACAAAAAAAATATATGAATTACATATAGTGTATCCCTTCAAACCATACAACTTTTGTAGAAAAAGTTTGTTCATACAATGCATAGTTTGGAAGTAATTGAGGGTGAACAAATTGCGTGGACCACTAATGGTCATAATTTTGTCTTTGTATTTCACTTTTTGAAAATATGAAAAAGTCAAATTATTTATGAAAGAACCTTATACATATTGGATTGTATGTTCCAATTCTAACAATTTAGTCATAGTCCATTGTAAATATACATAGCTATGATTGAAATGAATCCACTTACAGTCGGGAATTATACAATTGATTAAATATATGTCTGTACATCATTAATAAATAAAAATAGATACTGAACGTGATCAAACGTATTTCTGTTACGGACCGACACATTTATTTTCGCACTGTTCTGTGAAATAGTTTGAAAATGGGTATCTAATACATCTTAAATCTGTCAACGGTAGACCGGGGACCTTTATGCAAAATAAAAATTTTCTTCATCGATTGTAAGACATATTAGCCAGATAAAAATATCTTCTACCTTTTAAAAATTGTATACAGTTGACATAAATATATCAACATTCTTAAATTTTTAAAGTCTCTTCGTCGCTTTAAATTTGACCGACACATTTTTTTCATGAATGCATAAAAGGGTTTAACTGCGTTTTGGAGAACTCTTTTTTTCAAGTTTTTTTATACACTCTTATAGATTTCGACGAGAAAACACCGAAAATGAAAATCTCAATGCGCGGAATTCATTAGTTAAAAAGTTATACGCATATAAAGTTGAACACTTTTAATCCTCTTTGACAGGTTACAGCACCGCCATATTGATATATTTGCTAGGTAATACACACAAAATAGGCTAAATACTTCCGAACAAATCTATTAGATGGCAGCACAAACACGTACGTAATACATAATAACACATTTACTAAATCAAAATGCGAAACATTATACCATGGTCGGGCCGGCCTTCTCCGCTCCCACGACGACTTAACCACAAACCATCTTGGACTTCTTTTTGAAATCCTGTATGTGATTCTGTATATTTTAATTACTGGACACCGAAAACGACCAATTCCACGATTATTGTTATAAATTTTCATTTCGCACCGATGAGTACGACATTTTTTAAGTTTCCGCAACAATCCACAATCCTGAGCCCAAGTAATTGGATCTTCTTTATTACTTGGCATGTCTCTAAAGTTAACATTTCTAATACTTGAACTAGCGATTTCAAAATCAGCAATAAACATATTAATAATTAATTTGTGAAAAACACTTGAAATTGCTTATGTTTACAAAGTATGTGTAACCACTGAATTGCTATCTAGCGCATACGCTCAGTACTATTTAGCCGATCCTGCAAATATACCATACTATCTAACATATGCGCTGAATACTCACGATCCATCCAGCGCATGCGCCGAGCAGACCTACCTACTCTACCACTCAACGAATATAAAGTAAGGCGACACTCTAACATGTCAAAAACGCTTAAAACTGCTCATCTTTACACGCGTATAACTTATAAACCAGTGAATTTCTAACAACCATGCACACATTTTCGGTATGTCTTCATCGATATCCACAGGATCACATGAAAAAAAAGTTCAAAAAGTTAAGAACACGGAGTTCTCCAAAACGCAGTCGAGCCCATAAAAGTAGTCACCAGTGAAGTAATTGATACTGACACAAAATATTATGTCAATTGTTAATGATGAGTATTATCAAAAAATTGATTCTACCATCAGCTGCTACCCTGTATTCATTCTGCGAGCTGAAACAATGCAGGAGGCACTTTCTCCTGGAAATGTCACGAATCGCAAGCATCACGGGAGCTTCCAGCGTTCATGTCAAGCAGATCTACGATACTTGACTGATCAGACGGTAACCCGGGGGCCTCGATCGATTGCCGGAAGGTACATAATTGAAAGTCGACGTATCTGCGAATCTTGCGATCGGTTTCACGGTGACGATACCGCGTGGAACACCCAGCGGTTCGGTCCCCTCGAGCATCAATATTTCAAGACATGTAACAAGACGATCAATATTTTCCCTTCGCGGCTTTTGTGTCCTCGTCGAACAGTCCACCGGATCCCGAAGGTGTACCAACAGAATGGCCTGTTAGGCGTTCCTGCGTTCCCACGTATGCACACGGAACACAGAGATCACAGGAAGAATGTCAAGGCAAACGTCATGACTCTCAAGGTCTTACGTTCTTTACTTCAAATAATGCTAGACGATAGGCGAAGCCGGCATGATGGATCGACGTTCGCTTGTGTTTGAAAAGAAAGGATCGAGAGTTCTTCGAGTTTCCAACAATTATGATGATTGTTTCGCTGGAATTAGGAACGCGCCACTTGCGACACATCGTTCAACCACATACGGCACAGTCTCTTTTGTCTGGAGATACTGAAGACAAACCTTTTGTGTTCGAATGAAAGACAATGTATTGATAAAGTTGCATATTTTTAGTTATTTTTGTATCCTTCGATTGGCGCAGACGTAGCTCCGATTTCAGAAATTTTCATTCAGTGTTCTCGATATTTGTAAAATTCAGTGAAATATGTATATATTTCTAATAGCATTTTTCTTTCATATTTACCAGAAGAAACTATGTAGACAAAAGAATATATTTTTTCCACCAGTCTGACGTTTGTAAAATTGAAGAATTAAAATTTGCATGAAGAACTGTAGTCTGATCATGACGTCGTATCAACTGAAGTTTCAAAATTTTTGTAACAGTATTTTTATGGAAGCCATATTGACTACTGGCTCTTAATTTCTTGCGTAAGTTTATAGCAAACAAATGAAATTTATTTGTCAAATGAACAACTTCACAGATGCTATGAGTGGTAAACCATTGAAAGGCGGGTCTTGGGTCCATTTCGACCCAGAATTAAAAACGCTACATTTCAATTCTAATTTTCTAGTAACCAACTCGTATCATTAGTTGCTTGCGTCAGAATCAGGTTAACCCTTAGCACTCGAATGGCGACTCTGAGGCGCCACTACAGATTGCTATACCATTATTCAAAATATTGTTTACATAATTAAATTTCTTTACATTTAATAAATTACTAAACAATTAAATATTGTATGAGGTACTATATCAGTTTCATAAGTATAAAATAAAAAAAATTATATACAATGGAAGTATTCTAGGTTAGAAAAAATGTTTTGTTTTTTAGTTAAAATAGCTCCGAGTGGAAAGGGTTAAATTCATTTTAGGTATCTTTTTACGCTGCGTTTAGGTCCAACAGAAAAATCAACGTTGATCTCAAAGAAGAATTGTAGATTTGAATGGATCTAGTTGTAATCGTCATGAAATAGTGTAACGTATCCGCCGTCTGCGAGGGTTAAAGCGACAGTGAAAGGAAAGGGGTTGATTGCTTACTCATTAGGGTTTGCGTTGTTGTATTTGGCAGCGAGACTTTTCATAAAATCGCTGTAACTACGTCCCATCATCTGCTCCATGTGTTTGAGGTGATGCGGTGGTGGTGGGCCCTCAGGACCACCCAAGGGGGTTGCATTTGGTGGCGTTCCCGGATGGCTTGATGACGAGGGCGTCACGCTTCTCGACGACGTTGAGTTATTGTCTGGCGTGAGTCGTTCAGTTTTGACCTGAAACAGAGAAACGTAAAGTGTTTCACCAAACAAGTTCATTAACTCAATCGCTACTCTTCAGAATTGATGAAAGCCTGCATTATGGCTCTTCAACCTCCCCCTACCCTCCAACAAATATTATAATTTACTTTCCAATCCAGGGTGGTCCAGAGATCACTAGACCATTTTAAAACGGAATAACCCTATTACATTTAAAAAATTCACATTTACTCTTTTATTAACAAAATCGAATTTTAAGAGGTCTATAGTGATTTTTGGGCCCTCCAGTATTTTTACTCTTATAGTATTCCTGCAGTTGTATTAAGAAAAATCTAGCCAAAGTTGAATTGTTTTGCAGGGTTCGATAGAGTTCTGGCACTTTTACTATTAGATGCACAAACTGTTCCTTAGCTCCTCTTTCGTGTAAAAAATTATTTCCTTTAGAAAGGTAATCAATTCAATTATTGTTCCATCGCAAGGGAACACGCGCACGGGGAGTTCGCGTCAACAGGGTTTATGACACGGACGTGACGAAAAGGCTATTTTTGAGATTAAGACCTTTTTCACATTTGGCGACCGCTCGACGTCCAACTTTCGTTTCCGTCCTTCCTCAATAGCCGTGACGTGTCATAAACCAATAATTCCCGAAGAGTCGTCCTTTACCGAGGGTTACTTCGAGGAATTCCGACGACGCAGTCGAAGGTCCAAAGGACTCCACGGTCTTGCAGGTATCATCCCCACTCTACCCAAGACAACGCACGCTCAGGGCGTAACGGAAGGGTGGTGATGATCCGTAAAGAATGCGCCGATTGGGAAAATGCATCGGCAAGAACCAATTGGCGTATTTCTACTCAGCGACACCGAAAACCTCCGAAAACAGAGGAACGCCTACAAGTACGAAGGCAGCCTAGGCGCTCCTCAACTTCCGAAAAAACTCGACTCTACATTCAGACAGCAGTCGCAGAACATCGTTCAACAACGCAATCAAAGTCTCACGCAACCATCGCTCCTCACTACGAATCCAGTCACCCAAAATTAGTTTGGCGGGTGATAAGTCGGTGACCCACATATCTAAACGCGTCCAATCGGGATCTCGAGATTTACAACCTCGAGTGAGTTTACGGTCGACAAAAACCGCGCGTTAATATAGTTCGGTCGCATCGCAACAATTATTGATACATTATACTTTACACACAAAATTGTGGAATTTTTTCTTTTATTGCACAATATAACAACTCAGTTTTATAATATGTGTATCGTTTTATATTCTAATACCACAAATATCACACATGTTCAAACAAATTATTCTGCGGTAATACCACTGTACACATTGAAATAAAATACTGTTTACCATTAACAGTAGATATTACCAACATCAGTTATCATCTCAGTAACTGTTTTGAATTTGTATGCGTATACTTTGTTAAACGTATACAAATGGCAAGCTAAATAATTGGTAATATCTAGTGGTAAAGAGAAAGTTGTATAATTTGTCTGATCACATTTTTAACACGAAAATAATCACAAAAATAACAAGTATTATCACACGACGTGATACTTCAATAAGAAGTAAAACCAAAGAATAAAAGCATTTTATTAAGTCGTAATAAGAAATACAAAAACGAATCATCTTGAGATCCAACGTATTTCTCCAATCTCGATCAACCAGCACCAACATACACAGAAACGCTTGCAACCCGAATAAGAGCAGACCTGAGCGAAAAGAGAAGAAGGAAAGCCATTAAATTCGCCCTCTAATCGATTCCGATGCAAATCAAGATGCCTCCGCGAGCCTCGCGTCCTTGGTCATTGAAAACGTCATTGCGATCCACTTTGGTTTCACCGGTGGAAGTGTCCGACCTAGCAGGAAATATCTCCGTGCATTAATTCCCGGGAACAGATTGCATCTGAGATATGGTAATGAAGGCAACGCGTGGCGTAAGAGTTGACTCCTCTTCGGCTGCGAGAAACGCGGCGTGACACTAAGAAGAACGAGACTCGATTGGCGTAGAATAGGATCCCCGAGGAGTCCGAGGAGCCGCTCGAAGAGGCCACGGTAAATCTCTTTCTCGCCTCGAGACCTCTTCCTGACAAGGGGCCGCTCCGGGTCCCGCGACGTAGACACGATCCCCGTGTATACGTTTCCAGGGACTCTGCTCTTTCAGTCCGACTATGCCAGTTTCCCACAAAAGAGAACCGACTGAAACGCCCTCTACGCTTGAACTGGCCTAAGTCTACTCAGACTCCTCGGCAATTTCGACTCTTGATATTATCTTTAACCTCACATCTTACGATTTAAGAAACTCTATCGCCTAAATCCTAGGACTAGTAGCCTTTAATCTAGTTCACAATATATAGGCTGTACTTGGACTGGCCTAAGGCTACTCAAATTCCTCAACAATTTAGACCAATAGTTGTTACAAATTTTCCTCAATCCCTGATCTTATGATATAGTATCTACACATTCTTAAATCGTAACACAAGTCCGCATTTGGCTTGTCCTAACACCAAACGTAAACTCTTCAGCAATTTGGACCAATAATTGTTTGATATTCTCGTCAACTACATATCATACGATTTAAACAAGTGGATCTCTTAAATTATGGGACTAGTGTCATTTAATCTAGGTCCCAACGTATGGGCTGCACTTCGACTGGCCTAAGTCTACTCACACTCCTCAGCAATTTGGTCCAATTGACCATTGATATTTTCTTCAACCTCTCATCTTACAATTTAGGAAAGTATATCTCTCAAATCATGGGATTATAGACTTTTAATGTAGTTGCCACTATATAGTCTGTACTTGTACTGGCCTAAGTCTACTCAGACTCCTCGGCAATTTCGACTCTTTCTTTAACCTCACATCTCACGATTTAGGAAATTTTATCGCTTAAACCAGTCCAAGTACAGCCAATATGTTGTGAACTAGATTAAAAGCTACTAGTCCTACGATTTAGGCGATAGGGTTTTCTAAATCGTAGGACTAGTAGCCTTTAATCTAGTTCACAATATATAGGCTGTACTTGGACTGGCCTAAGGCCACCCAAATTCCTCAAAAATGTAGACCAATATTTGTTACAAATTTTCCTCAATCCCTGATCTTATGATATAGGATCTACACTTTCTTAAACCGTAACATAAGTCCGCATTTGGCTTGTCCTAACACCAAACGTACACTCTTCAGCAATTTGGACCAATAATAGTTTGATATTTTCTTCAACTATATATCATACGATTTAAAGAAGTGTATCTCTTAAATTATGGGACCAGAGACTTTTAATGTTGTTGCCACTATATAGTCTGTACTTGTACTGGCCTAGGTCTACTCACACTCCTCAGCAATTTTTGCCAATTGACCATTGATATTTTCTTCAACTCCTCATATTACAATTAAGGGAAGTATAGCTCTTAAATCATGGGACCAAAGACTTTTTATGTAGTTGCCACTATTTCGTCTGTACTTGCACTGGCCTAAGTCTACTCAGACTCCTCGGCAACTTCGACAATTGATAGTTTCTTTAACCTCACATCTTACGATTTAAGAAACTGTATCGCCTAAATCGTAGGACTAGTAGCTTTTAATCTATTCCACAACATATAGGCTGTACTTGGACTGGCTTAAGTCTACTCAAATTCCTCAACAATTTAGACCAATATTTGTTACAAATTTTCCTCAATCCTTGATCTTATGATATAGTATCTACACTTTCTTAAACCGTAACACAAGTCCGCATTTGGCTTGTCCTAACACCAAACGTAAACTCCTCAGCAATTTGGACCAATAATTGTTTGATATTCTCGTCAACTACATATCTTACAATTCAAAGAAGTGTATCTCTTAAATTATGGGACCAGAGACTTTTAATGTAGTTGCCACTATATAGTCTGTACTTGCACTGGCCTAGGTCTACTCAGACTCCTCGACAATTTCGACTCTTGATATTAGCTTTAACCTCACATCTTACGATTTAAGAAAGTGTATCGCCTAAACCGTAGGACCAGTAGCTTTTAATTTATTCCACAACATATAGGCTATACTTGGACTGGTCTAAGTCTACTCAAATTCCTCAACAATTTAGACAAATAGTTGTTACAAATTTTCGTCAATCCCTGATCTTATGATATAGTATCTACACTTTCTTAAACCGTAACATAAGTCCACATTTGGCTTGTCCTAACACCAAACGTACACTCTTCAGCAATTTGGACCAATAATTGTTTGATATTTTCTTCAACTACATATGATACGATTTGAAGAAGTGTATCTCTTAAATTATGGGACCAGTGACATTTAATCTAGGCCTGCATAATAATCTATTGTCTGCACTTCGATTGGCCTAAGTCTACTCACGCTCTTCAGCAATGTGGGCCAATTGACAATTGATATTTTCTTCAACTTGTGGAAGTATATCTCTTAAATCATGGGACCAGAGACTATTAATGTAGTTGTCAGTATATTTATAGTCTGTACTTGGACTGGCTTAAGTCTACTCACACTCCTCAGCAATTTGGATCAATGGTTATTTGAAATGTTCTTTAACCCTCATCTCACAATTTAGGAAAATGTAGCGCCTAATAGGACTAGTGTCTAACTTTAGTCTAGTTTTCGACATATCGTCTGCACTTGGTCTGCCTCATCAATAAACTCAAACTCTTCAGGAATTTGCACCATCAGATGTTTAATATTTTCTTTAACTCATTATGTTACGATTTTCGAAACGGTAGCGTCAAATCATAGTACTTTTTAATTTAATGCACAACAAATAATCAATTAACTCTGTTAACATCCATCCAAGACATGTCTTTTTCAATATACATAGCTGAACTAAACCCAAAGCATTAAGCATAGACCATTAACACCATGACGCTGAAAGAAGTTTTATTTTCTAACGTGTATGGCGGTTCTCCTAGGCGAGGAACCACATGTGGCGATTCTTCATTGTGCCTTCGCTAAACTTCCAAGATGACACTCTATTATTAACGGAAATAATGGCTAGATGTAGAATTGTGCATATTTGACAGATTATAATTAATAGACTGCGGATATTTATGCATTAATGGCTTATGAAAATGATAAAAAAATACTAGAATATGAAATTCAATAGAATTTGGTACGATTTTTATTAGTTTTGGATCTACAAAGACTACTACCACCGAAAATGAATTTTTATTTGATTCCACTTTCTTAACATTCGTCTACAAAAATTACAAATTGCATAATCATCCGCAGTCCAATAATTAACTAGCACTGTACACTATATTTTGACGTTGCTCAAAAACTTTTCAGCTGATGCAATGGTTGCGATTTCGATATGTAATTATTGTAAACAGTTATTGCTTCACTCCATGTTTTATTAAATGTGATTTTAGTTTCACATTATTATAATGAAAGTAAAGAATAAAACTATTTGTTTTATTACTACTTGTTTGTTTTTTATTAACATATTGCCTCTCATGATAGTCTTCCATATTGGGTACCTGTTCCATATCTGACACCATCTATACATTCCTAATATTAATTCAACATTCAAAATTGTTTAAAATGTTAAAAATACAATACCTACAACAATCTTTAATTTGTTGACGAACACTATGTTTTATTGAGAAACATGATTCTCGGGCTTTATTTATTATCCTAGTCTAAATGACCTCTTCCTTTTATAGATTCCCGCTACTTCATCTTCAACTAATAAACATTTCGCAATCAGTTCTACCAACAAGTCAGGTTAACTGTCAACAAAAATCAGCTTCTAGAAATAAAGCAAGAGAATGGAATAAAACAATCTGGCCACGGTTGGGTAAATAAATTGCACAGTACATCACGACAGATTCTAGGTAGTGTCAGTATAGATATCTCCATTCCGGCCACGTCGAAAGATAGTAGCAAAGAATTTCCATGTATCATTGGTCGGCCATTCTTTTCGAACGATGACCATCGATATTTCTGCCGGCCGCCAAACCGTCGGCTTTTTTCTGGCCTCCGTGCGCCGTTTACAGAAGCGTCGAATGGCTACACGGATGTCAGCGGCGGTATGACAGTGCAGCTTTCGTTGACATTGCTGTCATAGAGCACCGGTCCGGACCAGAACGGACGAGAGAGAGACACACACACACAGAGAGAGAGATAGAGAGAGAGAGAGAGAGAGAGAGAGAGAGAGAGAGAGAGAGAGAGAGAGAGAGAGAGAGAGAGAGAGAGAGAGAGAGAGGAATAAATACTGCTTGTGCAGACGAGTAAGCTAAAGCTTCAACCCACACGTGTTTCCGGAGGCGATCAAACACTTCAGACGACAGTGAGCACGAGTCTTTTGGGAATTTGTGCGAACGTAAATAGTGAGAGCACATGGTATTCCTGGTTTTGAGGGATTTTGTGGCAACGATATTTTAAGTGGATCTTGCGTAATTAAAAGTTTATAAAGAAGTAGTCATAAGTAGACTGCGGAGTTTATACATTTTTGACAAAAATGACTGGGCGAAAAGGATGGAGAGATAAATGTAATTTAATACTACCCATACATTATCATTATTTTATAAAAATGATTAAAGGATGGAACAAATTTTTATATTATTACAGCGCTTTGTAATTGATGCAGAAAATTTTAATTTTGCATATACAATGGCTAACGAAAGTATTCGAACTCCCTTTAAATCAGAATAATTTGTTTAAAATTGCATAACTTGACATTTTCTTTCGCAATTGGAAGCATTGTTTTACTAAATGACATGCAAAAAAGATTTTTAAAAAATTGCAATAGTTAGGCATTACATAAAAAAATAACAATGGCACTTTTTAAAACCTTTATATTCCAGCCCGTAATGAAAATTTAAAATATGCGTCTTGTAGACCTATGGTAGTAATACACATGCTGAAAATTTCATCTAAATCGATTAATGTATACACGAGCTACAAGCGATTAAAACTGATAAAAATCACAGTTTTTCACGACTTTTGGTCAGATTTTGCTTAAAATCCACAGATTCTTACATTTTTCGAAATTTTCGGCATGTGCATATCTAACACAGATCTATCAAACGTATCTTTTAAATGTCCATTGCGAACTGAAATAAAATAGTTTTAAAAAGTACCATTGTTATTAATTCCTACCAACTGTAACTTTTTTCAAAATTTTGTTTGCATCCCATTTAGTAAATGAATGCTTGTAGTTGTTAAAGAAAAAGTCAAATTATTTGGTCCAATTTTAAAAAAGTTATTCCAATTTAAAGTGCATTCGAATACTTTCGTGAGCGGCAGTCTAGTCATAAGTATGTACACGGCAGATGTTTATGCAGAATAAGAATTTTCTACCCGAATCGCAACAAACTGGAGTGAAAGAGAAATTTCTTTCCTTTCCTAGCATATTTAATAGTCTGAAAATAATATAACAGTACATTTACACCAACTCACTTCTGCGATAAATGTATACAATCCCCTGTATAGTCACTTCGGAATTTTTGCATTCATCACAAAAATGAAGATTTCAAATACAAAGCTATTAAAATATTAAAGAAATTTAGGAAACTCTGTTAAACTGACTTATTGTAATTATTGAAAGAACAACTAGATTTTCATGAGTGAAATAGAATTTTAGTTTCTTCCATAAAATATTTAATAGGTTGAAAATAATTTAACTATACATTTAAATTCTCCTAATATTTTTAGTGTTTTAAATTACACCGACTCACTTCTGTCCTAAATGCATAAAATCCGTTGTCTAGTCATTGCGAAATTTTTGCATTTATCACAAAAATGAATATTTAAAATACAAAGTCATGAATACATTAAAGAAAAGATAAATCTGTTACACCGACTTATTAATATAAATTATTCAAGGAAATATACTGCATTATAACATTTTATTTTTTACGATCGGCTCAGGAAATTTTTATTTTGCATAAAGATACGCAAGCTAGTCATAAGAAACAAATTGTGTGCAAATATATAAGATGATGTAAGATGAAAAAGCTGAAAGTTTTGATGAATCTGTTTTGGGAAAGATTTAAGAGTGAAATTATACGTGGGATAGTTGAGAGAGTAATCTGGTGGTTAAGAAATGCTATAAAACAGTGTACCATGTGAAGAGATTAAATGAATTTTATTAACGCCTGGGGAAAATTAATTTTTACTACTCTCATATTCAAGAGGTTAATAGAAAATCTCATAATTGTCACTCTGAAAGCAATAAACTTTTATATTTATTACAGATATACGTGTGTATTACATACAGTTACTAAGAACACTAATAAGAAGTAGTTTAATGAACTTCTTTCACACTAATCTGTCAAATGTTTGAATTCATTAAAATAATTAAGCCACCACAAGGTCGTCTAAATGCAATTATTTCTCATAGCTCAAACAAATTGCTATTTAATTCCAGCGTGTATATAATAATTCTATTTCGCTATTTAATGCAAGTATCTATCAAATAATTAAAATTTATTGTTTAATTCCAGTGTCCATGAAACAATTCTAATTTGCCATTTAATTTTGGTGTCTATAAAACAATTCCCATCCCCCACACTATCGTTAAAAATTTTTTACGTTGCCTAATATATTTGAAGTGCTCATACACGTGTAAAATTTTCAATGTAAGTGCATCTATACCACAAATGTTATAAAAGAATACGGAGTTTTATATGACATAAAAATTGTCTACCTTAATTACAACACACTGGAGTAAAATACATTTCGTTTCGTACTGGGACCAATGGATTATCAACAATATTATCTATAATGTAATTTAATGTAAAGTAATATAATATACTTCTTCATATTTCCTCCTTTAACGTCGCATCGACATTTTTGTCATTAGCGATGACTGTGTGTTTGACTGTTTAGATTTCATCTCATATGTCCGTAGCTTGCATGAATTTCAGTAGGTTTGTTCTGTTTAGTTCCGATTTACATATTTCGTTAATTTGTTTGGGAATTTTGTCTAATTTGGTGCATTTTAGAATTATTTGTTGGACAGTTAGTGGTAGATCGCAGAGTTCACATCGTGGGCGGAGTTTCGTCTTGTAGGAGATATTTGTGTGTTGGTCTAGTGTGTCCAATTAACAGTCTAAATAATTTCACATGAAATCTTCTGTCCATTTTTGTCACAAATATACAGGGTGTCCCAAATAAATGGGAACACCTAAATATCTGTCGTATTTACAGTCCAATCAGAAAACTTCAGAGGACAAAGTGACACTATTATAATGGTAAAGAAGAAAATTTTTTACGTCGTGTTTTTTAATGAAATTTCAAGGTCACCGATGTTTTTTTAAATGGAATATATATTTTTTTACGATAGCATGATAGACAATAAAAAACTGAATTTAGTGGATACCACCTTTTTGACTTTGAAATGACCTTGAGCAAGAATAATCATGTAGGAGCGGATAAAATGTGGAAGTTTAAAACTTACGTGTTTCAGCAAAGATTACGCGTTGTTTACGGCGAGATAGAAAAAATATATCATAATAAATGTAAAAATATATACTATTCCATTTAAAAAAACATCGGTGACCATGAAATTTCATTAAAAAACAGGACATAAAAAAATTTTTTCTTTACCATTATATTTGCCCCCTGCAATAGTGTCACTTTGTCCTCTGAAGTTTTCTGATAGGACTGTAAATACGACAGATATTTAGGTGTCCCCATTTATGTGGGACACCCTGTGTAAAATCCGTAAGTGTAAATTATGAGTTAGTCGTTCGCAAAACTTACTTGAGTAGTGTCGATACCATTCTGATTCTGTCGCCTCCTACCCCTTGGCGGTCTGGGAGTGGCCGCACCTGACAGGTGAGCGCCCTGGGGGCTTCCGCCCCTGGCGTCGACCGCTGTATTCGCGGCCAGGGTGGCCCCGTCGTTATTTTCCGTGTGTGTGCCTAAATCAGTCGCCTCTCCACGATCGCCGCCACGTGGTCCGGAACTAGCGGACACGTTTTCACCTGATACCTCACCTGGAAAATCCAAAGAGAAGCTATTAAAAAACCGCACATTACTTAAACTCTCAATAAGATCCTACGAAGTCCTAGGTGTAAAAAACAAAATTCTGAGGACAGATTATTTTAAATATGAAAAGTTAGACCAATCAAATGGGTTGGTAACAAAATTCGATGAATGTAAAAGATAGAGTAAATCGTGTTGGCTTGTAAACGACTCAAATATGTACGTAAGAATAAGTGATTGAAAACAACCGCTTACAACTATCAAAACTATGTACCGTCCGTCCATCAGGAGATGGCACTGATTTTCGACAGTCGGGTGCAGGGAGACTACGAAACCCCACTATAGACGCCAGGCTGCGAACCCCACTCTCACGCTTACGTTGTGGCGGGAACGGTCGACATAGGCCACTGATATATATATATATATATATATATATATATATATATATATATATATATATATACTATGGATACGGTATTGCCATAAGCCAGCTACACAGCTTTTTGGTCCGAATTGAACGTAGATTTGGTTGCCAGCACCGCTATCGTTCGACCGGTGTACTATACCCCTCGTACTCCTCTTCACCTCCGTGATCCTCTATACTTCGCCATATGTTTGCGTCCCTCTAGGAGCCGCTATATATATATATATATATATATATATATATATATATATATATATGTGGGGATCAGGACCTCCCAGACCAAATACTGTATGGAGATTAGGAAAAGTAGGAGGGTTCCGTGGGTATGTGTAAGAGTTGATCAGCTACAACCGCGAGGGTCCCGGGTGGTTCGATTCCCGGCGCGGAATTCCTCATTTTTCCTAAGATCCTACATTTGGGGGCTCAGACGGGATGGGGGGAACACCGATTCCCGCATGGTGACAGACGACGAACGAGTAAGCAAGCGTTGCGAAGACGGTCGCACGCGAGCGAAAGGACGACGAAGTGAAGTAAGGGACACATCCAGGGAAAACTGCTAGAGAGGGCAGTAGGATGGTGTTCCCGAAAAGTGACGAAGTTGGTGACGAGTTCTGTTGATGGCGCTGAGGCCAAAAAGACGATGGCGCTGCGACGGACATTCGAGGGCGAATGCCGGAGCAGGATGGCCGAGTGTGGGATCAGGACCTCCCAGACCAAATACTGTATGGAAGATTAGGAAAAGTAGGAGGGTTCCGTGGGTATGTGTAAGAGTTGATCAGCTACAACCGCGAGGGTCCCGGGTTCGATTCCCGGCGCGGAATTCCTCATTTTTCCTAAGATCCTACATATATATATATATATATATATATATATATATATATATATATATATATCAGTGTCTACATAGGCGCTCAGCATCACCACATCTCTCTGTTCCAGTCACACTAATGTGCGCGTTTCCGTCTTTGTCCCGCGATTCGGTCAATATCGGTAGACGTGTAGTGCGTAGAAGATTACGTGGTACCTGCAAGTTTCTCACTACCATCTCCTGATGGACGAACGGTACATATTACATTCTTATTCGCATCAAAACAATTCGACCCATTGGCACAACAACGGTTTAAAAATTCACATAACCATGAATTATCTCATTGCTTCCACAAACGAACACAGATCCAGAGTTGACTATGGTGGACAAACGGAACACAACCAGAAGGTACTCCCACCCCAATCCAACCACCTCTACAAAACACCACTGTGTCAATAAATCCCTAAACAAAACCGGAGTACCCAACGGAGCCATAACTCCAATGCTATTTTACTACTAGCCGTCCCCTTCACTATCTCATACAATTAAGTACGGAGGAAAGTTCTCATTCAAGATCAGATAATCCCTAAAATATAGAGCCAACGCGTTCGTTCTCTAGATCACGGATCGAGTAGGAGGAAGAAGAAGCATCGGGTCGGGCGACTGAACGTTGAGCAGTCAGTTTTCCCGCGTTTTCGTGCTACCGTAGTACGTCGGTCGTATTTCGATGTCGTCGTCAATTTCGATCATCGTGCCAATAAATCCGCGTCGGATCCTCGGGCTCGTACGTTTTCCGTTGTCGCTGTTCTCGTCGTCGTCGTCGTCGTCGTAGTTGTCGTCTGCTGTGCAGCAGAGAGCGCTGGTTTCGTAACGAGGCGGTAGCTAAGGGCACGTCGTAAAGCTTTCTTAACGTCGGGCCCCGTGTAAACGGTGTCTTTCGACACAGCCGAGAATTTCGATGAAATACGTTAAGAGGAATAACCGTAGGACGCGATTACACGGTGGCTGAGAGCGAGCCGCTAGGCGGAGAAGAGATTTACACCCAATAAATGAACCCGTCCCCGCCGCCATTATCTTCATGCTCGATCAGAGACGTGTATCTGTTGCCGCGTGCGAGAACTACACAAGTTTTCGGCCTCGATGGCGAATGATACAAGAGGCCGCCGAGAAGAAGAGGAAGAACCGAAGAGGACAGGGGGTACCGGCGCGGAAAGGTAAGAGAAAGATGAAACGGAAGAGAGAAACAGGGTTCTATCGAAAGAGAGAAAGAGAGAGAGAGGGATGTGGGGAATGGGGTAGGGCTTGAAGAAGGGAGAGGTCGGTGGCCACATTAGCTACCAAAAATATCCAATAAATTCTTGCCATCGTTAAACGGCCGGAATTTTATGGCGGTAGTAACTCGTGCACATGGCCGAATTTGTTGGACGATAGGATCAAGGCGGAGATGGTTGCGTGCGATGCTCGCCGACGACGAGGCTCTCGCGAGCCATGATTTCGCCATCGATGCACACGTGTGTGCGATGCTGAATTTTTTGAGAGTGTCTAGGGAATTTGGGCCCTCTGCTGATTCGCTTTCAGGTGTACTAAAATTGGCTGATATGTGATGTCTAGTCTCCAGATCTTTATACAAAATGTAATAGTTTATGCGGCCCTGGATAATACTAAACTCAAAAGGAAATAATTCTGTGCAATAAGCCTAGTACATATTGTAATTACAATAACGTGTGTGTTTATTTTAGTAATAATTCTTCTATAATTGTTGTTATATATATTATATTTGTAATTGTTTGAATTAATTGTATGCCGTTAATATTAGTTGTAAGTGTTTGTTACTAGTTATAATTGTTTGTTGTAACGTAAGATCGAGGACGATCTTTTGTCAGGCTGGCCGAACTGTAATAGTTTATGTTTTATGGTGGTTGTCAGGGTCATCCAAGGCATTTAGAACAAACAAAATGCGGACAGTACCTCACAGATTATAAACCAAGCACCATATACTCAGATTTAATAAATGATATTATTATTATAAAGCAATACAGAAATAAAGATTGCCTGTATTAACACGTTAAACGTTATGTCAGTCCCTGGGGACTGTTGGTATTGAATTTGCAGAACAATATAAAATATATAATTAATATAATATTAAAAAATGTTCACACTGTCTTAATAGTGTAAAATGAGATAAGCAAGTATTTTGCTTATGCATAGTCGTATTTTCGTATTTAAACTTAAATAAAATGTGAAACGGAAGGCGAGACAAAATTGCTTTGCGTTTAACGCGTTAACTGCATCATGCAGAAGCTATGTCGATATTTGTTTCTTTTCTTAATAATTTGAATTTGTCGGAAATACATCAGTATTTTTACAAATTTGTAAAATCATTCCACCATGTTTCAATTGAGCTATTGAGCCATAGCTATTCATTTTTATCATAAATGTATAAAATCCGCAGCCCATTATCGAAACAACCCAGTACACTCTTTAATCTTTTCAAGTGCGTATTATTTGAAATACTTTTGCAACATTCTATACGATTTTTCTAATTAATAAGGACTATAAAGGTATTACTATTATACGAAAAACAGCTATTCAAAATTAATTGTATGAGAAAAAAGTGTATCTTCCAGGTACCGTCGTATATGGCTGTTTAACGCAGGATGAATCTACTTAACGTTTAACCGCTTGAGATAGGCCACATTTGCCCTAATTTTTGAACATAACACTGTAGTTGCACAAGGATTCAACTACTTCATTTGATTTCGTAGACCTCACTACATTCATTTTCTTCTTTTCTGAGTTACAAGAGTTGTTAAACAATCTCTTTTATCAACAACATATTTGCTGTTTCTATTACGAGTACTTCACTGCTCCTCGTATATAAATAGTTTTGGCAAATTTTACTAAAATGCAGTATTATTTTTGTATGTAGATTAAAGTATGAATCGAGAAGATTAAACAGAACAAATAAACAACTAAATTAGAGAGGAAGTAGAATCTACAATAGAAAATGGAAAAGACAATAACTAATGAAACAAAAAAGAGGATGCAATGAAAGAAACTACCACACATTAACAATATGCGGAAATATTTAAAAAAAAACATGGAATTCAAATGAAAAAGCTGAACAGCAGATTTCAATAGAATATCTCGATACAGATTCTAACACAACATAATAATTCAATCGCCGCAGTTTATAAATGTCGAGCTATTACAACAATATCATCGAGTACGTAAAAATGCACGTAAATCTTGTTTTATAGCTACCGCCAGCGTGAAACGGAATATTGAAATCGGTAGTGTTCTGTTACGTGTAACGAAAAGTCTGTATATGAACATCGTAAAAGCCATTCCGATGATAGTCATTATCCAATGACTTCATCGTTACAGACTGGAATATTTACAGCTTCCCATCAAAATTCTATTAGATATTATCTTCAAACAGGAAACTAACCCTCGTTCGTATTGATACGTCCATCTCCTGTTATGTGTTTCAAATATAAAGGCTTCTTCCGAGTACATTAAGAAAATGAATTCTTCTTGTCCACGTAGTTTATGGGCTTGCTTCGTTCATTTTTCTGGCACACAAATAGCGGCCAATGATACACAGCTTCTAGGGTCGATTTATGACTTTCATTATTAGCTTAAGACATTACGGGAAAACATAATGAAAGGTGCATGAACGCCGGCTCATATTCTAATAACAAAAAGAGACTATTCTGATTTAATATTATGAACATCTATGATATACAGGGTGTTCGGTAACTGCTGGCACAATCGAAAAGGGGGTGATTCTACGTGAAAAAATAAGTTGAAAATATAAGATAACATCTTTACATGTAAGGCTCTGTTTTCGAGAAAATCGAGTTTGAAAATTAGATAGAAATCGGCTGTCGCGTCTGATCATGACCAACCAATTCTACTCTGTGCATATACCAATCAGTGTCGTCAGGTCGGTTAAATCGAGGGGAATACAGTTTACCACCTCTCTGATGACCAGAGTAATATGTAACACGTTGCGCGGCACGTCACGTGATTAATCTACGGTCTTAGTGGGGGGGGGGGGGGCGTTGGAGTGTGTTCATGTAGTGGAATGGGATAGTGGAAGGGGAAAAGGAGGAGAGGGAAATCAACCCAGTTTTGGGTTGATCTGGCGACACTGATACTAATGCACGCGATCCCGACGAATCTTTAAATTCGATTTTCGCGAAAACAAAATCTCGCATGAAAAAATGTTATTCTACATTTTCGACTTATTTTTTCATGTAGAATCACCCCCTTTTCGCTTGTACATATCGAACACCCTGTATATTATAAAGCTGGAGAAACTAGGCTGTACGTAATGAATAGAATAAAGCAGTTAAAGATTTAATTGTAATTGTATGACGCAAATCATGCGTGTGTAAATATGCGTTAGGAGAATATAAATTTTTATGACAATTTCTATATGCAGCTCTCTCTCATTTCAAAAAGCTAAAAATTATAGAAAGTGTTTCTTGATACAGAAATTATTGACTTCTTTAAGTTAAATTGAATTTCTTATACGATAATAAAAATTGATGCAAACGACCTCCCTAGTATAATAGTTAATAGTAGTATATCTAGTAGTATACCTAGTATAAGTATAATAATTACGTACTGGCGAAATTATTTATACAGAATTGAAAATTAATTTTTATGTTGGTAGATTGAGTGCACAAAATTTGCTTACGATCTGAGGAATAGAAGAGGATTGGAACAGTAATTAATACAAAAAACTAAACTTCCCAGTTTTTGTTTTGTTAAGTAAATTGCTTTGGTTTTATGTAATTTTTGTGATTGTCGAGTGGGCAATGTGTTAAGGAATTAAAATACATTAAAATTCTCAAATGAATTAAATATGTACATATTTAAATAAGTCGGATTAGCTTAAAATAGAATATGGATTATTATGACATTCTGTATGCTATTCTCTCTCTATCTTTAACAACTGCAAATAGAAGAAACTTCATTCTGTAAGGAAATTATTGATTTTTTAAAATTGAATTTTTTCTGTACCATAATTGAAATTTATATAATTAAGTCTAGATTAATAACGACTTCCTCTATAAGTTCTGATTACATTGTGAAGATCATTGTGAAAATATTCTAATTAATATTTTCATTAGAATGCTCAAATGAACGAAATATGAAAGAAGTGAAGTTAGCTTAGAGTACATTATAAATTACCATCACATGTTATACATGTTGCTCTCTTATTAAAAAATTCAAATTGCAGAAAGCCTTTTTGGATAAGGGTATGTAGACTTCTTTAAGTTAAATTGAATTTCTTATACAACAATAGAAATGTATATGAGCAGCTACAGTTTAATAACAATGTTCTCTTTACGTTCTGATTGCATTTTAAAAAACGATTTTCATTCAAATGAATTAAATATATTTAAATAAGTTCGCTTAATTTAATTTAGTACACAATTCTATACATTTATGACTCGAAGATTATGAAAAATAATAACATTTGTGGAATTGCCACTCGAATGAGTGCGTTCGATATAAATCGAATAAGAATTTCGCAGGGAGAGTGTAAAATAAAGCAAAAGGCATGCGCGAAGACGAAGCTATATCTAATTGAAACTTTCTAATGCGTCCAGGGCGGAGTTTTGATTTAACGTCGTAATACGGAAAGCTCGTAAAGTGCTATCTCGCCGTTTCCATCGCATTCCGTCACGTTTCCTTCGGAAGATACATCTCAACCGCAACTTTTATGAGTGCGGTAGCACGGCCAAGTCACGTACGACAAATATCATAACACGAATTCCGGAACTCCCGAAGAGCCGAACTATTGTTTGCAGATCGTTCCCGGGGCTTCTCTTCCTAGTTATTTACGGATGGGTGAAAAATTGTTTGCAGTTATGGCCGTCGGGTTTAGCGAAATCCACGAGTCAGCACGTGAATGGTTTCCGAAGCGACAGCTGTTTGTCTTCAAACATTTACCGCTTTTATGCACGCGGCGAATAATTTTTATTACCACAGTGCTCGGCTGCTTTTCCAGAGTCAATAAATATTTAATTGAAGTGACAATTTCAACAGAATATTTACTCTACCTACTGATTCCTTTTGATAGCGTTTTAATGTACTTGAACTTGAAGTCGAAAAGAACGAATACAATTTTTTTATTTGAAGCTTCGTTTGCGAGAAAATTTTGTGCACTCAATCTACCAACATAAAAATTAATTTTCAATTCTGTATAAATAATTCCGTCACCCAGATATGGATCACATGGCGATCAAAGTGTTAAGCAAGAAACACTTTCTGCAATTTTTTCCGTTTTGAAATGAGGGAGAGCTGCATATAGAAATTGTCATAAAAATTTATATTCTCCTAACGCATCTTTATACACACACACATTATTTGCGTCTTACAATTACAATTAAATCTTTAACTCCTTTATTCTATTCATTACGTGATTCTAAATGTAAAAATAAGTCGAAAATATAGAATAAAATTTTTTCATGTGAGTCTTTGTTTTCGAAAAAATCGCGAAAAAGGATTCGTCGGGTTCGCGTGCATTAGTATATGCACAGAGTAGAATTGGTTGGTCATGATCAGACGCGATAGCCGATTTCTATCTAATGATACGCGTATTCGCTGAATTTTCAAACTCGATTTACTCGAAAACGAACCTGCAAATGAACAAATTTTATTCTTTCTTTTCGGCTCATTTTTACATCTAGAATCAGCTGCATCAGCATATAAATTATTCGTATTAATGAACTTGTATTTTTAACACAGGTAAATTTCTAACCTTTTTCTACAATTGACTGAAACGATACATGCAGTTACAATTTAGAGCTGAACAAGTTACATTAGTAGACTCCGGGTCTCTATGAAAAATAAAAATTTTGTACATCAATTGGAATACACGTGAGATAAATAATATAAATTTATGTTTTTCACTAACAACTTTAATGTAGTGAAAATAATCTAGTAGTACTCATAAAGTGTTTTAATCTTGACACTGATTTAAATTGCACCTACTCACTTTCATCATGAATGCATAAAATGTGGAGTATATTCATTAGTAATTACTAGACTGTGCATCTTTGTGTAAAATAAACATTTTCAAAATTAATGGTAGGAAATAGAGGTAATACAAAAAATGTATTTCTTCTTTCAATAAGTTTGATAAATTGGAGACCATGTATAATAATAATTCGACTGCGGATTTTATGCTTTTATGGATAAAATGAGTAGATGAAATTTAAAACAGTGGAGAAATTATAAAAACTTAACGATGTCAATGTATTATTTTCATCTCTAGAGAATTTTTAAAGAAAGAAAGATATTTGTATTTGGCTCCTGCTTTTTGCAATCAATAAAGAAAATTTTTATTTTGCATAAAGATCCGCACTTTTACACTCTTCTAATATCTTTTATGCATCATCTTTTAAATTTTATATTTCACCTAGCCTTCTTTATCATAAATACATAAAATCCGCAGTCTAATAATTGGGAAACTATTCATAATTAACTATAACACTTTTGATACGTGAAACATTTACAAACGATATGTACGTTACCCAAACCGATGTATTTTGGTATTACAAACTAATGAATTATGCACTTGTGGAACAGACAGTAACTTGAGCTGAGATACTGTTACAAGGAAGTAGGTTTCATTGAAGTTTCATTAACATTTCTGTAATTTTGTAACTTTTCCTGACAGATGTGTGAACAAGACATACACAAAATTATGTAAACATTCATAAAGATCGTGAAATGAGATTATTAGGTGCCAAGGAATAATAGCGTGTAGCTTTCAGATACATAACATGTAAGAAAACTGACGTTCCTGTTTTCAAAGACGCAAGACGGTCGAGTTAAACTCCAAGGTGCGACGACACGTTATTGTTAGCTCCTATTAACAAGTCGTTACGATATTTCACACTTGAACCTGGCATTGTTCTAATACCAAGTAGAAGAACAAAGTTTCTTATATACCGTCGACCTCTCGCAACTAAAACTTTAAGTACTGTGCTGGCCTGAAGCTGGCTCCCTAAAAAAAGATTCTAAAAGTCTAAAACTACTGACAATTAACGATTTTTAAAAATTGTCAGTCAACACTCTAACTACTGAGAAAAAGATATAAATTCCTGAAAATTGTTGAATGAGTGTGAACTGGCAATAAAACGGGACTAATGAAATAAAATAGAAATTGACAAGTCTAATAATCAAACTGCGGCTCTTTTGCAAAATAAAAATTATCTGTATTAATTCCAAGGTACAGAAGCTACTCTGACATGTATTTTTTTTCTTAATAATTTTATAATCTTGAAAATAATGCAACAGTACTTTTAAATTCAATAAATGTCATTACTGTTTTTCAATGGATGTATTCATTTTTGTCATAGGTGCATAAAATTCGTAGGCTATAAATAATATTTGAGAATATGCACCAATAACTTTGAAGAATCAAAAATGAACGGAAATTATTTTTTATTCGGTCTAATAAAAAGATTTTAATCATTTATAACAACAATGAGTACGGAAAATTTTCATAACGATTATTTCATAATAAATATTAATAAAACAGCAGGAAGGTTCATCAATATATTATCTTCAATTCAACAATATTGTATAAAAAAGAAATTTCTATTTGACTCCTGTAAAATTTGGTTCCTGCAATTGATACAGAAAAATTTTAATTTTAAAATACTTTTCGAGGGATTTTAAAAGGAATTGTTTTACAATAAAGATCCGGATATTCGCGAATAAATAATTTATCTGAAGAATTGTAAAGTAAAAATTGGGACAGATTGGTACGTTCAGCGTTAAGTTAAGTACGTTCCATACCGAAAGATTAGTTTCGCGCGTCGAGAGAGTTGTTCATATCCGTAAAAGCCCACGCCTCCCTCCCGGAAACGGAGAGCTCGGAAAGGTTACAAATTACTTAATTATCACGTTGCTGCTCGAAATGCAGCTCGAACGGGGAAGAAAAGCTAGGGACACCCGGAACTGCTAGTAATGGGTGCCGAGCATAAATTATTTCGCGGGACTGCGGCTAAAACGAATTGACCCTCGGGGTCGAGAATAGAGCGGCTCGCGACAGGAATAAAGATGGCGCAACGCTTCTTTCAGCCGCCGGTAATTATTCCCACCTCGAGAACCTTTTCGGCGAAATCCGTGTAAAACGTTTCAAGAATATAGTACTGCGTGGTCAGTGAAAACAAGCTGAAATCAAGCGACTGTCAAACAAAATGACTGATCGCCTTCTTTTCCATCGGAATGGCTTATTCTTCCGTCGTATTCCAACTTCAACAGAGTACAATGTCTATGCACTCTACGATTTTTTAAAGGAATCACAATGACAGGATTGTTCTCATTCGACGCATTTTTTGTTATTTTCGTGAGTATTAGATCGTTACATATAAACGTGATAATATTATGAAGTGTTTTAATCAAGAAATACAATTATATTCTTCAGGTTTGTTATGTATCATTTAAAGGTACTAAAACTAATTTTTTAAATTCTAACGTCACTTTACATTCACATATCTAAGTATACTTTTAAATAAAGTTTATTTCAATATTAGTCGACGTGATCGTCGTGTATTTTTCTTATATGAGTGAGATAATATATTAACGACAACAATAGGTGATATTTAATCAAAATCTAGTAGTAAATGAACGCACCTTAGTCAATGATAGAAATTCTGAAAAATAGGGATTATTAAAAAAATTTAATTTGTACTGTATTATAATCGAAAAACTCGGCATCTTTTTAAAGAATTATTTTATTTATTAAAGTTTTATTTCGAGAAAAGTTATGTTTGTTTAAAGTTACTGTCACTAATCGGACATTTTACATGCAATTACTAGACTGCGGATTTTATGCATTTATGACAGAAGTGAGTAGGTACAATTCAAAACAGGAAAAAGATTGAAAGAATTCGAGAATGTTTATATACTATTTTCAACACATTCGAATTACTAGTGAGGGGAATAAATTTATATTTAGCTTCTGTAGCCTGCAATAGATGCTTACAAATTTAATTTTGCATAAACTTCCGCAATCTAGCAATAACCTAATAGTTAAGAGGACGTGACAAAATAATGATGTGCCCAAAGAACTTCTGACGCCATTATTTGATTTTAAATATTAGACATACGTCAGACATAATTTTTGCATTTTATTTCCAAATTTATGTGCGTAGAGAGTATGTAATGAATGATGTTCGTAAAATTCACATGTTCAATTTTTTTGGAGACTTAACAATTACTGTTTTCTGTAACCATTATCACTATTATCGTCATTTATTGCCTATTCAACTCTCATACACATTTCTTAGAGTGAGAATCCACCTATCTGTTTCAATTTCTTCAGGTTTGAAAATTCACTTCATTCGTTTTCACTCTTCTAATTTATGTGAGTGCAGAGTATTATTTCACAAATAACTAATATATTCCTTAACAATATTAATTATTGAAAAGAAGAAAAAGTAAAATAATTACATTAAAATATATTTGTATGCACTTGTGTGCGATTTGAAGTAATTTGGTTAAGAAAATATGCCTGGGAAGGTAAAATTCATTCTAAATATATAAATAAATGTTCTTACAAAAATTCTAGATATTTGTTAAATTCTACATTTTATAAAACAACTTACGAAAAGATGAATGAACATGCTTCACAGTGAATCAATAACATAAAATACGCGAATGAAACAGTCAAGTTAGAAATTGTTGGAACATGTTTACTTAATCATTTGTCTTATAATATCGTGGTAGACTCGTGGTGAAGATTTTGAACACAATGCATTAAGTATGTATGTCACCATGTTCTCTTAACACGAAATAAAATTTTATTTATCTGTTATTAATATTTAGCCATTGCAGGAAATGTTGGCATATAAATATCAATTTCCTCTTTCTTCTAGGAAATTATTTATAGCAAAATCAAGTCGAGTCACTAGCTGCAAGATAAATCATAAAGCAAACAGTTAAAATTTCAATTTCAATCAGAAGCAATCCATAAACAACAGGGATGGGCACGGTAGGGGCCCCTCAAACGCCTGCTTCTCCCACCAACCTCTTTTTCATGCGCGAGGCCTGCGCACTGTTCGCAACGGGCGAAGCGCTTCCTTCCCCTTTGGTAACAACAGGTGCTGGTGGGGGGCAGTGGGCGCTATGGTGGGGACGGTTTTGTCTCAATTGATACAAAAATGCCCATCCCTGATATACAACATGATTAAATATCTAATACCGAAGCTATGTATTCGGAAGACTATTTTCGAGATCTTCATCACTGACTCGTTGTTGTAGCGCAAGGAGCTAATAAGTACCTTTCCTTATTTGGTATGAGGAAAAAGAATCAATAAAGAGTTTAAAGCAAGAAGACCAAACGAACATCGATTACCTAGTAGAGCAACTATTCCAAAGAAAGCAGTCGGAGAGTTGGTTCAATGAAAAGTTAAAAGAAATAGCGAAACACGTTGCTCCGGTGGAGCGGATCAGGCAAGGCACTCTTAGGAATGGTTTGAGATGAAGAAGCAAGACCGGAAGCCCCCGTTTCCTCCATTTGCGTCGGCCTCGGCAAGGCTGGCCGGTTGAAAAACTGTCGGATCGCCAGGTAAGAGTTTGCACGCGTGCAGCGCGCGTGCACGCAACCATCTTCGAATGTCCGCATCCGGGGTTAGCACGGTACCTAATGAACGATTAAGGCGGTGCTGCCGCATACAGACCGTCATTATAAACTCCAGAAGTGGCGAGCCATTATTTTTTTAATGCACTGGATTCCTGGCTGAGTTATCCCGGTATTTCGAACATCCTTTGCGTGAACATTCATAATTAAATGTTTCCCCTGTAGACCATTGTGCTGGCCATCACCTCCAACAAATTATCAAAATAATATAATTAAGAAGGACGGCCCAAGAATCGATATTCTTCTGAAATATTCTTCTGAAATATTCCTCTTTCGAATGTGAACTTTCAGAGATATGCAATTATATGATTTAAACTCTCACTATTTTATTCTTACTTATTTTGACATGTTGACAGTCGATTCAGCGAGCACAGAAATTAAATAAGGACAATTTAAAAACGGAACAATTTATTTAATGAAACGGAAACTGATGAGCTTAGGTTTGTAATATTAGTTGCATTTTTAGTTTGCTTGTGCTTGGGGAATCAAGTTTAAATACACGGACATCTTTGAAAATACATTTTTAGAACAATAAAAATATTGGAACAAAAATTAATTTTTAAGTCTGAACAAACAATTTTGTTAGTCAAGTATGCTGTAACACCATATGATGACACAGCAGTTTGCGTGTGAAACGCTAATGAAAGCATTGGTTTGCATAGCATTATTAAAAATTAACGCGAATTACGTGAATCAGATTACAAGCTCTCAACAAATATTCTTAAAATTTTATGAACTGTAAATCGATTATTGAAAATGATTAAACTCGGAATAATTCAACGTTTTACGATTAGACAATATCTCTCGTATTGATCAGTTTAATAAAATTCCTGATTACAGATTTTATGATACGTATAGCAGTGCTCTTTGATTTAAGTGTGTTTTATGTACTGCAATTAACTCTTTCAGTAAGCAATCTCTGAAGCTTTATTGTTTATTTCTAGCATAATTTGATATGAATTCTCATGCAACATAGCATAAAAATACGAATAGCTCGTAAAACGCATAATCGCGTGTTTATTACATGATATTCGATAAATATTTTCTAATCTATTTAACTCTTACAACCAGGTGGTCATTTTTAAGAGGCTACAGTTCGCTGAATACATACGTCGATGAACCACACAGATGCCATTGGTTATGTTATTCAAAGGTTGAACCCCTTTGCTACCAAGTGCCACTATAACGGACCAGCCCCGCTGATGGGTTCAGATAACCCATATCAGTTAAGAAATGCGCAAGAGTAATATTCCTTCTAGCCAGAGGAGCCAAGTCTTCGATCCTTAACCTTCATGCAACGGCGAACATGTAATGAAATATTGTCTATATGAGCTAGTAACATATAGTACAGCTATGTAATTACAATGTCTATTAAAATAGAATTGATAAAGAGTACAAGCTACATTTATCATGAATTATATCGCTATAGAAATGATAGAAATAATCTAGCAAGTGATGCAGAAAAATTTTGTTTTGCATGAAGATCCACAGTTTAGCCCGCCAGATACAACTATACTGATGATCTTGGTGGAGAATAAAAAATATTTTTAAATTCTTCTAATGTTATTACTATTTCATATTTCCCCTTCTCATTTTTCTCATGAATGGATAAAATAAATAGTTGCATAGGTCTGTGTCATTTGTTGCCGACAATCTGAATAGTCCTATGAGTTGCATTTTAAATTTTTACAAGTGCTGATTTATCTACGTAGAACCTACGTAGAACCTACTATACATATCTATAAAATTGTAAGAAATCACACTATCTATAAATAACAAATCAACTATCATGTGGAGATCTAAACGACTTAAACCTTGTACATACGATTGAATGGTCAAAATATTATACTATTGCACAGAGTGTAGACATTATATTGTCATCACAAGACTGTTAATGATTCTGCAAACTGTGATTTCTATACAGAAATTATTTAAGCAATCTAGAGTTACGTAAAGAAAATGGTACACCTTATAATTACTGAGACTGAAGTAAAAGTGTATTAAATGCAATAGAATTTAAATGGATTAAAGATTTCAGTTTAATCACTACCTACAGAGTTTTAATACTCTCTATTCTAAAAATACTTTAAAACATCAATTTTTTTTCAAAGTACTGCTATTTTAACTTCCTTTCAAGTACCACTACGTGCACTTATACTTCAACGATTGTAAAAGGTATTTATACCCAGCATAAACGTCAGTGAAGAATTTTGAAACACCTGTAATAAAGATGACAGTACTTCCAAATCATTGGAGAACATATAACAATAAATAATTTTTACAAAATTTAAAATAAAAATACAATTGATTTTACAGTTACAATGGTGTTACATTCTAGCGAATGGATATCAATCATCTTTTTCTTACAAATAATTATTAAAGACAAAGAAGGTCTAGTCATTGTAGTTGTAAAATGAGTCATAAAACAAGGAATTCAATTGTACAGTAGACTTCCGTATAACGTGATCAAGATACTACTTAAAAACAATGTATACACGTATTTTACATGACAATTACATGTACATATAATAAACCTATAAAAATTGTCTAAAAAGACAGCAATCTTACTGCCACAGAAAGTACGTGTATACAGTCAATTTAATACTAAACCTACGGTCATAATGACAGGTCAAATATTTTTTATTTGACAATCCTTGTAATTGTATAAATTCTCACATTGGAAATGATTGAATACATTTCTTCACTTAAGCATATATTACAATAAAAATCGCACAAACATTAAACAAATTCCATCATTTCATTTTTAAAAGACACCGTAGACCATCTACGTTTAATGCTCTGTAAGTTTAGTGTTCAATAATACTTGGATAACATTATAATGGAGTTTACTGTAGTTAAAATCTCCACCTCAAATATGATACAGCACTATTGCAAATATTGATACTCTAATGCAACAGTACACGAAACGCAATTCCATCTGACCGTTCACAAAATGCAGGGCTTCGGAGTCGGAGTCGGAGTCGGAGTCGGAGTCGGAGTCGGAGTCGGAGTCGGAGTCGGAGTCGGAGTCGGAGTCGGAGTCGGAGTCGGAGTCGGAGTCGGAGTCGGAGTCGGAGTCGGAGTCGGAGTCGGAGTCGGAGTCGGAGTCGGAGTCGGAGTCGGAGTCGGAGTCGGAGTCGGAGTCGGAGTCGGAACAAAATATATTGACTCCGACTCCAACTCTGGCTCCTTTGTTTATAAATCATTAAAAGCAACAAGTGTCTCTATGAAATATTAAATATTATTTTAATTTTCGAAAATGGAAACTTTATCCGTAGTATTTCTCAATCTGATATGTAAATCTAACTATTTCCTGAAAGTGAGAAAGTAACAGTCGTGTTGTGTTGTATCAAAGTTATCTGTTCCATATTCTCAGATTTAATACAATATTTCAACTATTTCTTCAGTTCTATTACGACGTTTCATTATTTTGAGTACATATTTTTTCAATTTTGAAAGTCGGAGTCGGAATCGGAGCCGAAGTCGGATTCGTATTCAAAGTCGGAGGTAAAAAGAAAGAGGAGTTGGAGTCAGAGTCGGAATTATGAATTGTCTACCGACTCTGCAGCTCTGAGTCAAAATGCATAAACTTATTTTTTATTGCGTTCAAATGATCATTTATCACAACTCACGCAAACTAATACATCTAATAAAATAAGTGAAATACATCTTCTAGATTGCGATTGTCGCGATAAAAGCATCGACGAAACTAGTGGGCCGAGTTTGCCTACGAAACTGGCTGCCATTTCGCTTCTATCAATCCTCTTCGGGCTGGTAGTCCCTGGTGACAAGAATTACGGAGCGAAACGACCTTTAAAGGCCGCATGAACGGCACACGGGGTAAAAGAAACACGAACGTAGGAAGAAGGAGAGATTAGTGTCACGACGTTAACGCGATCAGCGCCGTCAGCGGGGCCCGGCCGGGCCGGGCTCGGGCCCAGCTCGAGCCCCCGGATGGCGTTGTAAATCTGCCGTAAGTTATGCGCGACCGGGAGGGCCGGTCGGCCGACCGGCCAGAGCCATTAAAGCAGGTTATGCCCGTTTCAAGTGGAAAATCATAAGCACCGCAAATACGCCGTTATTACTATAGACGCGCCACGAGCACGCCACTTACTTTGTAATCATGACTAATGCATAATGCAGTAGCCGGTGTGCTCGTGCGTGTGCGCGTGTCATTCACCGGGCCTCTATGTGGGTGAGTGAGTGCGTACGGGACAGTGCATCATGAAACAAGGGATAGATGGACAAAACTGCATTTTGTTCATTTTTATATCTTCTGAAATCAGCGTTTCAAAGAGATGACAATCTTTTTATTTGGTTGTAACATCAATACGTTCGGTCATCTTTTATTATCTTTTTTCACCTATTAGCGAAGTATAGCATTAGAATCAATCAATTGTAAACTCGTTGACTATAATAGCTTCTATTTAACACTTTGATCGCCATGTAGCCCATATCTGGTTGACGGAGTTATTTATATACAGTTGAAAATTAATTTTAACGTTTGTAAATTGCGTGTACCAAATTTGCTTACGATCTACAAGATGGAAGAGGTTTGGAATAGTAAATAATAGCAGAAAAATAAACTTTTCAGTTTTGGTTTTATTAAATAAATTGCTTTGATTTTGTGTAATTTTTGTGATTGTAGAGTGTGCAAGCAACGTGTTAATCACTAGAGTGCGGGTTTTGTTGCATTTAGGGCAACAATGAGTACGTGAAACACAAAATAGAAAAAACATTAAATGAACCTAGTATTACTGGTACATTATTCACAAGCGATTATAATGATTAAGAGAGGAAATTAATTTGTATTAACTTTGTTTTTTTTTTAAATTCTGGCTGACAATTTTTATTTTGCATAATGATCCACAGTCAATTAATCACAATTAGATGAGCTTGCAATGAGCTATAACGAGACTGCGAATTTTATGCATTTATGGTAAGAATGAATAGGTGCAACTTGAAACAGTGAAAAGATTGAAAGCGTTCAAGAATGTAGATATATTATTTTCTTAACATATCACAATTATTAATCGGGGAAATAAATTTATAATTAACTCCTATATCTAGCAAGTGATGCAGAAAAATTTTATTTTAGCATGAAGCATCACTGTCTAGCCCGCCAGATATAACTATACTGCTGATCTTGGTGCAGCATAAAAATTGTGTACCGCAATCGCAACTGGAGTAAACTAGAAATTTATTTATAATCAACCAATATATTGATATACATGTAACAATATTTTTAAATTCTTCTAATGTTTCTACTATTTCATACTCTGCTCATTTTTCTCACGAATGCATAAAATTCATAGTATAGCACATAATAGTATTTTTTGTATCGAAGTAAATAAATGACCAGCTTTTTTTAAACAACAATGAATACAAATAATTCATGAACATTACTAGCAGGCTTACGGAGTCCAAAAAGTGACTATTTTACATTACTTTATCAAAATAACAAGGATGTGTCTATCCAAATTTTTATCCATTTCGTTTATAATGTATACCCAAAGAAATAAATTTGTTGTATAATTTTTCATGGATGCATCTTTACTATCTAAATAATAGTAAATTAAAAATATTAGAACGGATCATTTTGACGCGTCTCGTAGACCTAGTGTTAACGAAAGATGATATAAAATTTTATGAGAAAATATAAGAAAGTGTATAATGATGAACAGATAAAAAGTGTCGGTTGGATGTGTAAGTAGAATGATATATTTCTATTTGAAGTTTTTGATTGGAAGATCTAATAAAATCGAAGAATTGCGTCAATTTAGCGAAACTGAGGACACAGAACAAATGATTGTAAATGCTAAGTAGGTGAAGGCACTCGGAGCACGCGAGGAATCATCCTCAGGGAGAGAACGTCGCGACGCTACTATGCAGAACGAGTCCCTGCAGCGTGAAATATGGCCGCGTTGAGGTCATCGTTATGCGATGGCCACACAGCTGAAATTACAGACGATCTAGAGTGCTCGAATATCATCTCGTTTGCAAATTTTCAAGTGACACCCGCTATGAACGAATAAAACATACGAATGTCAATGAAAATTCGAAGATTCGAAAATTTTTTATGCATCCATAATTCTGGACTAATTTTACGATCCTTCATATTCGTCGGATCTCTTAGATTTTCATAGTTCCTGTTTACTGTTGACTAGTAACTTGCAGCGTGTTTTCAAAAGGCTTTTTCAGTTGCAGCGGCAATAATACCGAGTGTTGCATCAGTCGACTCTGCAATTATAGGATTTGGAGGCTACCAATGCTCAGGAATTTTGATAGTTTTGTATGACTATCCTAATTGTATTCTACATAGAAACAGAGAAGAAGAAAGCGATTAATAAGGATGGACTAGAGATGGGGAATAAAAATTAGGAAACAGAGGGGTATAATTTCAATATTTAAATTGCAATATAGTTTTAAAACTTAAGTAACATTAATAAACGTAGTAATACACATTACTCGGTACTCACGTTGGTTGTTTACCTTCCGCTTTTATCGACTTGTATAAAAGATCTACGCTGACGAGTAAAATTGAACAGTTACTAAATGTTTTATGAAAAATTGTCGGTACTTGAACTGCTACGAAATCATGAAGAAAAGTAGTACCACATGTTTGAATAGGTAGTTGGCGTGATACTGCAGATTATTGTGCAAAATAAAAATTGTCCAAACCAGTTTTAAGACACAGAAGTTATGTGAACATGCATTTCCTCTTTGAATAATTTGAATAAGTTGGGAACAATGTAACAACATCATTCCGCTACACGAAATCCACAGTCTAGTCATCAAGAATTATTATTCCATAATTATTCCTGACACGACTGGCATCAGCGATCGTGTCAAGTTTTTATCAGCAAATTTCATCAACATGTTGAACCAGTGCTGATTAACCAATAAGAAAAGTAAGCATATGATTAGGACATCTGAATTTTACATGTTTCACATAGTAACACTATTGCTAAGTATTTGGTCGTTGCATATGAAATGTCCGATTGCTAACAGTCACGTTAGGCAAACATAATCTTCTTCGAAATAAACTTATGGATCAAAGTAAGCACCATTCTAATCAATGTATTCTGTGTATGAATTGCAAGAATCTTGATTGTATTAGAGTAGAAATCGGAATTTTTTGTCGTTCACGGTCATCATTTACAACAGATATGGGCACGGGTGGAGCCCCTCAAACGCCAGCTTCTCCCACCAATCTCTCTTTCATGCGCGAGGCTTGCGCAGTGTTGGGATATGGTGCAAGATTCCACGCGCATGCGCGGCGATTTCAGCCTCAGTAAAGTAAGATTCTCGGTAAAATGGGGTACCTTGAGCACCCAGCAGAATTTTAAAAGATTGGTATGATTCGATTCTGAAAAATGAATGTATAACATGTGTATTTGTGTATATTTTGTAACTCGTAGGACACGTCCTGAAGTTTTTTTGTCCGGAACAGATTGTTTCGAGACATTCCCGCCAATATAATTGTCTCAGGGCTCCATTACTGTCATGATTGTCATCATGATATAGATACATTACTGTCTTGGCTGCGCATGCGCGTGAAATCTTGCACCATATCTCAACACTGGGCCTGCGCACTGTTCGCGACGGGCGAGGCACTTCTTTCCTCTATGGCAGGGAGTTCCAATGTATTCCCCACCGAGAACTGCAAGGTCCCCACCATCGAACCTCTTCCAACTACTACATACAGCCGTAGAGTTAGTGAGTACTGCGCGCGCCGTGCGGCTCTCGTGGTAGGAGCTTCCCACTGCTATACATTATAACGATGGAGTCTAAGAGTGGGGGAAGAACCTAAGCGGGGAAGGTGCCTCGAATAGCTCCGGAGCTACTGGTTGGAACTGCCTGCTCTATGGTAACGGCGAATGCTGGTGGGGAACAGCGAGCGCTATGGTGAGGACGGTTTTGTCTCAATTGAGACAAAAATGCCCATCCTGATTTACAAAATTCTCATCTCCATTTTGTAGTCTTCTGCTCCATCGACGAATAGGGCATTGATTAATCGACCAGTTTTGACCAAACATCACATGATCGTTAAAATATTATTTTTTCAGTAATATAAAATGAGTACTCGACAATCACATTGGTTGACATTGAAATAAACTTTATTTAAAAGTAAAATTTCATAACTACATAAAAATTGAAAATGAGACGTTAAGATCAGCTTTGTGCGGTAAAATGATGTATAATAATCCCATAGATTGTAATAGTATTTCTTGATCAAAACGGTACAAAACTAATATTTATATGCATGTGCGAGTAAATAGATGAAAATCAGTAGCAACCGAGCAAAACATTAATTTCTGTTAAAAAACACTTTTCAGTCAAATAATCGAAAATACCGAAAAAGTCGTATAGGTCCACCGTACATTGTATTGAAGTATGGGGGTCTCCTGTATATGGGGGCAGAGTAGGCAACAAATCAACTAATAATTAAAAATGACTAATTGTCTCATTGATTGTTAGTCATAGCAAAGTAGTCATTAGTCAAAACTAAGTATGAAATTTATTACTTTACGGAAGATTACGCAAATGGACTACGTGATGAGAAGTCTAATTCATCCAATAGTGGTTCACTATATCCGTTTCCGTAATACGAATTTTGAAATTTTGCATACATGTAATCTACTGCATATTTAGTTTTGACTAATGACTACTTTGTTATGACTAACAATCAATGAGACAATGAGTCATTTTTAATTATTAGTTGATTTGAGCTCTACTCTGTATGGGGGCCTTAAAATCTGTTAAGTGCTTAGGGTCTCGAATGGTCTTATCCGGTACTGCGTTGAACGATTTGCAAGAGCCGGAAATTTTTGCCAGGTTCCAAGTTCAATATCACCATAACGAGATCGCTGGTGGGGAGGAATGCTTGGTTTGCTGTGCTCTCGATCGCGATCGGCCTAACTCAGCATTCTTATCGAGTGTTCCGCGGCCGCGAACCAGCAAATGCACGATCCGATCGAGAACTGACGACGGACCGCATAATAAGACCACGTATTCTTCCCGTCGAGGCGTAACCTTGGTCGTGCGGAGAATGGTCGAATCAGCTGTTTCAGGTGGAAGGCCTCCCGTGGTACACAATGGGCTATCACGTGACTGGCAAGCGTTTATTAGCTGACGTGAGACGAGAAAATGGGCGATGAAAGAAAGGGGAACGATACAATTTATTATGGTTACGGTTAATTAACACCCCTTTAAGAACACGTGGCCATGACGCGGTCAGGTGCAGATGGAATGCGGGACTGGGACCACGTGGGCACCGATCGTTCAAGTTCAGACTTCGCCATACTTGCTCCATACTTCGCAACTTTGCAAAGAGTTTGACAATATCACTAGAAACAATGGTAGCCGATGCGACATACGGTGGCAGTAAAAAGTATTCGTGCACCATTCAAAATCGAATAATTTTTTTAAAATTGGTTCAAACTACTTCAGTTCTTTTTTAAATGTTAGAAGGATTAGTTTACTAGGAAGAGTGTAAATAATTACCATAAGTTTTTCTAAAAATTGCTATTAGTCGGAAATTGCGACAAAAAAAAATAAGATCACTTAGTTGCCAGGTTGATTAACATCACAAAATTAAAGTAAAAAAAATGATGAAATAGTATACGTTATTAATATTTTCAGAAGTTCTTTCGGTTGTTGTCATTTGGTGGTATTAAGCCGAATTATTAAGACAATATCCTTTGGCGATAAAATGACACAAGAAGAGAATAGATTAATTAATAGATTAAGATTAATTAATAGATTAATTAAAGTCGCATCATTTTTAAAGCTGTTAGCGACCATTGTTACATTACGTTGCATTACACATGTGGGAAAGTTATAACAAATGTTACCTAGTGGTACTTATTGTAAAAGTATAACTTGTTAGATGTAGATTGGAATTGGATAACGATTTTCTTTGTGGAATACCGTGTGTGAACAGAAGTTTCTATTTCGTGGGAACTAATCAACGAGTACAAAAAAGTCCAACGTACGGTATGAATATCGATTTTGTTTGAATCGAACGTGTATGTATATTTATGAATTCATTCCCATGCTCTGTCGACTGAAAGTGTATCGAAAGGTTCATTTTGTAGCTGATGACTTATGTCAAGAAATCGTATGTTTCTGGAAAATCTTGACGTAATCTACCTGTTTTTATAAACATTGCTCTCGGCATGTGTCGCTTATTTTGACATGAGTTCTTTTTCTTACCATACTTACATATTCATAATGAATGTTTTATAGCAAAATTAGATTAGCAATCTAGTTTAATCACTGACGATAGCATATTTGATATAACTTTTTCTAGTATGTTGTCAGTAGACTGTGTATCTTCATGCAAAATAAAAATTACCTGCGTCACCTGAAATGAACTGCAACCAGATAGATAGTTCCTTCTTACTTTGATAATTTTAACAAGCTGATAATAATCGATTGACATTCTTAAATATTATTTTAACTTTTCTTCGCAGAGAACTATTTCAGTAGGTCAAACAATATTAAGAGTAACAATATTGTGTTGTATTTAATTGTCTGCAAATGAGCTTATTCTGGATAGATTGACATTCTTAAATTATTTAACCTTTCTTCTCACAGAACTATTTCAGTAGGTCAAACAATATTAAGAGTAACAATATTGTGTTGTATTTAATTGTCTGCAAATGAGCTTATTCTGGATAGATTGACATTCTTAAATTATTTAACCTTTCTTCTCACAGAACTATTTCAGTAGGTCAAACAATAATAAGAGTAACAATATTGTGTTGTATTTAATTGTCTGCAAATGAGCTTATTCTGGATAGATTGACATTCTTAAATTATTTAACCTTTCTTCTCACAGAACTATTTCAGTAGGTCAAACAATATTAAGAGTAACAATATTGTGTTGTATTTAATTGTCTGCAAATGAGCTTATTCTGGATAGATTGACATTCTTAAATTATTTAACCTTTCTTCTCACAGAACTATTTCAGTAGGTCAAACAATAATAAGAGTAACAATATTGTGTTGTATTTAATTGTCTGCAAATGAGCTTATTCTGGATAGATTGACATTCTTAAATTATTTAACCTTTCTTCTCACAGAACTATTTCAGTAGGTCAAACAATAATAAGAGTAACAATATTGTGTTGTATTTAATTGTCTGCAAATGAGCTTATTCTGGATAGATTGACATTCTTAAATTATTTAACCTTTCTTCTCACAGAACTATTTCAGTAGGTCAAACAATATTAAGAGTAACAATATTGTGTTGTATTTAATTGTCTGCAAATGAGCTTATTTTTGAATACTAATTTATGCAGAGATAAACAAAGTAACATTCGAAAATTTGAATAGTAGACTGTGAGGTGTGTTGCACAATAGTTTCGTACACGTAAAGCAGACTCACATATTTAGTATTCCAACGATGTTTACTTTGTTTTCTATTTTGCGTGCAAACTATACAAGTTTATGATGATTTCTCCAGCTTCTCTCTTAATCTTGTCAACACGTTTCCCAGCCATTTTTTTTTACTAATTCGTTTTTTCGAAAACATTGTGTCAGTGTTGACTTTTAACGTATTCAAACTAAAAAAGAAGCGTAATATTGCTGAGCCCCGAATAAATATTTACAGACTGCAGTCATGACTGAAAATAACTATGTATTTTCGCCAAATCATTAGCTGTTGTTTATTATCACTTTAAACTGTCTTCTACACAAGGAATTTTATCTCTCTTATTTGACTAAAATTATTTCTTGACCAACTAGAAAATGAAGTTTGTATTATTCATTTGTACACGTAAAATTCAGATAGAATGACTAGACTGTGGCTCTTATGCATTTACTAAGGAAATGAATAAATAAAATATGAATTAACAAACATGTTACAAGGATTTAAGAATTGTATACACATAGTATTATTTATTGAAATAGTTGAGAAACGAAATGAATTTTTATTTAACTCCTGTTTCTTGTAAGTGATGTAGAAAATCCCTATTTTTCATAAAAATCCACAGTATAATTATGACATTGTGCGTGATTCGTTTGTACTATTCCTACGAAACAAGAACTTGTTACCATTATCTTACGGGAACAACAAAAATAAATAATATTCACATCACCGCACTTCCTTTATTGTTTTTAATTTTAACACTAACCGTACCATGACTCATCAAATTGTATTTTGTAATTATTTAATTTACGAAGATACTTCCATTAGAAATTACTAACCTTCAGTAGTCGAGCGGTGACTCTGTGGCACCACTAAAAATTGCTACACCATTATTGTAAATATTTTTTACATTTCTAAATTTGTTTTTAATAAATTAGGTATTAAACATTTAAGTATTGTACGAGGTATTATATCAGTTTCAAATCTTACAATTTGAAAAAAATCATTGGAAATATTCTCGGTTGGAAAAAATGTTTGGTTTTGTAATTAAAATAGCTCGGACTGCAAAGGGTTAAATCAATTACTTCATTCAAGCACATATCGATGTAAAAACTGTGAATAAATTTAGTCTTGTAATTTTTATGAAACAACATATACTAGTCACATTGTGTGTTCGATACGGTTAGTGTTAAGTAAGAAATCATTTCGTACAAATGCGTTTAAAAAGTAATAAGACTCCATTCAAATAACTAAGATTACACCAGTCTAACTCAATTAACCCGTTAAGTAACTAGCCCGTGACAGTCACAAGCTCGCATGACGCATGCAGGTAAATTTTTAATACATAAAAATTTTAAAATATTATAAAACGTGTAATAAATGACATTCATATTTTTTGTATGCCATTTTTTACGTTTTTAAGATAAGAAGCTATAATTTGCCAGCAATGTCGACAGTTTTTACTATTTTCTTGATTTTCGCATTAAACATTCTCTATCAGATTGAGTATACCTTGTCAATTTTAAAGGTCTAGGTTTATCAACTTAGAAGAAGATAGAGCAGAATGATCGTAAGAACAATGTGAAAAGAGGATCCGTAAGTTCCTACGCGATGAAAAGTCCAAGAAGACTGATTAAAAGTCGTGAATTGATGATAGCCCGAGTTGTATAGAATCTTGAAGAAATCCAAAATGAAAAGTAAGAAATCTTCTATGTACCCAAAGAATGGAGACATTGCAGCGGTAAAGCTGCTGTAATTTCAACAAAGATGCACCATAGAGATAGAAAAAACAGTCTTCCACCTGCTCCGAATTGCACAAACGGTGCAATAAGTATACGGCTTCAGGAAGTGATGCACGCACAGTGCACCGTTCTGTCAGTGGCAGACAGCATGCGGTGACCTCCAGGACCCATGGTGTGGAGCAGGCTGCATCAAAAGTGCATACAGGGTGTTCGACTATGTGTGCCAAATATTTTAACAAGCGGTTTTGCAAGTCAATCTTTGACCCAAATCAAAAACGACGATGAAAGCCGATCAACACCTAATGGTACGTAATCCTGTTCTCTGTTTTTGTCCTTTGGACAATACGTCACTATCTATGCTTTTTCACACTTGACTTAAACACACTATTATTGGTGGATTGAAATAGTGTTATTACACAAAACCGTCATAACAAAATAGTGTCTTGTTGGGTTCATTGAACGTTTATTTGATTTCATTTGATTACTGACGTCTTCATGATCGCAAACAGATTTAGTTTCATAAGGAGATGCCGAGAACTGTGATATCATGACTGCATTGACTGTACGTGCACTAGATGCTTGAGGATAATTTCAAAATAGTTCCAAAAAGATTTGAATGAATGGGCCTTTGTTTTCGAGAAATTAATAAAGAAGAATAAAGGATAGGATCTTTATGCAAAATAAAAACTGTCCAAGTGAATTGTAGGGAATAGATAAGTCGATAATAAGTTGTAATTTAACAATCTGCAGCCAAGTGAATAATGAAATGAAATCGGGAAAAACGCAATGATATAAACAAGAACAATACGCAAAGAAGAAATCATACACTCAAATTCTTTTGATACAGAGAGTTGGCTGACGCAGGACTATATAGAATGTCTAGAAAATGTTGTAAATCTTACCTTTGCAAAAATAACCGCCTTAGATTTGATAAGGAGTTATTAATGAAAAACATACACTGATCAGAACACCGTTACAATGGACGGACTCCTGCTTGGCGACAGGTCTCTCTGGGCTACACGTTACCATTGCGTTGTTCATGACGCGAAAATTGCCTAACATTTCAAGGCAATATTTAAACTCATACCATTTTGCAAGTATAAATGGTAAGACCATGATACCTCGGTTTTCAATATAGTTATTATCTAAGTAGAGCGAGAAATTAATATTTGAGGTTATGGCAAGGTTTTGGCGATTCGGGACCACTGTTCGGATAAATCGCGTCCCACCGTGTATCTCAGCGGAAAAAGCGGAGGAAGCGGATTGAAAGGAGACGCGAGATGCGTTCCTGCGTGACGTAGCTTTCGCAGGCCATCACGCATATGTTACCCTCCGCAAGGGGCCCCATACGCGCCTACAATGCGATCCACGGGGTCATTCCACCGCGTCGTCTCGTCCGCTTCGTGTACCCGGAGAGGTTTCTTCCGCGGGACATTGGGTCTCTCAGCTCAGCCGGTGAACTTTGTTCCCAGCGGTGTCGCAGTCGGACGTAGGTGTCTACCGTTTCGTAAACCGATTCCTAGTCCTTGGCACAGGGTCGTGTAGGTGTCGTGAATGCTGGGCGTGACTCGAGTGTCGCCTAACGCCGGATGAAGATCGACGACACGACACGCCAAGATACCGGCTCGATGGAGGAAGTGCCGCGTTGCTTAGGCAAACGCGCCTTAAATGATAATTTCCTCGCGTGTTAGCCGCTTCTTTGGAAACGGAAGTTGGTGGGCGTTGATGCGCGAAACGAGGAAACACAGGAACAGAGCCCCAGAGAAAGTGAAAAGCGTGGTACATGGTGGGCTAGAACCCTATTTTTCGTCACCGAAATTAAATTTTTGAAATTTCATATCTTGAACAAATTGTTGTATACGTCAATTGGTAACCCTCGAAGCTTCAAAATACAAAATGTTAGGCATTTTAGAGAATAATGTGTACGAGGACGTTACTCAATTGGTTACTCATTAAATCTTCAAAATCCAAAATATTTGCCATATTAGAGAAATATTTGGGCGTGGACGTCACTTTGAAGATAAAATTCAGAAATTCAAAGTGAAACCAATTATTCTAAGAACTCATTATAGAGCATGAAATAATAGGTTTCAATTAGTATCATATATTTTTTTTAATTATGTAATTTGTTCCGAAGCATTATTTAAGCCATGTATAAATGCTGCAATACTTATGGAGGTTTAAACTTTGAGGAGGGTTTTGAAAAAAGATTTGAAAGTGTTAAACCTGGGATTTGGTTAGGCAATTATGAAAAGTAACACGCAAAGAGCAACTAACTGCACTTTTAAAGTTTTATTTTAAGCAACTGATGCTCGAAGTACTAGTGTTGTATGTTTACAATTTTCAATTATTGCTTTGAATATTATTTATTTTATTTATGTTCGTTACATTAATAGCATTTTTGTTGAAAATAAATTGATAACAACTGAAGTCATTTCCGATGATCTGGCGAAAAAATATTTCTAACAAAAGTTAATCAGTATTCGCTTTTTTACGAATTTCAATAGAAATAAAGTTACAAAAAATATTTTTTATACGAGATGTAGGTCATACCGATTTTTTAAATGATACTACAGTATTTTGTCGATAACTGTCCACAACACGGGTTCGGCCAAGGACAGTTATCGACCAGGTGTACTATTCTTTGACTTTTGCCGAACGTAGAAAAGGACAGAAAGCTCGAGAGGCCTCGGTCGCGGAGAAGTTTAACATAATACGGGTTGAGTATGTCGGTGTGAGACCACTAGTAATCCAATGACAAAACTTCTATATTTTTTATTATATTTTTATGGAACTTTCACTAACATATTCGTGGCATTTTTCTAAAGAATATTGTACCAAATAAGACATAATTGCAATGATATGTACTTGCGTAATGGGCGATGAAAGTTTCGGAAAATTATTGTAAATATGATTCGAATTATATAGTGTTTGGTATTATTTTAATCAGAAAAATGTAACAAATATATTGATGAAAGTCTCATAAAAAAAAGTAATAATAAAAAAGTTTTTTATCGGCATTACACTGTGAAGACACGGGGGCTTTGAACTGTGCCGGCGACCGCGAATCTCTGCGTCTCTTTCTTTCCCATAAGCTGTCCTGCCTTGCCCCCGAAACTTTCATCGTCCATTACATAAGTAAATATCATCGCAATTATATCTTATTTGATATAATTTTCAATAAAAAAAATGCCACGAATACGTTGGTAAAAGTTCCATAAAAAAACAATAAAAATAAAGATGTTTTGTCATTGGATTAGTAGTGGTCTCACACCGATATACTCGACCCGTATTATGTTTCACTTCTTGGCGACTGAGGCCTCTCGAGCTTCACGGACCCTCACGGGGTATACCCCGCGGAAGTGGGAATTGTTTTGGGACAGATATCGGCCAGATGTTTGGGACAGTTATCGATAAAATACTGTATCCATTTTTGACTTCGTAATATTCTAGCTGTTATCAAGACGAATTCAACGACCTACTACACTATAACCATCAACCATACGAGTTTCCAGCTCACCATGCTGGTAAAATCTTTACAAGAGATTGGTAACTCTTGTGTTACATTTCGTAGTAGCAAAACTCCACAGTTTTATCTATGTAGATCTATATTTGATTAATATTTTTTATTTTGCATATAGATCCGCAGTCTGCTTATAAGAGATTGCTAACTCTTGTGATACAATTCCTATCATCAAAACTGTTCACTTTCATCTATTCAGATCGATATTTAGGGTAAGAATATTAATGAATATTGCTATATTTAAAAATTTTACAAGAGATTGGTAACTGTTGTGTTACATTTCGTAGTAGCAAAATTGCACAGTTTTATCTATGTAGATCTATATTTAAAATAAGAATATTAATGATAATTGGTAGACGTAAAATCCCTACAGGTTCCTTAGTAACTCCTATGTTACAATTCCTAGTAGCAAAACTGTTCAGTTTTATCTATTTAGATCGAGCATCGTGATCTACGCGCCGTAACGCCATTTCTTCATACCCTTTCGGTGCCGCTTACTTTGGCTATGATAAACCTATTACGCAACTCATTTGCGAGCAGGAGGCAAAGGGAGGAAATCGCGAAACGCGCCAAGTATAGAACGGTCGGGTCGTGGGAGTCGGTTTTTACATTTCTCCAGGATGAAAATTTCCTGTCGGATCACCGCCGGTTCTTATCGTCGCCTGTTCTGACTGCGTAGGAAAGACATTTACTTAACTGTGTATGATATTTCAGCTTGTAACGTAACGTCGTAAAGATGCAGAGTGGTTTAGCATTTTACGATCCTAGATACTGATACGGTGATAATGGTGTCATAATCTGCGAAAAGTTTGCAGCGATCGTTGGTCTCTCCTTATAGACGTTTGGTTTCCCGTGGTTTCTTTTTCCTTTTCGTTCGTTCTATGCTGCGTTATCTATACGTGAAAAATGAATATCAACTTTGTTGAGCTTTACGGCTCGAGCAACCGTGAAATAGAAACGTCTCGCGGTTTCTTGGTGAAGTATACTGTTTGCTTAGCTGTTCCTGCATTTTTTAATGACTTATATTCTATTCTTGAGTTCCAAGTCTTGTGTTTGTTCACTTGCGCACGCATTTCTTGACTATTTCTACCTGTATTTACGTTTCCCGTTTTCCTACTTCTACTTCTACATTCACTTCTAATTTTATTTTTAAACATATCCTTGGGTCTAGTTGCTAGATTATCTTTACTCCTATTTCTACTACTGCTTTTGTTACTAATTATACGTATAATTCTACTTATCATGTTCCTATTTTGCACGTGAAACAACTTTGTCATGTACATATTTTACACATCGATAATTTTGTATCATATGTAAAAATTGCATACTTGCAGTTGATATGCAAGTGGTGATAAACGGTAAATGTTTCGAAAAAGATTCAAGAGCTCATAGATCATACTATACTGTTGACTATTCGATATTCAATCTTTTATTAATTCATCACGTATTGACTACAGATTTTATACGTTATAGAAGAAAGATGAGTCGGTGAAATTGAACCTAATACAAGCATCAAAGAAATTAAGAATTACTATTATTTTTTATGTATTATGACTTCTTTTAATGAAATTAGCAAACGAAGTAATGGATTGTCGTTTATGTTGCGTTCTTCATAATCGACACAACAAATTTGTTATGTTGTAGTGCTGTTAATCGTGTATCGATAATTTGTGTGATAAAATCTATTCAACATTCCAAGTACTAAAAAAATACAAATATATAAATATATGTATATATATATATATATATATAGCTTCAAGTACCTACAACTCGAAACTTCAAACTGTTATGTCTCATCATGGAAGTACCTAACAAAAAAATGTTTCAGACAAAATTGACTTGTTTTTTCCTGTAGAATCTAAATATGTAACATTTTATAGGGGGTTCCATTTAAAATTACAAAGGTACCTCCCCTCCCCCGTTAAAGGGGAAGGGAGGCCACTTCACGTTTATGTAGTCAGAAAGGCCCTTCAGTTCCATGCAATTTAAGACTAAGAACTTTAAAATTGATGGCATAGTTTTCGAGATATTGAGCTGTTCAGAGTTATGTGGGCCACCCTGTATATATATATATATATATATATATATATATATATATATATATACATATATTTATATATTTGTATTTTTTTAGTACTTGGAATGTTGAATAGATTTTATCACACAAATTATCGATACACGATTAACAGCACTACAACATAACAAATTTGTTGTGTCGATTATGAAGAACGCAACATAAACGACAATCCATTACTTCGTTTGCTAATTTCATTAAAAGAAGTCATAATACATAAAAAATAATAGTAATTCTTAATTTCTTTGATGCTTGTATTAGGTTCAATTTCACCGACTCATCTTTCTTCTATAACGTATAAAATCTGTAGTCAATACGTGATGAATTAATAAAAGATTGAATATCGAATAGTCAACAGTATAGTATGATCTATGAGCTCTTGAATCTTTTTCGAAACATTTACCGTTTATCACCACTTGCATATCGACTGCAAGTATGCAATTTTTACATATGATAAAAAATTATCGATGTGTAAAATATGTACATGACAAAGTTGTTTCACGTGCAAAATAGGAACATGATAAGTAGAATTATACGTATAATTAGTAACAAAAGCAGTAGTAGAAATAGGTGTAAAGATAATCTAGCAACTAGACCCAAGGATATGTTTAAAAATAAAATTAGAAGTGAATGTAGAAGTAGAAGTAGGAAAACGGGAATATATACTGTCTGTATAATATATATACTGTCACAGATACTCTCGCAAGACAATTACCGAATTATGGAACATCAGCCTCACAAATTTCAGCACACCAGAAAAACACCTGAATCACTATGATCGGACTAATGATGAACAGGTATTTTTAAGGGAGTTTGCTATTTAATCTATTGTCCTCCTCCAGTTCAAAGTGATATGACAATGCTTAAATGATTTTCATGATAAAATTGTATTGAATGAATCGAACATGTAAAAGTACTATGAAGTAGATAGAAATTCCATTTGTTACACAAACAGTCTCACAAAAATAAACAATTACTAAATTAAAGGATCATCAGACTGACCAATTTGAATCCACCTGAAACCAACACCTGAACCACCATAGTCGGATAATTGTCTTTGAATTTTTTTAATGATAAAATTGTGTCGAATGCATCTAACTTCAAAAGTACTCTGGACTAAATGAAAGTGTTATTTGTTGGGGTGTGCGAGGACCCATAATTTGCGAGCTGAGCTGAGTTCGATTCGATTGCTCGAACCGAGTCGAACGTTTGAATTTTCCGGGCTACTTGAAATCGACGAACTGCTTGAAAAGAATGCGAGCTACTTTACAAGATCAACCGGCTCGAATATTCGAGCCCTCGTAAAACTTCGATTTAAACGAAAATGAATTTTCAGCTCGATATTTTTCGAATTACTCGAATATATTCGAACAGATCTTCAACTTTCGAGTTAATCGTAAAAATTCGAATTGCTCGAATTACTCGAATATTCATTTATTTACTATCAAATACAATTCTAACTATAAGGAAGAAAAATATGACGCTAATTTAATGCTTCTGTTTTGTTTTTATGTTTTCATGAAGAAAACATATTCGAATTTTTACGAGTAACTCGAAAGTTAAAGATCTGTTCGAATATATTCGTGTAATTCTAAAAATTTCGAGCTGAAAATTCATTATCGAGTAAATCGAAGTTTCACGAGTGCTCGCATATTCGAGCCGATTGATTTTTTCAAGTAGCTCGCATTCTTTTCAATTAGTTCGTCGATTTCAAGTAGCTCGGAAAATTCAAACGCTCGACTCGGCTCGATCAATCGAATCGAGTTCAGCTCAGCTCGTAAATTATGGGTACTCGCACACCCCTAGTATTTTAATCTAATTTATTTGAATAATTAGGGTGATTTAATCTGAATTTTTTCGATTGTTTGAGCGTTGCTTTGTATGTTAATGATGCGAAATTATGTTTTTCATGTTCACAGTTCATGTCACAGTCGAATCCAACGATTCATGTGAACAAAATCGCCAGATCCGACACGATTGAATATATTTAAACAGATCTTTAACTTTCGAGTTACTCGTAAAAATTCGAATTGCTCGAGTTACTCGAACATTCATTTATTTACTATCAAATACTATTCTAATTATAAGGAAGAAAAATATGACGCTAATTTAATGCTTCTGTTTTGTTTTCATGTTTTCATGATGAAAACATATTCGAATTTTTACGAGTAACTCGAAAGTTAAAGATCTGTTGGAATATATTCGAGCTGAAAATTCATTTTCGAGTAAATCGAAGTTTCACGAGTGCTCGAATATTCAAGCCGGTTGATTTTTTCAAGTAGCTCGCATTCTTGTCAAGAAGTTCGTCGATTTCAAATAGCTCGGAAAATTCAAACGCTAGACTCGGCTCGACAAACCGATCAGTACTCGACTCGAAATTCGAATACTTGAATAAATCGAGTACTCGCACACCCCTAGTTATTTGCCAGACTAACAGATAATGACCTAATTAATGAGTCATCATCCTGACAAATTTCAGCCCACCTTGACCACCATTATCAACCAATGGCGAACAGGTATTTCCGCCGGTGTGGAAACCAGAGTGACGCTTGGAAAAAAATGGCTTGTGCTCCGAGGCGAAGAATCATTTAACATTGCTCCGGAGATAAAAACGATTAGATATGCATCTAAACAGGTTAATAAACCACCCATACATCGGTCCCGCGATTGCACACCGTGCACTGGAAACTTTCCACACGCAGTTCCACCGGAGTCTTACACGTCCTGGCACCGTTCCTCCCTCTCTCCCTCTCTTCCACCCGCTCATTCCTCATCCCTCTCTCTCTCCCCCCCCCCTCTCTCACTCTATCTCTCTCGCGCCCTTTCTTGGCCGCGTATGTTAAACCTCGACAGCCAGGCGAGTTACGAGCGGATGACAAACAAAGAGCGACTCGCGACCTCGCCGTTTCGTGCGCCGAGAGGAACGATTAACGTGAACGATACTCTCTCGTCGCTTATTCCATCGATAGGTGGCTAAGACTCTCGAAGGAACATGGAGAGAAAAAAGGTTGTTTAGCAAACAGAGGAAGCCAGCGTACGCAGCTTGTTCACGGCTTGTAAAAAGCTTCGGCATAGTCCGTACGATTCGATTATTCCTTGACGCCAGGTGATAAAAAGATACGTGGGTGCGGAAGGCTCAAGGTTGATGAATAAATCACCGCATCGATTTGCGTATCTCGATGTGCTGTTTGCAACGATCCGGGGAATTGAGTTACGTTCACATATTTTAATTAGATAGTTCGAGAGATGAGAGTTACAGTTGCTTACGTATGCCATGCGATTGGGGCTGACCGGAGATTATCGAGATAAAATTATCTTAAGAGTTTAGAAAGTGCTTAATTTACTAGGGAAAATTGATTAGGCTACTTGGAAATGTGCAACCGGATTTCTGGAACAATCTGATATTGAAATTGTACCACTGTTTCGCTTCTTTGACTTTGATTGTTGGTGTAATGCAGAGTAGATGAACTCGTTAGTGGAGGACTGGCTATTAACCCTTAGCACTCGAATGGCGACTCTGAGGCTCCACTAAAAATTGCTATACCAATATTCAAAATATTGTTTATATTATAAAATTTGTTCTTATTTAATAAATTAGTAAACATTCATGTATTGTACGAGGTATTATATGCAGTTTCATATGCGGAACATGAAAACAATCATGAGCAATAGAAATATTTTAGGTCGAAAGAAATGTTTGGTTTTTTTAATTAAAATAACTCTGAGTGCAAAGGGTTAATCGGTGATTATCTGAGCCAAGTTTCAACTATGTCGGCAGTTTCTGGATGTTTCTAATATGTAATTTGTGTATTTAATTCACTTCTTAGATAGATGGTTGGAGTGATTGATACGAATTGCAGCAGACAAGATGAGTAGTAGTAGCTACACCAACACATCTAGATATGATAGTCCTAAAGGGAACTTATTAACCCCTTACACAATAATATCGAGTCACACACGGGATGAAGATTTCAAACAGTATCTGCTAAATATGTATGTTATTAATTTCCCTTAAAACGAAATAAAATTTCATTTTGTTGTTATGGATATACAGGGTGTCCCGCGTAACAGTTTTCACGATTTTTTAAGTACTTACGATAATCTGACAAAAATATATTCAACAAAAGTTGATCAGTTTTCGATTGGCTACACATTGCAATAAAGAAATGTTCGAAAAACATTTTTTTTATTGTATGGTCAAGGTCACCTTCATTTAAATGGCACTTTGTATTTTTGACTTAACAGTATTATAGGTCGTGTCAAGACGAATTCAACGACCTAGTATACCATGACCTTGGGATGACCTTGAAAATTTCAACAAAACATGACGATCTGCTTGAATCGGTGATAATAACTTGTGTTTATTATTAAGACTCGAAATTACATTCAATTCAGAAACCTTGACTAAATGAACGCAAACGATTTCGTAAAAAAGTCACATCAAATGTTCGAAATGAAATCCGTTTTGTTGTAGGGACAAGTCCGTTCTTCGCAGTAAATTTGCATTGGCAGCATGCGAAGAACTTCGCGACGACAGTATCGTACGAGCAACCAATGTTCAAGCAGATTGAAATTTTCATTTCTTCGCCTTCAAGGTCAACCCAAGGTCATGGTATACTAGGTCGTTGAATTCGTCTTGACACTCCCTATAAATCTATTAAGTCAAATATACAAAGTGCCATTTAAATGAAGATGACCTTGACAATACTATAAAAAGAATGTTTTTCAAACTTTTTTTATTGCAATATATAGTCAATCGGACACTGATCAACTTTTGTTAAAAGTATATTTTGTCAGATTATCACAAGTACTTAAAAAATCGTGAAAACTGTAAAATGGGACACCCTGTATAGCCATTGGAAAATACGTTGTTGGATTCCGATGTTTAGTGTTTTAATAAAAAAAATTGATTTTATTCTACTAAACTTAGTACACGAAATCTTACGAATATTAAAACACACTTAGACTATTGTTTCTACAACTGTTGCAAATCTTCTATAATGTCTGTCTCGGGATCTTAGACAAGAGTGTTTCAAATTCTTAGCGCATCCTTAAGTAATAGTCGGAGAACTGATTTTAGATGTAGTGGGGATTGGAAAAGATCCAATAGAAGTTCATGAACATAACTAAGGGTTGATGAGTAAGAGGCTAAGGAGCAAGATTTCGGGGTTGGTGAATAAGAGGTTTAAGCGTATGACTCGGGGCCGATGAGTAACAGATTCAAGGGTCGTATGCGTAAGTATTTACAGAAGATAGAAAAAAATTTTGCGGTTACCTATCTTATACTAAACGATAAATATAAAAGTATTTGCTTAAACTAGAGCGATATCCAACAACATAGGCATACAATAGACACAAATTTCCTTCTTCTTCTACGAAATTATGGACGACAAAGAAATTCTAATTACTGTAACCGTAAAATAAATCGTAGCGCAAGGGGTTAAGAATCAGGTGGAATTAAATTCAAAATTGAATAAACATGGAACATCTGCATGATCCAGTTTACAGTTGTCGATCATCCTGTAAAGCACATTCTCCAAAAACTCCGTGTTCAAGAATCTCTGTCTATAAACCATAATGAGTACCTACATCGACACTCCCATATTGGGATCTGACATTTTGAGTGGCGCCGTCTGCTGCCGAAAGGTAGAAATACTCTAAGCTTGGCTTGGCTAGGCTTATAGCAGCTTACAGTGTTAACAGGTGTTAACTACAGTATAAACTTACATTGTTAAAACAGGAGTTAATTAAAAATAACGTTATAGAAGTTCCAATCTTTCCACCGTGTAGCAAAAAAAAATTTTGATTACTGTGCAGTGAAAGATTGTGATAGTAGGGCAAGCAAAAAATTTGTTATACCGTTTCCACACTTTGAAATGAAGTATGTGAAGTGAACTGCTTGAAATTTATAAGACCTCCATTTTTAAAATATAAGAAACAATTTAGCAAAGAACAGTCTATTTTAACAGCTAAAATAGCTAAAGCTATATCGCATATTGAAAGACCTAACCAGCGTATAAAGACTTTCAAAATTCTTGGTTCAGTGATGCCTGTGGCATTGGTGCCTCTAATAGAAGATATTTGTACAATTATTTGTGGAGCAATTAATATATCCTCACCAATTCTAAGCGATTCAAAATTTATGAAATTATAATTGTAAATTTAGAAGGTATATTAGAAAACAAATTTTTAGTGTAAAATGAATTATTTGACAAAACATACTTTATTGATTTTTATACATGTATTTATTTCATATATTTAATAAATATATCTTTTCGAAGTAACATTAAACCCGTCAATATTTATGAAATCTGTACTCTCGTCACTTGTTATTATTTCTTAAGTCTATTTACTCTCATCACATATTTTTACGAATAAACAAATTTTATGTAACATATTCGTATAATAAATATCTTTTCGAAGTAACATTAAACTCGTCAATATTTATGAAATCTGTACTCTCGTCACTTGTTATTATTTCTTAAGTCTATTTACTCTCATCACATATTTTTACCAATAAACAAATTTTATGTAACATATTCGTATAATAAATATTTTTTAATTTAGTCAAAATTGAAGAAATAAAACTATCATTTCTTGTAACTTTTAAAGCAAAATATTTTTTATCGAACTTAGAATATATAACAAAATATGTTAGTCCTAACTTTAACACTGCCATCCTCAGCTGAATTTGCCCATAATACCGATGTTTTTCCCTCAACACAAAGTTTTCTCCTTTCAAACATTTTAAGCAAAAACAAAAAAAAAGATATCAATACAATGTTAAGACCAAGCTCTTCGTCGCCATATTTGATAGCTATATATATTGTCCACGTCCCCGTGTCAGATCCCAATATAAAATTCCTAAGCATAACTTATTCAAAATCAGCTGGAATGATATTCCAGATGGACAATTATAGTCCTTCTGGTCCAGCTCCTAATCGTCAGCGTTCTCTTCCGACTACTCCGATGATTAGAGTGCAGGGTGAACGAGTAATGGTATCTGCTGATGGACGACAAAGACCAAGGTGACTTCGTGCGCGAGAAACGATTAGCACCGACAATCCACTTTCGTTCTCCAGCCCGGGAGAACAAGAAGAGGGAAGCTGGAGGACACGGAGGAGGAGTGGAAGTCAGGTACGTGGGTCGAGCAAGGGTCAGAGTCGGACCACGACGAGTCACCTGCGGTGTGACCGATGTGAGCAGCCAGCGAACGCGCTCGCTATCATCTCGCCGAGTCCCTGGCCTTCTTCGTCATCATGGCTAATGTTAACTGCTTGGTTACTGGCGTACAGTCGCTCGCAAAACAATGCCACAACTGTCTATTGCACGAACGTGGCTGTGTTTCTCATCAGTATGCAAAATAAAAATTGTTTCAATCAATTCAAAGAAGCTGAAGTGAAGTGTAAATGCTTCATCTTTCAATAATTTTACTAGATCGAACCGAATGCAACAATATTTTTAAATCTTTCGAATGTCTATACAGTTTGGTATTTGATCTAGTCATTTGTATCATAAATACATAAAATACGTAGTCTACTTGTTATACTTAACAGAAGTTTGCTTTAAGCTATTGGACTGACAGTTTATGGGATCGAGCTTTGCTGGTACTAAATGGAAATAATGAAAAATATATACAGGGCAAGGCATTTAAAACAGGACACCTGAATAACTCGCTTGTTTTTGGAGATAGAGGGAAATGCCTCAGACCAAACTTATTTGGTATCGAGGGACTGATCATCCGATGTTACTAGTTTTTTGGTAGGTGGAGGCGTCAAGGAGATATGAAGGTCAACTCTGTTTTATTTAAATGGCTACAGTATGTTCTTTACTTACATTGTGATAAAGCATTTCAAGACGAATACAATGACCTATTATTAAGGTTACTCAAAGTCAACTGCATGCGAAAATAAAATGTCTCAAAGCACTCTTCGAATACTTCGAGGATTTAGATGCCACATGCTATTTACGTACTCCTTGCTAGTATAAGTGCTCAAATTGACGACCTTGAACATGGATACATAATCCAAAACGTTGCAATACCGATGACACTGCCTGATAAATTTCATTTTTATCTATTACAGAGCAAGCTCTTTTATTCGTTCTTGCATGTCAACTTTCGTTGTTGGTTTTTCGCGGTATAGACGGATATTGAATATTACGAAGCCGTACTCTAATCTGCAGTCAAACTACTAATAACATTTGTGTACATAGACAAGATAAAATGTGACTGAATGTTTGCTTACTTTAAAAAGTATTAGAAGAGTGCTTTGAGACCATTTAACTTCTCTTGCAGTTGATCTTGAGTGACCTTGAATGACCTTAATAATAGGTCATTGTGTTCGTCTTGAAATACTCTATCAGAATGTAAGTAAAAAACACATACTGTTCCATTTAAAAAACAGACTTGACCTTCATGTCTCCTTGACGCCTCCTCCTATTAAATAACTAGTAACATCGGACGATCAGCCCCTCGTCACCAAATAAGTTTGGTCTGAGGCATTTTCCTCTATCTCCAAAAACAAACGAGTTATTAAGGTATCCTGTTTTAAATGCCTCACCCTGTATAAACACTTTTGGAAGATACTATGAAACGTATCAACGCGAGACACTCTTTTAATATTGCAAAGTTTGCGGAAACAGTTAATATACTTAAAACTGGAGAAACAGAAGAAATCTTGATATTTGAAATTTTAGAACACTGAATCCAGTGTAACTATCTGTGAGTCATGCTTATTTTACGTTACTCATTCGCATAACTATTGGGTCACGGGTATTTTGGACCGAGGGAAATCGAGGAAATGCAAAACTAAAATCATCGGCCCGGCACTGACTGGTAACTATGCCAGTTAATTCACCAGCTACATCAAAATTGAAATTTGTACTAAACCCGTATATGAAAATATTTTTCGTCCTATTTAACCACTTATATTTTATTTAACTAAACTAAAACTAGTTGAATATTTTTCAGCTTTCTGTAGATTATCTACAATTTGGTCAGAGAAGGTACTAATATTTTTAGTTAACATTATTATCCTAAGCTAAGAAGTCCTTACGCTATTCTAATTTCATAAGTACTCAGTTAATTTCTGTACATTCTTTACAATTTGATGTGGCTGAGTACTGATATTTTATAAAACTTTGTACAGCACTAACAATTATCATCCTAATGATGAAGTTGGCAGCAAAGGAAATAAAAAGTTCAGCACAACTTCTTACTGAGCTACAGCTACCGATAACAACAAGGCGTGTGCAGCAGATTTTAAAAAGTTCAGGGCGATTTAAATGGACAAAAATGCTACAGAAACCAGCACTCAAAGAACGACACAAACAAGCACGCCACGAATTTTGCAGAAAGACATATGTCCTGGACCAAAGAATGGGAAAATATCATTTTCTCCGAAGAGAAAAAATTGAACTTGGATGGACCAGATGGTTACAAATTCTGCTGGCACTGATGAGGCTGAATACTGATATTTTATAAAACTTCGTACAGCACTAACAATTATCATCCTAACCAAACAAGTTCCTATCCTCTAGGTGACATCATATAGTTACCGTCATAAGTATTAATATAAACAGATATCATCACAGGCAGCAATCTAGCATTTTATGAAAAAAAAGAAAGATTGAAAGTAGATTACAATATCTTCCAAACAAAGTGGTTTCTCACATTCTCATTAACGAGTTCATAATCGCCGACAATTAATTATAAAATAATCCACCTCCAATTAATTACCAAGGCCAATCCACACGGCGGCAAAAGCGAATACCACGAACGTCCTTCGAAAACAGAGGACTGAACAATTCCCACAATTAATCGCGTCACCAATCAGACCGCATTGTTCATCGGCCAATGGCGACGCCAGTTGGGCCACGGATCGCGTGTCAAGGAGCCTGCCGGTAATTATTCCAATGACAGGAGCCACGTAAACGGATGCAGCCGATGTATCGAATGCCATTGATCGACACCTCGAGCATCGTTCTTTTGAAGGACGTATGGAGATAATGAATAACTTTTTAGTTCCCCGCTGTCGATGGTGTTTCCCGGATGGAGGGGAGAGAGTGAGGAACATTGTAAGCACTGGTCAGTGGATATCATTTTGTGCAGTGAAAGGATAAAGTGTCATGCAACCAAGAATCTTCATGCTCCTGGGTCCACTCATTATTAAACTATAAGTGCACGCACTCTGTCAATTAAAAGTGTCCTTCTGGAGTCTTAAACAAAGTTTATTCAATAAAGAATATAACTAAAAATTGTCGCAGCTTTACGAAACTTACCAAAAAACTTTCTCAAACATCTAAGGACTTAAAACTCCATGTTACTTCTATGTCCCGTCATTATGTTGACACTGTCATTTATTATATTATGAATACAACGTGTCAATTAAAATTGATCTTATGGAGGTTTAAAAATAAGCTTATGTAATGGAGAATTTAACTAAAAATTGTCACAGATTTATGAAAAATACCGAGAAACTATCTCAAACCTCTGAAGAACAAGAATTTCATGTTGGTTCTAGGTTCTGTCGTTATTTTTAAACTGTCATTTATTAAATTGTAAATACAATCTTATGGAGGCTTAGATATAAGCTTATTTAATGGAAAATTTACCTAAAAACCTTATCAAGAAACATTCTCAAACCTTTAAAGAACAAGAACTTTATGTTCCATCTAGGACCTGTTGTTATTTTTAAACTGTTATTTATTAAATTGTAAATACAATATGTCAATTCAAATTTATCTCGTAGAAGCTTATTAAATGGAAGAATTAACTAATGACTATTACAGATTTAAGAAACTTATTAAAAAACTTCTTCAATACTCTAAAAACAAGGACCAAGCAACCAAGAAACTTCATGTTACTCTTGGTGTTGGGATTATTATACTGTGGATCTTTATTTATTTATGCAACGTGCAAATTTATGAAATGTAAGAAATCATTTATATCATTAAAATGTATTAACATTGTTAGTTGAATCTTTCTGCAATGGATCTCTCAATCGGCGAAAGAGATGTTTCTCTGAATTCAATTTTTAGAAAATGATGTATGAAAATTGAGAAATTGCATTCAGATCCGCAGTCTAGTCATTATTAAACTATAAATGTACTATGTCAATTAAAAGTGATCTTATGGAGGCTTCAACAAAAAGTTATTTAACGGATCATTTAACTGGTATGCAGAAGGATTAAAGAACTAATTACAGTAGGATCTCAATATCCTAACCTCTAATATCTGAACTCTACATTATCTCAACAAGCTTCAAATTTAAATAACTCACTCTAAAGTGATCCAAATGCAACATTATGTATTATGTGATATTTCCCTGTTATATTCCCTATTTAGTTCGGATAATCGAGGTTCTACTGTGCAGTAGAACTCCATTTATATGAACCTATCAGAAGACAAGTTGGTTCACAAAATCGAGTGGTTCATATAATAGGAGTCCACCTGTCTCCCACTGCTGACTATGATTTTTCCTTCGTCTAATAGGAGTTCACGTTCATGTAAGAGGATTTCGCTCAGCTAGAGTTCAGTCAACCAAGCCCTGCTAAAATTTAGTTGATACAAATAGAGAATCACTGTACTTTCATCGATTTGGATTTTCCAGTTTCAGTTGACCTTGTGACGGATCTTCCTTTGTTTAAGGAAGTCCCGTCGGTCACCAATTTCTTAGTGACGGCCTAGCGCTAATTACGGGCGGACAGAAGGTCCGTGATCTTAACCGCGGAGATCTTGCCTAAGCCCAAAGAAATAATTACCTACTCTTACTAGCTTATTTTGGTAGCGAAGCCTAAAAGTAGGATTTTAAATAAAAGTTATAGTTTAGCGCAAATCTGTCTTTAGGATCGGAAATTATTGATGGGATATATATATCAAATATATCAAAATAGAAAAAAAAAATATATATATATATATTTGTTTTAAACGATAATTTATGATACAAAGACTGGGATTTTATCGAAGGTCGAATAATCGCAATAAAATAACAATATGGAAATGTTGTTTAGATCTGAATGATTTAACGAAATAAGGCCTCTGATGAAATTTAACAACCTCCTCAAGTGTTCTTCCTCATCATGTTTCGAAGTTGTACGATTTTCATGGGGTCGTGATTAGGCAGTCAAAATGTTAAGAGGTTAAATTTGCGACAGATGCGTGTAGGATATTAGGAAAAAGTAGGGATTCTGCACCGGGAATCGAACCCGGGACCTCGCGGTTTATAACTGATCAGGTCCTGCACGTACCCATAGAACCTTCCCAACTTTTCCTAATCCCCATACAGTGTATTTGGTCTGGGGTTCCTGATTCCACATGCATGATAGTATATCAAACTTGCTCCAATCCGGAATGTCGACTCATGCAACGCTGATGTACAGTCATCAAAAACGGTTCTGTGACCTCCGACGGCTTCAAATGCCAGTAAACCTGGTCACCGCGTTATCCTCAGCAATCAGCTAACCGAACTGCTTTGATAGTAATTGATGCCGGTTTAACAGTAATTACCAGCATAATATATTGCCACGCTAGGCCCGAGCATTCCGTTTCTTGCTGAAACGAGAGCGCTCCACGGTCAAGCTCCTCGGTACTTGACTAATGGCTGTCTTTCTTAGCTTCGCTGCCATTGTTGCGTCTTGCCTTATGGCACCGTGCGACTTTTGATCTGCGATTCAGTAACCTGCAATAACTGCTATGCACGAGGAAGGCCATGTCAGAACCGTTTCTTCAAAAGTACAGGTGAAAGAGATACGATCTAGGTGTGTTGACCGGCAGTCACAAATTGTGTAATCAGCCGAGACACGGGCTCGGTGCAGCTGGCGCTTTTGTCGATAACGTTATCGCAAAATGTCGATAACATCGAAATATTGTTCAGATATCGATATGTCGAATATAAATTGGAATTTTATTTATGATAGCGGATAAACGCTCGTGCTTCGGGTTGTGTTCTCTGTCTTGAAATTTATTTAATTAACAACACCATAATATACTGGCGCTTTTCTGGATTATATTTACCAGATACATTTTATTCTGAGAATAGAATTTATGTCACTGGTTTAGGATCGTTGGAGTTGAGAGAAAATTGGTATCAGTTTCATTGGAGCTGGTTTATGATCGTGGGCGTTCAAGTGGGTTGCTATTTCATATGGATTTATTATTTTTTTAAGTATCGTTAAACTTCTCTATTTTACTGTGATCTTTAGTTTTTAAAATAACGTTAAGCATCCCTATCTTACCGTGATATGTATTCTTTTATCACCACAGTGATGTCGCGCACAAAGTATTGTTCAACGGCCGGCGACACCACAGTGGTGTACTGGACGGCATAGTGTTAATTGCGCATTATTTAATGCATTCAGGACATATCAACATTTCAATACAGAACGCAAGAGTCTCCGATTTCATGATTTTTTTATTGAAAGTGTCTGAATCGTGGATATAAGATCATGTACCTGTTCCTGAATAAAACTCGGAGGTCGCTACTACATCGCGTGCGTCCCATAATGATTCGATCGACAGACTTTCCGGTCAGCTAAAATAACACCAGCTAACACTCATTTCCGAAACTAACAAACGAAAACGAAGAAACTGCCATGTATGTTCCAAAAACAAAAAAAGAAGTGAGAAATTTCTATAAAGCCACTTAGTTTGTGCGTACATTTTGTGTGGATAACATCAGCGAGAATCAACCAAAGAACTTTAATTGCGATTAAGATGTGTAAATTCATATTAATATTGATTCCTAAATTCATAAAAATTGTGTATATATTATATTTGAATTTATTTTTATTAGAATGCTACGAAGCAAATTATTAACAAGCGAAGAGAAGGCATTCATTGATGCTTACAAAGATATGGGGTGTTTTAATCGATCAATTGCGAAAAAAATTAATAGGTCACGTACTCTGATAGATAATTGTATAAAATTAGGCGAAGAAACACCATGCAGGTGGAAATAAAAAATTGACAAGAAGACAAAATTCATTATTGATAAAGTTGGCAGCAAAGCAAATAAAAAGTTCAGCACAACTTCGTACTGAGCTACAGCTACCGATAACAACAAGGCGTGTGCAGCAGATTTTAAAAAGTTCAGGGCGATTTAAATGGACAAAAATTCTGCAGAAACGAGCACTCAAAGAACGACACAAACAAGCACGCCACGAATTTGCAGAAAGACATATGTCCTGGACCCAAGAGTCGGAAAATATCATTTTCTCCGATGAAAAGAAAATTGAACTTGGATGGGCCAGATGGTTACAAATTCTACTGGCACGATTTAAGAAAAGAAAATAATGTTGCAATGAGTCGTAACTTCGGTGGTGGCTCATTAATGATTTGGGCTGCATTCAGAACCAATAAAAAAACACCAATCTGTCGAATAAATCATAAGATGAATTCGACAAAATATACAGAGCTGTTGGAGATGGTCTTAATACCATTTACAGAAGAAATTGAGATTGAAAACTTGATTTTTCAGCATGATAACGCCTCAGTTCATGCATCACGGCAAGCAAAGGAGTGGTTAGGCGACAGAAATATTAGGATTTTGACATGGCCAGCTTGTTCGCCAGATTTAAACCCAATTGAGAACCTGTGAGGAATACTTGCAAGAAAAGTATATGACAATTGCAAACACTACAACTCTGTTTCTGAGTTGTGAATTACGGTGAACGAAGCGTGGCATCCATTGAAGCAGAAACTCTTCATACTTTGATATCATCAATGTCTAATCGAATTTTCGACGTTATTCGAAGAAATCGCAATTATACTAAGTATTAATTTTTATATATTCACAGGAGATTTGGGATAATAAAAACAATGCTTTATAATCACACATATGTATATATATACAAAACATATATATATATATATACAGTTTAATATATTATAATGAAAGTGTGATTATAAAGCATTGTTTTTATTATCCCAAATCTCCTGTGAATATGTATATAGTGAATATATATATATATATATATATATATATATATATATATATATATATATATATATATATATGTATCAAACGCGTGCGTTTCACATGACAGCGTGGAGGAGACTGCAACTTCTCGATGTAAACAAACAAAAGACGCTACTGTCGAACGACACGCCACCAATAATTAACTATATATTTATACATGTCGATAATCTAGAGCCCGTGTATAGCACTTATCGATTTACACTTTCTTACATATATAGAAGAAATTTTCGATAATCTTGATGTTATCTACTTAAAAAACGTGTGGCTTTATGGAAATTTCGCAGTTCGGTTTCTGTTAAACTATATAACTTTACGTTTTTCTATAAATAAATAATATATCTATGAATGTAATCATGTAAATGGTTTCTTTTATTAATCCTAAAATGCTATCGTGCATCATATTCTCATTACTATGACATAATTATAAGATTTCCCCAAAAAATCGGGTGGCTTTATAGAAATTTCGAGCACTGTAGGGTTGGCGATCAGCTAAGCTACCGGAAAGTCAGCATCCTGTGGCTGGTATACAGTATTCGCAGTATCAGCGAGTCACGAAAACGTCTTCGAATTTCGCGCCGATCGTCCAGGCTAACGACCACCGCGATACGATAAGTCGCTAATTTACGTTTGTCGACGACACCGTGAGGGCCTGTCGTGGGTGGCCCATCGCACGGCGTCGTTCCCTACGACAGTACGATATGTCCTCCATCTCTTCTCGGGCCCTATGGCCCAACGAATGCCGCGACATGCCCGCGATTAATTAGCAGGCGAACGATATCGCCGAACGAAACTGTAATCGCCGGGATCGGTCACGCTTTTCGGGATGGCCATGACTATGCGATCCTCTGCTCTCTGTCCGCTGATCCCCGGTGATTGCACTATGTTGCACCGGCTGCTCGCTGACTGGCAACCCTACCGGCTCATCTCCCGACGAAAGATTTCGTGATAGGTTGCGTTATGTATGGATAGAATTATATCGTGGGAAGGAATGCGGACTCGCATCTCTTCAACGCGGTTTTTCTTTTTTTGGCAAACCCATGCCGAACAATATCACGTGCATTGCGATCGCTATCTGTGAGATACTACTGCGAAAGTTACTATAACTATACGAGTTGGATGGTGATGTCTGTAACTCACTTTGTTGATACTCGATGACGTTTCTGATTGCATTTTTTGTCGAGAAAGTTCTTCGTTGTGCAATTAGGTGTGAGTTTCAGAGTGTAATACTGGCGCGTTAGTTATTAGAAGCTTATTAGCAGACTGGAGATTTTATGCATTCGTGACAGAAGTGAGCAGCTGTGGTTAGAAACAGTGAGATCAAAAGAATTGTAAAACCCCATAAATTGTGTTCGATTATTTGTAATAATCCGTCGGCTAAGATGCAAAAATGAATCTCGTTATATTTGAGAAACACTGCGCTTAGCCAGAGTGACACAATTGGGATCTGACATGGGGGCGTGGACAATATACAGGGTGTCCCACGTAAGTGGAACATTCTGTACCTCCTAAACGGTTGGGAATAGAGGAAAATGTTATAAGAAAAAGTTGAATGGCATTAGACGGTGCATAATACGCAACTAATTTTATGCACTTTTGTGCATCGGTGCATCAGAAAAATGCAACTGCACTTTTTTTTTTAAATGGAAACTTACATATTTGACTGCATGAAATTTGTTCTGCTCTACATAAAAGTACTAACATACTTATATCCTAAACTTATTCGTTCGGAAGTTATCGTAGCTAAGATTGTTGTAGATTTGTGAATGATTTCGCTCTGTCGGCAAGTGTTCTGGAGTATCACGTAGTGCTCCATTATAATGTTTGTAACTTTTAGTTACAATAACGTCCTAACAAATAAGTTTAGGACATAAGTATGTTAGTACCTTTATGTAGAGCAGAACAAATTTCATCGATTGGTGCAGTCAAATATGTAGCTTTCCATTTAAAAAAAAAAATTCAGTTGCATTTTCTGATGCACCAATGCACAAAAGTGCATAAAGTTAGTTGCGTATTATGCTCCGTCTGATGCCATTCAACTTTTTCTTATAACATTTTCCTCTATTCCCAACCGTTTAGGATGTACAGCCTGTTCCAGTTGCGTGGACACCCTGTATTATAGCTATCCAATATGGCGAAGAAGTGCTTGGTCTTAACATTGTATTGATATCTTCCTTTTCGTTTTTACTTGAAATGTTTGTAAGTATGGGTGAAACTTGTAAGTGGGCAGGTACAAATTCTGCAGAAAGAAAGTTTGTTGAAGGAGAGCGGCATTTTAAAGTACGTTTTATCAAATAAGTAATTTTACAAAAAGAAATCTGCTCTTTAATTTAAGAACCTCCTAAATTTACAATTATAATTTCATAAATTTCCAATTTCTTAGAATTGTTGAGGACATATTAATTACTGCACAAATAATTGTACAAATATCTTCTATTAGAGGCACCAATGCCACAGGCATCACTGAATCAAGAATTTTGAAAGTCTTTATACGCTGGTTAGATCTTTTAATGTACACTCTAGCTTTAGCTATTTTAGCTGTTAAAATGGACTGTTCTTTACTAAATTGTTCCTTATATTCTAGAAATGGAGGTCTTATAAATTTCAAGCAGTTCACTTCACATACTTCATTTCAAATTCTGGAAACGGAGCAACAAATTTTTGGTCGCTCTACTATCACAATCATCCACTGCATAGTAATCAAAATTTTTTTGCTACGCGGTGGAAAAATTGGAGTTTCCATAACGTTATTTTTAATTAACACCTGTTTTAACGCAGTAAGTTTATACTGTAATGGGGAGAGTACGATTTCCGTGGTACCTGATTTTGAGGTTATATTTGTGTTCTTGGGGTTATTTTAAGAAAAAAAATGTATATATAACATGGTGTCAAATTAGCCTGGTTTAGCCGGTGAAGTAGATTTCCTGTTTTTTTATAAATTTGCAAATATCTCGGTAACTATGCGAAATGTGGCAAAATATCAAGAGACCTTTTTTGTAGAAAATAAGCCAAGCCAAGCCAAGCCAAGCTTAGAGCGTTTCTACTTTTCGGCAGCAGACGGCGCCACTCAAAATGTCAGACTGTTTATGTCTGGGCGTTCGGGATAGAGTCAAGATGCAACCCTGGTCCTTTACTGTTAAGTGGGAACAGAATTTTCTCTGTGCCCTTGTAGATTTTTCTCTTCACTTCTTATACGACTTTCAAAGCGTCGAGACTCTCTTCCGAGCCATTAAATAAAACAGTGTTTTTTTTCTAAAGCTACATCGAAACTTTTACAGTTATTCATAACCCATTTCCAATAAATAGTAAAAGAAAAAATCTGAATTTTCTCATTTTGACGGGCCCAGTAGTTCTAGTGTTAATACTCTTAAAACTTTCTGCAACTACTTCCAAATTTTGAACGATGTACAAGTCCTTTAGCCTCCTTGGTTTCTGAATTTTAACAAATTATCTACCGGCGGTTATTTCATAATTTTTAAAAGTCTATTGCCCATGAGGATTGTTTAATAGATTCCTCAACAGCAACAGAAACTTCGATTATAAACCAAAGACTCGATAACATAATCTAATAATTTCATTTGGGATTATTACGTGTCATAAAAGATGATTTTTAAGCTTCCAATTTGGCACAGCACATTTATTGAAAGGTGATCAAGAGGCTCCCGGTAGATAAAGTGTTAACCTCGTTTTGATTGCATAAAAATGAATAGCCTAACGTAGAGCATCAATCAGCTGACAGGTCGGACGTCGAGATAAGAGCGAAAGAGCGATTTCTCGATCCCTGGGGAAGAAAAATGGCCAGGACCCTTGACCCTGGCGAGGGTCCTCGGGTCGACAGGCTTAGGAATGCCAGGTCCTGATATACCTCGCTAATGAACCTTCCATTCCCGAGCATCCCGTCCATTTACCGAAGGACAGGGAAACACGACTCGGTCTCGAAAGCTCGCAGGCCGTTTTCGACCTGCGTGGCAATCGAACGGCCAAAGGCCAACCGATAGCTCCGTGGACATCAGCTTTAGCACGTTGATGGCACCGAACAACCTATCCTTCAAGCAGGTCTCGATGCTCCGGGAGAGATTAGAGGGTCTTCGGTAAACTTTTCGCAATTACGAAACGAGTCAATAAAAGCTCTCACGGCTGTTAATGGGTTGTTTTGTGGCGGTACAATTTAACCCCACCATAGGAGCACCTAGATGCCTGCCCATCAAAAGGGGGAATCCCATAAAACCGCGCGAGAACGTGGCCTTTACGATAATGTAGATTCTGATTGCTGTTACTACTCTGTAATGCTAGTATTACAGGACTCGTGCGGGCTGATATCGCCGAAGAATGCAATCAAGCCTCATTCGTGTAATCTCGGCTGGAGCCAAGCACGTTGTTAATTATGCGATTTAGCCACATTGTGTGGAACCAGCGATATCGCACGCTCTTCTGCTATTTATTCATTAATCTCGGACCAGATGGACGTTACGATCTGTTGGTTTTTTTCAAAGACGGGGATATGATGGCCCCGTATACATTATACTTGTTGCGCACACTTGGCTGGAAAACTAATTCGCGTTCAGATAAGGGAGAACGGAACCGTTCCCGGTTAGCACGTGGAATAATTGGACAGATAGTGATTTGATTTTTGTTAGTAATGAAAGGCTGAAGGCATTAAGAGCAATGCCTGTGAAAGGCTTACAATTAGCTCTGACCGTTGAAGTTTTATTTCATCCATGAACTTTATCTGTTTGGATAATGGTTTTATTAAAAGCCTTATATTCAGTTGCAGGTTGCAGTAAAATAATTTAGATCTACTTGAGAACAACCTACAATCGGTTTGTAGGTTCCCTATTACTTTAGTTATTGTTGAAAGTTTAGTTGATTTTGCAAAATTATGCTTGTTTTGAAGTGAAAAATTATTTCTTTAGAAGTGAATATAAATTAATTAAATATATAAAATATACAACGCAGTTGGTAATAAAATAATTATAGTGATCGTAGCAACAAAGTTGGTATAATATAATTGGTAATTTTATATTTCACGTACACTGTACAACGTCATCGTCGGATTTTAGTCAGATAACGAAAATCAGTGTTTATTAAAATTGAATTTGAGCAGAAAAATGAACGTTCTACAAATATTAAGTATTGAAATATTCAAATAATAAATGTATTTTCTATGCTGCACAACTGCATGTATAATATTTATACACTGACTTGAAAAATAAAATTGCGAAATACAAATTCCAATACATTGTAAGGCGCGTAAATGTAAATAAACGTGTTAAAAAACTGTATGAAAATATGTGAAACCTATAAATGCGCCATGTAAAAAGTGATAAAAATCCTAGTAAAAGTAAATAAAACCGTGTTGAAAACCCGTGTAAAAGTGAACGGAACGCGTTAAAATCCCAGGTGAAAGTAAATAAGACGTATCAAAAAGAAAACAGCGTAAAAGTAAGTAAAAGGTGTCTAAAAACCGTGTAAAAACACACGATGTAAAAGGACACAAGGTGCATTTTCATGCATCTAACGTAGCCAGAGCTAAAATCTGAAATCTCATCATAATAAACGTACGTATCCGTCTACGACTATACGCGTTTGCACAAACATAATAATATATCCAGCAGGTATATGCAAGAATACGGGAATGCTAGTGGAAGTGATGAATTCCCGACACTCGCCATTATCTCCGGCAGATATTTTTAATATCGCCATAAACTGCAGGCGCTACAATGTGTCTTTACAGTTCAGGCCTGCCTTTAACACCACCATAAACATTCCACGGGGAACACAGGCCGCAAAATATTTTTACCGCGCACACTAAACTTTTATCGATAGCCAGCCGAATCGTTTCGGATCTTGCCATAAAGGTTCAACTATAAAAATCCCATCGGCGAGTAGCTTTAATTGCAAGGAAATTGCATCGATCATAGTGAGCAACAGAATGTGATTTGTCTCTACGGAGCTGATCATGATGAGATACGAGGATCTTCGAGAAGATATCCATGGAATGCGACCCAACTCGATTGGACACGAGGTTCAAATTCCCGATCGATCTTTTCGAAAACCGCGCGTTAAAGAGTTTCTTCTTTCCACGGTTAATTGTTCCCGAACAGTTGACCAATTAGCGGCTACAGCACTTCGTCGATATACTATCGATCGCCATTTGTATGTGTCAAGGCGTCGAGCCCCCCTTGTTCTCCGCTCATGCATAAACATCATTGTGACAATGAGAATTATCGGCGTCGCGAACCTTGCAAACAACACGCGAGTAAGCGGAAACCTGCCCGGATCTTTTTCTTCTCGCGCGGAGGAGTCGTAAGGCTCTTTGGTTGTCCGCTGTTGTTCATCTAAACACAGAGAAACGTTATTCGATTTTCTAAACTGATGGAAATAACAAGCTGGAAATAACAGTGGAGACTTCGAAGGATTTTCTACGGTGAATAGTAAACTAGGAATTTTATGCAACACGCAGCGTGCACACTTTTGTAAAACAAGAAGATGATAATACAGTGTTTTGGTGTAGTGATGTGCAAAAGCAAAGAAATAAAACACATTTTTCTAAGATCCATTTTAAAAAATCTTGCTACGTCTGTGCTATTGTATTAGCAATACGAAGCACAATAATGTCGGCAAAACTTAATTTCAAAATTACTTCACAAAATTCTCATCTACTTAACCCCTTGCCATACCATTTTCTTTACGGCTACAATAATTACAATGTCTTCATCCCCAAAAATTGTCACAGAAGAGGAAAGAAAATTTCTTTTTTTGCATGACTACATTTACTTCAATGCTCAAATATTGATTACACAAAAGTAATATTTTATTTAATCTTAAAAGAAAGGTATAACGTTCATCTTTGTTAGACTTTATTTAAAATATTCATCACGAGTCTGACTCGTTAAAATACGACAAGGGGTTAACACTAGAACTACCAAACCAGTCAAATGGTTTTCATTTGCAACTACTGAAATTATAAAAATTTTTTCATCACATATTTTCAAATTAACTATTTTATCGAAGCATATATTACAATAAAAATTATATGATGTCTGCATAAGTGCAGTCTTGTCATTATTTTGAAGCAATATACATGAGTTGTATTTATTATTCGGTGGTTCCAGTGTTAAAGAAATAAAAATCTAACCTCTAGAGTACTAATTAATGCATTACATTTTATATGATTTTTTTTATTCAGATGAGCAATATATTGTACATGCATTCAGCTATTTTAAATATATGTAAGTAATAACAAATTTATTTAAACTCAGTACCTATCAAGTAACTGTTTTTATTTATTATATTACTCTTGAATAAAATACTTAATATAATGGAAAGCTGTTGAGTACGAAATTTAAAAAAAAATTCAGAAGGTTTCATAATTTACAGTTTGTATATTTCAGAAACGTATTTCTAGTTAATTAGGTGAAAGAATTTCGACACTAAAGAAAGTACTCTAAATAAATGGTACGAATGAAGACGTTAAAAAACCTTGACACATTTAGATAAAATTAACATTAGTAATTAAGTAAAAGATTTACATTTCTAGCTTTTTCATGATGAATGCTAATCCAGCACACCTTGAAATATTTATATAAAATTACAACAAAACGACAATTCTAAACAACGTAATAGCGTGCCTCTTCCGCTTGATTGCTATCTCAAAATTATTTCATCTGCAAGTTTAATTTTACATCGTAAATACATTATTCAAAATAAATACATGACTAACAAATATCATTTTTGTACTGTAAGATTTTCGCAACGATGAATGCGAGATATATTGGATCGTTTATTTAATCATACTATCATTCGTCGATTATGACACTAGATAACATAAACAAGGTGTTGCTATACGTCAAGCTTGATTGAATAAATTGATATGTCCTAGAGTGACAGGCGTGACTGATAGAGTGCGTAGAGATGCGAGTGCGATAATCATTAATAATAGATAATTAAATTGATTGAATTGAGTGTAGTTTTCGTCCCAGTATCACAATTCCGAGAAGTATTTGTTCAAATATGACAATCGCGACGTGTAATGCAAGATCAGATTTATGAACTTCTAATTGCATCGAATCTTTTAGTAGTTGATTTATAATTGTTGAATAAATAGTTGGATAAATGGATGTTCTTCTCCCGTTTATGTCTTTATGTATGAATATCTACGTTTTATGTAAGTATCGGAAAGAAGGAAGATAACAATGAAACCATTAAGAGATTGTGTTCTGTGTTTACGTGTACGAGTGAGAGAAAAATCTTGAAGTATGACTAGTATACATTTATATACAATAGAAATTGCAAACAGATTATAAAGTTAAATACATACAATATGTTATAATATACATATGCGATCGTGAGATTGGATCTTCACGCATTTATGATAGCGCAGCATTTTTAAATGAAACGCAACGTGTATGAAAAATGTAAAACATTTCAATTATTGCCATCTTTGCAAAATAACTTGTGAATAGACTGTGTAAACATTTGTGTAAAATACTAAACTGAGAAATACAATAAAATATAAAATTCGATAAAATTTAATATTGAGCATCGATGTTAAAATTTAAACGTCTGACTTCAGACTTTATAAATTATAGCTAGAAACTTTTAATTAACATAAAAATCCACAGTCTTCTTATAAAAATGGAAGTTATTTCTATAAAAGTCTCTGCACATAATAATTTTCTTTCCCATTAAATAAATAATGAATTCTTATATTTTAGATTTAATTTTAGAATGCAAACATACTGTTTACTTGATTATACCATTTTTATTACAAAGAGAGTTGCTTCATTCAAAGAATATCTCATGCTTCCTCATAATATTTGTCAAGGTAAAACAAGTGTTGCTGTACCTTGTCGAAAACTCCACACCCTAGAAATATCGGGAAATACCTGATTCCCTTCTGCGACTCTTTTATAACATGCCGTCTTCCTTCAGGTATGAAGGTACGTACCGCCGCCGCCGCGTTTGGAAACGTTTTCAGTTCTAATTGTGAACCCGTCTTGTAGACACCTCCGACAACCTCTTCCGATATTAAAATATATATTTCTTCTACCGTATTCAGACGTAATTATTTTCACATAACCTCTCAACAAAATTGTGGGGATAAAAGTGGGTAGATATTTTTCTGAATAACGTTGCATGTTTCTGGCAATCCTATAACCTCATTTTCTCCCACGCAACAGTAATTAGTGCTAAACCTACCAAGCCTTAAAAGTGACTGGTATGTGGTGCCTCCTTAAAATAATAAAATTGAATTCATTCAGCTTTTGTACGACTTTCATTATAATATACTTAATAATAATGATACAGATATAATGCAGAATATAATATAGAATATAGCAGATGTAAAATAGAACATAATAATAGAATTACCCAGATAGCACCGTACGTCCAATGTCCGTCGTGTACGTCCGTGGGACGTCCCTCGGACATAAATTTCGGACGTCCCATGGACATACGTTTTTACGTCCGTGGGACATCCCTCGGACATAAATTTCAGACGTCCCATGGACATCCGTTTTTTACAACCGTGGGACATCCCTCGGACATAAATTTCGGACGTACCACGAAGGTGGGACTTAGATTATTTCGTACGTTTTCGGATGCTATATTGTGTTTCTATTATTATACTCAAAATATAATTTATGAATTTTTTCAGATTTTTAAGTTCGCGGCGCCGTTGTTTGAAAAAAACTAATTTTTCGACGTTTCTTCCGTGAAAAAATGAGCTAATCTTCAAATTGATAGATTTTATTTATTCTGTGAGTCTACTGGACACTGATAAACTTGAACATTTCACAGAAATAGTTGAAAAATGAAATTAACTTGATTAGTATTACGATTACCTCGTACATCAGCGCGCATAGTATCTGAAAATATTAATCGTGTTACCAAGAACTCGGTTGGGTCAGCGCGTTAGGCGCTCGACTGTTAATATGCTTATACTAGGTTCGCTCCCGGCATAAGTCCACTCTTTTTTATTTGATCAATTCCTCTTTTTCTAGCTACGTGATAATCAATATTATTTTTGTAGAATTCTTTTAAACCAATATTTACATATTTAGAAAATTTTTTAAGGTGCAAACACGCTTTTATATGTCCGACAAACGTCCAATTAACGTCCGCGCGGGACGTCCTATGCACGTACTGGGATGTAACTGGGACCTCTGTCGGACATACCTGGGACATAAATCGGACATATCTCGGACATATCGTACGTCCCTGGGACGTACATATGTCCGGTACGGATGTACATTGGACGTCCGAGTGCTATCTGGGTATAGGATGAAGAATTGAAAAAATAGAATTAAGAATTCTATTGGACAAATTCCCACGAAATCATCTATACATATAATTTCAGTAATTTTAGATTAAATAATCTGAAAAGTGAAATCTGTGATTTGATCATTGGTGGTAGTTTTGATGTGAAAAATGCTTAGAAAGTTACGAACATTTTTACTTTTCCACCAAGCGTTCATCAGACATAGTCGCAGTTCCGCGAGCTTCTCGTTGAATAAGAAACAGCGGCAAGAAGAAGTAAAGAAAGGAAAGGGCAGAGGGCAATAGAGAAGCGGCCCCGATATGGTCATGCTCTCTCAATGCAAATGAGAGTCCCGAGAAGAGTCTTGCTTCACCGGTAGGCGAATGAAAGCTCGAGCAATTAAATTCTCATTGGAAGCCAGACACGTGTTACCGCGTGTCTGACGCGGCGGTCATGGCGATTGTGACCTCGAGATCCGCGATATCGCGCATTACGCGACAAATCGTCGGTCCTGCTTCCTGTCGCAGTAATGAGGGATTCATTGGCTCGATCATTGTGCTGGACCCTTGATACCTTTATTCGTCTCTGATCACAAGATTGCCAGGCAAAATAAAATTGTTTTACAGCAATTATAGGAAACAGAAACCGAAATAAATAACATAAATAGCCTGCTAAACTCGTAAATGGGGTGAGATTTGTTATATTATCCCCTGACGCGTTTAGTTTATCAGCAATGCTATACAATTGTTCGAATATTCGTATTTCATTAGCTAGCAATTTGATAGCTTACAGTTGGACTTCTAAATTCGTAAGATTTGTTATATTGTGTATATACATATTATATGCATGAGAATTACATTTCTTTCTTCAAAAGGCATATTTTCAACAGCATCTATGAGATGATCTTGTAAAATATCCTTGTACATGTACTGATTCATGATGCCATTAATTCGGCGCAGTGATCCAACACCAAATGCTGTTAGGCCCCCCGAGAATATTAGGGATCCGCCTCCATGCTTTAACGTTTGTTTCACATGTCGTTGTTTAAGCCTTTCATTTTTACGAATCCAGCATCAAGACATGCCTTCTGGACAAATTCTGTTTATTTTGGTCTCGTCTGACCAAATAACCCGTTCCCAGTTAGTAGTTGTCCAGTTTTGATATTTTGTAGCAAATTTCAAATAACGATTAATATTTTTTTTCGATAACATCGGCTTCATGTTTTTCTTAATACCTTGAAACTCAGCTCCTTTGAGGGTTCTTCGTGCTGTCCACTGGCTTGTTTGTATATTAAAAGGGTTTACTAAGAAAACGACTTTGGGATTCATATGACACCCAACCAACTTCAATCACAGATTTGTATGATAGTATTCAAGAACAGTGGGAACAAATATCTCTGGATTATTGCAAAAAATTAGTAGAAAGTATGCCAAAGCGAATTAGTGCAGTTTTACAAGAACAAGGGTTGTGGACGAAATATTACAAATAAATAATATATTAAATATTGCCAAGTATTGGAAGTGATGCAAAACCCAGTAAATCTATTTTTGCTGTCATTGCTAAACGAGGAGACATTAAATATTGAAATAAATTCGTTAGGTAACTTCTAACTATGATAAAAATACTTATAATGCTGATTTTTTGTTATTCTTCTATATTCCTAGCAATAAATAATGATTTATACAAAACTTGTGGTTATTGGTTCAATTATGATCCTTACTGTAAATCAGATGAGATTTGTTATATTATCCTCCGGCGCGTTTAGTTTATCAGCAATGCTGCACAATTGTTCGAATATTCCTATGTCATTAGCTAACAATTTGATAGCTTACAGTTGGACTTCTAAATTAATGAGATTTGTTATATTATTCTCTAAGCTCCACGAAGCTATATCAAAGACTGTAAGCTATCAAATTGCTAGCTAATGAGATATAAATATTTGAACAATTGTACATAAATCGGGTGAGATTTGTTACATTATCCTCCGGCGCGTTTAGTTTATCAGCAATGCTGTACAATTGTTCGAATATTCCTATTTCATTAGCTAACAATTTGATAGCGTACAGTTGGATTTCTAAATTAATGAGATTTGTTATATTATTCTCTAAGCTCTACGAAGCTATATCAAAGACTGTAAGCTATCAAATTGCTAGCTAATGAGATATAAATATTTGAACAATTGTACATAAATCCGGTGAGATTTGTTACATTATCTTCCGGCGTGTTTAGTTTATCAGCAATGCTGTACAATTGTTCGAATACTCCTATTTCATTAGCTAACAATTTGATAGCGTACAGTTGGATTTCTAAAGTAATGAGATTTGTTATATTATTCTCTAAGCTCCAAGAAGCTATATCAAAGACTGTAAACCAGGCATGTCCAGAAGTAGCTCACTTGGAAGCAAATTCGAGGGAGACGCCTACTTCTCCCACCTACGCGTCTCGCTCCCCGTGACGGCCGTAGTCCTCCGAGTTCCTCAGACCCTTGCCTACCGCTTGCAATATGTACCGCGTGTGCCGTGTTGTGGCGACTCTCGGACCCACGGTAGACACGGGTCTGAGGAGCTCGTAGGACTATGGCCGCCACGGGGAGCGTGACGCGCAGGAGGGAGAAGTAGGCGTCTCCCTCGAATTTGCCTCCAAGTGAGCTACTTCTGGACACGCCTGCTGTAAGCTATCAAATTGCTAGCCAATGAAATAGAAATATTTGAACAATTGTACATAAATCGGATGAGATTAGTTACATTATCCTCTGGCGCGTTTAGTTTATCAGCAATGCTGCACAATTGTTCGAATATTCCTATGTCATTAGCTAACAATTTGATAGCTTACAGTTGGAATTGTAAATTCGTTCGATTTGTTATATTATCTTCTAAGCTCCACGAAGCTATATCAAAGACTACAAGCTATCAAATTGCTAGCTAATGAGATAGAAATATTTGAACAATTGTACAGCGTTGCTAATGACTTTGGATCTTAACCTTTGGACTACTTTTATCAATTTTATGCATTTAGATCCATTAATATCTACTTCTATCTGATCAATATTAATCTTCTTGTTGGACTTAAGGTAAGACTTCCGAATTGCCCCCTTAACCCTCTGTCTACCAAGCGGGTCCATTGGACCCAACTGTATGTAGGTACTGCGGTTATTTAAACTTTTAAAATTCTTGGGATCTTGTCGTTGCATGACTTTGTTACTTTTCTTATTTTTTATTATTTAAAGCTAAAAGTTTTTTTTTATATTTACTACGTTTTGTAGTATAAATTTTCTATCGTATAATGAAAGTTTTTTTTACGGTAGACAGAGGGTTAAGCTTTCGTCATCTGTTACACGTCATTCTGTTCGTATTGGGTGAGCTGAATACGAATATGACTCTCGTTTTTTGGCGGAAATTACAAGACTGACGTATAAGGGCCTCCGCAGACTGCAGACTTTCTATCGGCTGATAGTTTGGTCGGGTTGGTCTGTTAGCGCGCACATTGGGCCAACTAAATAGTCGGGTTGGTGGTGAGTGCGCAGACCAGCCTACAGTCTGCCGATTGCTCTCGAACAATATGCTAGTTGGCGGTTCTTGAAGAGAGCGGTCGCATAATGAAAGTTAATAGAATATTGTCCAGAAAAAGTTATTATTGCTTTTATACAACGGAGGAGAAGGATCAAGAAGAGAAACCGAGAGTATTGGGTGCATCCACAGTGGTAAATTATCGATATATTATAGAACTATCAGCCGAGTCGGCAAAAAAACAATCGGCAAGAGTGCGCGCGCGACTTGAGCGCCATACTGATTAGCAGTTGGCCGATAGTTCGCCGATAGTTTAGTTTAAATGCAATCGTGTGGCCCATCAAACTTATTTATCGGCCGATGCCGTATCGTTGTAATATGTGCACTTGCATACATCTTCATACTGATTAAGAACCCGACCAAACTATCGGCCGATAGAAAGTCTGCAGTCTGCGGGGGCTCTAATTGGTACCAAAAGCTTGGGAGGCAACTGTAACGTTCAGTCAGGCTTAGTACCAGCAGCTACTAATTTGAACTTGCTGCAAAAAGATTAGAATTTAGATAGAACGTTTAAGACTCTAGGTGAAGATTGGCTCCTGCTTTTCGCAATCGACGCAGAAGATTGTGATTTTGCATAAAGGCTAAACTTCACAATTGCCCAAGATTTTGGCACACTGTTATGCTAGCGCATTGGATTCTGCCCACGAGGGTGTGCTTGTGACAAAAACGCACAGCATAGCTGACAGCGGCGGCAGAGTTCTTAAAAGAATACTGGTTTGGTTTGGGTAACGGTGTGTAACAGATGCAGTGGACTATGTCGGTGACTGTGTCGCAAAGGCACACTTGTGGGCAGATTTTTGCAAATGTCTCGATCACTTGTTATTTCCGCCAATAACTAAAGTCATATTCGTATTCACTACGACGAAACGCGTAGAATGACGTGTAACAGGTGCCAAAGTTTTGATAGGGCAATTCGAAAGTTTTAACAACATTTAGAGTATACGCATAACAGTAGATAGAGAAGTATGCAAGCTGTTCAGCAACGAGGTAATGTTTTTCCCATCAGACGCGGAAAAGTGTGATAACGCATAAGAGTCCGCAGTCTAGCAATCACGATCGAGAAGAAACTAGACGGGCTTTTCAGTAGCTGTGCTGTATAGGCAAATGATAGCGTAATTCCAGCGCTCCGAATCGGCGGAGCAGCTCGTCGGAGCGGCCTGGCAGTCGGAACACGAGCCGTCTATCAGTGCGTCGCTAAACGAAATAATTACCACCGTCGCGGCACCGACGGAGCCTCGTTTCACCGTATCACCGGGTCCCGGTTCGCGTAGCCGCGTGTCGTTTAAAGGAATTATCACGACGTCCGTCCGACGTGGACGATTAATCTTCGCCAGTGCGAAGGAGTAGTCTTTTCGTCGTGCTCCCAGCGTTCGCGTTGCCCCGCCGCGCCGCCGCAACCGCGGATGCTGAGGAGGTTGAGGAGAAGGTGAAGGAGGAGGAGGAGGAAGAAGAAGGTGGAGGAGGAGGGAGGAGGACGAGGCGAAGGAAGAGGAGGCGGAGGTGGAGGAGGCCGATCGAGAGGAGGAAGGTTTTCACTCGCTTATCTCGTCACGACGATCTGCCGACAGATACACCGCGCGGCTTGACACGTAACAATGCATGCATGAATTAATAGCGGCCGCTGCCGTGCTCGTACTTCTCGTCGCTTACAGGCAGATTTACATCTTTATCGCGGCCTGGGAGGTGTCGTTAAAGTCTCTCCGGGGCCCGAAGAAGCCCGGCTATATGCCCCGCCATCGACGCACGCTGCACGCGGTTTTTCATGCGCCACTTGTACACCCGTGGATTTATTGCCCCCCTCGGTTACTCGCTGGGAGAACTCGTCACGATCTTTCTGGGAGCTTTCTGGACCGTTTCAACCTCACCCCGCCGCGCCGTGTTCCGCTGCGGATTTTACAGAGTAGGCTGAGACGTCGGTGGTGCCGGAGACGGCAATGGGATCGTTCGTCACCGTGTCCAGGTAGGACTTCGAACAAATTTTAGGACACGCGAAGATTGCCGAAGTTCTGGCAGAGTTGCCATGCAAATGTTTTAATTCAGAAAGCCGGATTTCGGTGTAAGGGAAATGGACATCACTAGACTGTGGATTTTATGCATTTACGACAGAAATGCTGTAAAATATCATTAAAGAATTTAATCATACTATTCTGAACTCATTACAATTATTAACCCGGCGTTAGTTAGGTGGGGTCTCACAGACCCCAGAAATTGTAGATTTATTGTAACATTGTAACAACGCGTGACAGTGAGTCGGGCCTGAGTGTACCTTCCCCTTCCGTAATCTACTACTCGACGTCATTGGCGACAGGTTGTTCCGCGCAAGCACATTTAGTGTGCATACGTGTAAAGTGTGTTGGGGTCCCGACTGTGCAATTACAGAAAATGAAAACTCGGAATCTGAAGACTGTATATTATCGTATTAGCTACTTATAATGTATATGTCCCATCTGTAAACCAATACCAAAGTGCCTAACAAATATTGATTTATATAGTTCATTTGTTGTTAAATTTAGGAGGAGTCTATTTTCGTTGAAAAATAAAGATGTTTCATTAGTTGAGTATTTTTGAATAATAAAAATTTAATTTCGTGGATCTGCGTTTCTACTCTGAAAAATTACAAGCCTCTTAAGCAATACCTAATCTTATATTCATGCAAAAGGTATTTATTTCTATAATAAAATATATTATTTCGGTGGGTCTGTGAGACAACACCTTAGCACTATCGATACATTTTCCCACCTTACCAACACCGGGTTAAGGAAAGTAGGAATGTCAATGGAGATCCTGCATCGTGCAATTAATCCAGACAATTTTTGTTGCATAAAAATCCACAATCTCGTCCTGACAGTATTGTTTTTCTTAGGTCCGTTGAGGATTGTGTCGGGTTTGTTAGAATTGCTGGAGCAATGCAAATTTTTCAAACGTCGCAAGGATCCTTTTGACAACATCCTGGTAGCCATGATTAGATTCATTCAAATCCTTACGTATCCATTCTTTAGTATATGTTTCAACCTTTTTTGAAATAAAATAGCTAATAAGTTGAAATAGCTAGAAAAATATTAGAATTTAGCTGAACCGTTTTTAACTCTGGATCAAAATCGATCCAGGTCCCACCAGACGAAGGTTAATCGATTAAACTAGAATTTGGTCTATGGAAAAAGATCTAGACAGTTTTGTTTATTTTAAAGTCTGCAAGAATCGTCTTGGCAGTAGACGAGTTGTAATGCGAATTTTTTAATTTAGCAAATTGAAATCTGGTGTAGGGGTAACGATTGAGATAGTCTTGTTTTCCTTAGGGCCAGTGAGGATTGTCTTCGCTGTGACGAAGTTGCTGAAGCAATACTAATTTTTTAATTTATAAAATTTGAGTTTGGACTAAGGAAAAAGATTTAAAACGGTAGGGACTGCTTAAGACTGCAAATGTGGTAGAAAAGGAATGGCAGTTGCAGTATGACGTATGATTTATTCATATAGGTTATGTCAGGAACGAAAATATATAGGTACGAAAGTGTGCAAGAACTACAGATGGTAAATTTTAAGGCCGAAACGCATCCATTAAGTTGGGGACACTATATTGAAGTATTCAGCTATATTATCTAGTATTCAGCAATATTAAGTATATTGACAATGGTTTCGGTGGATCATACGTTATCTACGTATATGAATTTCATGAAGATATTACTATAAAATTAAACCTGAAGTATTCAGATGGTATAATAGATTAGGTTATAATGTATACATCAGGGATGGGCAAGTTTGCCTCAATTGAGGCAAAACCGTCCACACCGTAGCGCCCTCTGTCCCCTTCCAGCAAGCATGATACAATGGGGCAACCAAGACACGAGACATCAGCGTACGCAACGAACGTGCGCGCTGCATGGGAGAGAGGTTGGTGGGAGAAGCAGGCGTTTGAGGGGCTCCACCCGTGTCCACCATTGGTATACATGATCAACTTTATCATGGATATTAAATAATTTTTTTATTGGACAGCTGCACTACTCAAGTGTTTCCTATGACAGTACATTAGTTGACGTTGAATGAAGAAAGAATCGTGTTTTGATAAAAAGAAAGGTACGTATACATGAAAAGTGAAATTTTGTCATCAGTATCATTTCTGCGAGATCAGTGGGAGATTGGAATAGGAAAGATTCGTTGATTTCGATCTCGCATGCAATCAGATAAACGCGTGTCCGTCTATTTGCGTTCGCATGCAAGATCGCCCTTGCCAGGTAATTAAAATTAGTAACTCGTGCAACTAATTGAATCAGCAATTAATTAAAGAACACTGTTCAGTGTTTATCGAAACTCATCAGGGCCTATTAGACGCGCGTAGAACCTCGAAGAGATACGGACAATCGATCAAACGATAGAGAAACCGCACAGACGGCAGCGCAATTAATTCAACGAATGCCGTTCATCGTAGTTTCTGGGAAAAAATGACATTGAAAAATCGACGTTTCGCTAGCTCTTGCATTCACGATCGTTTAATCTCGACGGATGTTGCAATCGTCGTTTTGTTACCGAACTATCATTCACTTATTCGTGGAGAACATGAAAATGGAGATGATTGACTAGTGTGTTTACATAACCGCCATTTGTCTGTGTAAAAGCGTAAAATATCTGAGGGAAACAACACAATTACAACGATCCTGTGAGTGATGGCCCATGAGACGTGTACTCAATGATAATGACATCATTTATTTCTATTTGTTCCGCGTATTATACCAATTTTCGTCTGAAAAATGGATGAACAGCGAGAATATAGAAAGAGACTATGAAAACGTGATATTTCATAATTTGTAAAAAATCTGCACTCCACAACTATTAGATACACATTATTTAATTGTACTCTGGAAAGTTAAATTTGCAGTTTCACCGAACAAAATTTATATTAATTTTTATTAAATTTTAAACGTAATTAAATATTATTTCACATTTATGCATTTCATTATTAGTTATAAGTGTACTGCAAAAATGTGTCAAATACAAAACGGTAAAAGCATTTAAAGAATTTAAAAATCCTATTGTATTGTTTCCAAGTCTATAAAATGATTCAAAAAAGGAATAAATGTCTATTAAGGTCCCATCGCTTGCATTTAATACAAACAAGTTTTATTTTTCATAAAAGTCCGCAGTTTAATTACAAGTATAATTTTATTTGCAAATTAGAAAAATTCTGTATAATTTTCTCCTGAAACTTGACAATATCTACATTTTTCCAAGCTTTGACACATTTTATCACTCGTTTATCTAAGATCGTAAAATTGTTTTCTGGAAATTGTAATTATCATAACGCGTTTTCCATGTCGTTTGGCAATCGCGATTTTCATAAATTTTTCATATTCGTACAACAACTTTGCTACCAAGCACAGGCCGCAGGAAAGCGTGATAATGCGGTATTAATGGTACATTCGCGTGCTTCAAATTAGCTTCGGTAATTGGCTTATATCATAGACGCGGTAATTAACGTTGGATTGAACGCGTCAACAATAATGGCACAGCTATACATATAAACTCCGCCGGAAGAATTTTTAAACGAGTCATTAACAGGATACATACGTTGCATACGTGATGACCAATTATACTATGCAAACGATAGCAAAATTTCTGAATTTTTGCATTTTTCTTCCGTATTTTTCGGGATTCTAATTACGGCTGTTCCGCCGCCATTTTGTTCCAGTTCACCGCGTACATTCCGAGCTAGAATCACTTCTTATTTAGATTCAGAGATTATCGTTTAAGTTAATCATTATCAATTAGAATGTTATTTGTTAATTGGCCAACGAAGCTCGGTAGGAGCCCGAAATATACAAAGTAAAAAATCGGGAAACATTGTACAGAAGAATTTGAGTTTATATGCAACGAAACGATTCGTTCCAGAAGTTAGGACACTAAATTGTACGGAACATATAGTTATATTCTATGTTTCCCGTTACTTTCTTTACTGAAGTCTATGTGATAATCAGACTGCAGATTTTATGCATTTATGTCAAGAAAGGATTAATCAAAAACAAAATTGTAAAGAAGTTGCAAGAATAGAATGATGACTATTTCTACCTTAGTCAAATGATTAGAAGAGAAAATGTATTTTTCTTTAATTTCTGTTTCTCACAATTGACTTGGTCAAATTCTATTTTGCATAAAAATCTTTTCAACTTTTGTTTTGTCATAAGTAATTTTTTAATAGAGAAAATAAGTCTTTTCCCGCTTCTGGTTATTATTAAAAGAATCTTTATGGATTTGTGGCATTTATTATTGTTTAAAGTGTGATAAAAAAATTATTTTTCTTGCTTAATTTTGTCATAATTTTTTAGTCAACAATATGAGCTTTACCCCCCTATTGGATTATATCAATGAATCTTTATGGTGTTGTGGCATTTATCAATGTCTAAAGTACCATAAAAAGATTATTTTTCTACTTTCGTTTTCACGTAAGAAATTTTTTACTTAACAAAATACGCCTTTCCTCTCCCCTGGTTTTTATCAAATGATTTATAGTAATGGAAACTTGGTAAAAAGGATATTCTATAGTCATATGTATTAGTTCATACTATTTGTGACACACACAGAGTCTTGCTTAAATATTTTTACCGTTTAATGTATGGAATCAGTATAAGAAAAAAGAGGAACATAAGATCGCATTAAAAATCCATTATCGTGTTGTTCGAAAATTCGCGATACAACTTCGACTTGAAAGGTTATGGCTTTCATAAATTTATCGGCCTACGTCTCTTTAAGCGCTCCAGGTTAGCGGAGGCGCCGATTTCCGTGCGATCAATCACAACAAAGTGTGAGAATTCCTCCAGGTCCCATAGACTTTAGTATTCTCAATAGAAAAATCCTTGCAACAAGGAACCACTATACTAAACTACTTCGATCATACTCGATAGAACGTACGTGTGTTTGATGTGAACCTAATGAGATTTTCGTCTGATCTTTAACGATCCCCGGAGGAAGTTCCGTGCAGAAGAAAAATGGTTGCTTACCTGTAACAGAAAATACATAATTTGCTTTGAATGAAGTCCGCGAAATTGTTGTATAATTCTATAATGAGCCGAGTTTCTCATTCTGTACATTTGTGCAAACTTTTATATGTAAACACTTTTTTAAATATCAAGACATAACGAAAAGTAGCAAAACCAATTTTGTAGACTTTACGTAATAAGTATTCTTTCGAAAAAGAGACTTTTCCACTATAAAACGTGTTTTATTATCCGTAATTTCCTGAAATCTCCATCGAGTTGGAATAAAATAAGATTGTTCGACTATTACAAGCACACCTCAATTGCCTATTCACCGAGTCATTTATTTAATACATCCTCAATCAATTTTTAACACAACGTACCATATTATGCGCATAATAATTACATTTAATGACACTTAATAATAATAATAATAATCTAAGACAAAAACGTCAGTTTAGAGACGTTTAATTACAATTGTTTTTAATAGAACAGTGGAAACATTTAATTAAAGACTTTCATTATGCAAGCAAAATTAACACTAAACCTACCGAGCATTGAAAGTTACTGGCATGTATTGCTTCATAGAAATGACAAGATTGCGCTTATTATAGATTTTTTGTTATTTTTATAATAGTATATGCCAAGAAATTTATTCAATCATTTCCGATGAAAGAGTCTTTACAAATTCAATGATCCTAAAATAAATAATCTGTGACCGGTCCATTTGACCGGCGCTGGACGATTTAGTGTTAAATTCACAATCGATTAACAAATTCCGTAATCCAGTTATTGCAATGGAGTCGATCTTGGATATATTTATTAAGTGGCCTATAAACGCTTGAGTTAGAGATGATTAATCAGCGAGAGACGGTGAATGGTCACGAGCGACAAAGCTGATGATCGAGTTGCCGATGCCGTGTTAATAAAACGAAAGAAAAGGAAGAGAACAGTTGGGCGTTTCTACCTACCTACGACTTGACCTCGTGCACTAATGCTTTCATAGATTCATCCTCGAGCAGGCTGTCAGGAAACGCGAGAGATGATTGGGCGGCGCGCGAGCCCCGTTGTGTCTCGATTTCAAAATTGGAATACTATATTCGGGCTCATTGGAATTTCTAATGGCACCTGATGTCTCTTGCGACGTCGTTAGAACTGGTTTAACGCGTGCTAAAGGGTGTCGATCGTGGACACGATAGAGACAATTGGTTTCTTACGCCCGGTGTGACTATCGGCAAACTGTTTGTACAAGCTAGCCTGAACACTGTGGGCGCAAGGAAAACATTGTCAAGCCTACAAATATTTTTGTAACATTTATTTATTTTTTATTTAATTATTGAATCACTTACGAATGAGGTTTGTTGAAAATATTGAAAATATTTGCAAGGTTAACATTGTCAAGCCTAGAAATATATTTGTAACGTTTATTTATTTTTTATTTAATTATTTAATCACTTACGAATGAGGTTTGTTGAAAATATTAAAAATATTTGCAAGGTTAACATTGTCGAGCTTAGAAATATTTTTGTAACGTTTATTTATGTTTTAATTAATTATTCAATCACTTACGAATGATGTTTGTTGAAAATATTAAAAATATTTGCAAGGTTAACATTGTCGAGCCTAGAAATATATTTGTAACGTTTATTTATTTCTTATTTAGTTATTTAATTACTTACGAGTGAGGATTTTTGAAAATATTAATATTATTTGTGAGATTAAGATTGTCGAGCCTAGAAATATTTTTGTAACGTTTATTTATTTTTTATTTAATTATTCAATCACTTACGATTGAGGATTTTTGAAAATATTAAAAATATTTGCAAAGTTAACATCGTCGAGCCTAGAAATATATTTGTAACGTTTATTTATTTTTTATTTAATTATTCAATCACTTACGAATGAGGATTTTAGAAAATATTAAAAATATTTTCGTTAGAGAACTATATCAAACCTCAAAATCTTAATACATTGCTTAATGCCGATCATAATTTTTTAAAGTGTACGATACATGGTTAAAGACTATTGATAGATCTTTCAATCGCAATTGCAATTTTAATCGGGAATCAACAAGTCAGCCCCAGTGACATTGTTTAATCGTCTCGTTTGGGATGACTATGTAAAAAATGATTGTTAAGCTTTTTGGTACAGCATAATTACTGAAAATCATATTAACACGTTGTCCGCCAAATTGCATGTTTAGAAAATTCAGCAGAATCAAAGTAATCTAGTTAAACTAAAACTGAAAAAATAAAATTGATTACAGCTATTATTCGTATAACCCTCCCACATTCAGTCCTAATAAAAATTAATTTTCTCCAATATATTACAGTAATAATCAATTCCTCAACCCGATGAAAAAAGTCACATCAACAGCATGACAAATATATTAAGAAAAATGAAGACTATGTAAGATGCTCCGTTACGTACATAATTCAATTATTTCTTTGCAACTTCAGGAATTAGGTGTATACTTCTGAGGTGAGTACTGTGTCGACATTCATCTTACAAATGTTAAGATAGTATTTATCTTTGGTCATTAGTGAAGTGTGGATCTCTATGCAAAATAAAAATTGTCTAAGTCGATTGTAAGAAACAAAAGTTACATGAATATGTATTTCCACTTTCATGGCAGGCATGGCTAGCCATAACCTAACGGTTAGGATTACTTACCTAAAGTTCAAGTGCATACATCAATCACATGAATATATCACGTGAATTATTGGAATATTAAAAATTGATTAATTGATGCAGTAGATTTTTATTTTGCATGAACATCAGGAGTCTAATAAAAACATTAATGTAACATTGCCCGCAGATTACAAACACGGCTTAAAAGTAAATTTCAGCTGGTAAAGAAGCATTGTATGACCGAAAGACATTAATTACTGCTATCTAAACAGTATAAAAGAAATTTGTGTCAAAAGACTAGTCTAACGATTAATCTGACAAATATGGAAGTCAATTTCAAATAAATTAAATACTAAAAATATACAATAATCGACAATTACTCTAGGCTGAAAGCACATAGCATACCGAGTGTACAATACTAATTTTTCGTTATTATTGAGAGACATCAACCACGTACATAAAGATGAATCTTTCCTTTTCAACCTTATAATAGATTTCAAACTAAAGATCGCGTGGCATTTAACCAACAATAAAATCATTCGGACAATTCTATACCGAATCGGGTTTCGCATAATCCTGCCGTGGTACCTCGTTATTAGGTCAATTGTCTTCGCCCATAATGTAAGGAGCACGCCGTGTGTGACGTATGATAGAAGATTATAAAACTGCGATCAATTCAATTCGCTCGACGCGTAATTTATGCAAGCGATTACACAGGCCGCCAATTATTAAGCTTGATGAATTACATGGTGCACGTTTGACCGAGCAAGTCGGGGCGAAGGTTCTAACCTCTGGATCCGAAAGTTTCTATCGACACAGAAACCGATGGTATATGCTAAGTTCAATACTAAAACGCCCCGTTAGTCCATAAATCTTGTCCAGCCATCGAAACGCTCGACGCCGCGCAAACCGTTCGATGTCAAATTGCGCCGATGCTTTCCAGGGGTTTTTTCCCCGACGTTCGTTCACCTGACCGAGACGTTTTATCAATTGGAAAAAGCACGGCAGCTGTCCAGGGCCTCAGAAGCTAATTAGCATTTCCTGTACGACTTTTTTGCGAGCAACCTGCGTACTCGTAATCGATACCCGAAGGGGTCTCTAACTTCGCTCGAACCGTTCACTACCGTAACATCATCAAATATACATTATATTGCCACACACTGTACAGGGTGACCTATCTGAAGGTAGTCACTATGTTTACTACATCTACTTGCGATAATGTGAAAAATATTTTGTATGCAGCTGGTGGGAAATCAGTGTTATATCTAAAGGGGTATGTAGGTTTTCAAGGTCATTTTTGCACGAATATTTGGGAATTTTTTTCGGAAAAACTGTTGGACCTATTGCATTGGGATTTTATGTACATATTTACCAGTAGTGACAGTATACGTGTGATTTCGCAAAAGTAAAAGTAACCAAAATTACATGAGATATACATTTCCTCGATTTCGGTGTTTTCGAAGATTCTGGTCTCTCTAGTTGAGCAATTGACTTGAAATTTTCAGAGAATCTTCAGCACATACCCTGCCATTACAGGAACAACAATTCTTTAAATCGGATAAATTTTTCTTATTTTTTATGCCGTTAAAGGCCGAAGAATATTAAAAAAATCGGCAAGTTGTCTTCAAAATGTCGCGATTTTGTAAATAATCAAGATTTTTAATTTCTTTTTGTTCAGGCTGTAACTACATTTATAATTATTAATAAACAACTTCATCTTTTTTGCTTCCGATCATAAGGAAAACCGAAATCATGATAATCATCGAACAATGTCTTTCAGAACATACTCTTTCGAAAAAATTAATAAACCATGCAATTTGTATTACTTTTACTTTTAAGAAATCTCACATTTACATCTAGTATGAATATATACAGTGGCGTGCAGAAGTGTCCGGACACCCTTTAAAAACGAATAACTTTTTCAAAATTAGTTCAAACAGCTTGAGTTTTTTTGAGATGTTAGACGCCATTAGTTTACTAGGTAGCGTGTAAATAATTTTTTCTCGGGGTCACGATTTTTAACTTTTTAATCTGTGCCTGTAGCAAAAATTTAAAAGACGCGTTTTATAGGTCTAAGTAAGTTATGTACATGTACAAAGTTTCATCGGAATAGGTTAACGTCGTTATGAGTTACAAACATTTAAAAGTGATTACATAAGGACAAAATTCCCTGGAAAGACCAAAAATCTGCGACTTTCACCCTTAAGCTCCCATCTTGCAATGTTCGTAGCTTATAACAACATTAACCGACTTCGATGAAACTTTGCGCATGTATATAACCTGTGGAGATCTACAAAAGGTATATTTTAAATTTTCAATACAGGCACTGATAAAAAAGATAAAAATCATGACTTACTTTTTTCTTCACAATTTCGACCATTAGCAATTTGTACAAATAATTATTTACACGCTACCGAGTAAACTAATCCTTCTAACATCTCAAAAAACTCAAGCTGTTTGAACTAATTTTGAAAAGGTTATTCGTTTTTAAAGGGTGACCGGATACTTTTGCACGCCACTGTATGTGTACAAAATCCCAATACAAAAGGTTTAATGGTGTTTCTGAAAAAATTCTTAAAAACTCGTACAAACGCGGCCTCAAAAGCAAGAATTCCCCCTTAAATCAACGTACAATTAATAAAAGATATGGATGGAAAATGGAATTATGATTCCTCAACGAAGATACAAGACTGTTAAAATAAATTGGTGTCCTCAAGAACTTTGTGATTGATAGAAGAGTTAATCAGTCACCGACGAAAAATTCAATAAAACAAACTGGAAAGTAAAATGACAGAATTCTACTCAATGACCGTGGGGTCAGAAAATTTGAATGATTTCGCTATCTATCTCTCCCCCGAAGGGAGAACGATCCAAGTCGGCCATTTTGGTCTCGCGTGCATAGTCTTTATCACAACTTGTTACCAACACATATCCGCGTTTCTACGGTCAGAGAAGGATTCATGGGGCAAACGTTGACACGAATGACGACTTGTACGACGGTCACGTGGGTAGGACACAATGCAGGGTGCGGCCTCACCTCTGACACGTCGAGGTCCCGACCTATTCCCGTGTACACGGGCCAAGGTGTACCATTGTGTGGGGGGCTCAACGTGGTGCCCAACCCACGTGCAACGCCAACACGCAACGAAGCTCTAAGCTGCGAGAGCCTCTTTGGAATTTCACCGGTCAGGGAATACGACGAGAGGAAGGTAAAACCTCTCTCGAGGTGCATTGGACGTATGACCGAGCCCTAACAGGATTCGTGGAAACCGAAGAATAGAGGACTTACGGAGCATTTGGTTTTCAATGTTGAGCGTGCGACCCGATTCGGGAAAGTTTCTTCCTCGACGCTATTCAACCAGGATTAACTTCTTCTCTACGACTGGATGGTCATTGTCGCTATTCTAGTTCTTTAACATACTGAATCACGAGTCTTTCCTGGGGGATCAACAGGATCTCGAGTGCTATCTAGAGGCTGTACGCTTCAATCTAGCTCACATTCTTACGGAGAGATTAACCCTTAAGTGGTCAGTCAGGAAACTTTGGAAATGATTTTTCAAAACTGTAAGGATTTGCTACAAAATTGTTTTTGCGCGTGACATGGTTTACTTTAGAGAGTATAATAATAAAAAAAACAAGGCTTTGCTAACAATTATTTCTGGGTTTCAAATGCTTGACTTTAGAGAGTAAAAATTTTCGTTATTTAGAAATATTAATCAGTTATAATGTTATGGATAATTTCTCGTGAGTAATATTATATTTATTTTATTTAGAAACACCCTGCATATAGGCTATATTCTATAGACACTTTCTGAAGATCCTTCCAAAAGCTACCTTTACGATCCTCACAGTGCAAATTATCGTGACATTCCTCTTCTCTCGTCGTAAGTACCATCTTCATATCGGTTTTGCAATTTCAACGCCCACAGCATCTCCGTGGACGCTAAATTTTGGTCAAGTCTTAGACATTGTGCTCGATGAATCTACTGCATAAGACAGTCGTGTCTGGGAGTGTGAATAGCTCTCCAAGGAGCTCGTAACGAAAAACCGCAAAAATGTGCAGCGTGGAGGTGGCAAGCGAGGCCGAGACCACTTCCTAAACACGAGTTTTTCGACATCGAGGTCCTGTCGCGTCCAACAGCCTAATGTGACATTTATTTCCCGGCGGAGGGGGCAACGGGACGTGGATAGAGGCTGGAATTCAAAAGAGCTGTCCCGGAGGGAGTAAGAGGGAGACCCCGGGTGGAGGAGTGACATCAGGACGAGCAGTTTCTGCATGGGTTTCGAGGAGTAGGTGGGGTGCCCCGTGCGAGGATTGTCGTAAATGTCTTCATCCGTAAGATATGAGATGCCGTGGGCGTCCACGGGCACGTAGACCCTCTGGTGGACACCGCGCTCGGTTAGTATTAATCCCCGGCGAAAAGAAGCCGAGGTGAAGGTGAAGAGGAAGAAGGGAAGAAAGATGTCAAGCTGGACTCCCGGTTTGCGGAATATCGCGGAGATAATCGAGCCGTACGCGATCACGCTTGCGACCATATTCCGGTTACACGTTCTCTAATAATCCGTTAGAACGAGGATGTTCAGCTATGCCAGCCGACGAGGATTTTTGTTCTACTCGAAGGCTTGGATCCGTGTGACGCTTTATTTATTTTTTTATTTATTTATTTAATGTTGCTTCAACATCAAAGGTCATTAGCAACACGGTACATTTTCTTACAATATTTTATACATATTTGTATCCTTGATATATTGGGCAAAACCGGCAATATGTTCCTTAGAACTTAACAGAATGGGTAAGGATCCAGGCAACTTAGCATTTTTCCTTTCATTCTCATATTTGTTGCATTCTATTATTAAATGATTTATGTTAACTGGTACTTTACATATATCGCAGATCGTGTTTTCTTTCTTGTTTAACAAAAATGAATGGGTTATTTCTGAGTGCCCAATTCTGATTCTAGAAATTGAGGTTTGAATTTGACGTTCTACTGGACTTGGAAATTTTTGCCACTCAAGATCCGCTCCTTCATTTTGATATTTTTGTATGTAATTCCTCTTAATTTTGTCAAATACCTGTTTCCTAAAAATTTCATTTAGGTGATTTTTAAGATCGTTTAGTCTGGTATAATGAGTGATTTGTTTCATTTTTGTGTTGCAGGCTGCTAATTTGGCTGCTCCATCAGCGTTTTTATTACCCTGTATACCCATATGCGATGTAATCCAGCAAAAAGTAATGGATTTGCCGGTTTCAACCGCCGAATTATAACTTTCTTGTATTTCTTGAATACATTCAATTTGTTGGGTGACTTGTACGGGGAATGAGCACTAGGGTGGTCCTTATTTTTCGACTTTCGATTTTTTCGAGACTTAGTTCCCTAGATTGTGTGACTCGATGAGAAAACGACGTGTTCCATATTGGGAAGCAATCGGACAACGGTCGACAAAGTTTTAAAATTTTGACGATTTCGTGTCATTTTCAAACTTAACTGTATTTCGTTATTTGGAAAAAATTGTTCAACATTATTGTCTACAACACAATGCCTTGGATGAATAGTGATGAATTTTATGCTGTCCCTTCCAAAAACATACAAAATCTTTAACTTTGATTTACCATTAAACTCAATATATGATATTTCAAATCTGGACACGCCGATTTTGATGAAATTTTAGGGAGAGGTAGTTTTCGGAAAAAATATTTTACACATTTTTTTCGGCTATCCTCCATGTTGAAAGGTAAAACAGCCTTTAACCAGTTAGCTGTTTCCGACGAGTATACTCGTCATGGAGAAATGAGTATACTCGTGATACGTAAAAAGTAGATAAAATTTGCTGTTTAAATTGCAATATTAGTGAAAACTAAAATACATTCGTATTAAGATGTTTTGAATATTTGGAGGCCAAGATGAAATAAAATAAGAAAGTAATGAATATTTAAAATAAATAATTATTATGAAAACTGTATATACTGTGAACGAAGTAGTTCGCTTACTTTTTGCGACACATTTTAGGTACACACTTTTCAAAGAGGTCGCAACAACTAACTGGTTAAAGTTATTGATTTTCACTTCTTTCGGCCAAGGTAAGTTCTCCAAAGATAGCACATTTTACATTTTCTTTGTTTTATAGTAAAAACTGGTAAAAGTACATTCTCTATGTAGTTACTAATTATTTAAATAACTGTCTAGATAACATGCAATGAAAATGTAAATTTTGTAGTACGCAAACGGGACAAAATGATAGGGACAACAATCTACGCTTCTCAGTTGTACATAAGCTACCGAATAACGAAAATCGAACATGAAACATAATTAATAAAATGTGTGATAACTAGACTGCGGATTTTATGCATTTATAACAAGAATAAGTTGGTGATATTTAAAATAACAGACATTAAAGTCAATATTTTCTTTTCAACCTATTAAAATTATTAAAGAAACATATGGGGGTACCTAGTGGCGTTGCAACTACACTATAGCGTCGTGACGTCACTCGGGTTCTCACTATAGCATTTCCCCCACTATTTACCCCAGAAATCCGTCGATCTCATAACGCTGCTAATATGCAACCAACGAGGATCCGCGCAATAAATGAGGTTGCAACGAACTAGGTACTACTGTGTTTATGTGTTCCTAATTACAATTGCAATTTCCCTTTGAAAAGTTTCCCAAACCTAACCTCGAATCCTCAATACTTTTTAAATTACTGAATATAAACCTTTAATGCATTAATTACTACAACAAATCGTGACAGCATCCAGTAAGAATGAAAAGGGTACAGTTAGGATTGTCTAAGAAGAAGGTCGAAGCCGAATAAATCGAAAGAGAATTTTTTTCAAGCAGCAGGTTCGCAAGGATCGTCGATACGATAGTAATCACGCTGAAATTCGCGGAACGACGTCGGATGCATACTTTCACTAGCCAGGTACAATAAGTAATAAATGCCATGCGCGGAACGGGACGGATAATGTATCAACCGTTGATCAACGGATTCTGACGCAAGTCGCCTTTTTCGGGGGCTCGTAAAAATATTAATCACTCCCCAGGCTTTCTAATATGTTAATAACCGCGTGCGAGCGTCACGACGGTATTAGGCATTTCACGATCGAATAATGAAGACTTGCTGTTCCAACCATCGAATTAAAGGACACGGTTTTACGAGCCGCATACGACGTCCGACCCGGTCGATTATGATAATCCTTTACGGCTTCGCAGTTTTAATTTAATTGGTGATCAGCCGTTGGGGACACCGACCGTCAGGCGAATCGGTTTGATCGCTGCATCGGAAACGCTGGAAAATTGATGGTTCGGCGGACGACCATGAAAAACGTTCCGTATAATTGAACGGGCACGGAAAAAACCTGTCACTCCGAACATTCCGTTTCTTGATTTATATTTTTTGATTAATATAAATGAGCGGACTGACGGAAATTTAGTGCTGAATTTACATTCAGCCGGCGTAATGGTTGTCCTCTGTTTTTGCGACGGATCGAGGAAGCTGCTTCTTCCAGAAAGGCGTGACGAATCTAATATTCATGAGAAAATTATTGACATCTTTCACTGTGACCTACGAAGCACTCTATTCGTATTATTATTCCTCCGTATTATTTAATATCGTTTGACCATTCCCGTTCGCGATGTTATTTGTCAATAAACCGAGGGATTTGTACGGAATCAGAGAATTATCTAAAGATGAAAAGTTCAAAGAAAATAATCTAATTCGGAGAAACTATATGCATTTAAGGTGAATTGGGTAATCATTTTCTAGTACAGAATGTAATTGACCACCTCAATTAAATTATCAGGTACATGTGCTGTAGAAATGTACACAGTGGCCCACAAAAATGTTCGTACGCCCTTTAAATTAGTATAACTTTCTTAAAATTTGACTAAACCACTTGACTCTTTTTGAGCAATTGGAAGCATTGATTTACTTTTAAAATGTGCAAACAAGATTTTGAAGAAATTGCAATTAGTAGGAATTACATGAAAAAATAAAAATGGCACTTTTTAAAAGTTTATTATTTCAGCACGTAATGAAAATTCAAAATATGCGGTTTGTAGATCTATGTTATTTAAACATATGCTGAAAATTTCGTCGAAATCTGTTAACAAACACATGAGCTACAAGCGATTAAAAGTGGTGATAATTACAGTTTTCACGATTTTTGGTCAGTTTCTGCTTAAAATCCATAGTTTCTTACACCTTTCGATGCGCGTAGTCTTTTTCTGCATCAACCGATTTCGATGAAATTTACTGCATATGCATAACTAACATAGATCTACAAAAGGCATATTATGAATTTTCATTATGGGCTAAAATAAAGAAGTTTTAAAAAGTGCCATTTTTATTTCTCCATGTAATTCCTACTAATTGTAATTTTTTCAAAATCTTTTTTGCACGTGATTTACTAAATCAATGCTTCTAATTGCTAAAAAAAAAGTCAAGTGGATTGGTCAAATTTTAAGAAAGTTATTCGGATTTAAAGGGCGTACGAACACTTTTGTGGGCCACTGTATGTATACGCACATCATTCAGAGAAACTAGTTCGTAGTCTCGAAACGAGTATACGGAGTTAAACAAGGTTCCAAAATATAAGGAGGTACACTCAAAAAAGATCACAATCTTTCTTTATAAATTTTATGAAACTGCAAGCTTGAGGTTAATTTGTTCACAACAATATTGAAATAAAAATGGTACTTTACAACGTCATAAGGTCATAATAGACACACTTTGTTCATGATTTAAATTAAGTTAGTATTACAATTCAAAGACAAATTAAATTTAAACACGGTTTGTTCAAAATTGAAGTAAAAATGGTACTTCGAAGCACCATCAGGACACAATAATTACAGTAGTACTCATATTCAGAAATTATTCAAAATTGAAGCACATTTTGTTCTAGAATGAAATAAAAATGGTACTTCGGAGCACCATCAGGTTAGAATAAATACGTTCGGTTTACACACTTAATTGAAATGCTAAGTGAATTTAGAGCTAAATTAAAATGCACATTTTCTTCAGAATTGAAATAAAAATGGTACTTTGTAGAACCATTAAAACATAACAAATATATTTTGCTAAAGAATGAATTTAAATTAGTACTTCAATTCAGAGTTAAATTAAATTTAAGCACACTCGATTCGGAATTAAAATGGAAGTGGTACCTCGAAGCACCATTACATTAGAGTAAAAACATTTTACTAATACTTTGAATTGAAATGCTAGTTCAGTTTAGAGCTAGATCGAAAAGCACGATTGAAATAAAAATGGCACTTCGAAACGCCATCGGATCGTAATAAAAAAAATTGTATACATACTTTCAATTAAGACAGTACACAAATTCAAAGCGAAAAGGTACATTATGTTCGCGTAAAGATTGCAATAGAAATGGTACATCAAAGCATCATCACGATCTAAAAACCAATTGATCAAAAACCTCGTCTGCGACTTACCGGTATAAAATCGCAAGATCTCGCCATCACTCGCGAACAATATCGTAATCTTTTAGCATACTCGCGCACTAAAACCGTATGTCCCAACCACGCCGATTCCCACCGACTCATCGGCTAAGAAACAAGCATTCGCGTAAAGCGGTTGTTTGTCGTCGGGAATCAGCCAACGATTTTCATTACTCGAACGTATTTGAAAGGTGCCATTTCTCTATCTGTGTTCTCGGGAGCAGTCTCTCTAGCCGTGGACTCAGAATTACGACGTCTCGCGCGGCAATTCATTTTCTTCCGACTCGGTTCGCCGAAAGGTCGGGCCACCTGACCCTTCCTCGTAATTACACAAAGGTCGGAGATTTAATGGGCCTGGCCTACGCAATTGTTCCCGACAATGCAGCCTGCGTAAATAAGTAACGACTCCGACCCTGGAGGAGGCAGCCTCTTGTTCGGGCGAACACACGCGGGGCCTGGTCCATGGGCCCTGGTTCGTAGACACCGGGCCTCGACAACCAACGGGGCCTCACTTAAGCGTTGCCCGCACGTATTCCACGAGCCGCTCGATAGAATACTCGACTGTCCTTTTTGTAAAATGCAAATCCTTCCGCGAGGAGGGCAGAGCGCCGTGTGAACGAGATCTCCGAGTGCTCTGGGGTCGCCGCCAACCTGGTACACCACAGCGACTCTTGTTCCGGCCCGTGTGTGTTTTTCAAGCGACTTTCCTTGCTACGCGTGGACTGAATGCTGCGGCTACAGATTGTTACATACTCTGTTCAAGAGGATTTTTCATACGCGAGAACCCGACGGAGAAACTATACCCCGATACGGAGTCTCGGGCGAACAAAAGAAGAAAGCATAACGGCCGGACCGCGAATCTCAGTGCATTCACCGTAGATTTTGTTCACCTATTTGTTAAGTTGTTGCACATGAAATTTCCGATTTTAGAATGTAAATGCCATCAAGCGTTTTGATCAAGAAATGCATAGACTGCGAATTTTATGCATTCTTGGAAAAAATTTGTGAGTGGAATTTAAAGAAATAAAAGGATTACAAGAATTTAAGAGTGCCAATATATTTCATACAACTTAATAAAACCACTAAAAAGAGACATAAATTCCTATTTTGTTCCTATGTCTCGCAGTTCACGCAAACGATTTTTATTTTGCATAATGATCCGCCGACGAACTACAATTGCAGTCTACAGGTTTATTGTATATCACTTTGAGATTCAAAGATGATTCTTACAGTCCTATAATCAATTTTAATTGAGATACATAATTTTACATTTGAAGAAATTTTATTTCAACATTAAATGAACGGGAAAATAAACATATTGATTACAGCAGTATCTGATATTTGGACAATTGTGGTGATTAATCAATGCACCATTCTTTAGTGGTTAAAAAAAACTACAAAATTATAATCTTATAAATGAAGCACGTAAATGAGCATAAAATTGAATTTCTACCGTAATACAATCACGAAACTTATTCATTGATAGTACACGTTGATTATAATGGTGTTTTCTTTGATCACTAAGTATATTTACAAAAAAGTTGTTTAACGTTACTGTTAAAAATCAGAGGTTTCGTATGCAACAAACTAATAACTTGATTTTTAAGCCAGTCACTGCCACGTTCGTCATGTATGGTGACTTGAACCTTAAAATGCTAAAGTATCATGGTTTAACCTTTCAATATATGAATAGTACAAAATTTTTATATTTCATCACTGCATCTATTTACATATTCAAAAATAAAAATTTCTATAATAGAAACATAACTATTAAAGCTACAAACTGGTATATATGTATATTTTCGCTGTTACCTCAAGAATATCAATTTAAAATATTTCTGAAAAACTGAGTGTTTTTACATACCATAAATCAAAATCTTTACTCAAAAGAAATGAAAAATCTATAAATAATAATTTAAAATGGTGAATAACTAAGAAGAACCCCGATGGCAAAGGTATACAGACTTGAATTGAAAGATCAGGATGCCAGTTTGGTCCGGAGGCCGGAGAAATTGATTTTTGGTCATTTTGTTCTCTAAAGTTGTAAGACGTTACATATCTTTCTTAACGGTATCGCATGAAGATCAGCCATTTTGCAATCGATAAATATTTTTAAATTAAAAAATGACGCTTTATAATATACCATTCCAAGTTCTGGAACATTTTTCAAAATAAGCCTCCCAATTTCCCAGAAAAAATTGTCCAAGACCACTTTTTCTTCAGCCTGGTTATTTCCAACCTGAAATCGTCTCTCTCAACAAGAGTTCAGGGAGATAGGCCATAACTTTCCAACCGACAAATATTTCTAAATCCAAAAATGACCAAATACTCTTTCAAATATACCATTTCAAGTGAAAAAACTTTTTTTACCATATGCCTTACAGTCTCCCAGAAAAAAATTGTCCAAGACCACATTTTCTTCAGCCTGGCTATTTCCAACCTCAAATCGTCTCTCTTAAGAAGATCTCAGGGAGATGTGCCATAAATTTTCAACGCACAAATATTTTTAAATCCAAAAATTACGAAATAGTCTTTCAAATATACCATTTCAAGTGAAAAAACATTTTTTATAATAAGCCTCACTGTTTCCCAGGAAAAAATTGTCCCAGACCACTTTTTCTTCAGCCTGGTTATTTCCAACCTCAAATCGTCTCTCTCAACAAGAGCTCAGGGAGATGTGCCATAAATTTTCTCCCGACAAATATTATTAAATCCAAAAATTACGAAATACTCTTTCAAATATACCATTTCCATGATCAATTATTCTTCGGCCTTCAGACTGACTCGCTCATGGTCCCGTAAATCGGCGCATTCGGCGATCAGCTAAATTCAATCGGAGGATTTCGATATTTCGCAACAGTTTACAATGAACGTGAGCCACACCGGGTAGCTTATTCGCAATAACTCACCGTTACCTCCGACAAACAGGAAAAAGTGGTCGGGGGCATCGAGATCGTTTCGTTGCCGGTTCGCGTGCAACGGCAGCCGTTATTTCGCCGTTGTTGCGCAACTCCGCCGCAGAATCGTCGTCACCTTCAGTGACACGTCACCTCTGACTTTTGCGACGACGTGCCGCAAGCAGCAACGTGCCCGCACGTCCCCGTGCACGTTTCTCGAAACGGCCTAATCTGCACCGCTGCAGTTACATACTCGTATATGCACCGCACCGGGGCGGCAGAGAGGCACGTATCTTTGTCCGGCTGGAAATTCCTTGTTCGAAAAATCCGCCGTGAGATCCCGTCGCCTTTGCCCTTTCGGAATCGCCAGCCCCGTTCGCCCGTTTTCTCCGGAATTTTTTCGCGGACGATGCTGATACTGTTATTAAATCGGCGATGACGGTGTCGCGCGTGGGCGTTCGCTATTGCCGAGAGCCCCGGCTCCTGATGGAAACGACACTTTTGCGACCGGGCCAACCGTAACTTTGTATTCCTCCGATTTTTCGATGCTGGCTGCTGCCAGAAATCGTTTTTATTCGAACGAAGGTGTTCTAATAGGAAATAAATACGAAAACTGCGAGTATCGAATGGCTCAATTCGTCCATTTTTTGATTTCTTGTTTCAGAATTACTAAACTGTCCATTTCATGCATATACAGTCACTCCCATGCATATACGTACACTCTTAAAAAGACGATAACTTGTTTAATATTCGACCATACGACTTGGACTTTTTTGAGATGTTAGAATAATTAGTTTACTACATGAGGTGAGAAAGAAATTATAAAACAATTGCAATTGGTCAGTATTGCAGAGAAAATACTAAAAGTTGTGTTTTACAATTTTTTTATGTAGCTTATGTTGAAAATTTAAAACATCCATTTTGTAGATCTGTATCAATTGTACACATTTTCAAATTTTCATCCAATTTGGATTACGTGGAAAACAGCGACAGGCATCGAATGACGTAAGAATCCTTCGATTTATTACAGTTTAAGGCCAAAAATTGTGAAAAGCTGTAATTTTTACAATCTTCAAACAGTTGTAGCTCATTGCAACGTTTGCCGATTTTGGTGAAATATTCAGAGTGTATACAGTTGACACAGATCTACAAAACGTATTTGTTGAATTTTCAATATGGACACATATAAAACAGTTATAAATAACAATTTTTAGTATTTTCTTTGTAATTCCGACCAATTACAATTTTTTTCAACGTGTAGTAAACTAATTGTTCTAACTTCTCAAAAAAAAAATCCAAGTCACATGATCCAATATTAAAAACGTGATCGTCTTTTAGAGTGTACGAATATTAATGGGAGTGACTGTACAATGAACAACGAAAGTATTCGAACGGTTTCAAATTATTGATTTGAATTGAATGATCCTTCAAATAATATCATTCAATGATCCATTTTTTGATTTCTTGTTTCAGAATTACTAAACTGTCGATTTCATGCATATACAATGAATCAATTGAATAATCATTGAATGATCCATTTTTTGATTTCTTGTTTTAGAATTACTAAACTGTCGATTTCATGCATATATAATGAACCACGAAAGTATTGGAACGGTTTCAAATTAAATGAATGAGACTTTAAAAAATTTTCTTACATTACGAATTCCATAATGCTTTTACTCTTGTAGTAACTCGTAAGTGTCGTGACTGTGAATGTGAACTTTGAAGACGTACACTAATGCCAATAATAGCTATTTAATATTTCTTGGAAATATCGACGATATGAACGACAAAAGTATTCGAACAACGTAGATCATCTATATAAACATTGCATCAGTAGGACAGAATGTAAACATTAACAGGATCAGTTGATGTAGCACAGTCTCTGTGATCAGCACTGTGGCTATTGGCAAAGTTATAAAACGTATACTAACAATTTGTTCAAAAATAACGGACACGAGTGTTTCTGATAGAAAATTAATAGTTGAATGGCATAAGGAAGGCAAGTCGTATAAAGAAATTGCAAAATTATTGAGTAGAAGAATATTTACCATCTATACAATCGTAAAAAAATAAAAAATCACGGATTAATATGCAATGAGATTCATTCTGGGCGGCTGAAAGTCTTCAAAGTTTACATTTACAAGTTACAATTACACTTACAAGTTACTACTGGGATAAAAAACATCATGGAATTCGTAATGAATATTTAAGTAAGTATATATTTTGAAACGTCGAACATTTTATTTGAAACCGATCGAATACCTTCGTGGTTCACTGTATGACTAAACTGAATAGACTAAATGCTCAATAGAGGCATTTAACACTAGGTTTACAGGACCCGTAAAAATGACGGGCTGTAGTATTTTTAATTTACAATTATTGAGACTGTAAAGATCCATTGATGAGGAATTATTTAAAATAAGGTCTTTGAGTACGTATTACAAAAAAAATGACTAAAAATTTGGATAGGCACATTCTTGCTATTTTTATAAGGTAATGTAAAATAGTCACTTTTAGTGTTTCGTGTACCTAGTGTTAAAGAATGTAGAAATATTGTTATGCATTACTTTTAACTCTTTCAAATTGTTAAGAGAAGATATAAATATCGATATAACTCGTGTATCTTGGAATAAATGTAGACAAGTTTTATTTTGCATGAAAAATCAACAGTCTAATGATTGCCAAAATTGTACAGATACTTGACACTGGGAAATTATTGAAAAATTTATTTATTTGTGCACCCAGTACAATAAATTGGAATTTTGATGAGGCACTAAAATGCAATAACCTTCCAGTGTTTAATGATATCAATATTTAGAAAGCTTTTATCTTTGTTCTTCGGAGCTTTAGAATATATCTAATAAAATAAAATAAATAGACTGCAGATTTATGCAAATAGTAGGAATTGGTATGAAATAATTATATACAGGTTCGAACGCGAGCACGGTGTCGTGTTATGAGCTGCTAATTAAACCTGTAGCCACCGATCTCATTTGACACTGTATAACACTCTCGCTGCGCACGATCTGTAATAATCGGTTCGCATTAAAAATTGCTCTCAAACAAAATCTAAACCAAACTTTATTGCTTCCCAGAGAGCTAATCGTGGATCGTCCTGCCGATGCCATGCCGCGACCGTTAACTTGTGTTTACTTCGTCCGGTACTATGGGAAAGATAAATTTTCTAATGGACGAAACACCGATTGCCTTTACTGCGCACCATAAGTGAAATAAATCGTGTCTATCTAATCGATAATGACCGTTCGGAGTTTAGATGATATTAACAGGTAGTCGGAGCTCGGTATCGTGATTTTACTACTACCATTATCTCTCGCGTTATGTTTCAGTGAAATTCATAAACCGCATTTATCATACGTGATACAATATTGATTTTACTGCTAGTGTTATCCCCATGGATTATGTGCAGTGGTTGTCTTGGATTATCGAGAGAATTGATTCATTAAATGCTTTGAATGGTTCTGAACTCGGTTGAGGTCACATTTTCCTTTACGAAAATGTTCTCCGCGTTCTCTTCTTCGAGTTATTAAAAAAAACAGACCAACCAGAGCAGGGTTATAGTAGAGCAGGAATGGGCATTTTTGTCTCAATTGAGCGAAAACCGTCCCCACCATAGCGCCCACTGCACCCCACCAGCATCCGCCGTTACCATAGAGGAAGGTAGTGCATGAAAGAGAGGTTGGTGGGAGAAGCAGGCGTTTGAGGGGCTCCTACCGTGCCCATCACGGCAATACCTAGTAAACTAATCCTTCTAATATCTCCAAAAAACTCGTTGTTTCGTCCAATTTTAAAAAAGTTATAAGTTTGTAAAGTGTATTCACTCAATTTTAGCTAAGTTGCCGAGTTATAGGCAACTTTCCCTTTCTTAATAATTTGCCGTCGAATTTTTGTTATTATTTTATTTATTCAATTAGAAACTACAGTGAGTACTTCAGAATATTTTCAGATTTTTCGGAAGCTCGAAACAACAAGAAATGAGGCCTTGAAACGCAGCTCACGTTAATAAAAGACCATAATTGCTTCCGAAGGATTAAAAATAGTTTAAAATATACAATGGAAAATGTAAATTACAGCATGCATACCATGAGATAGGGCAGCAATTTCTATATGCACCAATGCATGCACGTACACGGCAGTTTATTTCACTATTTTTATGTGTTTTGTTAAAGAAAAATTTTTCTATTCAGTTTCTGATTCCGACAATTGAAGGTAGACAACTTTTATTTCCCATAGAATCCACAGTTATAGCTAGATATCGAATCTTCATACAAAATGTGCTTCGCTCGTCGCATACAGTGCGCAGGCTTCGCGCATGAAAGAGAGATTGGTGGGAGAAGCAGGCGTTTGAGGGGCCCCTACCGTGCCCATCACGGTATTGGCATTAGCCGAGCCGGAATACTCCAGCTATAACCGCGCTCTGATTGGTGCGTGTTTTGCGTTGATAACTCGAAGACAGAGCCACGACGATCATTCTCGCAACGGAAAAAGTTACTTCAAAGCAGCTCAGAAAACACCCCTGTCAAGGAACAATTTTTAGGACACAACATTTTTGGGACACCCTGTATGCATTAGTCCCGTTTAGGACTTGATAGTCCTGGTGTTATGATCCTGAAGATTCGCCCACCTATACAGTCATCAAGTGTCCGCTTCCTGAGGGTTAACTCATCGCCAGCTTTACAGCCAGATATCATACTAATCCCAACGCGGATGCCGAGATAGGGGTACGTAGCAGTGCATACTCTAGGTTGAGAACCACTGACCTGCATAGAACGAGCACGAGGCGGACCGGTTCAGGTCACGGAAGAGGCTACAGCCTCTGTTCTCCCGGAGCTACGAATGAACGCGACCCTCCTTCTTCAGCCTCCACCTCGCGTGACACGCACACTTGGTGCGTGCGCCTCGGGACGCCAGTTTCCTCGAGCGAAGATTGAAAAACGACGGGAGGGAACGAGGTGGACGACGAACGTGCACGCCTCGCCTTGCCTCGCCCTGGTCGTCTGCGACCGCGGAAAAAGGTGGAGGTGAGAGAATGGACGGAAAAAGAAGAACGAGCCCAGAGAGGAGCAGCCGGGGCGATACAGCGATATCGTCGATCGATGTCCTCTTGAATGTCAGCCCAGCGAGATTCCACGGGACCGATAGCGGCGTGGTGGACTCTTGTCCTGCCTCCTCCCATAACCTGACACGCGGCCCGGATCGCGAGAAGACGCCTTGTAAAACGATATTAAGGGATTAGTGTCCCCCTCGTCTCGGTACCACGTCGGAGACCTTGACGAGGTTTCGACCGGTTCGCGCCGCGATACTCCCGTGATATAGGCCGATCGGACTTTGCGTCCACTGAGAAAGATCGATCGTTCATATCGATTTGTGCATGTGCTTCGCATGGCCTCCCTCTTCCTTAAGTCGACTCTTCTGTAATGCGAATCGGCATGCTGTAATGAAAGATCGTGACCCTGAGATAGCTGGTCAGATTCTTTCTGATTGATGAGTCTGAGTATATCTCGGATACTTTATTTAAATGGTTATCCGTGGAGTTGGATGTGTATCATTTTGGAGTAATAAAGGAATTGATGGTTGGAGATATAGGTACTTTGTTGTTGGAGCTTGGTGGTCCATGGATTAATTTTTCTTTATTGAAGGTGTGGGACAACGAAACATTACAGGAGCCAGCTCTGGTTATCCTAGAGGAGTTTGACGAATCTTGACTGATGGTCCTAAGTGTCTTGGATAAGCTATTTAGATGCCTTGCTGTGGAGTTGGGTGTGTATCACTTTTTAGAGTAATAAAGGATCTGGTTGTTGGAGATGGGAACTTCATAGTAGGAGCTTGGTGGTAAATTGATTAAATTTTCTTTTTCGAAAGTGTGTAACGATGAAACATTGCAGGAGTTAGCTCTGATTACAGGACTTTGATGAATTTTGCTGTCACGACATACAATAGGTATCACTCATCTTTGAACATTTGTTCTGATAAGATGTCCATCAAACTCATGGGTGCACAGACGTTATCCTGAAGAATTAATTTTTATTCAATCTCAACAAAACCTCCCACATGCAAGCACAAAAGCTCCTAAAGAAACGGTAATCTAGTAATTTATTCTAGCTCGTTCATTTCTATTTTTATTTCTACATTGTCTAGATTTCTATTGCTCATCTAGTTCTAAATTATCGCTCATCGTAGCAGATCAGTTGCCTTGGTTCTATGAAAATTCGGAAAGGTAACGATCCGGAGTAAACGTTGAGCCACGTTGCAAGCCGCCGCCCTAATTTCCCAAAGGTTAATATTCCGATCAGGAAGCCCGTAAAGGCCGCGAAGCACTTGATGGCCGATCCTCGAACCGATTTCGAGGGGGTAGAGATCGTCGACCGTTGGTCAGGTCCGCGGAGCCCACGTGGAAGAACCTCGAGTTGCATCCTGGGCAGCCTGTTTCTCTTTCTTTTCGAGCGAGGTCTCGTGACCCCGTAGCGACCGGCAGGCTTCCAGGTTCAAACAGTGCCAAGCGCACACCAGCGTTCGGAGAGATGGTTGTGTGCGTTGCTGGACATGCGTGTGGACGCCGCGTAAGGCGATGGAATGCGCCTGTCCCCCGGTCTTGCCGGATGGATGGCTTTGTCTTCGTGATCTGACGTCTCGCTCTGAAAGCCACTCGGCCGCAAACACTCGGTCGCATCGACTCTCCTTATCCTGCGACAAGAGGATGCACATCGACAGGACAAGTTCTCGTACCCGGCTCGTCCCCGTACACTATCCTAATCTCCTCTAATCGAATTCCTTTCACTCCTTCGGCCGAGCTCTGATCGAGATACTACCTGGTGGGAGCAGCTGCGACCACTGACCGATTAGCCTCACAGGAGCAATTGCTCCCTCAGTCCCCGTGACTATGTTTCTAGCGGACGATCAGGTGATCGAGGAACTTTGGTACTGGACTTAGGACATTGTGCTACCTTTGATACTGGAGATTAGGTGGTTGCCTCTAGCGAGACTCCCTAATTGAGATAATTATTGTATTAGCTTGTCTGTTGGTATAAGAACTTGGTGATTGGAGATTTTGATGTAAATTTTGGTTTTCCATCATTAGTGTACCGAATTAGGTAATTTTTTATTGGAAGATTCCCTAATTAAGTCGTTTACTGCAACAGATCATTTTTTTATTGGTGTGGGGGGTAAATAACTTGACTGCAGATTCTTACGTAGATCCTGGTTTTCTATCTTTAGTACGGGGAAGTAGGAGATGGTTTTTTGGAAGACGCCCTAATTGATATGCTTATTGCATTAGGTTCGGTATTTGTATAGAAGGTTGGATACTAATACTTCATTTCTGTATGAACACATTTCAAAGTTAAGGTAAGTGTTCGTAAATAGGGGGCCCCTTCCGATTTTGAATGGTGCTTTCAAGGTCATACATATATTAAGAAGACTTTTTTAGTCTTCGAGATATTCGCTACAATATATTTGATACTACACATGATCTTTCCAATGTTTATAGGGAAATTTGTTGGGTTAGTGGGAACTTCAACCATCTCGGTCAATATTTCCGTGAATTACTTTTCATAAACCATTTGATTGTCATGAAAAATTGGAGGCTTTTTAAAACAAGGGCAGAAAATTCTTGTTTTCATGTGTTGCTTTATAGAAGTTTGAAGAACGAAATTCCTGTTAAAATTAATTTATTTCTCAAAAATATAAAATAATAACGTAATTAATTTCTGTAAACTATGAATTCTGTCATAAATGCATAAAGATTTGAAATTTATATTACTAATTTTGGAGGCAGTACAATTCTGGAGAGACAAATTTGCACCACTTTAAAATACTCTTGGAAAACATGATTTTGTGTAAAAATGAATTTTTCATAGTTTTTTTTGGTGGAATTAATAATCTTGTCGATTTTACGTGATTGTATTGTACTATATAGTATTATGTAGTATAATATAGTATACCATAGTATAGTATGGTATAGTATAGTATATAGTGTAATATAGTATAGTATAGTATATAGTATAATTTAGTATAGTATAGTATATAGTATAATTTAGTATAGTATAGTATATAGTATAATTTAGTATAGTATAGTATATAGTACGATACAGTATAGTATAGTATATAGTACGATACAGTATAGTATATAGTATAATATAGTGTAGTATAGTATAGTATAGTATAGTATAGTATAGACAGTATAGTATAGTATAGTATAGTATAGTATAGTATAGTATAGTATAGTATAGTATAGTATAGTATAGTATAGTATAGTATAGTATAGTATAGTATAGAACAGTATAGTATAGTATAGAACAGTATAGTATAGTATAGTATATAGTATAGTATAGTATAGTATAGTATAGTATAGTATAGTATATAGTATAGTATAGTATAGTATAGTATAGTATAGTATAGTATAGTATAGTATAGTATAGTATAGTATAGTATAGTATAGTATAGTATAGTATAGTATAGTATAGTATATAGTATAATATATAGTATAGTATAGTATAGTATATAGTGTAATATATAGTATAGTATAGTATAGTATATAGTGTAATATATAGTATAGTATAGTATAGTATAGTATATAGTGTAATATATAGTATAGTATAGTATAGTATAGTATATAGTGTAATATATAGTATAGTATAGTATAGTATATAGTGTAATATATAGTATAGTATAGTATAGTATATAGTGTAATATATAGTATAGTGTAGTATTACATAGCATAATATAATATTATGTATTGATTGATATTGTAGGATTTAATGTGTACATTATTTTACATATAAGTTCATTTCATTTTCCGTATTCGTTTTTATTTCATTGGTGATTGCAAATCCAGGAAATAGTCTGAAGTAATCTACAAGACCTCTGAATGAACCAATTGTTTTGGCGATCATTAATCACGCGTAACGAAAACAGAACGGACTCCATGTATTAAATTGATTGATATTAATGATTGATTAGTCGTTGACTTAGGCTCGATCTCATCACCGATTGTACCATACATAATTTAGTAATGAATGATGGGGATCGCCGGTAAGGTAAAAAATTCTCTTGACGTTTACATCGAAATCTGATTAACGAGCAAACTGAAGAAGGTATGAACTGAATAAGATAAGAATGAGTGAAATAGCAATACTAAATAATAGACTGAACACGAAGAGTAGTACAAACACTAAGAACTGAACCACAAAAAATGTGTAGTAGTATTTAGGACATTTTGTTGTGTATTATGTAATTATGTATTATCTTGATCACGTAACAACGACTTGAACTTGCGTTTAGTATCAAGGCAAACCGGTATATCAAAGAAAAAGACTAGTATTGGTATCTGATAAAGACTATTAATTTTTTGCGGTCGATAAACGTTGTATCTTAACATTCTAACTGATTTAGATAAAAAAACCGTTATTAACTACACTCACAGTATTTAATAGGCTGCGGATCTTTATGCAAATGTCAGTATTCATATATTATTTTATAAAAACCAGAATGAGGAACAAATTTGACTTATCGAATAGAAAATTCCTTATGATGGAAACAGAATAGAGACGTCATTAATAAACTGCGTATTTTTAAGCAAAATAAAAATGATCTGCATTAATTGCAAGATACAGCCACACAAACATTAATTTCTTTTCTCAAAAACTTTATACACTTGAAGATAATTGTACAACTTTTGAAATTCTTTAAATGTTTTCACTACTTTGCATTTGATTTATAGTCATCTGTGCCATGAATGCATAAAATCCGCAATCCAGCCACGAATGTTTTGTACTAAACATACCTTTTGTATTTTAGAAATTTTTAAATGCTGTAAATGTATAAAGATCCGTAGTGTAGTAATTAATGTCTAAATTAACGACCTGTTCATATGTTAGAGCCTTCAATTTTAATAAAAAATTGATAATTCTGATAGCTTGAGAATTTCGGAAGAGAAATGTTTTCATCTAGAGCAGCGGTTTCCAATCTTTATGCAACTATGCCTCCCCGAAAAAGTAAATTTTTTCCGCGCCTCCCTCTCTTTTATTTTTTTAATAAATATAACAATACAGGCTGGGGCAATAACTTTGTCCACCTTGAATATTTTCGTTATTTGTAATAATATGAGAAAATGATATATACAAACGTTGCACGATATAGAGGGGGAAACATTGTGATATAAACATTTTTTATGTGCGTGAAGGCATTTCGGAGATTTCGAGGTCCCCTTGATTTCTTTAAATAAAAAGACCTACTTTCTGTATTATGAATCCATAGAGTATCAAATTCTGCGTAAAAATGTATTTGACCTCTATATGTCCTAATGTAATAGTTAACAAGATATTATCGAAATAATTTTCCATGTGTTCTCATCATATTCAAGTTGAGGGGCATCATGTCAATAAGCTTCCAGGCACATAGTGGGTAAGTATTTAAAATTATTTTGATAATATCTCGTTAACTATTACATGAGGACATATAGAGGTCAAATACATTTTTACGCAGAATTTAATATTGTATCGATTCATGATACAAAAAGTAGGTCTCTTCATTTAAAGAAATCAAGGGGACCTTGAAATCTCCGAAATGCCTGCACGCACATAAAGAATGTTTACATCACAATATTTCCCTCTCTATACCGCGCAACTTTTGTATATATTATATTCTCATATTACTACAATTAATGGAAATATTCAAGGTGGACAAAGTCATTGCCCCACTCTGTACAGACGCGTTTTAAATAATATAAACTTTATTACCAGAAAAAACTGAAAACTACAATTGACAGAATAGTAACAAGGTTTTGCTATAACATATATGTACATGTATATTTATTCTTATATTAAATTCTATTTTATCCATTCAAACCAACTACATCAATCGCATCAGAATTTAATGCAAGGGTTGTTGTTGTTTATTGGTTAAAATTTTATCAAATCTTGGGGACAATGTGCAGTGTCCCACTCGTATCTCTTTCTCAACTACTGCGTCGAGAGTTGTTCTGGATCTTGTTGACGCTTCATTAGGATTATTTACCATTTCCAATCTTAATTTACTTCTAAAAAATTCTATTAATAATTTTGATTGTTCCGATGCAAAATTCACGTTGAAATCTCCACTTAGCATCATCGGAATTTTATCATAATCTTTATTAAACAATGCCGAACCCTTAACCCTATATGCTAATAAAATAGAATTTCGTTTCATCGTTTTATCGCCAGATCGGTTTTACGCCTGCCGCGCCTAGGTTTCACGCCTACAGCGCCTAAAGAAGTTTCACTTCAAAAATTTTGGCGACTCCCCTGGCAATACTCCGTGCTTCCCTTGAGAGGTGCGCCTCTTAGGTTCGAAACCGCTGATCTAGAGCATAACATCGTTCACAGTACTAGAGAGATTCAACATTTTAATCAGGAGCCCGAACCGCCAATTAAACATTCGCTCCCGATGATTCCATCCGAGTCAACCTTTATCACCGATTCTGTCACGGATGAATATTCATAAACTCATTCCACTTAAATACATCTCCGGACGAAATACCTTAAATCCCATATCCAACACGCAATCCGGAGAACTCATTAACCCGGGGTCAATCGTTTCATCTCTCGTGGTTTATACCACTGATATGAATATGCAACAGATAGGCGGGGAATTTTAATGAGGCCAGACCCGCGATCGACGATTAGAAAATCGAAGATAGAGGGACAAAGATGAGACGCCGATGACTATACTCTCTAATGATCGATTGATTACGGTGCCTCTCTAATCATCTATTGAAGACGAGAGTGAAACCAATTATCTATTCTATATTTCAGACAAGGAATAATTACGATCGGCTCGAGCTTGTGCAAACTCGATTATGTAACATTGTTGTGCACTTCACATCATTTTTATTGAGTACGTAACATTGCCCTTAAAATTTTATTTTCTACAAAATAATATTTAATAAACAGTATTCTATTCGGAATATTATTTTTATAATAAGTTTTATGTTGTACATTTTCAGACAAGCAATAAGTTAATTAGGTTAAAACTTTTATAAAATAAATTTTGTAAGCTTCTTGGGCATTGTTAATTTTTATTCTATATATAACAATATACTATAAATTTTATTCTATATGTATAGGTATTTCTGTAATTTTTGTATTGCATAATTCCAGGCAAGCAATAATTTTATTTGAATAAATCTTGTGTATATTTTATTAAGTAATTTTATGTATTCTATTATTTCTATTCCGATCATTATTCTATAATTTTATAATGGATTCTACTGTACGACAAACTTGTGAATTTAAAGTAGCATGAATCGCATAACCAATAACTTCCCATAAATGTTGAGTAAGATGTATGAAATGAAAATGTAAATATTTGACGTAGAAGATATTTGTACATCATAGAACATTTATCAAAAGCTAGATAACACGGTTATAAATTTATTAGAAATTTACTTTCTCGATTTTTAAAATCGTAAAACGTCTGTCGTCAGTAAAAGATGGTTAGAAATTTATTGCGAATATTAACATAATCATTGCTTCGTATTCGCTAGATATATTACAAAAAAGAAAGCTGGCAAAAGGATTTTGAAAAATGTGTACTGTCACGAAATGTTTTGTAACGCAATGACTGTCGGGCTTGTTTCTGATCCATGTAAATTTGCTATTCCGATCAATTAATCGTCAAGAATCGAATAGGTTGTCATCAGTGTTCGGTAATTTACGATGTCAATCAAGGCCTTTGGCTGAGTGAGACTCTAATTATGGTAATCACCAGTTGCCTGTAGTATTTTAGAAGAAATTATGTCATATTACGGTACACTGTCTTTTCAGTGGGTTTCGCGAACTTTATCGAGGTCTCGTGCAGTTATGTTTGATTATTAAACATTCTCAAGGTAAATAGTCACTTTGCAAATTTATCTCATGAGACTATAAAATAGTTACATTTTTACTATCTGGACTGTATTTCCTCAGAAAATATTTTACACTAGTGGTAATAAAAAATTTTAAATCAACCCAGCTGGACATTTTTACAAATTAAATATCAAAATTAAGTGCTTGGACATTGTGTAAGTGTGTTTCACGTCCTAAATTCTGTATATAAAGTATATTAATTATTTTGTTGCATTATCCAAATAGTGAATAATATATTCTACAAGAAAATTCAACTATCTGCAATTGCATTCCAATATATAAAAAAGAATTACACAGAATTTATTTAACTTTTTACACTTGTATGTCGAGTGTAACTCAACATTTTTAAATAACCACTCCAAATATGCATTATATGGCCAATATTTATAATTCAATAAATATTGAATTTTGTATTGAATTGAAAAGAGAAGGGATCTTTTATATAAATTAAATAATCTAAAAAACCAATAACAATAACTTATTTTACATTTTAAAAACACTAAATAATAAAAAATGAGAAAGCTAAATTTATGTGAAATTGTGAGGGGCCATTATGAATTTAGCCGTGTTGAATCTGATTAGTAAAAGAAATTGTATAAAATTAGTTCCTTGATTGGTACTAATGGTCTCCAGCAGTACAATTGAAATAAAACACTTCACAGAAATTTATAAAAAATGATTATGCGTAGACAGCGGATTTTCTACATTTATGGCAAAACTGAGTAGGTGCAATTTAAAACAGTGAAAACATTAGAAGAATATAAAGATACTGTTGTATTATTTCTAACCTATCAAACATAATAAAATAAAAAGGATCTCAATTTCTATTTCGCTCCAGTTTCTTGTAATTCACGTAGACAATTTTTATATTGCATCCGTTATCGAATAATGAGTTGTGGAGAATAAACTTTTAAAAAATCCGTAGTACAAAATTGAATATGCCAATATTCCTTAAAGAATGGTCTTGACCCGAGCATGGCAGGAGGATTAAGTCCATTAACAATTAACGCCGCTAATTCACAGTTGGCGATCGTCGCAGTCGTTCGAAGGAACCGTTCCATTGAAATGGAAGAAGGAAACGGCAAAGTTCCCAGGAAATTGATTGATTCAACATACAGTGGCTCGCCGCGATGCACCGTAATTAATGGATTGTTCACACCTCGCCCACGCTATTTGTCTCCGCTCCTCTCGTTCGTCGTCGGGCCAGGCTCCACAGTCTTCCTCTCCAGTTTGCGGCGGCAAGATCGTTCGATAATTAATCACCCGGTGGCGATCACCGGTTGCCGGGATCCATTAACGAACCGATCATCTCCGGTTTCCTTTTATACGAGAACCGCTTCCGACTACGGGCCGCAGAATGGCCCCGAACGCGGAGGAAATAATTTGTTTCGCGCGCGCGGTCCGCTCAAGATTAATACGCGGATTGCTCGGGCCACTGTTGAATTAAAGAGAATTAGTGCCGTGAATGTGATCATTGATTGCCGCTCGCGGGCCATAATCGGCACGGGTAATTGTTTCATTGAATTATTCAGCGGGATCGGTGCACCCACGATTTATTTCGTACGTGTCACCATCATAGCTGGGTAAAATTTTGGAGAAACAATAATTTAAATAGTAGTTGTTCCACAATTTCAATAAAATACTATTTTAAATGAACAGCAAAATTTCTGCAAAGAAAATGTTTTTATTTTGATAATCGAAATCATAAAATAAAATATGTGAAGTTTGCTTTAAGTGGTGCTTAAACTATTGACGATCAAAATAGATTGAGGAAACGGGTAGCATTAAAATGCAAGAAACCATATCATTTTCGAACAATTAGGTATAATGGCAAATGCCACTGATACTCTTCCACTAAAAGTGCAATGAAACGACAATATAAAATCGTACGCGAAATTTTGCAATGTGGTTGCACAGAGAAGACTTTAATATTCAATTCTATGGTAATCGAAATGACGATATAAATTTTTGGAATTCAGTGAAAATGGTTAAACTTTGAGTCCATTTTGTTCTTATTTAACTATTCACTGTTTTCGCAAGTATCTCTAAAAAACAAATGAAGACAGTGAAAGTAGAAACTGCACCTTATAAAATGAGCCTATGTAGGCTACTCTAAAAATTTTTTAAAATAAATTACAACAATTTAAATAACGATCTAAACAATTAAATTTAAGAATTTAAATTTTGGACCACATATACAAGAATCCTACCATTTCGATTTCCAGAGCACAATAAGTCGAAATACTCAAGAATGCTATAAAATATAGCTCAATTAGGTTGACATTGATGTCAGCAATTAATCGCTAGCAGAGTGAAATCGCGTGGACGTAACTATCAAACCGTTAACGTCGTAACTCACCGTGTTCTTAAACCCGAGAGCCGCTTGTATCAAAGGAACGTTTCACGGGGGATTGAATATTCATCCTTAAATTTCAAGTGTTCCCATAGAATTTCCTAGGTGATCCACCCACGTCTTCCTGAGAGGAAGGTGATCCATCCGGGGACCGTTAATCGCCGTCGACCGGTCCCCGGACGTGACAATAACGAAAGAGCATCATCGACGACCGGCTGAAAGACAAGACCTTGCCGGTGTAACATAATGAATGGATCGTTCGCACCTCGCCCACGCCGGTTGTCTTTCTCTTTCTCTGTTGGCAGCGGACAGTCCCGATCGCCACGATCTCCTAGGAGGCAGAGAGACCAACTCGATAATTAATTACTTTGAGCGATCGAGGGCCGTAGATCCCGCGGAGCGGAGTCCCCCATTGGGAGTAGTAGGCCAATTTGTCAGGGCAGTCACACGCTTTTCTACGAACGCCACCGCTGACAATGAGTAAAAGGGCTGTCGTGGCTGATTACTATTCCATGGACGAGCGTAAACGCAGCTCGAATCGAATTGCAAAGAGCCTGGCTCCCTCCCCCCACCCCTCCCCTTGTCCTCGCCGCGACGTTCTTTGTCGCTTTAATAAAGAGTATTAGATAATGAATGGAGCTTCGGGAAGGGGAAAACGAAGAGAAATTGTTTTTACTATGCGTACAGAATTGACTGTGACTTATGGTGAATATGATAGTGTTTGAGGACTGGTAGGGGTTGTCAAATCTGTCAAGTTGGATTTAGAAAGACTTTTTTTGGTTCTTTGAGGTTATCAGAATGTAGATCTTTATGGGAAATAAAAATTGTCCAGGTCAATTGCAAGAAACAGAAGCTAAATAAATGTGTATTAATCTCTTTTAATCATTTCGGCAAAGCGAGAATAATATAAGAACGTCATTCAATTGTTTTAATGTTTTTATGGTTTTATATTTTTGTTTTAAATGTAGTAATGTAGTATAATGTAGTAATTTTAAACGCGTAATATGTTAATACATACAGTGGCTGAACAAATTGTTAGAACCACAGCGTAGACAATATTTCCTAATGTTATTTTCTACATTTCCTAAAGTTAATAATCATAAAAATAGTATAAGTATTCGATGTAATTGGACTTTCATTTTTCTCTAATAATTTGATCACCCACTGTAAATTATTGGAAATTAATAATTTAATATTTGTATAGGTAAATATTACTTCTTCTGGAATAATCAAGAGGATATGTATATTTATATATATTATATAAACAGCTGTTTAATTTTCAAGAATGACTGAAGCTTGGTCTCTTACTTTCAATTAACACACTCGTTCGCCATTTTTCATTTAGTTTTACTTTATAACCACTTATATTTAATATTTTTCGATCGCACAATGTTTTCATTATTATTTGTCGACAAACAAGTTTAAAAACTATTATAACTGTATGAGTGAAATTAAATTTCGATCTACAAAATTGCTACTTACGTTATCATCAGCAATTTTTAATCCTGAATACTACATGCACACCAGTAGTTCATGAACGACCACTTACCTGAAACAAACAACAACACAAAATTATTATAAAATCTCCGTACAATATAATTATTTTTTATCACGCAGTCCATAATTTAAAGTTCATAATGATTAGGAATATTATTTCGATAAAATAGTGTGACAGAAAAGCTAACAGGTCTTAATGATACAACCGAACGTTATCGATGTAATTATTAAAGAAGAAGAGAAACGCAATAAAATTAAAGGACGCGATGAAATTATCTAGAAATATTTCGATGCCCCTTATTCTTAACGCGATTCATAATTTCACTGCATCAATAACTGTATTATCTACAAGTAATGTGTGATATTGGTACTGAACTATTAATATAATATGTAATATTGCATTATAGATATCGTGGATATAAATCATTGAAAAAAAACTGACGATTGAACACTTCAACGACGAATAAAGATTTTTACAATTGTAAATTATTGTACCTTGCCACAATGATTGCCTCGCAAATCGTAGCAGAATGCTTACGACTTTAAACTAAAAATTACCACAGTGGGAGCATTAACCAACTTCGCTAAGAATCGACAACAAAAAATCATTGAATCCTAACTGTAACACAATATCCATCCACGTTAACAAATTTGTAAAGACAATGGTTCGGCATAAAAGGGAAAATTGACGAAGCACATCGGACGTGTCTTATTGCTTATTCAGCCCCGGGATAGAGTCACGTCGACGATCCGCAGGCGACACAAGATTTTCGCAACGTTAATCGTTGCGTCAGGTTTCGTACCGACCGAATATGCACATCCATTACCGATCCCTTGGTAGCGAGTCTTTTTCGCGGCAGCGTCATGCTGCTCGATCCGTCCGCGAGTAAACGTGGAGCACGGTGAAAAAATTGACGAGTACAAACCGCGAATGAATTAATCCGCGAGAGGCCCGATGCCGGGAACGATACGTAAGGATGCGCTGAACATGGTCGTGGTTGGTTCTTACGAGAATCGATTAGCATCCTGGCCTGCTGCCTCGGACGAGTCTCTATCGGTGCCTCCGACGAGGAAAGTTGAATGGATGCTCGACTCGAGAACCTGAGAACTTTTGCTTTTAGGAAAGTGAATAAATTCTTGAGCACTTAACACGTTTTTGATCCTGTGTGTTTGTCGGCGGCTGACACTTTGATTTTCGTTTATGGTGTTCTATTTGCGTTGTACGAAAGTGATTGAGATTGTATAATACTATGATTTTTTGGTGTTTATTGTAGATACAACTGAATCAAATATTGTGACACAGGTTGTAATAAAATTATAAATCGACAAAATTATAATTTATATGGTGTTCACTCTGTAATCGTGATATTTCTGTTTTACGAAGGTGATTGATATTATAGTATGGATTTTTTGTGTATATTGTAGATACAGCCGAATCTACTATTGTGACACAGGTTTTAATAAAATTATAATTCTATAAATTTTAAAGAGTAACAATTGTGAAATTGGATAAATATTTAAGAATTAATAGGTATGATTATTGATTATGTTTGTATATATTTAATATATGTGTTGTGTATATTTAATACACTTCTTTTATGTTTGAAGCTTCATAAAATTGCATCCATCGACAAAATTAGAATTTATATGGTGTTCACTCTGTAATCATGATATTTCTGTTGTACGAAAGTAATTGATATTATATTATGGATTTTTTGTATTTATTGTAGACACAACCGAATCAAATATTGTGGCAGAAGTTGTCATCACATTAATTCTACAAATTTAAAAGTCAAAAGATTGCAGTGAAATGCATGGATATTTAAGAAATAATCAGTAAGATTATCGATTATGTATATGCGTATTTATTGTATTTATTGTACATATACAGGGTGTTAGAAAAGTATGGAAACGGTCGAATATCTCAAAAAGAAAGCATTTTAGAGAAAAATGGTTCAGATATGTATTTTATGGTTTCGCAAGGGCCCTAAGATGGTGCCATTGGTTTGACCTTGAAGAGTCATTTGAAGGTCATGTGAAGGTTACCTTAATTATTTTAAATGGCACCTCCTATTTTTTATTACATATTCTTGTAGCTGACCGCGAGAGCTTTCTAAAACACTGTAATCAAATGTTTTTTCATCAATTACTTTTCGAATTATAAGGCTTCAAATCGGATTTACATCGGTTGTTAAGAACAATGTATACGTACGAAACCTGCTAATTTGACAGACCTTAGGGAACGTATACTGCACCAAGTAAATCTTATCTCACCAGAAATGAGACGAAACGTTTTAAATGAATTTTATCTACGATTAGGTCATTGTCAAGCAGCAGACGGAAGACATAAAATAGGGGGTGCCATTTAAAATAATTGAGGTAACCTTCACGTGGCCTTTAAATGACTTTTCAAGGTCAAACCAATGGCACCATCTTATAGCCCTTGCGAAACCATAAAATACATGTCTGAACCATTTTTCTCTAAAATTCTTTATTTTTGAGATATTCGACCGTTTCCAGACTTTTCTAACACCCTGTATACTTAAGGCACTTCTTTTACGTGCGAAGTTCCATGAAATTGTGTCTGTCGATCAAATTCGACTTCATTGTAGATATTCAACATGTTGATCGTCCACTCGATAGTCACAAAAATTACACAATATCAAAGCAATTTCTTTATCAAAACAAAAACTGAGAAGTTTAGTTTTGTGATATTAATGACTGTTTCAAACTTCTTCTATTCCTCAGATCGTAAGCAAATTTTGTACACTCAATCTACCAACGTAATAATTAATTTCCAGTTCTGTATAAATAATTCCGTCACCCTGATATGGGTCACATGGCGATCAAAGTGTTAAGACCACCTGATTTAATTTAAAGTGTTACTACATGTGCATTTATGCTCTAATAATACTAGTAAATTTTTACTACAATTTATTAAAAACATTTCTAGAAACATTGAAAATCAGAATGGCAATGAAAAAGAATAATGTCATAAACTAGTATATAAGGAACTAAAAATGCCTTTTAAAATAATTACATCTGTTCCCATTGAACTTAATATGATACTGTATATGCATTCAAGCCCTAACGACTGTAGTAAGTGGACTGTGGACATTTATGCAAAATAAAAATGTGTTCATTAAACCCTTGCCTACCACAGACGGGATATCTTGCGATTCAATGTTGTTCATGCAACGCCACAGACGAGACATACCGCGACTCATTAGCGTTTGTACGATGGCACGAAGTATCTCGCAAGATTATCACTAGACTAAATTATAATGTAAACAAAATCTATTTCATTCGACTCTCCCTTGAGATTAGAAATAATTTCTTTTTATTCTTGTGTATGATACAACTCTAAACATGGAGTCACACATAATGCAACATCAGAATTTTTGCAAAAATAACTTGTTTCTTTACGCAAGTTATATTTCTTATACACTACACAACGTTTTGTTGGGTGTATCTAAATTTTCCATTTTCTTTGATCCACTAACTTCTGCCGTCTTTCAGATAATGGCACATCATCATCACTCACACATAATTGCATATCTTCATAGTCACTATCATTATCACTGATTATTTGATTTCTTACTCGTCGAGCCATCATCACGTACAAATACAGTGTATACCTGCCAAGTGCTAACTGAAAACTGAAAATAACCTTCCACGTAGGTAAAAAATACATTGCCCCTACTGTTCTGTAAATTACATGTAGATGTAAACATAGAAAAACAGACTGGCGGGATATCTCCTCCGTGACGTCGTGCGAACGGCATTGCTTCGCGGGATATCTCGTCCTTCGCGATGTATGAACAACATTGAATCGCGAGATAACTCGCGGGTGATAGTCAAGAGGTTAAATTGTAGGACACAGGAACCATTCTTTTCCTTCCCAATATTACAAGGTTGTAAACAATACGTTGATACTCCAAATGATTTACTTCTGTTTCAAATAACACCCACTTATTTACCACAATTAATAATTGCTCACTACAATTTATTAGAATTATTTGAATAATCTTTTAGTACGCCAGAACCGCAGCTGTTCTAATTAATCAGAGAAGCATACACGTTCGGATAATAGAACAGTTACTAATTCCCTAATTCCCTACAGTTACTAAGTCCCTACTGTATGATACAATAAATCATGTTGTACATCCGTGATGAGCCCGTTAGGAGCTCCACATACGCCTGCTTCCTCTATGGTAAGGGCGGTTGCTGGTGGGGGACAGTGGGCGCTATGGTGGGGATTGTTTTGTCTCAATTGAGACAAAAATGCCCATCCCTGTTCTACATGAATCATTTTGGAGTGATGTATTTTTCCGTAGAACGTATTCAAACAATAATATCTAGAATAAAAATGGAAGTAAACGAAAACAACAGAAATACCTAAAAAATATTATGACGTTAATAACCTATTCAGATTATAAATATGGAATCTGATAGTGTCATAATTAGACTGTGGATTTTATGCATTTATGGCAAGGTAGCAACAAGGTATGCATAGGTAGCAACAATTTGAAACAGTAGAAAGATTGTCCTATGATTTACTGCTATAACGAATAAGACTATTTCGTCTTTGATGATTTCTTGTAAGAAATAGAAAATTTTTATTCATCGTGTGCCTTCTTGTATTTAATTGGCTAAATATCGGCAGTAAAGACATAGAATTTTATTTCAATTTGAAGGAAAAGTGTAACATCCATATTTAGTAGATTCCACTCAAAATTTAAAGACAAAATTTTATTTCAATTTGGATGAAAAGTGTAACATCAATATTTAGTAGATTCTGTTCGAAATTTTTGTCACGAGCACGATTCGATATTATATTACAAGGGGTTAAGCATATTAATATACACGATGGGGCATCTTCAATATTTCCGTTACTTGAAATAATATGAGAAAATGATATATACAAAAGTTGCACTGTATAGAGGGGGAAATATTGTGATGTAAACATTTTTTATGCGCGTGAAGGCATTTCGGAGATATCGTGGTCCCCTTAATTTCTTTAAATAAAAAGATCTACTTTTTGTATTATGAATCAAATTCTGCGTAAAAATGTATTTGACCTCTATATATCCTCACGTAATAGTTAACGAGATATTATCGAAATAATTTTAAATACGTACCCACTATGTGCCTGGAAGCTTATTGACATGATGCCCCTCAACTTGAATATGGTGAGAAGATATGGAAAATTATTTCGATAACATCTCGTTAACTGTCACAGTAGGACATATATATAGGTCAAATACATTTTTACGCAGAATTTGATACTCTATCGATCCATGATACAAAAAGTAGGTATTTTCACATGTAAATAAATCAAGGGGACCTCGAAATCTCTGAAATGTCTTCACGCACATAATAAACATCACAATAATTCCCCCTCTATACCGTGCAACTTTTGTATATATCATTTTCTAATATTATTACAAGTAACGGAAATATTCAAGGTGGACAAAGTTATCGCCCCACCCTGTATATTATATTAATATATCAATACGTTTCAATTCGCATTCTAATTAGACTGCAGATTTTCAGGCAAAATAAAAATATTCTTAACTTCTTACAGGAAACAGGAGCCACTTAGAAAATTCTTTACTTCTCCAATCATTTTAATAGATAGAATGTAGAATACTTACATTCCATCAGAATTTCTTAAATGCCCCCTGTTTCCTGTATGAAATCAAGAATATTTTTATTTCACCTGAAAATCCGCAGTCTAGTTCGAATGCAAGTCGCCATTTCTATTTATGGTCTAGTATGGAAACAAAGGCCATTCGAAACGGCATCCACTGTGCACAACCCGAGTCCCGAATATCTTACTCTAAAATTCTTTATCTCCGTCTTCTATCTCGACGAAACATCGTTCCGCCATTAAGCGTAACAGCTTCCTCCGATTCCACTAATGAATCTCGGAATCAATCTTTCATTCGGCGCTCGTGAAACCGTCGGGCCAGCACCTGTCGATCGTTCCCCGGCGATCCTTTTTTCGGCCGATTATTCCGGGGAACGCGTTCCTCGGGATCGAGAGAGGCCTCGGACGGGATTCGACTCGTGGTCACGAGGCTCTCTCACGGAGGTTTTCGGAGGCGTCACGTTCCCGGGTGGCCCTGTACCGAGAGGGCACGCCGCCGCACCTGCCAGGTCATTAGGGTAGAAACGCCAGGTAGAGATTGACTGGGACGAAGGCGAAGAGACACGTTGCTGCGCCGCTCTATCGTCACGATGGGATAAAAATGAGTCGTGGGAAGATGTTTAGTGAAGAAAATTATTCACGTCGCTTTATCAAATTGATAACATCTTTTAGCGCTATCTTAAATCAAAGTACAGCAGTTCCTCGATTATCCGAACCGATGATATCCGAAGTTTCTATTATCCCAACAAGGTTCAATTTTAAATAGCTCAATCTAAGACGACCCATGTGCAACATTATTTATTGTACAAATCAATACAGATTGAAGCTAGCAAATTTAATTAATTTACGGTTCTATTATACGAATTCGCGGGAGTTTTTGTTTAATTCGCACAGTCGAGATACTATTGTTTCAACCCTTTGCACTTGAAGCTATTTTAATCACAAAACCAAATTTTTTTTTCCGACATAGAATATTTCCATTTTCGATGATATTTTTCATTTTACACATACAAAATTGCAACAACGCACAGTACGTCGGCCAAGAGGGAAAAAATAATATTTTTGAATATTTCTTTTTACAGGAATATCATTTTAAAAAATCTGTGTCATTTGTTCATAAACACATTCGAAAACAAATACATAACTGAACCTTAATATAAAAAGAATTTTATTTATCGTCATAACCTGAAGCATCAATTTTTCTCTTGTCATAACCTAAATTACGCAATTGGGAGAAATGCATTTCACGAAGTATTCTAAAGCGAAATATTGAACAATTTGAGATGGATACTTTAATTCGAGGTATATACTCTTTATTTTGACATCCCGACGATTTTTACAATTATTATATTTCTTATTTCATTGATTCAAAATGATCCATTTATTAAAACACTAAATTGGAAATTGTTGTACTTTAACAAAGCTTCTCTTTAAAAAAGTACAATATGCATGGAAATTCTTGCTGCAAAATATTGGTACGACTATTCTCTATAAATTTCAAAACAAATTTTCTGCCTAATTTTAATCATTTTTTTCTTTATAAAGACATCCAGAAAAATTAAATCAAGAAATTGTTTGGAAATGGTCTTCCAGTCGACGAGATGAAAGGAACATTACAGTTCTTTGTCTAGTTCAAGTATTATATAACTTTCAATGGTACGTTTCATTTTGTTTGTTAATTTTTTATTAATCCGCGTGTTTTTCAACGTCACTATAGTCGACACGTCAACTTTGAACGCTTATATCTCGACAACGATTTATGCAAAAAGAATGCCTTCGTAGTGTTTAGAAAATATCTTCATCTGCGAAAATACATAATCAAAAATGTAGATTTGCGTAGGAAATCTTGAAAGTGACCTTCACAAAGTTTCTCAAGGTCACTACAATATCAACCGAATACAGTCATCATATACTCTTCTCTAAACCCTACAACATTTATCCGAAATATCTTCTTACCCCACTTACAATTTTTTAAAATATGGAATTTTGTCCAGAAAACGGGCTTTCTGACGCACTGTGCGACGTTAATATAACTTTGGTCCTGTGGAGGACTTTCAGAGCCAGAGGAAAGGGTTACCACGGTGAGCAACGGCGAAACGAACGATGACAAAACAGAAGGGGATCACAAAGGGGACCGAATAAGATGAAGAGGGAACCAGGATACACAGCGGTAGTCCTCGAAAGAAAGGAATAACGCGTTGGAAGGGAATTGCGGTTAGCTAGAAGAGCCCGGGAATGCAGGGAGGAAGAGGAACAGAGGAAGAAAGAGGAGGAAGAAAGAGAAAGAGAAAGCCGCATCGGTAGAGGACCCAAGGAGGAGGTACCCGTCACGAACTACGGGCTAATTGTCCGGGAGATTGCTCCTGCAGCCTGCTGTGCGCTGCTGTTGCAGCTGATGCTGCTGTCTGTCCTGCACGTTGTTTCCTCGACCTCGAGGCAACCTCCGGGCGTCCTTAAGATCTTGATCCGCTCCGGGGATCGACTGGATCCACAGGCCGCGACGTGAATTATTGTTTTGTCGCGGGGAACCTGTGTTATTCCATGGAAATTTCTGTCGGGGCACCCGTCTTCGGCGTACCGAATGACGAAAATGAGACAGTGCTGGCAATTAATGCTGGGTTATTACCGGGGAAATAGACAGCTACGACCTTCCGTGGAATCTGTTCGAGGTATTGAGATGTATCTTTGATTCGATCAGAAGAACATTCTTCAATTGTGCTGTAGCTATTTGTTCTGTGATGCTTTCTCTTAATGTCACCGAATTTTTGGTACTGTCTAATGCTTTTTAAACGTCAATTTTTCGTAAATTATTCTGTGAAATTGCTGTGAATTCTATTTGTAATCAATTCGAAATTCTAATATTTTACTTAAGATTTAATGGGGATAATAAGGATAGACGTATACTTTCAGATTTTGAGGATGCGTGAACATGGTGCTTCCTGTCATTATCACCGAATTTTTGGTACTGTCTAATGCTTTTTAAACGTCAATTTTTAGTAAACTATTCTGTGAAATTGTTGTGAATTCTATTTGTAGTCAATTCGAAATTCTAATATTTTATTTAAGATTTAATGAGGATAATAAGGATAGACGTATACTGTCAGATTTTGAGGATGCGTGAACATGGTGCTTTCTGTCATTATCACCGAATTTTTGGTAGTGTCTAATGTTTTTCAAACGTCTATTTTTATTAAACTATTCTGTGAAATTGTTGCGAATGATATTTGTAGTCAATTGAAAATTTGAATGATCTATTTGGAAATTAATAATGACAATAAAGACAGACGTACACTGTCGTATTACAAAAGTATCATTCGAAAGTATTATTGAGATCGACGATTTGTATTCAGAGTGCACATGGTATTGTTAAATATTTGGATTATTAACACTTTAATTCTCACGTCAGTCATATAAACCTATCACTGTTTCCTGATCAAACTTGAAAATCTATTATTATTTCAATATATTAAGTTAATCAAACTTTGTTAGGATCTACAAGGTATAAGGAGATTACGAAAGTAACTATTATAATAAATCTTGTCTTTTCTATTCAAATTTTATTAACACTAGATTTACGATTTTTACTAGATCTAATATTTTTAATTTGCGATTATTGAGATTATAGAGATGTACCGATGAGGAATAATTCAACAAAACTTCTTTGATTATAGATTATTAAAAAATGGCTGGAAATGTGGATAGACACGTTCCTATTATTTTTACAAATTAATGTAAAATAATCACTTTTAGTGCTCCAACAATTCAGATCTCAACAATCATAAAATGAAGAATCTGAAATCCACCACTTTGATTGGTCCGGTAAGTGGCAGACCTTGTAAAGTAAGCGACGAATGTCTAGAGCAGTTCTAACAAAGTATAAAAAATTCATATAAAAATTCTGACGCTTCAGAGGTACAATTTCAACCTTTAAAACTTCAAGTATCTTCAAAGACGTCATCCAAAGAACAAATCTGTTCTTGACATCTTCTCAACGAGCCACTCCGTATAAAATAATGACTGTTCATCAAACAGAAGACCAAAATTTTTAATTCGACACGACACAGATCTGTAGTAATTCTCGAATCCACAAGATCTGTCACTTGACACGCGATAAGCAAACAAACGTCTCTCTGGGAATGCTGATGAAAAAATCTGCCGGAGCCGGTGAAGCACATATAGTCGGAGCGTTATGCGAAGCAATTTTTCACGTTACCGACATCGACGGGTGCAAAGTGCAAAAACTATAATTTGCCGAGGTGAAGAAACCTATCAATAAAGGAGATTTTACGAACGGGATGGAACGGGACGGGATGAAACGGCGAGTTGTACAAACAAGTTAAAGCGCCAGGCGATATTTTTTCGAGGCTCCGTAGAGATGCCCGGAAGGCAGCAGGTCGATCCCGAAGACCATTAATAATAACCATGAAGGAGTGTATTTAATTCCGAGCGGTGGTCCGCCATCTGTTACGTGATCACGTGCGGTGAACGCCAGCGCAATTAAATCGAGGATCGGAAACGATAGTAACCGGTAAAATCACGTAATGAACCAACGAATCAGGATTAGTGGACGACGCGCAGGGACGATAATCGGCTATTGTGCGGCGTCGCTGCCGTTTCACCTCCGCGGGAACGATTAGCTTGGAAGAACCGACATTCCCCGGGAAAATGTATGCGGTTTCAATTGACTGCAATTTTATAACGCGTTATGCAAGCCGACCGCACCAAGCCCGGTACACGGACACAACGAATTCGCGACAAAAGTCACGGGAGCAGAAACGATGATGGACTCCGGCCAAGCTGGCCGCGTAATGGCGAAGTGTTTCGCTTCCGTGTAAATGCGAAATTGTGCACAGTGACTCTCATTAACTCTTCCGTTGTGCTCACGTAATTATTATATTTATTTCATTCGCATACTGCTGCGTCTGAATTAAAAACGTTATTGAAGAATTTTATGAATTTATAACTGCGTTGAGATATATGAACGGAAGAGTTGAACAAAATTTATTTAATGGAGTATGTTATTAAAGGATTTTAACATTAAATGTCGCTTACGGGAGCATATTGACCGTAACACTATACAGGGATCGATGTTCGAACACTGTTTAAACATTAGAGGACAATTTCATTAAAATTAGTCCGAATAACTAGAATTTCTTTGCGAAACTGGAAGGATTAATTTATTTGATTACGTGTGAAATGAATTTAAAGAAAATAAAATTCGGTCGGAATTATAGTATTGTAATGTTTAATGACGAACTTTTTCTATTAACCCTTCTATTGTAGTCACCTATAATTATATTTATTTTCTTCTTATAAAACTATATCTAAAATAATAACATAATTGACGAATTTATTAATCTGTAACTGCATTCAGATATTGTATAATAGAAAGTTAAATAAAATTTGTTTAGAGAATTATGCTATTTAACACTAAACCTACCAAGCATTAAAACTACCAGGGAATGTTACCTTATAAAAATGGCAACACAAAATTTATTCAGATTGTCCGTAATTTCCAATATAATAGGTGCTTGGACAAGGAAGTTTATTCCACTATTTTTCATAAACGAATTTTTATAATTCCAATAATTGGAAAATATAAAATCGGTCAATCGTGGTAGGTTTAGTGTTAAACATGGAGAATCTTAAAATTGCGTCTTCGAAAGACTTGAATTTATTTCAGAAAAACAAAAAAGATTAGTTTATTAATTGACGCTCCAAGGAATTTGAAAAAAATTGAAATTAGTCTAAAAAATCGATCAATCATCGAGGGAATACATAAAACATGAACGTAAAATGTTCAGATTGTAAGTATAGGTAGTGTTTTAATACACACCCGGATAAACAAGATGCAAAAACCAACCATTAGTATCTATTTCCTTAACAAGTCTAATCAATAACAAATTTTTTTCACAATTTCATTTGTACAACATCCAGTAAATTAATTCTTTTAGGTTTTAAAAAAACTTCAAGTCGTTCGGTCAAGTTTTAGAAACTTTATTCGATTTTAAAGAAAGTCTGAATATTAATGGAGTCATTGTACATATTCCAAAATGATTTGGACCTTGTAAAAATTTCGTACGTACAGATCGATTAAATTCAGGCAAATGTACATATATATATGAGAATTTCTACCTTGTTTTTATATCGATATGTTAAGTCCACGTGCGTCGGTTGTGTAGATGATATTATTTTTTGTTAACAATTTACTACGTGGTACTTTGGTGAACCTTGCTGGAAAGAAGTCAAACAGAGTGCTATCGTATTTAACGTCAACTAAGATTATGTAATAAAGTACGCAATTATGCGGCTTTTTGCACCGCTGCTTCTTGTGTGTAACCAAGTTGCTTGACAGAAAAACTCTCGAAACTTATGCACGACTTCCGGAACTCATTTTTGGAAGGATAATCTTGATACTGCGTAGAAAATTTTGGAAATCAATCAATTTTTAGAAACTATAGGAATAATGTATTTTGTTATCGTTATTATGCATGTATTCCAGTCTTAGAATACAAATTCTGGAATGCATACTTATGTTAAAATTACTATCGTTACGTCGATTAATACCTCTTCAGTTTAATATTGTTATGGATATTAATGATTCCCTTATTATATTTTACGATTGTGTATACTACAAATTCGATTAAAGTGTTTATCTTATTGACTGCAAATAAAATACAATAGGATCTCCAAGCTATTTTTCTTACAAAGAGAATGTTCTTACATAGAGTACACTTTAAATAGAATTTGTAACACTGGGTCAAAGTGTACCCAAATCCCGCCATTCAAGAGTTAATCCTGTTACAAGCCTTAGATCAGTTGTACTAATACAACAATCGTATAAAAACAGCTACTTGTATATATGAAAAAATATGTTTATAATTTTTTGGAAAGCATAGAACTTTTTTTGAAAAATTTAAACCGTTTCAAATGATTAAAACAATATGAATACTGATAAGGTTGTGAAACAGATTTCTTCTTTAATAAGTAACTCCTTGAATTACACTCCAGATCAGAGTCGCCAGATCGCTGAAATCAAGGGGAATACAGTTTACCACCTCTCTGATGACCGGAGTAACATGTAACACCATGCGCGGCACGTCACGTGACCAGTCTACGGTCTAAGTGGGGGGCGTTGGAGTGTGCTCATGGTAGTGGAATGGGATAGTGGAAGGGGAAATGGAGGAGAGGAAAATCCACCCAGTTTTGGGTGGATCTGACGACACTGCTCCTGATGTGCTATATTACTCATGTCATTGTTGTAAAAAATCTTCACAAACACACGATTTCTCTAATAAGCTCTGACATTGTTAGTACTTGGCTTCCATCGTTGACAATTCATATATCTATAATTATTATTACATATACATCATAACATACGCGTAGTATCGATTATTTCAATGCAATTTTTATCAAATACCAATGAATAAACTATTTTAAACAATATAAGTAATTCCGTAAGTAATAGTTTATCACATATTCTGAAATCTCGAAAATACAAATTGCAATGCTCCGGACATAACGCGCCAAATGATCATGACAGTGAAATCGTTTAGCCTTTGGCTACTGTTGACGCCTATGTGCGCTTAACTTACTTCTGTCCGCTGAAACGATAGGCGCCTATAGGCGTTCACTTTACAATGAGAAATGCAGGCTGACAGGAAATTTCGCCGTTCTCAGTATAAGTGGCGATTGAATTCGATACGCATTAAAGTCTGCCTTAACTCTTAAAGAACCAAAGCTGTGGTTGTGTTAAACACTGAGAATGCAGCAGGATTAGTAGACTTTCGGTAGACGAACTGTTGACATGAAATCAAAAAGAGCAACAAAATCCAACAAAATTAAAGCAAATCGATAAGTTAGCAACCAAAATCATCCCTAAAAGTACTCCCCACAAATTTCGAATATATTCGGAATTTCGAAATCGTTCGTCACAGAGGAGGATCCTCTGGTGTCAGGACGAGGTAGCTAACTGATCTACGCGGAGTAATCTTCCAGTAGGTGAGCTGTTGACACGAAATTAAAAAGAACGACAAAATTCAACGCACGTAAAACACTCTTCAAGCCACCATCCAAAAATCATCCTCCAAAGAGCCAACCCCCATAAATCTCATCAAAAATATCAGAATCGGCGACCTAGGAACAAAGCAACTAATTATTCTGCACGGAGTCCCGGGACTCACGGATAAGTCAGACAGGAGCGAGCAATCTTTAAAGGCTCGGTTTAATATTCCCGGGCAAAATTTATGCGGGCCGGCTCTCGCGCGCGGCTCCGCCATAAGTTACGTAATCCCACACATGGTAGCACGGTGCGCTAGCCGAAGTAGCAGCGGACGATAAATCTTCGAAACGCGGTAACTCACGATGTTTCTCGCCTCTTCGGGCGAGACACGCCGGCTTCTCCAACGGAGAGAGAAATGAGGAAAGCCAGCTTTGTGGTGGGGCTGGAGAGGAGAGGATATGGAAGGGGAGGTTGGTTAAATAAAAAAGGGAAAAGAACCGGGGCTACGGTTGGTGTCATGCGCCAGGAAGCGGGCACTGTAGCGGGGCTAGATATCGAGAGACGTCGATCGATTGCACGACACTGCACGGGATATAGAGAAATTTCTTGCCGCGGCACGTTTCTCCTTGTTTTACAGAATGACACGACGTCGGTGCCGACCCGTGTACCAGCGGAGGAGCTACAACGCCGGTATTAGTTGCGCCGAGATCGTTCTTTACCCGGAAATATCGGGTATAGTATTCTTTGGCAGCGAGCATCGGTGATTTATTGACCGGGACCGGGGTTTCTTGCTATTTTGTAACCGAGCTTTACCAACCAGCCTTGTTCCGCGATCCCGGTCTAGTGGAAAATGAAACTGGAGCAATTCAGAACGAACTATGTGTACCATGCACCTTTGAATGGCGAGCAGTCATGGCTAGTTAACTGTCTGAAGAACAGGGGATCTTTAGGAATTTTTTTATGCATGAGTTAATAGACTTCTAAATGTGTATTGTTGCGTATTTTCACGTCATTTATCTCGTCTCTTACATTTTAAACCCTCCAGTATGTGAACCATGCTCCTCCAAATATTGAGCTGTAATGCTTAACTATCTGAAGAACAGGGGATCTTTAGGAATTTTGTATGGATGAGTTAAGAGACTTCTAAATGAGTATTGTTGCGTATTCTTATACCATTTATCTTGTGTCTCACATTGTAAACCCTTCACTATGTACACCACGACCCGCCAAGTATGTGAACCAAGCTCCTCCAAATATTGAGCTGTAATGCTTAACTATCTGAAGAACAGGGGATCTTTAGGAATTTTGTATGGATGAGTTAAGAGACTTCTAAATGAGTATTGTTGCGTATTCTTATACCATTTATCTTGTGTCTCACATTGTAAACCCTTCACTATGTACACCACGACCCGCCAAGTATGTGAACCAAGCTCCTCCAAATATTGAGCTGTAATGCTTAACTGTCTGAAGAACAGGGGATATTTAGGAATTTTGTATGGATGAGTTAAGAGACTTCTAAATGAGTATTGTTGCGTATTCTTATACCATTTATCTTGTGTCTCACATTTTAAACCCTTCACTATGTACACCACGACCCTCCAAGTATGTGAACCAAGCTCCTCCAAATATTGAGCTGTAATGCTTAACTATCTGAAGAAGAGGGGATCTTTAGGAATTTTGTATGGATGGGTTAAGAGACTTCTAAATGAGTATTGTTGCGTATTCTTATACCATTTATCTTGTGTCTCACATTTTAAACCCTTCACTATGTACACCACGACCCTCCAAGTGTTATGCTTAACTATCTGACGAACAAGAGATTTTTAGAAATTTTTCTGAACGAGTTGTTAGATTGCGTATCGCATATCATCTATCTTCTGTCTTACAATTTAAACCCTCCACTTTGTGAATTAAATGAAATTCGATGTGACCAAAGGTACATTTATTAATTTACTATGTGAGTAAGCTTAACAATGAATATCCGTACAAATTCAAACCATATATACTCCATGGATGATAATACACATGTTGCTGGTAACACTTGCTATTAATGTTAAGCAATATTTTATTTCAATGTGTAAAATGTCATAAGTAAAATCCTCACGGATTTAATGCATTTATGATCAAATTAGGTACGTGCAATTTGAAAGGGTACCAAGATTGAAAGAATTTAAGAGCATGAATGTATTGTTTTCAGTTTCATTAAATTATTATAGAAGGAAAGAAATTTTGACTTGGTACCAGTTCCTTGCAATTGACGTAGACAATTTGAGTGAAGTTCCTTTTAGCACCCACCTCCGATTGGCTTCCAACTTACCCGAAATATTGCCCATGCTCAGTAGAGTCATGTGGGTTGGTCACGTGACGCGGAAATGCTCTGCGCATGTGCAACAAACTGTTTGCGTTAATGACTCGTACCCACCATTTTCACTTATTAACACACCCCATACTGTTGTTTCTTGTCTTTAATAAGTTTAATAAGTTACAGTGAGCGACAGTTCTGATGAATCAAATCAAAATGATCCCGAGTGGAAGTCGCAAGAAGTAGCCCAACATGTTGCGCGTGGCCAATATTAAAGTAGTCATATTACTTTATTTGGTTAGATTAGGTTAGGTTAGGTTGGGTTGAGTTGGGTTGAGTTGGGTCAGGTTGGATTAGGTTTAGTGGGCTCGAGGTTTGCTTAATAATCCTGATTTGTACTTTTATACCTCAATTCGGTATTAAAATTGTGTTTCGCCAGCAAAAAATTTATTTGATTTCCGCGCCACGGCGCCACCTTCATTTTGTCAGACACCTCGTGGGACGTCTGCAGAGTAAGTTTTAAGGCAATCGGAGGTGAGTGCTAAAAGGAACTCTTACCGACAATTTTTATTTTGCGTGAAGATCCGCAGTTTAATCATTAGAATCGTATGACGGATGCGAAACGTCTTTATACGTCGTTAAATATAGCTTTATAAATTTATTTATCAAGTATTCTTTTTTCAAAATGTCCTTTCATAAGTTCAGAAAATCTGTAAATCTTCCTATCGCAAGAGAAGTTTGAAAAACGCATAGATAAACAATCGATAAGTTTCTGATCGAGTTCCGCCATGCAATGAAGCGGCGCACACAGCAACTTACGATCGCTATCTGATCGAATGAATAATAAAAGAGAGGATATTAAAGACGCGACCAGTCATCGGTTGATCGAAAGAAACGCCGTGTCAAATGGGCAAGCATAGTCGCGTGCAAGAAAACGTCTCGCACGAAAGTAGCACGTGCACAAGTACTCGAGAAGCGGATAGCTACCCGTGCAGAGAGCACAGGTAGGTAGGCATATCTGCGCATACAGTGGCCGGTGAACCCGCCTCGAGAACGAAGCCTCGAGGTTCAAGCCAAGGTGGTGGCCCCAGGGCGTCGGGTCACCCAGATTTCAATCTAGATACAGCATTCCTCGGTTAATTAGTACTGGCTGACTGGCCGTGAGCTCCATCATTGGTCCGAACTCCTGCTACGCGTCTGCTACTCTGCACCCATCGTACCATCGCCGCCGCCTGTCCGACCATCGTCGTTGACGTGTACCTTTCGCCCGTGGATTCGTGTCTACGTGTTGCTCTGGGGCCCTTTGTACCTTCCCGATGACGCACAGTGGGCCCGAATCAAGATATTCCAGCGAGGAATCAATCCAACTAACTTTCGTCTTTACCAACATGAGAAAGTACAGCACACAAAATATTTGTCTTTTGGATTCTCTTGCCTTACTTTTATTAATGCCCCAAATCAAGATGCAACAGCTCAGAATCATTATAACTATTAGTTTCTATAAATACCATTTTGCTGTTTACCAAAATGGGGAAGTACAGCATACAAAATATTTGTCTTTTGTATTTTCTTTTCTTACGTTTTTTAAAATCCTGAATCAGGGTGTAGTACCCCAGAACAAATACAACTATCTTTTTTATTTTTATGGTTTGCTGATCATCAACGTGGAATGGACCAAGATCATGCGGCAATACATGTCGTTTGTATTCTCGTATTCTAGGTCTTATAAAGTCCCAAACCAAGATGCAGTATCTCAGAATCACTGTAACTAATTTTCTTATGAATTAAATCTTCTCTCTTTAGTAAAATGAGAACATACAGCAAACAAAATAGCTGCCGTTTGTATTTTTGTTCCGCATGTTTTATAACAGGGAGTTCCAACGTATTCCCATACGAGAACCGCAAGGTCCCCACCATCGAACCTCTTCCCACTACTACGTACAGCCGTAGAGTTAGTGACTGCTGCGCGCGCCGCGTGGCTCTCGTGGTGGGAGCTTCCCACTACTATACATTATAACGATGAAGTCTAAGAGTGGGGGAAGAAGCTAAGCGGGGAAGGTGCCTTGAATAGCTCCGGCGCTACTGGTTGGAACTGCCTGTTTTATAAAGTCCCAAATCAGGATGTAGCAGCTCAAAATTATTGTAACTACCGTTTCTATAAATACCCTTTTGCTGTTTACTAAAATTGAAAAAGTATAGAACACAAAATAACTATCTTTTGTAATCTCTTTTTTTAGGTTTTATAAAGTCCTGTATCAGGGTGTAACACCCAGAATCAATACAACTATCTTTTTCATAAAACCCCGTTTGCTGTTTACTAAAATACAAAAGTACCTATAACGGACAAATTATCTGTCATTTATATTTCATTTTCTTACGTTCTTCAAAGTCACATTAATTTCTTGGTGTTTAGCGACTATGTAATTTTTTATAACCTAACCTTAAAACAATATAGATCGTCTATGAAACAAATTATTTCAATTTTCCAATTTTGACAATAGAGGATTATCACAGAATTTCCTTTCTCGATACATTTGCTGTTGGTCAATTTCCTTTATGACTGTTTATTATAGAGTGTGGATCTTTATGTAAAATAAAAATTGTCTACGCAGTATGAGAATTTTGAATACGAATTATGAGACGCAGAGGACCAGTAGAAATGTATTTCCTCTGTTAATACAACATAAGAATTTTCGTAAATTGCTGTAACATTTTCACCGTTTTGTAGTTCATCTTGTTTGCCATAAATGCATGAAGTCCGCAGTCTGGTAACATATAGGTTACGGTAAATGTGAGTAATCCGGTGATTATGTATAATTTCCGGTGATTATGTATAATTACCAGTTATTATATATAATCACCACTAAGTTTGGTCTGGATTAGGCCTGGGTTAGGTCCTAAATATTCAAGAATTCATCACATTTACCAATTCTTTACCTAACCCAGACCAAACTTAAGACAAAAAGTTATGTATAATCTCCGATTCATTACATTACCCGTAACAATTATATATAATAACCGGTAACTATACATAATCACCGGATTAATCACATTTACCGTAACATATATAGCACAAGAGTGATTGAATATTTAGTTGTCACTCGTATGTAACTAATAACGCAATAAATATTAGCTGCCTAAACCATCTGTAGAGAATGTAGTAGTTTCAATGCTTATAATAATCGTTCCAGTATGAATTGTTGCGCGCGTATATAATCGTGTATTTTAACATTAAAAAGCACACATTAATGGAATTCTGAAATAACGTACGTCCATCCTTACAAGAAGCAGAAAGAGTAGAAGTGTGTTCGGAGTGCGGAGTCCTCGATGGATTCCTCGAATTCTCAACGAGATGATCTAATCGCAGACAAGTCGGAGTACCACTTTTTATCGAAAGGACCGTCGTAACATTTAACCTGTGACATGATCCTTCGGAGGCGAAAGGTTAATCGCATAGCACTGATCGATTCCAAGAACGATCGTAAAACCAAGACGAAAACATCGTTCCCGTGCAGCCTGCGTGGTTTTCGTGATGACACATTGTGTTGGCTACGCGTCTAAGAGACCCCTAATGTCTCCAATTTATGCGAATATATGAAATGTTATTCGTTCAGAAAACAACACCAGCTTTTCCTGTATGCATCAAAATAACATATTTTCTAGCAAACCTCAAAGGAAGGTTGATAATTTTACATTTTATTTACGCTCACATTAAATCTTCAACGGCTAGGACTGCGGATTTTATGCATTTATGACAAAAGTGAATAGATCAAATATAAAATTGAATGGATATTAAAAGAGGTTTAGAATATTGTTGAATTATTGCGGATGTTAAGCATTTATAATAAGTATGAGTTAATCAAATACATAATTGAAAGGATATTAAACTGTTATATTATTTTTTGCTTTTTAAGATGGTTAAAAGAGGAGACACATTTGTATTCAGCTTAAATTTCTTACAACTGACTTGGATAATTATTATTGTGAATAATGATCCATTTATTGGAAGGGGAGTTGACTAATTTTAATGTTATCGGTTAGGTATACGCACGATTCATGTAGTAGTAGTAATAGTTTTTCGCGAATATCTCGAAACCTACTCATTTTCGCCAAAAATGATAATTACATTTCGTGATCAGTATGTCAAAACGAAGAGAATGACGTAAGTTTCGTGCCAAAAGAGTGGGGGGACTTTTCCGAAGTCTTACCATCATTTTTAACAAAAATTGTACCTAAAAAAGCTTCCTCAACCTTTTATTAAAAATACCTTAGTCATAGGGTTATAGACTTTAAAGAATTATGGTATAATCGCCGGTAGATTATTTGTTAACCCTTAGCACTCGAATGGCGACTCAGAGGCGCCACTACAAATTATTATTCCATTATTCCAAATGTTGTTTACATTATTAAATCTGTTTATATTTCATAAATTACTAAACATTTAAATATTGTATGAGGTACTATATCGGTTTCATACGCATAAAATGAAAGAAATTATATACAATGGAAATATTCTAGGTTAGAAGAAATGTTTGATTTTTGAGCTGAAATAGCTCCGTATGCAAAGGGTTAATTGCTCAACTAAATCGATGAATTTCTTTTACCGTGAATCAATTGGATTAGCAAGTTAACCTAAAAATCGGGAATCTATCGAGGCAACGGTTTAGTATAAATTCAGTAATAACGATAGGTCGCGGCGGCACGACATTTTATTGTTAACGTCTAATGAGATCAATGATACCGATCGTAAAAGGTTAGACAACAGATAGCAAAGGGTAAAATAACATTGTGACCTTTTACGACCGACCGCGTGATACCGATATATTACGCGGCGTGGGGTTGTGCAGTTCCCTTGATTACGAGGCTTTTTGCGATTGCTTACGTGTGCAAACCGAATTATCTGTCCGCGTCGATCGTGTGCCGCCGCCTCTTATGCAATGATCTCGTTCCACCGCGCTGGAATTCATTGTTTTCCGTGTGCTTGCCGAGTGAAAAAAAATATATCTGTATATACATGTATATCACTGTTTCCATTCTACGTGACTTTTCGCAGTCGTCGTCGCGATCTTGCGACCATAAATGTATCAACGTCGCGCTCTAGATTTCCTCGAAACCTTTACTCCCGGATGGGAAACGCTCCTTCTGGACTCGTTGGACGTTATTGTTGAATCCTCGAAATAGATATTTAATTCTACACTTTATGTACCGAGTTTTAGCGTAATTAAGTAATATGCTTCTTTCACTTTTACCGCCTAAATGTATTCGATAGCCCACTAACCTAAAACGAAGCTAAGAGCAATCTTATTGTATAATAATTTAGTTTTACGCTGAGTGTGGTGAAGTTTGCAATGATTAACTAATATGCTTGCTTCAAGTTTCATATTTCATTCATTGTTACATTCTCTTAATTTAAAACGGAGTATATTGTAAGAATAAGTTGATTATGCAGCATTACGGTCAATGTTGTATATTGTAAATATTATCTCAATTAAATGATATGATTATTTTGTTTGAGCGTCATAATATAGTGTCGTATCGTTCGTCATTAACACTTTGACTGCCAAAGCAGCGACCTCAAAAATTTCATAAAATCGAAACAATATATTTAATAAAATAATGATTACAGAATTAAAATGTGTGACACTGATTAACGTTTTAACCTTCTTGCATTTTCCAGATATTAACCAAATTTGATACAATGATTACATTAGCGTAATAATTAATTTTTAAATATAGACAAATAATTCCGTCACCCATATATGGGTGACACGGTAGTCAACGTGTTAATGTTGCTATTTGACGTAGTCTGATTCATCGTAAAACCATAATTCCTTTATATGTATATGTTTTAAAAATATACAGGGCTAAATGCAATCCGATTATTCAATTTCAATTCAACTTCGATTGAAGACTGTGCATTACAAGTATCACAACAATTAAATTATATGCTTCCATCAATAAATTGAACTTCAATTGAAAATTGTACGTAATAAATATTACAACAATTAAATTATATGATTTCAAGAATTAAATCAACTTCAATTGAAGACACTACATAATAAGTATTACTACAATTGAATCATACGCTTTTTGTTTATTCGTGCTGTTCAATAAATATCATTTCAAATCTGACAATAAGACAGAGTTGAACGTAAGCCAATTATGCAGCACTATGTAATTATATGCTGTTCATACTAGATGCTTTCACAATTAAATGCTATGATTATTTTACGTTCGCTATCCAGCGACTTACTATGTCCTTTGAAATATGAAATGGAGATTGTAAGAAAGTCGTAAATGCAATATGTTTCATTTGAATGTTTTTACTAATTGAAGTTGCAAGATGACGAACGTGTTCAACCGTCTTTTCAAGTGACAAGCGTTTGAAGAGTTGCACGTTTTGTGCAACCATTAGTACCTTTTTCACTAATGCAGCAACTAGTACAGGTATTACAGGTTTACTATAACTGTCTGACAAAGCAATTTTCATACCTCATAGTAACTTCGAAACATATAAAAAATTTGCTAACTTTACAAAATATAAAATTAATAAAAACTGTACGCTTGAATAAATGGATTCTATGTTTCATACATTACATAAATTATGGAAGAAAAGAAAATTTCACTGCGATTTCTATTTGCATATTTGTACTTCTTTTCAAGTTATATAAAACATAACTAGTTAACATAATATTATAGCTATATAAAACATTAATTAACAAACAACACGTTTATTCTGCTATTCACATTCCAAATTAATTATAATTACTGATTCGATGGATGAACTAATTGTTTACTCATTGGGTCAGAGAAACAATTAAATTGCCCTGTGATTTTGCTTCCACGAACTTGCTTTTAAGTAAAATATGAATTAAAAAACAACTCCAATTGTAATGATTGATTCAATGCTTGAAATTTATTCGGTATAATTTTGTTCACCATTGTACATTGTATTTGTACGCAATATTTTTATAGTTCCAGTTCTTAGTCTATGAAGTGTAATGATCAAGAACCTTACATACAATTATATTATGTATGAACACGATTCAAAGCCAAACAAATTGAATCGAATAAATGTTAATCTTGTTAAAAAATGTTCTATAATTCACATGATTTATTAATAAGAACAATTTTTACTCTAGAACATTTCAGGCTTCAAAAGGTTTAGGATCAGTTTGACCAATTTCAACCTACCGTATATGGTACAGTTCATTAACAAATACACTGACGTATTCGATAAAGTTTAATATTACCGAATTACGTTTGGGTTTAGTAAGAAGTATAAACAATATTATATATAAAAATATATTGAATACAGAAAACCTTAAATCAGTGATTCCTACCATAAAAATTATTATTGAATTAGATCCACGTTTGAATGAGTTCAGTACGGGTTATTCTACGTTAAATAAAAGAAAGTGTTGACAAATTTACTTTTTCTGTTCATGATATATTTGTTTCTAATCTAATATACTGTTTTATTCATTAAATACAACGTCTTTCTGTCATCAAGTTAAGAAACTAGTCCATTAGTTATAAGTATTACTATTAGTCTATTTTTATCCAACAAAAATTAACACTATACCTACCGAGCCAGTGTAATGTGTGTATAAGTAACTGGTTGCCTTATAAAAATTACAAGATTGGATTCATTTAGACCTTGGGCGGTTGGTATTATAATATGTATTCTACTAAATATATTTATATAATCATATCTCACGAAAACATGTTTGTAATTACAATATTACAAAATAAAAAAAATGGAACCGGTCATTTTGACCGGTAACGGTATGTTTAGTGTTAAATTGATTTCTCAAATTCCACAATTCACAAAAGAACTATAAATTCATTCTATACTTGATGACCAAGAGCTTACACCGAAAACGATCTTGGCAACAAGAACTACCAACAAAATCACGCAAACCACAAATTTCCCTCCGAATTCTATTCTCGTTAAGAATGAAATCCACATCCGTTCCGCCAAACCCGAACCCTATTGCCCACATAATCCATTCGCAAGAAACCTGCGCGCCACCCAACACCATTTCCGCCTTTCGATTTTCCGACTTCCCGTCCTCGGTAAGAAAACTCGAAGCGGGAAAGCGATCGACGAACCTAAACGACTCGGCGCGCGATCTAGACTAAATCATCGACGTCCCGGTAATGGATTTCCGGTTGGCTGGCAGCCGATTATTACCGATCAGATTGATGCGCCTCCGCGGCATGGTATCGTTATCGCTTGGGATCGGCACACGCGATTGCCGGTCTCGGTCCAGGATCATAATGATGAATTAGATCTCGCGAGGAACGAGACGAGTACGAGACTGCGAGACGAGACGCGGCTGCATCCATCCCGGATGCCGATCTTAGAAATCGTTCCTGTGCGGTTTCCGACGATCGTTGAATTCCACGATCTGTCCATCGACCTCTGATCCCGCGGCCGACGACGCATGAACGGGAAAAATCCCGGTACACGGCTTCACCTAACCCCAGACCTCTGCACCGTTGCCATCGCGGATACCGGTCCGGCGCCGATAAAAACGCGTCATTATATCACGAGCCAGATTACAGTAGTGCTCGCTTAAAATCGATTGAATCTGCAACACTTAACCCTTAGCACTCGAATGGCGACTCAGAGGCGCCACTGCAAATTGCTACACCATTATTCAGAATACTGTTTATATGTAATAAATTACTAAACATTTAAATATTGTATGAGGTATTATATCAGTTTCGTACGCATATAATTGTGGGATTAGAATCGGGTGAAATAAGAGACTTCCGATATAATAAAAAGAAACCCAAAAGAAGATGTATATTTAACAAATAGAATTTCCTGTAGTTCTTTATGCATTCATAATTCGACTAACGCTCCTCATTCTCGCACGCATCCACACCGCGGTTGTCCGCTTCTTTTGTTTCATGACGCTCTCCGTCTTTCTCTCGCTCATGCTTCCTCACTCACGCTCTCCGTCTTTCTCTCGCTCACGCTCTCCGTCTTTCTCTCGCTCACGCTCTCTCATTCACGCTGTCTCGCTCGTAGAATTCTCTAGCATACACGCACTCATTCGTCCATCAAATCCTACATAATGAAAAAAATTATGTACAATGGGGAAATATTCTAGGTTAGAAGAAATGATTGGTTTTTTAGTTGAAATAGCTCCGAGTTCAAAGATCTAAATTTTCATCACTCAACCTTACACTTCCTCCACCATTTAAAGTTGCACGAGCTCAGTGGATTATCTCGGTAGACGAGGAAACAGAATAAAACTGCCAGAGGAAGAGAGACAGTCGTAGCTCAAGGAGGTGCCGCGTGAGTAAAAAGTATTCAAGCAATAGAAAAAATTTCAAATCCATTAATTTTTGTCTTACCTATTCGAACGTAGTATTAATGCATTATTGAGATTTTTCTGATTAAAATGAGCCCAAACTCAACATAGATCGGACTAGATTTATAGACTTGATGTAAATGACGTCATTAAATACATACGTGTGATTGCTATATATGAAGTTTTCAAAAGTAGTCCGATCTACGTCGTGTTTGGACTCGTTTTAATCGGGAGAATGTCGACAATCTATTGGCACCGCGTTTGAAAGCGTGAGACAAATATTATTAAATTTGAAAATTTATATTCCGCGTTATTTTTTGCATCAGACTGCGTTTATCTCGCTTTCGCTCATTATGTCTGTTCTCTTACTTTGTCGAGCTATGTAGGAGTCGATTTCTCGAAAAGAGGCGTTACCCTGTAACGAAAGAATTTGACTTCCGGCTCCCGAATTTTGCAAATTTAAGTGATCAGTACTGCAATATAACTGTGGCGCAGTCTACTAAACGTCAAAAGGAAATGATCGAGCAGCCAGATTCAGCCGATACACAAACGAGTCACGTCGGCATTGTTTTTCTTCACGATCGTGTCCACGCTTGACGGTGGAAAACCGATCGACGGAAAGTAAACGTTTTCGATGCCGGTCCGCGGCCACGCCGTGGTCAATCGACAGCCAACACACCTTTCACTTGGTCTAAGTGTCCACCCAGACCCACGGAAAGTGCACCCGGGATTCGTTAAATGCTCGTCGCTGGCCTTGAATCGCAAAGGCGCGATGGGAATACTGAAATCGCGCTTTGCGCCATTTTGTGTGTGGTAGTGAACTTGTAGATCTTCATTTGTGGATTGTGGAGGTGTGTAAAGTGGAATGAAGCAAGTACTTTAATCCTCTGACAGCGGAATGCGGGTCTATTATGACCCGCAGTATCAAAATCGTCATTCAATAAAATGAACAGCTGCTTAAAGAAGCTATTGTTTAAAAAGTTCGTAGATGAAGCAGTGAATGGTCCAAAACATGATCAATTAATAATAGCTCACCAAAATTATAACCGTTTCTTTTATGCAGTGTTTGATTTTGGAAATAATACAAAATGGTTGTATTCAAAGTTTGAGTGTTTATTTCTCGAATGCTTTTCCATAATTGTTATATTATCAGTAGACCGAGGATGTTATGCATTTAGAATGAAAATGAATAGCTGCAATTTGACACGATGTTAAATAGCATGAATATATTAGTTAAAGAGATAAATGTATATACCAAAGAATTTAAATAAATTATGAATTCACTGGTATGAAAATTGAGAAGTTGATAAGATAGAGAATTTATGAAATATTGTAATCGTATTCTAACCTCGTATGACATTACTGAGGATATTATCTGGTAAATCAGTGTCGGTCATAACGAGTGAATAATATGTAACACGTTTGGTCACTCGCCAGATGACTCTTATGGAAATGCATTGACCGACTGTGACAGAATTTACAATAATTTCATAATTACCACGCAAAGTATGCAGCTTGTATACTTCTTATTGTCCCATAAATACTCAGCTTATCATAAAGTTAGCGCAGCAATTAATTAATGCCTTGTGGTGGCTTTTAATGCGACACCTCAGAACGACGACGACGTCCGACTCATTAATATTAATCACGCGGGGTTATAGTCGTTTAAGTGGTTAATACTACTCGCATAAGTATCTGGTATCCGGAGTCTAGAGATATCGCAAGTCGAAACCACGATAGAGAATCGTAGATTTTAAACAAATTCAAGTAGGAATATACATGAAGAAAGTCCATGGTCGCACAGCAAATTGCAATGTACGTCAAAACCAACCGGACGTAAACAAAATTGTATATATAGGTAATTTTATCTCGCAGAAATTCAAATGATCGGTAATGAAACACTATTCTATGTTTTCTCGATGCAACAGATTACTAGAAAAACCAATTTATCGAGCGCATATTACCTAACCTAAACCTAACTCAGACACAGAGGTTATTCGTAATCACATTTTTAAGACACGTCCATTAATTAATTTTCCTTTTTCAGAAACGCTGAATATTTACAATCGACTAATAGCGTGTCCATAATCATGTGTGCCAATGACTAATGCATTTTTAATAAGAAAAACCGATAACGCAAAAAAAGGGAGGAAGAAGAGGTGAAGGATATTAGATATTAATGGATACTACATAAATGTATAATGTAAATGAGTTTTAAAAAATACCTGCTAGATTTCACATATTCTAATCTGTCTGGTAATAATGTTAAGCAGAACATATTCATAATATAAATAATGTAGTGTAGTATTCGTTATAATTCCTCTTGTCAATTTTATGAAAAAATGGTAGTTGGTTACTATATTGAGTTTTACATAAATGGAAATAAGTACTGAATTTTATAAATATATATTGAAACGAATATCGAATTGTATAAACACTGAATTTTCCACAAATGTGAAACTATTTTAAATAATACTGAATCTTACATACACTAATCTGTATGACTTCAATATTAACTGAACAAATTCTCAATGTAATATTCAGTATAATTCCTCCTATAAATTTTCTAAAGAAAATATTAAATATATTGACTACAAAGTATATTACAATTGATCAATACTAAATGGTTTCATATTTATTAAGTACAAATATGGTCTTCATTCGAAAAATAATTTAATAGGAAATAGCTTAAGAAAATACTGAATTTTACGCATGCGAATCTGGCTACAATTAATATTAATAATAGATTTATAATATAATATGTATTATAATTGCGCCCGTCAATTTTCTAATGAAATGCTTTACTGTTTCGAATATAGTCAAATGATTTTACGTTTACAAAGCACAGAAGCGATATTTCTTCACACTAAATCCATAACAAAAAAAACATAAAATTGTTTCCTAATTTTACTGTCCTTAAAATCTATAAAAACATTTGTATAAAAGGTAGTACCGTCTCTGTCAAAAATAAGCATTAGAAACACTTCTATCAAGTACGAATGCAGATAACGTAAACAGCAATTAGGCTCGGTATATCCTTCCTCGATCATTATATTCGTTGACAGAGAAAATGAGCAGTCCTCTGTATTTCTTAAATGCGCCAAGAAGAAATTGAAATAAAAATCTCCAATTTAGTATAATACGGATTGTAACTTCTTCATCACCAACGAAGTACAGAAAACGGAGACGGTTGGTTTTCTAATCGCTCGCAGACTAATTGCATCGAATAACATGAGCGCACGCTTACCGGTGCTGAGGAACAGTATTGTAAATACCGGTGCGTGTATCAGATTGCACTCGTTACACGGCGCACGCTAATTTACTCGGCAAACTAAAGGAGGCAGAAGCCATGTCGTCGCGGGAGTTCACTGACTTTCATAATTCAGGCTACGTTATTGCACAACTAATGATCTCTGCTCTCGCCGAGGAATAACGTTGCCTTAATGCTCGGACATGGTCGGCTAATGCCATTGGTTTGATCGGTGTGCCCGGCGCGGTCATTCGGACTGACGTGATCTATCTGTCAATATTGCCGATCCACAAGTGCAACCAATAGGTTTGTAGCCACGTATCACCCGGGAATCTGTCCTTCACGGTTCGTGGGCGTTCTTGCGCGAAACTGTTACTGCGCGAGACCATTTTTGCTGCGACGCGAATGGTGACGGAACGATTGACAGTCTGGCAAAACATGGGATTTCGGTCGATTTGAATCGGTAGCGACAATCGTCAGAATTTGAGGCGAGATGGTGAATTTTTTATGATAGTGAACGAGACGTTCTATGGTGAATGTTAATTCTCTTTTTGGCTGAACCGTACTTTAGAGGACCAAAAATTTTCGAGTTTCCTGTATGTGATGCTACACATTTTTACGAGAAAATGATAGACGTGTAAGTTTTAGTACACGAAATTCAAGTTTTGGTTATCAGAGTTCAATGATTGAAAAGTTATACACGTGTAAACATGAGTAATTTTAAACGTTTTTGACAGGATAGACCGCCGCCATATTGGATATTCGTTGGGTGGTAGAGGCAGGCTGTTGAGCGCATGCGCTGGATAGGTGGTGGATGTTCGGCGCATCGGCTAAATAGTACTGAGTGGTATAGTCCAAGTTGGTTTGGGGTTAGTTAAAAGTGCTCAACTTTACACGCGTATAACTTCTGAACCAGTGATCTTCTGGCAATAAGACTTTCATTTTCGGTGTTTTCTCGTCGAAATCTATAAGACTGCACGAAAAAAAGTTTTTAAAAATTTGTCCTCCAAAGTACAGTTTAACCCTCTTTTCTAACGATTTTAATTAATAAGTATGTGTGCCACAACAGCTACCCGTTCGAATGAGGACGACGCGGCCCTCTCGGTTAGAATCAAGCATTTTATTTTCATTTTTAATTTAAACTTTATTTCATAAATTGGACATTTGTATCAACGTTTTCTGTACTTGCAATGTGTGATGACTAGACAGCGAATCTCTATGCAAAATAAAAATTTTCTAACTGAATTGCAACAAACTGGAGTGAAATAGAATATTATTTTCTTGTTTAATATGTTTTATAGGCTGAAAATAATATAACAATGTGTTCAAATTCTTCTATTGCTTTAATGTTCTAAATTACACCTACTCATTTTCTTACATTTTTATGTTCACATCTTGCCTTGTTACATTTACATACGTTTGTAAAATTGTTAATGCATATTCAAATTAAATGTAAATTTATGCTTCTGAATTATTAATTTTAGAGTACTCAATATAGTTTCATAAACTAATTGCGGAGTTAGAAGATCGACTAGACGGACTTACAATAAAAAATCTGAAAGCAAAACGTGTAATTCAAGTCTTTCTAAAATTATAAATTAATAAAATTTAATGAGAATGTAAATGCACAAGGTGTGTTCAAATTCTTATGTTATTTTTACTATTCTAAATTACACGTACTCATTTTTATCATAAATGCATAAAATCCGCGGTCCAATGATGACAGTATTGAAAAATTGGTTCCTTTGGACAGTATATAGAAGAAAATGACGAAAACGATATCTAGAAATTATTAACTATGTTTGAATTATAAAATTCAATATAGAAACGTATATTATCTTTATTCGGAAGTGTCATAAATTGCAATAACTGTCACAAATGCAAAAAATCGGTGTACTAGTGATCAGTAGACTGTGAATTTTAATGCAAAATAAAAATTGTCTGGATTAATTATAAGACATATTAGCTACACAGACAATTACTTCTTTTCTTTATTATTTTATAGAGTTGCAAACAATATAGCAGTATTGCAAACAATTCCGCAGTCTAGTCACCGGTGAATAATATGTTATTTTATTCACTGACCATTTCCCGGAAATTAAAAATTACATAAACGACTACACTACACCTGGACCTAAAACAAATGTTTGTTTGATTTGGATTATTTTCCATTCTTGGGAACCGATCGGAGTGGACAGGCCGGAGGTCACTCGTTCGCAAAGCCGATGCGTAACCCGACCTGGCTGTGTCCCACAGGTCGTAGCCTGCTGTTTTTATCTGGCCATATTTCAGGATGATTCCACGCTTAATGCTCCTCCTCGGCGAGTCGTGGCCAACCCTCTTTACGAAGCGGCCACGGTGACAACTTAACCCGAGGATCGGTTGCGACCAGCGTCGCTTTACGAGCGTGTCGAAGCGTCAAGCTGAACCCTGACCGCTTCCACGAGAGCGTTACCATCGACGGAAAGGCGATTTCGACGCTCGTTATCGTCACTTCCGAGATGGCACCGTGGATTCTACTGTTTCCCCAATGGGATAGTCTATCCCCGATACTGTCTCTTAATTGCGTAGGCGAATGGTGTGCAAATCTCACGGAACGGATACGATTAAGCCTCGTGAATGGTTACGCGTTGCCTTACTACGTGAGTTTTGTCTGCAATACACCTTCTACGATTTTTAAAACCAGTTTGTTCTTTTGGTTTGAACGTTCTGGAGAATTTTTATCATTGCCTAGATAGAAGTTTGTGCAATTATATCTGGTTGACCCTGTATCCAATCCTACAGCCTGTAGGTGATGTTAATTTTAACTCTTAACTGGTGTACAGTATTTTATCGTTAACTGCCTCAACCACGGGTCCGGCCGGGGACAGTTATGGGCCAGGTATACTATTCTTTAGGGGTGTGCGGGATCCCGGTCGGGACGGAAATTTTTCTCGGGATCGGGACGGAATCTCAAGAATTTTGGAATCCCGAAAATTCTTGGGATTCCCGAATATATCTGTGATTCCCGACATTTTGAAGTTTCTCCATACTTTCAATAATTTAGCGTTTACTATGCAATGTATACAAGATCTGTCAACTTAGCTAAGCGATCATAAACCTCGAAGAATACAAAAGCTTTTGGATTGCTGATTGATTGAATTGTCAAGAATAACGATACTTTCGGGAATCCCAAATATTATTCTATACCCCGTACATTGTCGGGAATCCCGAACATTCTCGGGGATTATGTTAGAGAAGATGTTATTGGCGCAAGGTTCGATCTCTTATTGGCGCAAAGATCGAACCTTGCGCCAATAACATCTTCTCTAACATAATTCAAAATTCGATCGATAGAAATCACAATTATTCTCGGGAATTCCGGATATTCTCAGGAATCCCGGATATTTTACGAGAATCCCGAACATTTTCGGGAATCTCGCATACCCCTACTATTCTTTGGATTTTGCCGAACGTATAAAAGGACATAGAGGCTCGAGAGGACTCGGTCGGCGAGAAGTGTGAGATAATACGGGTAGAGTATGTCGGTGTGAGACCACTACTAATCCAATGACAAAACTTCTTCATTTTTTATTATGTTTTTATGTTTTTATGGAATTTTCACAAATATGTTTGTGGCATCCCCCATTTTCTGATGAAAATGATACCAAATCTTTCATAATTCTGATAATATTCACTTGTATAATGAACGATGAAAGTTTCGGACGCAAAGAGAGACAGCGTATGGAAAGTATCTAAAATTCAAATTTTTTTGTTCAAGAACTAATACGAATTTTTAAAAAATAAAAGGGACATTCCGTCCTAAAAGGATTTAGTTACTTTTGTGCCACTACTTGCATATCTTATCTATCCAGTCGAGTTTATGTTTCCTGTCAAAACCATTGAATGTATCATTAATAAATATATTGATATTGTACTATATAGAGCTGATAAAGATAAAGAAATGATAAATTCTTGACTCCGCTTTCGAATTATAGTTTTCTTCAAAAATCAAACAGTTCCCGTGCATAGTATCGTTTTTCTAATGACCAACAGGTTTCTAAATGACCACATTCTTCAGCATTTTTCACGCCACTTGTCCAAGAGATATTTTTTTCCATGGAGAATTATTCACAAGCCTTAGAGCGAAAATACATAGAACGACATCAATAAAATTTCACACCCTATTAAACTTTTTATCGCTATCCTTGATGCATGAAATCTAGCTTTATCTTGTAACCAGACCGGTCTCCAATTCATTAATGCAAACTCTTTTTTTCAGATAATTTAGAATCCATACGTTCAGAGCCTGTCTATCCTCCTTAATATAGTATCAATCATTTTCTATTTATGAGTTAAATATTACTGAATTACATATTCGTGTCATAATGCTCGAACCATATATGTACCTGCAGATATGATTGAGATAATCGAGAACCCATCGGGTTTGATAGTTCTTGTTTTCGTAACGCTATTATAAGGAATAATAAGCACTTTCTTCTCTTTTTAATTTGCTATTAACTCATATTTCATTTTCTGGGTTCGATAATACTTACAGCCACTTACAAGACACTTGTTATCAATTCTTATTGTGCAAGATCGATAAAGTTCAAGTGTAAGGAAAAAATATTTAAAGAACATGTACATACACGATTTTAATAGATTCAACGATCATATGAATTTTTATAAAAACACTGGAAAATTTCATGTTTATTATCCTTGTACTTTCCTCAGGATGAAAATTCACTAATTTGATGTTTCTAGAAATTTTAAAATTTCATGTTTCTCTATTTGTGTTGTAAATTGTGTTCATTCAAAATGTGACACTGTAGTCATTGTACAAAATCATGTACAAATAATGTACACAAATAAGGGTTTATTTCATGATTGTATTGTAACTATAAATCAATCTAGAGCAAGGGTGGCCAACCTTTTGCATACCATACGCCAATTTTTTGACAGACGAGTTCATATGCGCGAGTTATTGTATAACTCGAGTACTTTTTCTACCGTCTTACGTACATCGTTAGGGATTGGTAATAAAGATGAGGATAGCATCTGCTTCGCTTAGGGCTCACTCACAAGGAGAAGACGCGGTCATGGAGTCTTAGATATTCTCGATACTTTGCATATTGGTAGATTTTGTTCTCCTGTTCATGAAAATGTAGCATTATAGGCGGCGATACTCAAAAACTTTTGAGATACGTTAAGATTGACGAAGTTAGTGTTTGTTTCATATTATGTTCCTTTTCAATAAAATTTTCGTATTTTGTTTCCTATAGATATTATGAGTGTATTTTTCATGTGCAAAATACAATCACGCCGTTTTCCACTTGACAAAAACTTCAACCAAAACTGTACTTAGATGTAAAAAAACATCGGTGACCTTGAAATTTCATTAAAAAACACGACAAAAAAATTTTTTCTTTACCACTATATTTGCTCCATGCAATAGTGTCACTTCGTCCTCTGAAGTTTTCTGATAGGACTGTAAATACGACAGATATTTAGGTATTCCCATTTATGTTGGACACCCTGTATAATAACTCAGTATATAAATATATAAATATGTAAGTAATATATAAAAAATCCAGACCTAACCCAGACCTACTCCGACCACTTTTCGAGATGTTAAAACTTTTTTGCGAATATCTCGGAAACTAAAGCTGAGCGGCGGTAACATGTATAGGAAAAAGTTGTTCAGAATGATGACCTTGACAACATATTTTAACGTCATCAAAATCGGTGAGGAAGCCCCTAATGTAAATAATTACCAAAGTAATCAACATTATGGCCTTATAAAAATGAGAATTCTAGATTCGTTTTAATTTTGCACGATCTCAACCGCAATAAGTATCCAAATATAAAAATTTTCTCAATCGTTTCCAATGAATTCATGCCTACAATTTCAATAGTTACTAAATGGTACTAAAGTAATGCTAAGACACATAGCTACATTTAATGAGTCCTTTGCAAAGGGGTTCCTTACCCAAAATGAAAGAAAATGAACTCAATGCCGCACAGGTGGGCAAAGTAAATGAGGATCAGCTTTTAAAAATTCTTGCAACTTGGAGATGTAAAATACGAAGCAGGCAATCCCCAAGTAATTCACTCGCGAAATTAGTTGTCACCCCGTGGCCGTCGTCGCTTTTCTCGATGGCAGCGGCGATTGCAGAGGGTTCCGAGGCCTCGGTGGCCTCTGGAAACCGAAAGCTGAGGATTATTTGCGCAGCTTTAGGCCTCTCCGCATAAAATCGCTCCATTTCCGTGGCTCGGGCAAGGTCAAGCCCGTTTCCATCGAGAGCGGAATAACACTCAGCGGGTATACGCAGGGCTATTCGCGAGCGAAGATACGGAACGAGCGTGTAAACGTCGCGTATTTCACGCCAATGAAAACCGTACGGATCATTACCGGCGATCCCGGGTCCGACGAGGAAATTCTCGGTTGCGGTCGTTACGTATATAGTAGGCAACGTTACGGTCACACTGGACCACTGTAAAACACGAGAAACCCAAATGAGACCTCAACGGAGAATGAGGAACGGCCCTGGCGAAAGTAGCGATCTCGCTCGAGGACGGTCGCGAAGTCCAGGAAATCTTTATAGGATAGAGTTGTCAACATCTTTATGGTATCCCTGTACCTACACTTGCTCACAAGTTAGCGGTAAAGATTTTTACAGCGACGCGGTGTGACGTAAGAATTTTCATAAAGTAGAGAATTTTCATAAGAGACGGTCATCTTGTACGGTATACGTGTGTATGCTCGTTACATTCCGTATGCTTGTTGTATATTTTAAGAATAAAAATTAATTGACACGGCATAGCGACGTTTCAGAAGTTCCGGAAATATTTATAGAACGAAGTTATCAACATTTTATCATAACATTCTTTTGACACGTCTGTAACAAGATTTGCTTATGAGGTAGTCGTGATGATTTCTGCAGCATTACTGTGACGTAAGAATGTTCATAAAAGTTGTTCATTTTGTGTGTTACCGTGTGGCTGCTTGTTACGCTGTACTTGTTATATACAGGGTGTTTCGTAAGTGGTGAGCAAAACATTAGAAATAGATTCCTAATAATTGGAGAAGAAAAAAATGTTATATCAACATAGGTCCGGAAAAGATTAGTTTCTGAGTTACTAAAGTTATTGTGCCACAATTCTCGTCACGTCGTCTTAATGGCCCGTTTAAAGGCATCAACGATGTTTTTGAAGTAATCGCCGGTATATGTTTACGTTATCGAGGTGTAGTATTCTTGTTTACAATTTATACTGTATTTCATGTATATCTGAACACGTTACCGCAAACAACGGGCTGAGGCCAGTGATGCCAGAAACAACCAAAACTAGTTGTATTTTTCTCTCCTCCTTTTCCCCTTCCACTATCCCATTCCACTACCATGAGCACACTCCAAGGTCCCCCGTAAGACCGTAGACTGGTCACGTGACGTGCCGCGCAACGTGTTACATATTACTCTGGTCATCAGAGAGGTGGTAAACCGTATTCCCCTCTATTTAACCGATCTGGCGACACTGGCTAAGGTTTGTATTGGGACAAGTGGCGGACATATTGTACATTTCTAACTAATCATTTCCGGATCCATGTTAATATACTATTTTTGTCTTCTCTAATCATTAGGAATCTATTCCTAAAGTTTTGCCTACCAATTACGAAACAACCTGTATTTTAGGAATAAAAATGAAGTGGCACAGTGTAAGGACGTTTCCAATATCGAGGAAATTTTTATAAGATGGAGTTGTTGACATTTTTATGGAATTTCTATGACTTGCTTATAATGTACTGGGGAAGAATTTTGCAGCATTGCTGTGATGTACGAACTTTCATAAAGTAATGTACATGTGTTCGCATGTTATGTTCTGCATACTTGTATATTTTATGAATTAAAATGAAATGTCACTTAACGCAGGCGTTTTCGAAGTCGAGGAAATCTTTGCAGGATAAAGTTGTCAACATTTTTATGATATCGATGTGACAACAATTGTTCCATATTTATGAATAAAAATAAAGTGGCAGAGCGTAAAGACGTTTCCAATATCGAGGAAATTTTTAGAGGACAGAGTTAAAATTATGGAAGACTATCTACTGCACTTTTCGCATATCTTTATTCCTTATGCATGTGTTCAGCGTTTACTTTTACATTTTTACGTTCACATCTTGCCTTGTTACTTTTACATACGTTTGTAAAATTGTTAAATTTCAAAACAATTGCAATAATCGTAAATTAAAAATATTAGAACCCGTCATTTTGATGGATCCCGTAAATCTAGTGTTAAACATCTATGTGAGGTTGTTAAAAACTATCATTACTCCTTCATTAATTCATCAAAATTAAAAATAAACCTCCCTCGCTCTGTCAAACACGACTTCAAACTAGTTCAAACCATCAAAAACTCGGCCAGGAAAATGTATTAAAAAGATAAACAACATTTTTACGTGTTTGAAATATGATGGATATGATATCATCGAGTATAAAACCATTAATAGCATCAACAACTTCTTTAATCTTCATTGTCTACATTCAATTTATATTAGCACAAATCTCCTCAGTCCAATCACCAAAAACTCCCATTATTTGTGCATTAACGTAACAAACTGAAAATCGAACCTCCTCAAACCCCTGAAAAACAATATCAAACCATCGAATCAAGCCCGAACCTCAAGGGATCAAGGTCGTGCCCATAACGTCGTTGAATAAATCAGATGATCGCACAAAAGGGTTACAAGTATTTCACAAAAAACCGGTCCGACTGTTCGTGGCTCGATTCCGGTGGGGTCTCGGTGTGACTTGCTTCTGGGTCGTCCCTTTCGGCAACATAATTGTTTCGATGGGACAACCGAGCGTACACGAAACCCCATGGACCGATCCCCTTTGTTCGCTCGAGGTGGTTTCTCCGTGAGTCCCGGAAGTCCGCGGAGTCACGTCGTTAATAAAGGGCCGTGGGCTCGCGAGGGGCGCCACTATGAGCTCTCTTTAGCCAAAGATACGTGACGTTTATGGCGGAGGACGGTATCGTAAAGGCATGCCTCTCCCTGACGTCTCTTTCTACCTTTTTCGTTCCTCGGCCGCGTCGCGTCGCGCCGCTGCGATTCGGTGGGCGTAAACGTAACGCTGCTTCCTCCTCGATTTCTTCTTCTGTCCTGGCGCAGAGCTCGTTCTCTTTTATCGCGTTGCTCCTTTTCTGGACTCCACTTTAATCTCTCTGCGATTCGTTCCTTTTCGTTTACCTCGGGCACTCGTTCTCGTTCTTCCTCCCTTCCCACCCCCGTGGACCCCGATCGCCGCGGACTCTTCGTTGATTCGAGCCCCACCCTTCTTAGCGTCTCTCTGTAATGTCACTTAACCCTTTCCGCTTGTACGGCGAGGCACACTCGATTATGCACCAGTGATTACTGTAATGTCACGATATATGTACTGTGGCCCACGAAAATATTCGAACGCCCTTTAAATCAGAATAATTTCTTTAAAACTGTACATGCGGTGAATGAAGAGAAACGTATAGAATTGCACTTTGCAACTGCATTGGCGCAATTCCGTGAAAAGCCACATTGCACGATAATACGAGATTGTTAAACCATGCAAAACCTTTCTCAAAAATTTGTTTCTACCTTCAATATGAACTGAATTTTCAATAAGAATTCGGATAATCGAGGTTCTACTGGATCGTCAATTGGAAGAGAAACTATACTCCGAATTAAGTCATGTTTGGTCTCTTTTTAATCAGAAAAATATGCCGAATATGTTGGTAAACGTTTCATAAAATATTAATTGAAAACTAAAGCTGAAGTTGAGCATGTGAATTCAATTAGAACATAATATGTTGCCAAACAGAGGAACTTTGAATAAAAAATGTGGAAGACGGTGACGATTTCAGTGACGAATCAGTTTTCAATGTATAATATTCTTTGCTCAATTTCAATGTACTAGATGCTTTCAAATTAGAGTAGATAAATTCTGAATTAACGTGTTCTTCATCAATTCATTAGTCTTATAAATATTATGTTACATATAATAATTACAATTCACTAGTTGTTCTAATTGTAAGAATTTTATGAATTTTCTGTCAATTATTTATGTACAGGCTGTTTCAAACGTAACACATTTTCTGCAACCTTTAATCTATGTATAAACTCTTCACGCTAAAATTCCTTTCGTTCATTGATTAATTTCAATTCGCCAATAATTTTAATAGTAAAATTAGAATACTCTCTATTAATTTTCGATGTATGTACAGACCGTTCCAAAAATAGTTCGTTTTTCGAAGTATCTCTCATTCTTTCTTACAAAAATTGATCATAACCTATCTGCAGTGGATTCGACAACAGTCTAGTAAAGATTTATTTTTCTGTTTTTGTAGTTTTAGTAAAACAATTTGTAAAAATAGAAACCTAATGAGTAAACGCACACTAATACACACTTTCACATATAGATTCAAAGTCGCTCATTGAGATATTGTTTCCTATGCTACTGGCCACCGTAAATGAAAAAACTAATGCATAGTAGTATAGTAAAGCATTTTCAGGATTTCTTTTAACATTATATAAGAACTAACAACTTTACGCCGCTAAAGACTAAAGCAAAGGTAAAAACAAATTTGTTCGAAGTCGGTAAACCGGATTCTCCTTTTAGTTCTACTGCGCCCAGCATCTCTTCCACCTTTTCTCGCGAAACACGCCGATGTACCTTTTAATCGCCCTCTTTATTGGCACCGGGATCCTTTTGCCTTATGCGTTTCATTACCTTGTGCTTCCGTCATTCCTCTTTACTTGTTTCTGATTAGCGTTATGGTCTCGGCCTTGTTTCTCAATTCCTCGTGGCCGCTGTTTTTGCCGATGCCACAGGATGCGCGTTGGCATTCGATGCACCGAAATCGATATTTATTGCCAAGGAAATGAGAAACGCGGGATCGTGTGTGTACGCCCAGTTCGTTGTCTGTTTGATTTCACAGTCATTATATTTCTTTTGGTCACGGTTCTTTAGGCAAATTCTCATTTTCTGTAAGTGTTTCATAAAAACCGGAATAAACGATGCTCTCGTCTCGCGGCTGAAGGAACTTCTTGTTCAACCTCGTTCGTGTGTTTCTTGTGTCTTACAGGTTTGCACGCTCAGACAATCGTTTATACAGTGGCTCACGAAAGTATTCGAACGCTCTTTAAATCAGAATAATTTGTTTAAAATTGCATCAAACGACTTTGATATTTCTTAACAATTAGAAGCATTGATTTACTAAATGGCGTGCAAAAACGATTTTGATGAAATTACTGTTCGTAAGAATTACATGGTAAAATAAAAAAGGCACTTTTTTAAAGGATGGTGTATACTAAGATTTGGATACTCTAAAAATATTATACAAAATATGCAGAAAATTAATACTGCAGATTTTATGCATTTATATTACATGAATTTAAAAATACTGCTACAGTTTTTAATCGATAAAAGTCGCAACCACGGGTCCGGCCAGCGACACTTCGTGTTCAAGTATACTATTCTTTGACTTGTGCCGAACGTAGAAAAGGACAGCGAAGCTCGAATGGCCTCGGTCACCGAAAAGTGTAACATAATACGGGTCGAGTATGTCGGTGTGAAAACAACACCTAACCCAGTGACCAAATTTCTTTATTATTATTATTTTTGTATGGACCTATCACCAACATATTCGTGGCATTTTTCTAATGAAAATGATACCAAATAAGATATAATTGCGATAATATTTACTTGTGTAATGGACGATGAAAGTTTCGGCAAATTATTGTAAGTATGATCCGAATTATATCGTGTTTGGTATTATTTTAATCAGAAAAATGCCACAAATATATTGGTGAAAGTCTCATTAAAAAATAAGTAATAATAAAAAAGTTTTTTTATTGGCATTACACTGTGAAGACACGCGTTTGAACTACGCCGGCCACCGCGACTCTCCGCGTCTCTTTCGTTCTCTTACGCTGTTCTATTACACAAGTAAATATCATTACAATTATATCTTATTTGGTATCATTTTCATTAGAAAAATGCCACGAATAAGTTGGTGAAAGTTCCATAAAAAAATAATAAAAAATAAAGAAGGTTTGTCATTGGATTAGTAGTGGTCTCACCGATATACTCGACCCGTATTATGTTACACTTCTCGGTGACCGAGGCCTCTCGAGCTTCACGGTCCCTCACGGGGTATACCCCGCGGAAGTGGGGATTGTTTTGCGACACTTCTTGTTCAGAATTTGGCGACACTTATCTAGTAAATACTATATTATTTTCAATTCATTAAAATTCTTAAGAGAAGAAATACGTTTCCATCTAACTTCTATTTATTACAATTCACTAAAAAAATTTTGTCTTCTGCATCTCAATTCAAAGTCCATTAATGAACGAAGAAGGAACTCATGATGACAGAAAATATAGTATCTACTGTTCGTCCGTCAGATGATGACTAGTTAAAGAATTGGTCTCACTCTAACCTGGCACCCCTACCATCGCACGCATTATCGTTATTGGCTGAAGACGATGACGAGGAACGATAATGGGTCACACAACAGCCGAGTGGAATAGTGTGATCCTACAGCGTCAGCGTAGTCTCTCAAGCCTGTGATGCCTTGATCCATTTCACTCAGTCTCGATACGACCGCTGTCATTTTTCGTGATCGTCATAGGCCGTTAGCAACAATGCGTGCGATGGTAGGGGAGACAGGATAAAGTGAGAGCTTAAACACTTTGTCTAGCTATCATCTGGCGGACGCACAGTACGCATCTATTTGGAACAGTTAATGAGCACCACAGTTATCCCAACTACTTAATTGTAACATGATTGGTGAGTACAATGAACAGACTGCAGAAAAATTGCCTTCGTTAATTGCAAGACACACAAACTACATAGACATGTATTTAATTTATTGATAATTACAATCAGATGAAAAAATTAATTGTGCATATCTGTTAATAACCAAACTTTTTTTTCCACTCATTTTTTAGTATTGAGCATTAGGGAACATTATTCCAGCCAATCGGTAAATAGAATTAAGAACGCGATTCATTCGTCTTTTCAGCATTTGAAAATTCGATCGAAAGATCGTGAACTGTGTTATTCCAAAATTGTATTTTACCTAATAAAATGGTACAGTTATTAGATTACAAATTTGATGCACTTTTGACAAAAATGAGTGCGTACAATTTCAATCAGCAAAAAAGTTAAAAGAATATTTAAAGATACTATTGTATTATTTTCAACTGGTTAAGAAGATTAAGGAATGAAATGAATGTCCGATTGTATGAATATTTATTCCGTATAAAAACACGCAGTCTAATCTCCATAATTATGTTCATTCACTAGAGACGTCATCCTATACAATTTTATTGTTGTACCAGGAAATAAGTAAAGACAACAATTTTCTAATCGTTGCAGCCACAAAGAAAATAACACCACAAGAGATATTGATTGATAAGCTTCCGCAGCACTGTACCGTACCAAGAATAAACTGAAAAGCCTCGAAATCCCAAAACAGCGTCAATCAGCCACGTAAACAGCTGAACGAAGCCGCTCAGCCAATAAAAGTGCAAGTGCTTCGGCGATAAGGAGATCGAGAGGGGCAGAGCAGAGTTGTAGCACGATCGCGCAGCAAAAAGAAAAGGGAAAAGAAAAGAACTGGAGGAGAAAGGGTGCACTTAAGGCTGGCCGTGTATCAATGTCTGAATCACGGTATTGGTAGCCGGGCCGGCTGAACCGGAAAAGGGCAGAAAAAGCCTGATACCGGGACGGCGCCACCTTACGCTCCCGTCTCTTAATTTAGACGCCGCCCCGTGAAAATATTCTCTCCCTCAACCCCCGTTCCTGGTCTTCTACGGGGCCCCGGGACCATGGTGAGGAACGTTGGTTATTGCACCGTCGACTATAGAAACGCCGTAAACACGTCGCGGCCGCCGGAGACGGGATAAAACGTCGGTTTTATGCGAAGGCGTTACCGGCCGAGGGAGATTCCCCTTCGTGATAGAGACATGTTTTCAGGTATTACCCGGCCGTGGACAGGTACGGGCTCTTAGAGCGGCGTTACGACCGCCTTGGAACGCAAGCTCGCTCTTAATCGGAAGACACAACCGGGGCTGGGCCCCTCTTCGGGCCCCTCTTCTGTGTGCCCCCTTTGCCCCCTTCGGGAAGCTGTTTCCTCCGAGAAATCGTTGGACACCGTTTTTACGTCGATATTTCGGATTGCCGAGGTCCTCGGACGATCGCGTTATACTGTCGAACAGGATGCAAGCAGCAGCCTCGACGCACCAGTCCTCGCGCTTATAATCGGATTAGGGTTGATTGTATGCGGCCATGCCTGGTTGGTTGGTTGGTTGCACGAGACTTTCGACTTCTGGGGGCGGTGCTACGCAAACGACTTGTGGGATTTGCGGCGACGTTGGTTGGTTTAATGCTTTGTTTAATGACGTGATGAAAAAAAGAGGTAATTTGATTTTGGACAGTGGGGCGGGGGATGTTGGTCTGGGTTTTATAGTTGCGGTGAGTCGGTTCGAGACCAGAGCTCGGTAAAATTTTGGACAAAAAATATTTCTACTCGTTGTTCCGCAATTGAAATAAAATACTGTTTGAAATAAACGGTAAAGTTTCTCATAATAAAATATTTTTATTTATTTAATTTAATCATAACTATTTTAGGTTGTAGTGGTGAAAATGTTATTGAGACAATTTAGTTGGTAATTATTACTGCAGATCTGCTCAATCGCTTCCTTTAAAAACTGCTTACAATGAGTTACTCTAATGTTATTCTTAATCATGATTTCTTTTCTACTTTGTGATTTTGCTCGCTATTAATAATCTACCCAATAGAAACTTATTAATAATCATTTGAAACACTATGCTATATTAAAAAGAACTTTCCAATTATTCTTTTAAAGAGTTATAAAAGAAACTATTATTTTCTATCACTCATGGTGACTTATTGGTGCTCGATTAAAATTTCTATTATTATTAAGGAATGGACGAAAATTAATCCATAGTTATCACTTATAGACTTTTGAGAGTATTGAATAATTCCCTGTAGATAATGTGTTTACCCTTAGCACTCGAATGGCGACTCTGAGGCGCCGCTACAAATTGTTACACCATTATTCAGAATATTGTTTACATGATTAAATTTGTTTATATGTAATAAATTGCTAAACATTTAAATATTATATGAGGTACTATATCAGTTTCGTACGCATATAATGAAAAAAATTATGTACAATGGAAATATTCTAGGTTAGAAGAAATGTTTGATTTTTTAGTTGAAATAGCTCCGAGTGCAAAGGGTTAAGCGATCACGCTTACCATGTGATGACGGAATGCAAGAAATGAGTTTCGCTTGCAAGTGTCGTGATTCCTCTAGGGCAGTGGTTCTCAACCTTTTTGAAGTCAGGGAACACTTTTGATTATATGAAAAATTTGCGGAACACCAAAAGCAATGATCCGAAAAATAAACAAAAACGTCCCGCGTAGAAATAAATAGATTCTATATCATAAAAATCATTGTAAAAAAATTCGGCTTTCATAATTTCGCGGAACACTTGCAAGAAGCTCGCGGAACGCCGGATAGGAACCAGTGCTCTAGGATCTAATGTATTAATCAATAAAAGATCAAGTTTTTATGATGATTGTTCTCAGAAAACAATTCCTTTAGGTGATAGTTTACACCCGGAAGCATGAAGGAACAATCATCATAATATACTGAGCTGTGAAAGCTGCGAACAACTTAACTTTTTGTTCGATTCAGCTCTGGAAAATGATTACGATACTTTTAACTCATAGCCTGTAGATACTGTATGAAATTTCGAAAATTTTTAGTGACGTGCAACGTACTCGTATTCTATGAAGGAAGCCACAAAGATAGATCATAAACATTTAATCCTTCTTCGAATACGAACAATTAGTCTTAAATGGCGGATTTTATGCTTTTGTAGGGAAAATAAATAGGCGAGACACGAAACAGTAAAAACAACAGATCAGGTTGAGAATAGTGTTATGTTAACACTAATACTATGAAAAAGCATTCATGACACATTATTAGATAAATTTCCCTATTCAAGCTTATACTATAATACAAATTATGCAAATATAGGCATACAAATTATGCCTCTAAAGGCAACACACACCAGCCACACAAATTCAATTTTATTTCGCATTTAGCATTGAATGATAATATTATCTAAAAGAAAACAGAAATATCTAATCTGATTAACTAATGCCTGCAATTGCTCTAAAGTTAATAATAAATCGATTCGATTTCACATGTAGCATTAAAAGATGATAAATACGAAAGAAGAACAAAAATATTTCTGCTGACTGACGTTGTAAAATTGACAGCGTTGCAAAATTGTGTGTTTGAGCCGGGTTGCTTTCAAACCTTTCTTATTAGTAGCCAAATCGAAACCAAATAGAAAATTCTGTCTTTCTTTAACTCCAGATTTACGAAACCCGTCGAAATGACGGATTCTAAATTCTATAATTTACAATTATTGAGCGTGCAAAAATGCATTCGCAATTATTTAATACATTTATTTCTTTAAGCACATATCGCAATAAAAATCGCTAAAAATCTAAATAACTACATTCTTGATATTTTAATAAAGCAATGTAGAATAGTCACTTTTTATGTTCTGAAAAAATAATGTTAATACTTTGCATAGATTGAAAATAGTGTATCAACATGCTTTAATCTTTTTAATCTTCTCACTATTTTGAATTTCATCTACCAAATGTTGTCATAAATGCATAAAATCCGCTGTCTAATTATTAGGTAGTTCTAAAAATTGAACTAGATATTTTTCAATTGTGGTACAATGTGGAGTGCAGAGTACAATTTTTCGCCATATTGCCCGAGTCAGAAGGTTCCAGGGAAAATCGTTTAGATCTGCTGAAATCGGCTAACCGCAATGGACGCTCCGCCGTCCATGTTTATGCAGAGTCTCGCCGGTCGCTTTTTTTCGCCGACGGCGCTAAAAATCGAAAGCTGAATGCGCGAGGGAAACAAAAACACAGGTGCGTGCATACTTGTCGGGTGAGAGACGATCGGGTGGATCCGTGACTTTGAGCATATTTAGCCGTCGGGTTGGCACGTCTGCCTACCAACTACGCACGAAGACGCGGAGTGTCGTAGCTGGCGTGTCGGTATGACAACCCAGACAACACGTCCACGGAATACGAAAACGTTGTCCTTCTTGCGAACGGCCAACAGAAACTCCACCGTTGTCATTCACCGTTTTCTTTCACCGTGTGAATCGAATCTTTTGAACGGTTCAAACTGTATGCGGAGAAATTCAATCGAACAATGCACTGTTAATTTTTGGTCACTGACCGTTACAAAAACCCAGAGCCTTCTCCTGCTTCGCCGAACTACGAGTCCTTTTAAAATTATTTTCAATCTTTTACCAATTTTTGTTTTCTTGTTATTCCAACAAAAAGGTTAGGATACAATCCTACAATACTGTACAGACAATTCAGAAGCCTAATCAGGTGGACATACATGTTTGGAGCAATTGCTTAGAGCAGTTACTAATTTACAATGCTCAGACTAAATCTATACTAATTTATACACTAAATTGTGCTGAATATCGCATTTATATGTATATGAATCATAGGTATACGAATAATAAATAATTCTGATATCAAAAGTTCGGATAATCAGGAATCTACTGTGCTTATGTCAATGTGTTGTTAATCATTGATACCTATTAATTTTCAATATATAATATCCTTGAAAAACTTTTCCCATTCCTTGCTCAATTTCAATGTACTAGATGCTTTCAAATTAGAGTAGGTAAATTCTGAATTAACGTGTTCTTCATCAATTCATCAGTCTTGTAAATATTATATTACATATAATAATTACAATTCACTAGTTGGTCTAAATGTAAGAATTTTCTGTCAATTATTTATGTACAGGCTGTTTCAAACGTAACACATTTTCTGCAACCTTTAATCTATGTATAAACTCTTTACGCTAAAATTCCTTTCGTTCATTGATTAATTTCAATTCATTAATAATTTTAATAGTAAAATTTGAATACTCTCTATCAATTTTCGATGTATGTACAGACCGTTTCAAAAATAGTTCGTTTCTCGAAGTATTTCTCATTCTTTATTGCAAAAATTGATCATAACCTATCTATAGTGGTTTCGACAATAGTCTAGTAAAGATTTATTTTTCTGTTTTTGTTATTTTAGTAATACAATTTGTAAAAATCGAAACCTAATGAGTAAACGCACACTAATATACACTTTCACATATAGATTCAAAGTCGCTCATTGAAATATTGTTTCCTATGCTACTGATCTCCGTAAATGAGAAACTAATATGAAAAACATAGTAGTGTAGTAAAGCTTTTTAAAATCTATTCCTTGTATCTTGTTAAATATTTCAAAGTTAAACATAAATTACAATTTTTAAAATACATTTTAGGTAATACAATTTCACACATTAAATACTGGAACTAGTATTTACTTGTAATGAAATGACTTACAAAACAGAAATATAAAAGAATTTCAACATTTTTATGTCATCGAAGACGTAGAATGTATTTTCATTCCCAGAAACAAGTGTCAAGTGATTCAACTTTGTTACTATATTTTACATGCTAATAACAGCAAGGAATGGAATGTTACATAAGCGGAGATGCGGAAATGATTCTAATGAAATGTTGCAACGAAAATACTGCATACGTAGATAACACTAAAAATATACCTAACATTTCCTTTTGATTATGCACATTCGAGTGCACGTGATAGTTGAAAACTGTTCAAACTTGCACCGATTACTGCTTAGAAATGTAGATTATAGAACTAGTTGCCATGAATGCATTCGACAAAGATTATCGCTGCAATATGTTCAACGTAATAGAACGGGATCGACATTGTTGTCAGTTTCAATATTCCTATAATGATCTTCTCATAAAACGTTTACAGAATCACGTTCAGGTAATTTCTTCCTACATCTTATCACGAACTATAATATTAGAGATTATTATTTAAGTTTGAAACGCTCTTCAACTATATTAGTTAATTTTAAAAATCATTATTCGCTATCTACGAGCTTCCATTAACATTTAAAGTACTTTTAAAGAGGAAAACGATGTGCTTGTTGTAGAAATGAAATTCAATGCAACATGACTATTTTGTATTGATTTTTTGCACACGTGTTTACTATTACTTAGGGTATACGACATATTTTTTTCAAGCAGAAAAACATAAAATTACGTGAGTTGCATTTCTTTGAAAAAGATCATTTTAAAAGAAAAGAGTCATATTAGCTAACAATATTCCAGCGTAATAATTTAAATATAATAATATAAAACAAAAAAATAAAGTAGCATTTTGATTACTATAAATGTAGCTATGATGTGGGCCAACATCAATAAAATATCTTGGTAATTTCAGAAACGGCGACACTTTGATAGTGATGGGTTAATGATGAGTTTCGATGAGTTTCATATTTTACATTTCTTTCACATATGGCGTAGTAAAAAATTAAAATAAATCCTAATTGATTAAAAAGTTTTGTTCGTACAATAGCAATAGATCTCAAAATATTTAAACATTTTCCTAACAATTAAATAAATTATATGGAAATACAGGAATAAGTATAGTTCAAACTTGATTTAAATCGTTTAATTCAATGCTCTTTGTCTTACAAATGTATCTGTACAAATGTTACAAATTGTCGTACAATATTATCAGTTACACACGAGCTCACAATCGACAGAATATAGTGATTGAATATCACGATCACTCGTGTCAGAGATCCCCTTCTTATAGACTGGGGTTTTAGGAAAAAGTGATGGGGTAGGAATGTTCTTGCGAGAAGAGCTGTTACTAAATAAATATATGAGTATATAAAAATAAAAATCGATTGGAAATATTACCTTATAGAGGAAGTAGAAGTCTGAAATATGAATTTTGGATTAGGCGTCGTGCCGTCGATGATGGGCCTGACAAGAATAATTTAGATGCCTTATCAGATGGAAACGCAAGGGTCAGAGGTTAGGTGAAATTTGGATCCGTGAGGAAAAGGGAGTCTTGTTACCGCGTGACTGAGGGCTTGGTAAGATGTTGTAGGGTAGATTGCTCGACAATCCGGACAACGTCGAACATATTTACTTCACGGTTCATTTTAGAGAGTTTTTCGCAACGTAGTTTTCTTTATAAGACTTTTTTCCTTGATAAAGTGGATCCTGAAAATGTTAACGACCTCCAATACGGGAAATATCCACAATTTCCTTCAAAATAATATGCAATTTAAAAAAACCAAATTCCGCAATTAAATAAAAAATGCACATTCTTGTTAATTTTTATTGATAAAATATATTAAAAACACACTCCAGTTTTCAAATTTCAGAAAAAATATTTTGATTTTGATGAGACATTTCTCTAAATTTTTTCGAAAACCGTATATTTTAAGAAAAAAGTAGTATAACATAAAAGACGCAGCTTGTCTAGACCTACACGTTTTGTCTAACATATTTTTCGATGCAGTCAATGATTTAGAAGATATTCGAGAAAAACAATTTTGTGAGAATTTAATTAATTATTTCAATGTTTACGGGCCCGGGGTCACGGTTTCCCATTATCAGATCTAGCTAAAATTTTGCAATGATCGTTTTTTTTATTATTTCAAACAATCCTGTGAGGTGCCACAAACAAAAATTTTGAAGAAAATGTTTTTCTAGAGTAAATGGGAGCCACTCTAATACATTATGTATATTTATGAAAAATCAAATTTTCCAAAGTTCTAAATCAAAATACCTGCTGAACACATTAATCAGTGTAAATCAAAATAAAATCAAAGTAAATTATAACGATTCATTGCTAATGAACAAAACCGAAACAGGACAGTTAAAATTGATCACAGTAAATGAAGCTTCAACCCTTTTCCATTCTAAAAATCCAGATAAAATTCAATTTATTCGTATGTGCCACAATAAAAACTCCTAATTCTAAACACTGGTGGCAGTGACCAACTCAAAAAATTTCGTATCTAATCAATAAAATATTCATGTCCCCCACCACCAGAAAATCGCATTCCACACACGTCCGCTTCACCTCCCCTAGAATTTTCTAAAAATCCCACTAACATTTTTCATACAGCTCGATACCAGGAAGCGATTTTCAAGCTTTTTCTCTGTCAGAATCGTTTCCCGGAGGCCGTCCATTCAATCATCCGATAACGATCTCCGCCCGATTTCCTCGGGCAGTGTGCGCGCGAGATTGGTAAGTGTTTCGCGAAAAATCGGTCGCAGAAGTTCGATCGTCGGACAACGATCTTGCCATTAAGCACGACTTCCGTCGGTGGTCATGGCGGCCGATACGTGGTGTTCGCCGATGAATCGCGAATACGTCCCCGTAAAAATCGTTATCTGACCGTGGCGCTGCGTCATTTGCATTTTCATAGGGCCGCGAGGTGTAGTTCACGGCTCGTTAGATCGGCACCGGGCTACGGGAGCTATCTGCACGCGCTTCGACACATTTCACGCATCTTATTCCACTCGTTAAAGTCTCCGGGGCATCGCGTTCTCTCCCTCTCTTTCTTTCTCTCCCTTTCTCTTGCACGCGCAAATTCGACCGCGCCGCATACCGGAAGAGCGAAATCGTCTCGAGGTCGAAATATTGTAGCGCGAGTCTCATTAACAGAGAACTTCTCGGCTGATTGGAGCGTGTGGATGATTTTTAATTGCGGGGCTTGTTAGAGCAAGAGAAAGAAACGACAGGATAACATGTAGACTCGCGGTGCCTTCTCTCGCGGCGATATTCGCTTTGGAATGTGGTTAGAAGACTGTTGGAATCGTGATCTTTTTGCTCGGACGTTGAAGACCTTCTATGTGGCTGTGTTTACCCGACTTCTTTTCGGATTAATTAATTATTGGATGTAGACCGAGAGAGGGTTTATGCGGATTTTAATTTTAATGGGTTTGGAAAAGGTGGAGTGGCTGAGTGGATGCTTGTGGCACAAGCAAAGTGAAGACGCTATTTTTACTATTATTTATATTTCGATTCATTTTATAGTATAAAGCACAAGGTTGATTTAATGCGTATAGTGTAATTATAACTAGGTCGAAGGCATTTATGGAAAATCTAGTTTTATTAGGTACTTTTATACAAATCGGTATGGACAAACATTTCTACAGCTAACTGCAAGGTAGTAACAAAAATGAAGATGCTGTACATATTTATTAGTATCCTCGTTTCGTTTCATTGTAAATAAATCGTAGATCTTTGCATAAAATCTAATTGTATTAGCAAGTTTCATTAAAATTAGAACAGGTGAATATTTCTTTCGCTGGCTAGAAGATAATAAAATTAAAATGGAGGTACTCTTAATTTTATATTAGCACTCCCGTTTCTTCCTATTTTATAAATAACGCTCCACGGGTGCGTAAACCTGTACGGTATAATTATAATTAAACTATAGCTCTTTCAACGAAATTATCATAATTTTGCATACCGACAATTTTTCGCAAATCGGAAATTTAGTGTTCAAATGCTTTTTGGATCCACTGTATTTCAAACTCCTTTCGTTAAAATTGTTCTCGTTCTTCGATTAACTTCTTGCCTGTTGTATTAAAATACACCAATTAATAGGGTATAAAACGCCAAATCTGTATGGCAATATAATAATGATCCCATCCAGTATTGCAATGAAAACATTTTCTAAAAAAGCTTCAGGGCTCAGGCTTCGAACAGAATCTATCAAAAAGTCCTCTAACTCTTTCAATCCCTGTTTTTCATGGTCGTCAACTCCGCAACGACAATAGGAACCGAATCTCGTTAGATCGTTCTGTTCCCGAGTGAGTCTTACGGCAATGAGGCAGAAATCCCGACCAGCTGTCGTCCAATTCCGGACAATCCGTGGCAGGGATCCTCATTTTATCATTCCCCGGCCGTCTTCACATTCTGATAGCTCGTTATCGACAGTTTCTCATGGCCGGCAGATAATGGCGTCAGGTAGACACACGGTTCCTTTTCCCGCCGGGCGGCGTTTCCACCCGAAAGATAAACGCGTGCCGTGCACGAAAGACATCCAACAATTCGCTGGGGCAATTAACTGACGTGACTCGGTCCGATTCCGTGTGCTATGGAAACGTCATGACGCGATTAAGGAGACCCCCTTCTAGGCCCCTTACTTTTGCCCTCTCTCTCTCTCTCTCCCTTTCTCTCTCTCTCTCTCTCTCTCTCTCTCTCTCTCTCTCTCTCTCTCTCTCTCTCTCTTTCTCTCTCTCACCTGTCAGAGACACCTGTAGGAACGAGCGCGCGCCGTTCCGACGGAACGAACACGGTTAACTGTCATTCGTCGCCCCGACCGGGAATCCTTTCAACCTGAGCTCGTTTGGGGGGACAATGAATCAATTTGAGTGAATGGGGTGTCGTAAAATGTCCACGAGGTGTAACCCGAGGTGCGACGACGGTTGAGTTGGGTACGCGAGCGTCAATTTGTTGCGGATTCGGCCGATACCAATGGAATCGTCGTAGACGCTGAAAAATTACTTCCTCCTCTTAATTTTCCATCCTTATGTCGGTCGATGTACAGTGACTCAGATTAACCCTTTGCACTCGGAGCTATTACCAACAAAAAAACCAAACATTTCTTCTAACCTAAAATATTTCCATCGTACATAAGTTTTTTTCATTATATGCGTACGAAACTGATATAGTACCTCATACAATATTGAAATATTTAGTAATTTATTACATATGCACAAATTTAATCAGGTAAACAATATTCTGAATAATGGTGTAGCAATTTGTAGTGGCGCCTCAGAGTCGCCATTCGAGTGCTAAGGGTTAATATCCGGACACTCTTAAAAAGACGATAACTCTTTTAATATTGGACTCTACTACTTGGACTTTTTTGAGGAGTCAGAACAATTAGTTTACTACACGACGCGAAATAATATTTGTTAAAAATTGCATTTGGTCAGAATTGCGGAGAAAATACTACGTATTTTGTCATTCTACTGGGAGTTCTACCATATTGCAAAGGACATAACAATCTTAATTGTTAGACTGCGGATTTTTATGCAACATCAAAATTTTCTAAATCAATTGTAAGAAATAAGAGCTAGATGGGGATGTGATTTTTTCTTTTAACATTTGTAAAAAATCTAAAATAACGAAACAACATATTCAAATGTTTCTACTGTATTTACCATTTTGTTTTTCACTCATCCATTTTTGCTATAGATGCATACAGATCCGTAGTCTACATGTTTAAAAATTATGCTACACTGATGGTAGAATTTACACTAATATCAACAGGTATACAGGGTGATTCGTAAATGGTGAAAACTTTAGGAATAGATTCCTAATGCTTAGAGGAGAAAAAAAGTTATATCAACATAGGTCCGGAAAAGATTAGTTTCCGAGTTATTAATGTTTTTGTGCCACAATTCTCGTCATATATCGTCTTAAAGGCCTGTTTAAAGGCATCAACAATGTTTTTGAAGTAATAGCAGGTCTATGATTACGTTTTCGAGGTGTAGTATTCTTGTTTACAATTTATACTGCATTTCATGTTTACACGAACACGTTACCGTAGACGACGGGCTGACGCCAGTGATGCCAGAAGCAACCAAAACTGGTTGTTTTTTCCTATCCTACTTTTCCCCTTCCACTATCCCATTCCACTACCATGAGCACACTCCACGCCCCCCACTAAGACCGTAGACTGGTCACGTGACGTGCCCCGCAACGTGTTACATATTACTCTGGTCATTAGAGAGGTGGTAAACCGTATTCCCCTCGAATTAACCGATCTAGCGACACTGGCTGAGGCTTGTATTGTGACATGTGGCGGACATATTGTACATTTCCGCTAAGACGATGTGACGAGAATTGTGGCACAAAAACATTAATAACTTAGATACTAATAATTTCCGAACCTATGTTACTATAACTTTTTTGTCTTCTCTAAGCATTAGGAATCTATTCCTAAATTTTTGCCCGACATTTACGAAATACCCTGTACATTACGTCATTTCATTAGGGAAAAGTAAATATAAACTTGGTTTAGGGTGTAGCTAATTGTGATTCAGTTATGCGTTGTCTTTTATGAAGCGATAAATTCAATCTCATTAAAGTATGATATCAGCTCTACATTCTCGTAATGGAGAAAATATACTCTCCTCTAATTAGTATGCGTATAAATTAATTCATAAACAACGTGGTTTTTTGTGAACGGTTCAATCACATATAATATTACCTAAACTACGTTTAATAGTAATGATAATTTATCTTCTGCCGGATCATTTTCGTGATTACAGGTGTACCGCCAGACTTTATTTTATATTTGCATTTAGCTGAATTTAGTATAGTGATTCTGGTTAGTAGTATATCTTAATTAGTACTTCACCATGTGTTGAATATTCTATTGTATAAAAACAATTCCGAACAACATCGACTCTTTAACATTGAAAAGAAATAAATTTCAATTATTTGTAATTGAAAAAGAAATTTTATTTTAATTTAAACTCTACTGTTTTCAGTGTTCATAATAGTGTTCAATTTATTCGAACGTTTCTGCTGTCTTTACCATGTATTTCAATACATGATTTTATAATGAAATAAAGAATTTTATCCCTTCAATTTATTAAAAAACCACTATTAGAAATGCGAAATGTGGTCTCGCAGAAATAGATTTCCGGATCGTTGCAAAATCAAAATCTCTTGTATTAATTACAATAAACAGAAGTTAAAAAAAAACAAGTTACGACGCCACTTAATAATTTTCATAAATTGTAACGAATATTATGCTGTTTTTAGATTTGTCTGTTTTGACTGTCTTATACGATACTCATTCATTTTATGCATTTATGACAAAAATAAATACCTCGAATACAAGGTTAAAAGACCTTAGAAGGACTTAAAGATATTGTTATATTATTTTCGAGTTTATAAGTCCATTAAAATAGAAAATATAATTTCATTTAATTTATTCGGTCTTTCACAATAGGTTTGAACCATTTTTATTTCGCATAAACATCCAAAGTCTACTAATCATTATTCACAAACTCGCAAACGATCACAGATATTATCTTCATAAGGAGTTAACAAAATCACTACGAAACCAGCAAAAGCACCCAAACGAGCACACCTAAACCATTCCGGTGAAAAAATCCTCATTGATCTGAGCATAATGCCGAGAAGACCGCACGGGAGCTAATCAACACCGGGAGCAGCATTTTCTCGGAATCTGCAAATAGGAAGTCGATCTCCGTGGGACCGAGAGGACCCTAAGATGGAGCAGAAGTCGAGGACAAGATGCCGGCTAATTTCGTGAAATCCTGACCGAGAAACTAATAGGCGAGCGATTACGACGGAAGTCGGGTCTGAAAATTGCACCGCGGAGATTCCTAATCACGTTTCCCCAAGACAAAGCCTGAAGGACGGAAAGACGAAAACGAGCAGTAGGAAAATGACTGAAGGGTACGAGAGAGAGAGAGAGAGAGAGAGAGAGAGAGAGAGAGAGAGAGAGAGAGAGAGAGAGAGAGAAAGAGAGAGAGAGAGACGGTACGAGGGGAGTAAGACAAGGGGAAGAGGACGAAACGAGTGGTGAAACGAGAAAAAGTGGCAGACCACGCCGGGCCTCCGCTCGAAGGTGGGAACAAAAGCCACCTTTCTTCAGTTTCCTTCCCTCCTCCTCGTCCTCCTCTTCATCGTCTTCTATGTCTATGGAGAGGGTTTTGGCTCGCCACGTACAAGGATCACTCTCTCCCCGTTCACCATTGTGACTTCTTGCACGTATGAAAAACCACAAACCACGGACGTTATTTCGCGGCTGCGAACACGAAGGGTCTCCCTTTCCACGAAGCCCAAACCACGTAATACCCCTGTGCTCCCTCCCCCCCTCCGCCCTTTCTCCTTCGCTCGCCTCATCGTCGCTACTATGTCCCTCCGTTTGATCTTACTCCTTGGCCATCACACCATCGCACGAACCCGAATCAGCTCCTCGTTTGATCGACAGTTCGGCCTCGCGGAACCAGGGATCATTATAGTGTCACTTATCGGGAAAATTGGAACCGGGCAGCAGAAAATATTGTGCTGGATTCAGGACCTCCTATTCTATTGAGAACCAGATTGGTGCTTTGTTGGTGGCAGAAGTTCTTAACCCTCACAGGATCCTCGGAAATACACTGGTAAAATTAGGGGAGCAATTTTAGCGAAAAGTTTTATCCGTGATGTTTAATAGTAAACCTACCGACTATTAAACGTGATTACTATGTGCTCCCTTATAAAAATGGCACAATTGAATTTATTTCGATATTGTGCCATTTTTATAATAATGTATAATTGAATAAAAAGGTGTTCATGACCATCTCCACTGGAAGCATCTTTATAACTTCAATAATTGTAAAATAAAAAATCTGGAAGCGGTCATTGGACCCGCGCTGATAGGTTTAGTGTTATATTTCATTACCTACACAATAGAATAAGGTTATTATTGTAATATTATGTATGTAATACAGACTGCAGAATATCCTCTCATTAGAGGTTACAACTGTATAATAATAACAAGAAAAGGTTTAGTGTTAACACGTTAAAGGTTATGTCAGTCTCCGGGGACCGAAAGTATCGAATTTATAAAACCATATACACGGTGTCTCACGCAATTATTTTTAGGATATAGCTCCGTTACTATTATAGAAATATATTTACAACACGAATACGGAGAAGTCGGGGAGAGTACGATTTCCGTGGCCCCACGTTTTGAGGTTATATTTGTGTTCTTGGGGTTATTTCAATTGGCTTGGTTTAGCCGGTAAAGTAGATTTCCTGTTTTTTATAAATTTGCAAATATCTCGGTAACTATGCGAAATATGGCAAAATATCAAGAAACCTTTTTTGTAGAAAATGAAATTTTATTAGGATAATATTTGCAATGTAGCTGTCATCCAGAATTTGAACTAGTAATGGAAAAATCATGTTAATAGAATGAGTTGTGGTTAGGTCGTGGAGGGGGCGGATCAAAACGAGGGGCCACGGAAATCGTACTCGTGCCAGAAGTCAAACTTTTATTCATTATTTTTATTATTTATTTAGAGTGTCAAATAGTTGGAAACGGTTGAATTTTTGCCCTAGAAAACGAACGAAGGATAATGAGAATAATAGTTTCCTAAGAATTATAATGAAAAGTGACTAATGATTTAGAAATGACCTACTCCTTCAATCTAGAATCATGTGAAAGAAGATAGTTCGACTTTTTTTTTTCTTGTACTTCGGTTTCAATGATTCATGGATAATCTGCATAATTAATAGCGTTAATTAATAACAGGTTTCTTGCTATCGCTGAAACGTAGAGGATGAAAGAAAGTATGAAAGACGAGCTGGAAGCTAATGAATCATAATCGACTGCATGAATTTGATAAATATACAAAATCCAGAATAATCATTGAAATTTGTTCATTTCATTTCTATTTCCATCAAAGGAAGCAAATTTAACTAATGTACCTGCCTAAGCAATTTAAAGATTTTAATATCGAAAAGCAGGAATATGTAATCAAGGAATAGATGAACCAAATTGCAATGTTGCCTATCATGCCTAATGTCAACATCAAAAGAAAAATTAACACCAATTCTAGTTCGGCATTAAATAGTAGGACGATGCGCATTTATAGAATTTCTTAAAGAATAATTTCTCCTATTTTATTTCATCCGGTATAGTGAAGTGCCAACACATTATACGGGGTGGTCTATAATCATTATAGTTGCAAGGATATCCTCTAGTTTCAGTACACAAAAAGAGTGCAGACGTTTCAGAAGAAAATATATCTAACAGGTGATTCTCAAAGGAATCACAATTTATAATTGTCTGTACCGCGATTATACAAATGATCGGGGTTTTCATATTGATTATCACTTATAGATACTAAGCTTGCAGATGTCGAAGTAGTATAAACGTATCCGGTAAACGAAGGAAATGCACAAATTATTCTGTAACAGGTGCAAGAATATTTGAGAAATGGTTGTTCATAAGACGAAAATCAATTATAAAGACATCACAATTCTAACTTTATTCTCATATTGGAATGTTCTGGAGAATTTTTAAATTTTTCTCCACCTGTTGGTGAACGCACTTTATAAAATTTTTCAATTTAATGCGTCTAGTAAACGAACACCTCCAAGTGAAGGAACATAATTCGTATTAAACGAAAAAATAACATTTATGATACGCTTTTCATGTTAAAATTTATACAGTAATTCTATTATAAGTTCACGATTGTCTTGCTAAAGAGATCTTCTTGCCGATAACATATTCGGCATAACATTCATTTATTTAGTAGTCATTCGAACGACATCCCTCGTATTTAAAGTAACCATCGTTATCGTGAGATCAGCACCATTTATATTTTGTGATGGTTCAATGGTCCTTTGAAATTCGTTTGTGTAATTATTAGACAGCGGATTTTATGCATTTATGTCAAAAATGAGTAGGTATAATTTAAAACAGTAAAAACATCAGAAGAATTTAAACATATTGTTGTATTATTTTCAGCCTATGAAACATATTAAACAAGAAAATAAAATTCTATTTCACTCCAGTTTGTTGCAAATCAGTTAGAAAATTTTTAGTTTTATTAAAGATCCGTTGTCTAGTAATTCACTGAGATACCTCATCTGTTCATTCAACAGAGATTGATGTTCATTAATCGATCGTTTGGCCCATTTTTCGTTTAATCGTATGCTAGAATTTTTATACAACCTGTAACCATCAATTAAAGACCATCAATAAGAAATTGTGTTTTGGAATGTAAGATCTTAACAATCCATCAAAGCCATCTTATAGAAACAACACTCAGGAAATAAAATAATGATTTGCGAATAATAATTTCAACAAACATGCAACTTAAGTGTTCATTCATTGGACAGGTCACCCTACATAGGTTGACAAGTTTTGGTATTCAACAGCTCAATCAAATACCAGTGGTTTATTTATGAAAATTAGACATGTTAAAAATTACTCAACTAGCCCCGGTGTCCCCTACTTTCTGGCCACTATGAATATTACAAAGCCTATTAACGAAGCCCGAAGAAAATTATGGAAACGGCGTAGTGCATTCGATGCATCGGAGCGTGTTCCTCGACGGATCGCGTACTGCATCATCCCGAATGAAACTTCGGCTATCGGCGGATCTATCCTGAAACGGAGCCGGAGTCATAGTCCAGATCTCTCGATCGCAGAAAATCGCGGCGGACGTTGACGTTTATCGCAACCGACGATCGCGTGCCCCGAGACAAACTATCGAATCACGCGTCCGCCGGTTGTCGGACCGCGGACAAATTAAACATGACAAGGTGGCCGCGATACGTGGGCGAGACTGCTCGCAATCAGTCGCAGTTAGAAACCGACTTTATGTACTGTCAGCTCACAATGGAGGCGAAACGATTCCGCGACCACACGCCGATCCATTCGGCGGCCTCCTCCCGGACGCGACGGCTTGAGAAAACTTGTTTCCCGCCAGTCGACACGTTCCCGGCTATCTAGTTTGGAAACTGAACTCTTAGAGTGTCTTATACAGATCGTATACATCGGGTTCCGACCGAGCTGAATCGTTTTTATACGCCCCTGGAACCGCGTGTACCGTTCCCGACATGCTGCCGTGCGCCGCGACAATTTTCCTTCTCGTTATGCCAGCGAAGTGAGCATCGTGATTGTCGCTGCGATGACGGAAATATTGAAAATGGAGGCCGGTGATTCCTCAGAATTCTTCTAGATTGATGATTGTACGTGCAGATTTTTCTTTTCGTAGGGAACAGTCACCCTCTGCAATAAAGTAACGCTGCACGACCACTGTGGTAACGACAACATTGTAGAACTTTTGGTCGAATCGAGATAGGACAGTGAATCAGTTTTTAAATTGAAAATAAAATATGAGAGAATAAGGGAAAATTAGTCAGGATCAGAGATGGGAACTCCGTGGGCGCTGAGCGATAATATTACCACCACTCTGACGTACCGTCTTCCCCTACTTTGCTTCTATCGCGCACGCGCTACACACAAGCGTACCTCTGCTCTACATGGACAGAGTAGTAGTGTGTAGCGCGTTATAAATACACATAACTATCATAGGAAGGAGCACGAATAGTTAACTACACCAAGTTGTCGCTAATGAGTGAAGGTAGAAGTTATGTAAATACATGCTTAAATAAATGAAATAAATATATTCCTAAAAGACAGATCACTGTGTCTTGAAGCGTAATTGTTCGTGACCTAATGCAGATCATAAACTAACCATAAACGTGGCTGGTGTTATAGAGAGTCTTATCATTATAAAGAATTTATTCACATTTTCTAGTAACATAACATAATATAATAATGTGCTTGAATATTGAAGTCATACATTGATCTCCTACGAAACAACTTTCATAATTTCAATAAGTTTACGAGGTAGAAAAACGGTTATTTAACCATGGTAGATTTAGTGCTAATTTACTCTAAAAGTTGATCAAAGAAGTTAGGGTTGTTCTATACGAATGAACGCGTACTCGAATAAAATGAAGTCCAGACGCAAAGACTTTATAGAACATGTTCTCCCCGAATGGAACGAGTCGGTGAACAAGAGGACACCAAAAATGGCCGCCGAATCGTAACCACCAGACTACCCTGACCCACAGAGAGCGACGTCGCGTCGCAGTCATTCGGAACGCGTCGGAACAATAATACACGGCCGCGGTGTAACTCAATTCCGATGTTGTCAGAAACAATGAAAACGAACCGAGGCACCGGTGGAAACGATAAAGCCAGCTGCTTTGTGGTCCATAAATATGTCAATTGGCCGCGGTTGGTAGTCTGCAAGGGTCCCGGTCGGCAGGCGCGGCGACGAGAGGAATCGCGTTTGTATTTTGAGCGACAGCCAATATTTAACTCCAGCAATGGCGATCCGTGCAACCGGGACAGCTACGACCCGAGGGGACTACCGAAGAAGACAAGTCTCGTGTTCGCTGACGTAAAGGCGAAGGTCGAGAATAACCGTGCTGGCTCGCGAAGTCGGAGCCAGAAGGCCCTACATGGCGCTCTCTCCTGCAGGGACACTTCTACAGGGGTACTTCGACAGGAATCCTCGTCCTAAGAACCTAACCGGAAGACGTCGACGTATACACTGTTCACCTTCCATAAACGAATTTCACCCATTCGATTCAATGATGAATCGAACCACCTGCACGAAAATTCCATTCACTCGTTGCCGAGCGCTTCCGAGGAAAACTGTTCAACAGTAGTATATTTTGTTATTTATCTTTCTTTCATCGAGCAAACGATTTCTCCTGATATTAACAATCTGATCGCCATGTCGCCCATATATGGGCGACGGGATTATTTATACAGAATAGAAAATTCATTTTTACGTAGGTAGATTGCGTGTACCAAATTCGCTTAAGATCTACGAAACGGAAGTGGTTTGAAACGGTAAATAATATCAGAAAACTAAACTTCTCAGTTTTTGTTTTGTCAGGTTGATTTTGTATAATTTTTGTGATCGTTGAGTGGGCTATCAACGTGTTAAAGTAATTATAAGCATGCGATAAATATAAATTTTCTTCACACCGCTGTGAAGTCATCGTTCCATTTCAAACAGTTGTTGCCCCTTGTCATCGTCTTCGGCCAATAGCGAGAATGCGTGCGGTGACAGGGGAGTGAATGATACGAACTTTACGGGTAAATATTTACATTAGGGGCTTCCTCACCGATTTTGATGACATTAAAATATGTTGTCAAGGTCATCATTCTCAACAACTTTTTCCTATACATGTTACCGCCGCTCAGCTTTAGTTTCCGAGATATTCGCAAGAAAGTTTCAACATCTCAAAAAGTGATCGGAGTAGGTTTGGGTTAGATTTGAAATTGTGGCCGCCGATTACGCGGCCACGGTCACAACTTAAAACGACTTCAATCAGTTGAGACCCACTGTTTTGTCTGTTTATGTTTACAAACTGAAACGTGAAATGAATCGTGTCGAGCGCGAACTCATTTCATAGTCAGCTGTATTAGCATACAGCGTATTAAGCATGAAACTATACGAATTCTTGGACATCTGCAACAATCAAGAAAATATATAATAACCCAGTATGTAAATGTATAAATATATAAATAATATATAAATAACCCAGACCTAACCTAAACCTACTCCGATCACTTTTTGAAATGTTGAAACTTTTTTGCGAATATCTCGGAAACTAAAGCTGAGCGGCGGCAACATGTATAGGAAAAAGTTGTTTAGAATGATGACCTTGACAACATATTTCAACGTCATCAAAATCGGTGAGGAAGCCCCTAATGTAAATAATTACCACTTTACGAACCTGTTTATGTGAATCAGTCTCCTGCCAAGTTCATATAAATGGAGTGATACTGTACAAATTTTTGGGGCCCTCAAACTTGACTTCACCCGACTGCAGCTTCGAGAAATTTGTAAACATTGGCGATCCAAACACGACCGGAACCCGCACAGCCCTACTAAATTCGTCCTTAGGAGTGCTAAAAATCGAACCCAACGCCGAAATAGTGAAGCGGAACCATGTCGCTATCCAAGATTGATTCAGTCGTCAGGTCTATTAATCATGGGGAATCGGGAAACGGTGTGTCCAGGTTTATATTGTGTCAGCTGAGAACGAACATTAATCCCATTAGCGGCCGCGACAAAGAGTGGCGTTTGTCCGGCGCGCACCGTTCGCCATTACCGCGGCATTATATCATGACGGATTCGTTCCGCGGGATCGCCGCTGTCACCGAATCGCAACACGGGGTACCGGTTAACGAACAGGCATCAGCCAGCCGGAAGATAATGTATTCCCCGTGAAAAAGCCACTGATTGCCGACGCCATTGTGCACCAAGCGATGCACTTTGCGGGGCCCCGTAGCCGGCAACAACACGCCGCGGACATACGCGCACGACACAATACAATGTCGGTTCATCATTTTCGATACGTCAGCAGTTGGATCGCGCCGGCCCGTTTCCACGGGATTCTCTTTCTTTTTTCATTTTTTTTTGTTTTCACGAGAGGAATGATGAGCACCGCAGTCAAGTGTTCATGACTGATTGAAGGACTGCTTCCTTGGACAGTTGCTGGAATTCTCTCTGTCCCGGACGGATAAATATTGTGAAGTCCTGTGTCAAAACGAGCGTGGCTGACAAGTCTGAGACGATCGAAAGTGGTGAGAATTTAGCGGATAAATTAACGAACGCTATGATTTTAGATGGACATTTTCTACAGCGTCAATTCGGAGGAAAACGTGTAATTTTTCTATTGTTCTTTGGATTCAATTTAGATATTGTAGGAATTGCTTATGTTTCATGAAATTATAAGAAAAAGCTGAACTATAAACTTTATCGAGTGGAATACAAGTTTCTGATGAAGACTGTTTCCAGTGTTCGAAACATAATTATTTGAAAGATGAAGCAAGTTATAATTTTAGACGGACATTTTCTACAGCGTCAATCGGAGGAAAAAGTGTAATTTTTCTACTGCTCTTCGGATTCAATTTAGATATTGTAGGAATTGCTTATGGTTCATGAAATTATAAGAAAAATCTGAACTATAAACTTTATCGAGTGGAATACAAGTTTCTGATGAAGACTGTTTCCAGTGTTCGAAACGTAATTATTTGAAAGATGAAGCATTTTCAATTATTTTAAAAGTTGATAGGGCGATTGTCGCATAAAATGTGGCTTTTAATCATGCATTCTGAATTCTGTATTAATCCTGAACACTGTATTCTGTATTAGAAGCAGAATGTAATAAACGAGGACCTAAGTAAAAGTAATAAATATTACGTACACCGTGAGAGGGTTGTAAATATAATTGTTACCAATTGAAAGAGCATGCAACTTCCACAGAACTGCAATCTTTTGATAAAAACATTACACAAAGATGTCTCGCCCTACAAACAGTTGAAGATGCAATTTTGTTGCCTGCTTATTGTACTTACTTCAATAAATAACAAAAGCACCGACTAAGTACACATATACTGTAATGACGTCCCTCAGAAGGTATTAAATTAACCGCATTTCACACGCGTCTTAGCGTTTAGCTATAATTAAACATAGAACGATGATAAAAACAATAGAACAACTTCTCGAACAATTTCACCGACGTACATGGTTTCTGTTAATTTTTCTGTTATTAACTATTCTGTTAGTAATATTTCTGTTAACTGTTTCTCAAACAGTTTCATCGACACACACCTAACTTAACAAACTCAGAAGCTCCATAACTTGCATAAAATATTTCAGTACATCCCGCAGCCATTATATTTTGGTCCACGGAGGCAGCCATTAACCAAAACGTGAAAGCGACGAGTTAACGAATTTGGATTTCATACAATTTTAAGATTGGCTCGTTCGGCCGAATAATTATGGCACTCCCTCGAAAGCTACGATCGTAGATGTTGCAAAAATAATTGAGCGACTGCGTGGCTGCAAGTATCGGAGTCGCGCAATAAATAAATATCGCCGGATTATACGAAGACGGTAGTCGACGAAGCAATTTCGCGAGAGGAAGAAAAAATCGGCGGGGACCCTCTTAATTAGAAGCGGCCGACGAACAACCGAGCCCGATTCGCCGAGATAAGGCCCCGCTGGAAATTTCGCCGGTCTAAGTGGCCGCCTATTCGCTACCGACAGCTTCCGAGGGCTTCCTAATTGTCAAGATCGAGAGCCGTAATTACACGCTTCGACATTCGTTCCTCTGGCTCACTTAGGACACCCTAAACTCCCGGGAATTCGTTTTTATGGCGTTGCCTGCCGAAACCATCGTCCTCGACTCCTCCGCTTGTCGGGAACCTTCGAAGCGACATTGATAACAGCAGATAACGAAGGTGTTCTCGGCAAAGACTCAAGAAACGAAACTGGAAATGGAATTTTATCAATCGTCTGTCGAAACGGCTGACACTTAGACGTGGAACTCTTGTCATTTTTAAGTCATAATATTAATTCTCTTTTGGAAAGTCTGCTTCACAATATTGTGTCTTTCTTTTTGTTACAAGTAGACTGTAGGTCTTTATCCGAAATAAACATTTTCTATATCAATTACTAGAGATGGAGGGCACAGAAAAATGAATTTCTTCTCTTAATAAGTTTAATATATAAAATTATGTAACGGTAGTCATCCTCTGCTGTATTTACTCTTTTGTACTTCACCCACTCATTTTCATTGTAAATGCATAAAATCCAACGTCTAACTATAAGCTATTTAAATCCTTAACATTGTGCTATGATGCGTCGAAGTTAATTTTTAAGTTATCTCCTTAAAGAATAATGGTTAAACTGCGGATTTTATGCATTTATAACAAAAATTAATAGGTGAAGAGTCTCTATGGTTGAAATAGCTATAACACACAATTTTTAATGTAGTATTTATACAAGTATACATGTATACATGCATGTGTATATTATTCCATAGCAGAGGATTTTTGTATACATCCTTCAACAGCTACCGAAGTTTCAATCATAAAGCAACAACTCACTCTGAATAACGTAATCTAATAATTTCGTTTGGGATTATTGTGTACAACATGATTTTTAAGCTTCCATTTGTTACATCAAAATTATTGAAAAGTCTGATAATGTCTACAAAAGCGAAAAATGTTATGAAAATATTAATGACAATTTTCTACTAGTTTCGCAGTGACAAAACATGAGTTCATTATCGGGTAACTTGCTTTTGGAGGATTAAACTTAAACTTAAAATATCCAAACGATCTAAAAGAATTAATCAGAATTCAATCAACAATGCACCTTATGAAAAAAGTTGCTAATTCAAAAACGAATAACTTCATCTTGAATTTTCACGATCGGTTCCAACCTGTCACTGACACAACACTCATCCCCAAGTGAAATCCTGACACTAAAACTGCATGAAATAGACATTCGCGATGACGATCATCTATGCGAGGAATCTCACGTTATAAACTAATACACCACAGATTATTTCGACATAGAACGTGTTACTCTCGCGTTACTCCAAATCTCTGGCCAATTGGAGTAGATTACTCAGCCGGGATCCGATACTACATCAATTATAGATCGATCCAAAATTATACTGCGTTATATAATATGAAATAATCGCGAGACAAAATTCTCTAGATTTCTTATCGTAAACGACATTTGCTCTCACCTGCGAACGTTCAAACTCTAGCGGCGGACAATGATTCTCAAACGCACATGTGTTTCATAATTTTGCGCGTGTCGTCATCGGGATTAGTATCACGTTACATCAGGATCGATATACGTTTGTCCACTATCAACTCGTATCACTGATAGAGTAGCGAATGCTTACTCGCTGGTAGCAATCGACAGCGTTTGTGAAACATCAAACAAGAATCCATACTGATCGTATCGTTTGATATAGTATAAAATAGCTGTCAGGTATACGAAAGATTCAATCAATGATACAGTTAAGTTTCTCAAATGTTTTTGTAAAGGTCTACCGTGATTGGAAACATTTTTCAAGCCGACAAACAAAAATATAAAATAAATGGAGAACTAGACTAGTCCTGACAAATATTTTATTAAAATAAAAGTGTGCTAAAATAAGTAGCTCATTGCAACTTAAAAATAAGCGAAAATTGTTCTGAATTGTTGAGTGAAGATCATAAGACAAGCAGGAAACGAAAATTCAGTGAATCCGGTAGACCAAAGACACGTTTTACTTAGCGAGCAGAGTTGCGAGACTAAGTTAGACAATGTCAGAGATAAACACCAGCTGCCATTGCAGTAAAATGTGTCCTGCCCTCGGAACATTGTAGTGCATGTCATTTACAACGGTCGCAGTTGTCATTTGGTTGACTTACTCGGTGCCGTGTCTAACAATTACTGAATGGAAACCATTGTTCTGAATGAAACATTGGAATGAATGGCGACAACATACGAGCGAGACCTAATTTGGAGCAAACACTTTGAAAATGTTGTCCAATTAGAGGCACGTAATATTTTCGGGAGAAACTGCCTCCTTATAATTGTTGTCGAATGAGAGTTTGAACAATTTTTAATAACGTTTAATGTGCCCGATTCATTCTTCATGTATGCCCTTAACGGGGAGAGTACGATTTCCGCGGCCCCTCGTTTTGAGGTTATATTTGTGTTCTTGGGGTTATTTCAATTGTCCTGGTTTAGCCGGTAAAGTAGATTTCCTGTTTTTTATAAATTTGCAAATACCTCGGTAACTATGCGAAATATGGCAAAATATCAAGAGACCTTTTTTGTAGAAAATGAAATTTGATTCGCATAATATTTGCATTGTAACTGTCATCCAGAATTTGAACCAGTAATGGAAAAATCATGTGAATAGAATGAGTTGTGGTTAGCTAGTGGAGGGGGCGGATCAAAACGAGGGGTCACGGAAATCGTACTCGTGCCCGCTTAACCATGAAGCGACTTATTTTTATTGAATATCGAATGTTTTACGAATATCGATTTTTGAGGATGTGAAATTAATGAAATTTCAGATTATTACTCAAATTATTACAGTATGAGGTGTCAAATGTATTACAAAGAAATTGAAATAGATTAAATGAAATTTAATAGCCTGTTCTACGGAAAATGGTCAATTATAGATAAACGGGATAGCTACGAAACAAACGTCCAATTTACTTGGTTGAGTGAAGGATTAACCAGCTGTTGCGACCTCTTTGAAAAGTGTGTACATAAAATGTGTCGCAAAAGTACGCGAACTACTTTGTTCGCACTATATACAGTTCTTTCATAATAATTATTTATATTTTTTTATTTTTTCGTTTTATTTCGTCTTGGCCTCCAAATATTCAAAACATCTTAATACAAATATATTTTAGTTTTCACTAATATTGCAATTTAAACAGCAAATTTTGTCTTGCTCTGCTTTTTCGCATCACGAGTATACTCGTCATAACACAAAAGCTTGTCATTTCTCCATGACGACTATACTCGTCGGAAACAGCTAACTGGTTAACATAAACATTTATAAATGAATTTCTTCAGCTCTATTTTTTTCTGAATTCTCAGACAGAAAAGTATTCCAGTTTCAATTAAATGAACTTTGACAACAGATTTTGTTAGTTCCATGTAAAATAATTACGAAATAAACGTCACATCAGTCTAATCCCATGAGACGATTTTTGTTTGATTACTTTGTAAATTATCGTTCAAGTGTTCAAGATTTCATCGAATGAACTTTGGTATCCAATAAGTCAATCGCATATTGGGCGGCCACCAAAGAAAATTCGCCAATGGGAATACAGTTCATTCAGTTCGTTAGATATTTTATAAATTATCAGGCAGAGGATCTTGTTAAATCCAGTATAATGAACTTCGGTAACCAGTGTCACTCAGCAATTTCAGTTCCACGCGCAATAACAATCAAAGGAATGTCACAAGAAATTATGTCAAATTCCGATTTTACTTTATATTCCATTATAAACTATCACAGAGGCTATTTAATTACATATGCTTTGGTAATCAATTTTATTCAACGGTGTCAATCACTCATAAATCAACTGCGAAAGAAATGTCACGCAAAGCTAATTCGAACTTCTTCTACTTCATTGTGCGTTTAGTTGCGCACAAATCATTACACACATAAATTGTCGCGCAGATAACAAGTGTCAATTTTAATTACCGATGTCAGTTGCACGTAGGACAGCTGCCAATGAAACGCCACAGCACGCTATCTCAGACAGACTTCTTTTATATCGTTACGTATGTTATAAATAATCACGTAACATGGTTGTTCTAGGTTCAATCGCATGAACTTCAGTGACCAAGATCTACCTAACATTGTTCATTCGATAGAGAAGAGTATTCGAAGAAACGTCACATCAAGCTACTTCGAATGAACTTCTTCCATTTCATGAAAGAATCTTCAGCCTTGAGAGACACAAAGGATCAATCAATAAATTCGATCAAAGAATCTAGTAATATTCTATAGTAATAATCTATAGTAATCAGTTTAGTGTTACCAAAGAAATGTCACATCAAACTAATTCGTTCGGACCTCTTCCGTTTCATTACACACATAATTACAAATTGTCACGTAGATTGTAAACGTTTCTAATCGAAGACACTTTGGTAACGAATTTTAACCAACGCCGTCAATTGTATACACAAGAGCCACCCAGAAAATGTCACATCAGGCCAATCCAAACAAACTTCTCATATTGTAACAGGTACATACACAGACCACAACTCTCTTATCATCAGCAAAAATGAATTTTGGTAACCAGTCTACCCAATAACGTCAACCTCACACAGAACATCAATCAAAGAAACATCACATGAAGCTAATCCGAACGAACGTCTTCCACACCGTTGTACACTGCATAATTTATCGAGAGGACTACAGATGTTCCAAATTCGATCAAATAGAATTAGGCAATCAATGAGAATCATACACTAGTTACTAAAAGCATGTCACACCAGGCAAAGGATGTCAAGCCAGAAGAAAAGGACATTCTCTAACAGAGTCGATCAGGATCGTCGAACTGAAGACAGTTTTAAAGGAAGCTCACATCAGTATAATATCAAGCTCGTCAGACGACAATATCATTGTACAATTTTCTAAATTGTCAAGAGGGCTATCAGTGTCTCAGGTCAATCTAATAGACTCAGTATGTGTCACACTGAGTCTCCTTCTGAAGAATGGACATTCCCTAACAGAATCGTTCAGGATCCTCGAATCGAAAACAGTTTGGTATTAATCTTGCCAAGACTCACCAGTATAACACCAGGCCGGCCAGACAACAGGGCTTTCGGTGTCCAGCTCCCTCATTCTCTCAGCGACCCGCGGACATCTCCACTCCGTACGTCCCGACGTGGCGCTAAGTATGTCCAGTTTGATTCCCAATAAAGTCTCCCGTCCAGAATAATAAAACACGTCTCCCGCCCCGGCTTTGCCTCAACCCAGTCCGTGAATATCCCAAATGGGATCGTAGAGCGTGTTCGTCACTCCGCGATAGATAGAACCACCTGTCGAACGTCGGGTTCAGATTGACCCGCGCGCGCAGCTAGCAAGTCGGTCAAAGATCATGCTGGATCCCAGTGTACGATCGACAGAACGAGTCCGCGGGCCTGATCGTGTGCGAGAAGTCGTCTCTCTGTTATCGTTCTTCTGCACGTGCAGAACGCGATTCCAGGAGGCAGATACCCGTTGATAAGCGGTCCGCGGTGGTGATAAGGCACGACAGGTCCGTCATCGACTCTTCGGGATCCTCCTCCTTCTACTGCCCTTGCGACTTTCTCCAGGGTCTGTGTCCTCCAGCGGGACGATCTCTCACGCGTGTTACACGAAAAGCTGTTTTGCACTCGCCTTCGAATCGCGCACTAAATGTCACGGAAATGTCAATGAGGAGTCGCGGACGTTTGACACCTTCACTGTCCCCTTCCTCCGCGTCCCAGCCTCGCCGAGGGAACCAGTCCTCCAGTTCTCCCGTTCGTGCGCACTATCGATATAATCACTGACACTCGCGAAACTCGGATCAGATTCCGCGAACGATCCGGCCTTGGTCCACCGACGAACGATCTATCCTCAAGAGGAACACGGTCGATCCTGGCCGAAACACCGAGCTGCCTCGAGATCGAACGAGTATCGAAGGAAAGCAATCTCGTTCGACAACACACGTTGCGCCGTGTCTATACGGTTTTCGGGACGGGACAGGGTCGTGGTGTTGCGGGTAGACGACACTGTCCACACTGTCCACACACGGCGGGTACCGGGTCACCAGGCGACGCGACCCGGTAGCAACGGAATCAGGAGAGGATACGCGATCGATCGTTGCCTCCACGTTCGGGAGGATCGTTGACGTAGCGCAGGATGACACGACACTACAACACGGCACTGCTGCGTGAGGCGACGTCGAAGGGGACAGAGACAGAGGGAGATGCCGGGTAGGGGGTGAGAAGAGGAGACAGAGAAAGGGGGAGGTAGACAGTCAGAGCGAGGAAGAGAGAGAGAGGAGGTAAAGAGATCCAGTGAAAAAAAGAAAGAGAGAGAGAAAGAGTGAGAGAGAGAAGAAGAAGATAGGAGAGAGAAAGAGAGAGCGATAGAGAAAGAGGGAGAAGAGAGAAAGAGAGGGAAGAACCTGACCACCGGACACACTGGCTTGGTAGGCACGACACACAGGTAAGCGGAGTGGCACTTAGGTTGGTGCACCTGCCGCGAGAGTCCGCGCCGTAATGGGAGCGGGGCAACGGGCGGCAGGTAGGCAGGCCTACCGCTCGTCAACCTGCGGAGAAGGGGAATCAGTCACATGGCGAGGTGCCCCGCGCTGCCTGCGAACAAGGAGGTGGTAGCTGTACCAAGTGGTGGTGGACAAAGGTAGTACCTGGTGGTGGTGGCCGCCAGGACAGCGGTGGTGGTTGCCGCCGCCGACGTCGCTGGTAGGATGCAGGACCAAGGAGTAGGAATTGAAGAGGTCCTCAAGCCGAGCAGACGGTGTCGGAGTAACCTGTCGCGGCCGTTCTTTGTGGATGATTCCTCACAATGGGCCGCAGAGATAATATTTTCTTTCGGAGATGCGCGGAGGCTGCGTCCTCCGAGATGACCAGAGGATCTTCTGAACCCGGACTCGAATCGACACGCCACCCTACTGTTTCGGAGACTTTTCAAGGATTGTTGCATATCGTTGCCTTGGGAAGTACAGTGATCGAATTAGTACAGCTACGCTACGAAAACCATATTCAAGTTCTTAATAAGACAAATTAATACGTATTTCAATTTTGGAGACCTTTTGAGAGTTTGTTGCTTACAGTGATTGAGTTATTTTAATGGAGTCACTGTATGGACACCATGTTCCAGTCGGTCGTAGGCTAAATTGATTATCTGTCTTTCGGATTTTTTACATTTTGCTGTTAAAATACTTAATTGAGGCATAACGTTTTACATCTAGCATAAATTTGTTTAACCTTCCAAAAGCAAAAGTTGAGTTGGGACCATTTTGATTCAGAATTATGAACGTTCCGTCCAAATTCTAGTTTTCCAGCAGTCAATTGAAATTATTAGATATTTACAATTTTGGAGACTTTTTCAGAGATTAATGTCCACAGTCGCCTCGGAAATACAGTGATCGAATTATTATATTAGAGTAACAATATGAACATCATGTTTGAGCTGATGATAGCTGTGTCACTGTCTTCTGAAATTTTTGGACATTTTATCAAAAAGATAGTAGATTATTATTTAGCTTTTTACATTTAGAATCAATTTCATTAACCCGCGAATGGTGGAGACTTGTTGAGAGATTGTTGCTTACAGTCGCCTCGGGAAGTACAGTGATTGAATTATTTTAATAGAGTCACAGTATGGACACCATGTTCCAGTCGGTCGTAGGCTAAATTGATTATCTGTCTCTTGAATTTTTCACATTTTGCTGTTAAAATACTTAATTGAGGCATAACGTTTCACATCTAGAATAAATTTGTTTAACCTTCCAAAAGCAAAAGTTGAGTTGGGTCCATTTTGATTCAGAATTATGAACGTTCCGTCCAAATTCTAGTTTTCCAGCAGTCAATTGAAATTATTAGATATTTACAATTTTTGAGACTTTTTGAGAGATTAATGTCCACAGTCGCTTCGGAAATACAGTGATCGAATTATTATATTACAGTAACAGTATGAAAATCATGTTTGAGCTGATGATAGCTACGTCACTGTCTTCTGGATTTTTTTGACATTTTATCAAAAAGATAGTAGATTATCGTTTAACTTTCTACATTTAGAATCAATTTCATTAACCCGCGAATAGTGGAAGTTCAATTGGGTCCACTTTCACCCAAAGTTATAAACGTTCTATTCAAATGTCAGTTTTCCAGTAGCCGATTAATATTATTAGCTATTTATGTAGACTCCAAGAATAGTATTAACGTTGATCTGAAAAAAAATGGATTGAAAAGTACGGGAAAGAAATTTGCTATTCAAAGATTTGAATAGATCTAGTTATAGGTGCCATGAAGTCGTCAGAAGCGTTCATCATTCGAAGGTTAATAATTAGGTTTTGAACCACTGAATGATACTTTAGACAATTGAAAGACACTTTAGATACAAATATAATTATATCTCATCAATTTTCTCTACTTTATTTCATGGAATTGGCCACAAAATGAAAAGTATAACCGTATTAATGTTCTTAAATTGATTAATGAGGCATCGACAAGTTCAAGTTTGCAAGCATTTCCTTTTAAACCTATATTCCTTACCGTAAAGTAATAAGAGACCTAATGGAATTCTTAAACAAAGTAGAAAAGTAGCTTATTGAACATGTTCAAACATTCTTGGCATGCTTCTGGTGGTTTCAATGCAGTAATGATTACTTATAATGTTGCAGGAAACCTTGTTCGGTAACCTGTCCCTAATGTGCAATCTCCGTGAATTATTTATAAATAAAAGAGCTCGTCAAGTCCAGGCTTTCCTCAAGGTTCCACTCTAATGATCAGAACAATTATTTTCGATGTAGTCTCAAAACCACATATTATATTCATGGAATATTTTGTGACATCCTTCGCCTATTCGATGTATAATTATTTCTCATCAAACTATAATATTGATAACACATTACATCTTGAACACGTACCTTTACGTATCTCTCTCTTTGCATAAAATAGTATTTTATAGAGTACTATCTTTAGATGATAAATAAGGTATCATCAAAGAAACGGTTCATGGTGAGGAATATTAAAAAAAAAACACATAAAACTGGACGGTACATTAACGATTAAAATTTGATTGATAACATCAACTACAAAAATATTGCTACTTTTTGGCAACAGCAACATACATCAACCGGATGAAACTAGAAAGTTGATTACGATTTTCTTATCAATAATGATTACACGAAGGAAAAAATCCTATCTCGATTGACGACTCTAGTACATACATTTATTACTTCCGTAGAAATAATATTGAAGTTCTACTAATGAGACGATATCATTTTACATATTTTGCAACACTTTTGCAAACCCCATAATCAGATTCGGATTTTAAAGCGAGTTCCTATTTTCACAACCTGTTTTACGAACGGGCTCAATGTGAAAGTTATTTTATCAATTAAAAGGAAACTTAAGATTTCAAAAAAACACAAAATCAATGTATATTCATTAGCGTTTTTGCTACATTGTGTTTTATTAGGGAAAGCTTCATATATCACTTACGAAATTTGTAGTATGCTTTTCTAAAAAATTGTATAATATATGTCAAATGATGATGTTTTATTAGCAGATTTAATGTCGAATTCAAATTCAGTGTTCTAATTTCACTTTTGTCTGCTTTCAAATCTGAGAGTCCTTCATAGCGTTTCTTATCAGTAGACTGCTGATCTTTATACAAAACAAAAATTGCCTGCATCAATTGCAAGAGACTGGAGCCAGATAGGCATTTTATTGTTACTTTTGTGCTTTTGATTTTTATCGATTTTGTGCCATTTTTATCATAATGTATACTTGGTTAGAAAAGTATGCATAATCATTTAAAGTGGAAGCATCTTTATAACTTCAATAATTATGAATATGAAAGCGGTCATTTGACCAGCGGTGGTAGGTTTAGTGTTAAATCACTTTATCCTTTCTATTGTTTTAAATTGCACCTATTCATTCTTGCCATAAATATATGAAATCGGCATTCTACTTATCAGACATGTAAAGATCTCCTTTTTTAAACTATTTATACCAATGTTCACATGCATCATAAGTAGACAGCGGATGTTTATGCAAATGCATATTTCTATAGGTAGTATGTAAAATTTTAAGACCTGGACACAAATTTGTTTTGTCATTAGTGGAATCTAAAAATATAGTTTCCATTTTGCATATTTTGTATATTGCATATGTTTTGCATAAGCGCATATTTATTATATAAAATACATAAATTTTGCATACGTGCATATTTGGATGAAAGTCTATTAAGCAAGAACATACGAAATAGATAAAATATAAACATAGTAGACCTAGCAACGTTGCGTCGGACGTCTCAGTTATGGACATTGTCATCAATATCTCTCCGATCATCTGTCTATTAGTAAACTATACTGTAGCCAGGCATAATATTCCCAAAGATATCATGTTATTCATTTACATGAGTCGATCAGTGGTGCTAAGAGTGAAATCGTGCTTAAGAATTCAAATATTGAGAAGATGCCTAAGGCGAAAACTTGCAAACGTGTAATGGTGATCAAATGGTTTGTAGCTTTAGGGGATAATTCTATTACTGCAGAGGGAGAAGACATTTACTGTAAAAACTATTTGAAACGTAAAAGATATACCCGGCGATTGCGGACAGAAAGTTAGATCCGAATGACATTATTTTAAGATTATAATAACATTTTATAACATCTCAATTTATAATCCGTTAAACATACATTTCATTTATTTCAGCTTAACCATAAACTTCAAGCTATATTACCAAGAAACAGCAACTACAATATACTGTCTAAAATTAGTGATATTTTGAAAGATGCAAATGTTGGAGGGCCACAAGAAATCCCAGCACAGTATTGATATAAATACAAATATGCCCCTATAACGTCGTGTGATGTGGAGAGATCGTTTTCGGCGTATGTTAATTTTAACCGACAAAAGGCACAATTTTACAACCCATAATTTAGAAAAATTTGGTGTGTGCTTAGACCACATAGCTGAAGTGAAACTTCTTTCTTTAATTTTTTTTCGAATTTTTATTAACACTTTATGACATTTAATTTTCTATGATTTTATTATTGAAACAATTGGCTTGTGACAGCTAAAATATGATATAAATATTCTTGAATCAATTTTGTCTAAATATCTTGCAAATACTGCATCGAGAGTTGTTCCTGATCTTGTTGTCGCTTCATTAGGATTATTTACCATTTCCAATCTTAGTTTACTTCTAAAAAATTCTATTAATAATTTTGATTGTTCCGATGCAAAGTTCACGTTGAAATCTCCACTTAGCATCATCGGAATTTTATCATAATCTTTATTAAGCAATGACGATCCCTCAACCGTATATGTTAATAGAATAGAATTTATTTTCATCGTTTCATCGTTGCATCGCCAAATCGGTTTTACTCCTACCGCGTCGAGGTTTTACGCCTACCGCGCCTAAAGAAGTTCCACTTCAATAGAAGAGAATTTTTTTCATCGCTTTATCGTTTCACCGTTTCATCGTTTCATTGTTTCATTGTTTCATCGTTTCAGCGTTTCACCGTTTCATCGCCAGATTGGATTTATTCCTACCGCGTCGAAGTTTTACTAAATCGATTCATCGTTTCATCGATTAATCGTATCATCGTTTCATCGTTTCATCGTTTCATCGTTTCATCGTTTCATCGTTTCATCGTTTCATCGTTTCATCGTTTCATCGTTTCATCGCCAGATAGGTTTTACTTCTATCGCGTCGAGGTTTTGCGCCTAACGCGCCTAAGGAAGTTTCACTTCAAAACTATTGTAACATACTGTAATTTAAACTACAACAAATAAATTATGTTGCATATTTTTGACATTCATTTGGCATATATTTTGCATGCATTTTGCATATGTCTTGCATATTTCGATATATTATATCTGCATAAAGATCCGCTGTCTAATCATAAGCGTCCTCAATCGATTGTTTCAATCGATTGCACCGTTTTTAATCAATCTGAAGACTAGTCTCTTTTCATGTTACATTTGAAATCACATTTATAAAACCATTTTCACTGAAACCTGAAGAGTACGCAGTACTTATTTAATCCGGAATACCTAATTTGTAAAAAAACAAAAACGCAATATGGGCCAGAGCTTACCATGAGCAATCCGCAGAACTTACTGAACGACACAATATTTTGAATAAAGATTCGCAATCTAATCACGGGAGTATGTGAAATATAAAACTCGAGAACGTGTTGGAGAGTGAATATAGAGAAAGAAGATGATCAGAAAGAATCGGACGGCACAGGGAAAGTGATTCCTTCATTCAGATTTTATTGGTGTTCGGACAAAAGACGTGTGCGCGGCACTTTCGTATTTCCATCGGTTACCATGGCTTCCTACAAAGATCGTTGCCGAGTCCCATATTTGGATTACCCGAAGGTACAGAAGAGTATTGAATTCCAGGCGTTTCCACCGATCCACGGTACAACCTGATGGCAGATTGTCTCCTGACTCGTTGTCCGAGAACGTCGTGCGCTGTCTAACTACGTCTTTCTTTACGTCTCTAGCCGACCGGAGTTACGTTTCGTCTAGGTGGACAGTGTATCGATAAAACCAGACAAGAATGCCTTGTTCCACCCAAACACGGGGATATGGATGCGGTTTGAGAACAACTGCTTGTACGTTCGAACGCGACAATACGGGATACAATTATCTTTATATGTTCGCAAATGATCGCACATTGTTCTCCGTCCCGGGAACAGCAGATTAACGAAAAGTTTACCGATTTAATCGTGTTCCGATTATACCGAGTCCTGTAAAGCGTCCATTGAGATCAAAATTAAAGTAATTCATGCTTCGGAGCAGCGATGAGCACATTTCATTTCAAGTGAGATAACAAATAATCATTTGAAATAATTAATTATTTTAAATATTTTATTATTTGTATTTTACAAATAGGATAAAGAATTTCTTTTCATTTAACGTTCAAATCAAATAAAATTTTATTTCAATGATTTTTTATTTTAATTACATGGTTCAAATAAAATAATAAATCATTGCACCCGAAGAAAAGGTTACTGAAGTAACTTAATTAATTATCAAATTTAGATATTATTTAGATTTTATTTAGTAGATAAAATAAATAGAATTTGGGAGAGTACGAATTATTTGAATTACACTTGAAATTCAAACGATGAAATAATTTAAACGAAATTATTTGGTTGTCGAATAAACTAACATACGATTATTTTAAATGACCTGCAGTCAAATGGGATAATATATGATCTTAATGATTATTTTTCAAATAATTTATTTCTACAATTCCCAAGCTTGCTTCAGAGGAATTAGGATCGGTTGTGCTTTGATTATTCTAATCGGTAGACCGCGGATTACATGCATTTTTGACAGGAATGAGTAAGTGCAATTTACAAATGTAAGAAAATTAAAATTGATTGAGGAATATCATTTTCAAAGGATTGTCATAGAACGAATGGAATGTTTATCTGGCTTCTGTCTATTGGAATTGACGTTAACATTTTTATTTTGCTGAAACATTCGCAGACTATTAATTAGTAAATTGGTATTTTTATTTCTGTATTTGATACAGAATTGAAATTGCAGCTTTTGTATGAATTAATTTTCTTTGTAGCCTATTCTATGGACACAATGCTTAAATAATTTAATTTTTATTGAACTGAGAACAAAATGCTTCTGTCTATTGGAATTGACGTTAACATTTTTATTTTGCTGAAACATTCGCAGTCTATTAATTAGTAAATCGGTATTTTTATTTCTGTATTTGATACAGCTCTGAAATTGCAGCTTTTGTATGAATTGATTTTTTTTTGTAGTCTATTCTAAGGGCACAATGCTTAAATAGTTTAATTTTTATTGAACTGAGAACAAAATGAAATGCATTTCGACTCTATTAAAATTGACTTACTATGTTTAAAGTCTACAGCCTACTTGCTTTAAATTGCAGTTTTCTATACGTCTTAATATTTAATGTAGATTAATATACAGTATAATATATTTAATTCATTATTTTCTTTGAAAATGAAAGACAAGTTCTGTGAAAATCGTTTTATTATGTTTTAATTTGTTACTTTATGATGTAAGTACAATAAATGTTGAAATGATTGATTTTCACAATCGATTACAAAGGCGTTTTAATAATTCTTATTTTGTATTACTTTTTACTATTTCTAATGATTAAGTTTGTAGTGAGTTATTTTGATTTCAAATGACACTAGCGGTTTAGCAGGAACGTTTGGAATTTAACATATGGTTTGGAGGTTCTGAAAAAATCGAATAAAAAGATTGTAATATCATTTCACAGGTGATTGTTACTACTTCTGATATTGTTTCTAAACATTAACGGTGATAAGGCAGTATTTGTCATCCGTAATAATCTGACATAAATTGATAAACAGAAGATAATAATATCATACGTAAACAGATAGTGCTGCACCGCTGTCTGTATTTAGTAGAAGTAGAAATAGTGAGTATTAGACGGACACGTGAACTACACGCAATAAATAGACCGTGAACTCAGTAAATTCGCATGTCAAATTTTGTTTCACTGTACTTTCAGCTATTATCTCATAGATGAAGAACAAATTAATTTGTTTTCACCCTTTTCCTTTGAATTTTGCAGCATCCTTACAATCCTAGAATTCACAAAATATGTTTTCAACTTTAAATGAACAATTTGCAGAATAGAAATAATTTAGTGAATGCTATAACCTGATTTGATAACTTTATAGCTATTAAACTTACTCTTTACAGAGATTTTAATATCAATTCATCGTAAAAGCAAAGAGTAAATAGTATATAAATTAGTGTAGAGCACCAATACTATAGGTAAGTGTAATAAATATTGTGTAAGTAAAGAGTAGTATAAAAACTTCAAACGTAGCTCCAAGTAGCCTATTAGAGATAAGTAGGATTATCTTGGTAAGCATGGTTGAAAAGACACACTGCTAATTGATTTTCATTGATATCAACCGTCTATTCGGTAGCTGATTGACACTAGCGAAGTGGTCATGCTGATAAGATTCAGTGAGAAATTAATTACTATTAAATCCCTTTTATTATCTATTCCAGTGGAAACAGTAGGAAAACATGCTGGCTTATTTTTCAACAATCTTAATTCATTTCACATTCTTTCTTAGATTACTTAATTAACTTTTTGCTACGTTTGGTCGTATGTTCCAATTAAATAAGGTTTTTTTTTTAAATTTTTATCTTTTATTTTTTAAGTTGCATCAACCTCACAAGGGTTATTAGCAACTACAAGGTTACAATTAGGTGGTCATTTATAATTTAGATTCGGTATTTAGCGATCAATAGATTGCTGATTTTATGTATTTATGCGAAAAATATGTCGATGATATACGAAATAGTGGAAACTCCAGATTTAAAAAGACTGTTATACCATCTTCATTGTAGATAGACGATCAAGAATGAAAACGAACTTCTGTTTAATTTCTGTCATTTGTAATGGATGCAGGATATTTTTATTTTGCTTAATATCCGCAGTCTAATTATAATGTATGTCCAAAGAAATATATTTATTGAACCTACTGTTAGGATATTAACGCATGCACGACGCACGATATTAATGCTACGCGATCACGAACAGTGATGCCAGATCGGTTAAATCGAGGGGAATACAGTTTACCACCTCTCTGATTACCAGAGTAATATATGACACGTTGCGCGGCACGTCACGTGACCAGTCTACGGTTTTAGTGGGGGACGTTAGAGTGTGCTCAGGTAGTGGAATGGGATAGTGGAAGGGGAAAAGGAGGGGAGGAACATCCACCCAGTGGTGGGATATGTTGCAAGATTTCACGCACATGCGCAGCGATTTCAGCCTCAGTAAAGTAAGATTCTCGATAAAATGGGGTACCTTGAGTACCCAGAAGAATTTTAAAAAATTGATGTGATCTGATTCTGAAAAATAAATGTATAACATGTGTATTTGTATATATTTTGTAACTCGTAGGACACGTCCTGAGGTCTTTTTGTCCGGAACAGATTGTTTCGATACATTCCCGCCAATATAACTGTCTCAGGGCTCCACTACTTATGATATAGATACATAGATACAGATCATCATGATATAGATACGTTACTGTTTTGTATAATCTCATTGAAACATTTGTATAATCTCAAGAATAGTGAAAGAAAAAATTAGAAACATATAATTTGATTAGTTTTGTATTTGTAGTGTCAAACATTTGTGAAAACATCATTTGAACAAGTCCTCCAGTTTTAGTATTAAAAAATATATACGAGGACGGATGCTACGGTTAAATGAGACACCCCGTATATTTAACGCTAGAACTACCAAGCCCTAACATTATCTTTACCACGATTGGTCAAATGACCAGCTTCAAATTTTTCATTTTCTAATTATTGAAACTACACAGGTGCTGCCACAAGAAAATACTACAATAAATTTTTCATTGAAACACATATTGTTATGAATATTGCGAGAAGTTCTCACATAGTAGTATGTACCATACGTTCCCTTTTCCGACACATTTTACTTGTTCAAAATAGAAGCATTTCAACGAACTAACGCTACAATTACTGATCAAGGCTCGTTTAAGGGCAAAACCTTCTACGAGCGCTTTTTGCCAATAAGAACTTTGAAAGTCTTAAGAGGGAGTTTGTTACTACCGTTAATCGTATCAGGGCTAATCACTACAACTTGGCTGCCTCATTGTTCCGTGTTTGCATTATTGATTATACCAACTGTAAATATGGCTACGAAATGGAGGACCTAGATCGTGTCTTGTGGCAATGCTGCTTATTTGATGTACAAAGAACTAGACTGACTGACGACTTACGCAAGATGGGGTTCTTCCTGCCCCTCAAGGCCGATATATTTTTTGTCAGACCCAACGTTCGGGCATGTTTGCGTATTTTTAATTTCTTGAAAGAATGTAACCTGCGTATATAATAAGATATGCTAAGCAATAATGTCGCTCTAACTGTACTTCGCACATAATGTAAATTTCCTCCAGCTGTATAGACCCCAATCAGGAGCCTGGACAAGCTTAAATAAAAAAAGAACACGGACTGCATTCATGCTCCTGATTCGATAGTATAGATATAGTTCTCCGTTCATCTGCTGTTACGCCGAGTAACGATTTCCCGAATAAGTATCGCCAGTATAGTCGAATGATATTCAAAGACCATGGTTCCGCGAACCGATCAGAAAACTCGTTTCGCCGTCGAAAAGAAGAGGAAGCCACCCTTCAATTACACCGTGGCAGCAAAAGGAAGGAGGTGAGCAAGCCAAGCAAACTAGCGGAGACCAGCCCTGGTCCGGTCAGGCTCGTCAACGTGATCCCTAACAGCCGCCCTTTGGTTAATACGACCATAACCCCATCGCGGTCCCACGACTTAACTCTCGTATATGTCGCAACATCGTTATCGCCGTAGAATATCGCTATATGGCAGAGCGGTGTCCTGGAAGTGTTGCCCTAGGCGTCTTCTGCGTGGCGAACGCGACCAGGACGCGGAGCGAAACGAGCTGCAACCGTGCACCACGGTAGGGTACCAGCACATGAAGCACGGATGAGAGCTTGTTAGGTTAACCATCACATTGTTTCACGAGGGCGTGGTAGAGTGTTGTTCGCGGCGAGTGCGTGGAGACCAGCTTATCTTCTCTTCCTTTTGCCCTTCTTCTCTCTCAACCTCCCACCCCCCTCTCTCTCTTTCTCTCTCATCTTTCTCTTTCCGTGGGTTGGACGGCCAAAGAAGATCGAGCCGCAGCATCGAGAGCGATATATCGCGGCCCGATATATATCACTCGGTGAGCACTCGACTTCCATACGTCCGCTCGGGCGTACATATGTACGCGTACATCGCCCGCAGGCTCGCTTCAAGGTCCTCGTTTAGATATCCGCTCGGCACCGAGATTATTCGAGGCAGCAGCGACGTCCAGGCTCGTTGCTAACGTCCACGAGATCCGATGCGATGCGATGGCCGTTGTGCGTTACATTGGCATCCTATCGGGCCCCATCGGGCCCCAGCTTCCGGACCGGACGATTACCACCTTGGCCATTTTCTTTCGCGGCCCTCGCTCGCAGATTAAACGGTCCGTCGACCCCATACTCTCCTGTAGACACCGACAACGTCCACGCCACGATGTAGCAATCGCCGATGCCAAAGATTAGCGTCAATCGGCTAGATCGAAGTTCTGCGCCGGCAACCCGATACGTGATTAGCTATGATAATGACAAGACTGGTCAGCTGGTGTTTCTAGACGGGCCGCTTCGATGTTTGCAGGCTTAAACTGTATACACAGGGTGAGTCAATAAAAATTATCACCTGAAATCACTCATTATTCGTCGATTTTATCAGAATGTGTTTGAAATGATATTTATTGCATCCGCGGAGGTTCATTAGAAAAACAAAATTTGATTTTTTAAGGTCTTACATTTTCTGAGATATTAAGGTGACCAGTTTTCAAATTACACCGTATACTTCATTCCATAAAATCTGCACTCTATTTATAATGCTTTGTAACCCATTAACATCGAGGTCCTTAACGACCATGTAAGTTTACACGAAATGAGTCAATGATAAATAGACTGCGGATTTTTATGCAAAATAAAAATTGGCTGCAGTAATTGCAAGACGTACAACCGTACGGTTATAACGTAATTGGTTCATGTTCAGAATAAAAGTTACTAGATACAAGTAAACCAATTTGTTTGAAAAGGAAATGGAAAATGTACTCTGTACATCAATATAATCTTAGTTATGCTTAATATCATATTCAGATAGTTGATCGATGTTCGAAACAAAAATTGGATGATTCAAATGAACTAGTCTGTTTTAAAAGGAAATGGAAAATCAGCATCGACAGGTACCATTTGCATATAATTACGATGTACCAGCTTCACAGATCAGAAAATGTTGCAAATACATTGAGAAAACTATATAAAACGTGTTTGGATAGACTATTATATTAATACAAACATGTGAAAGACGATTAAAAGAAAATTCTAATCTTTCGAATACTTCAATCCCACTATTTTTAAAACAAAAATCGACTAATATTTAATAACAGAGAGATCCAAATGAAATGAAATACAATGAATAAGTGTCTCAATCTTTTGAACACTTAAAAATCCACCTATCCTGATTTTTAAACAAAATAGTATTATATATAGTAATAGAGAGATCTAAATTAAATGAAATCCAATGAATAAGTGTCTCAATCTTTTGAATACTTCAAAATCCACCTACACTAATTTCTAAAAAAAATAGTATTGTATATAATAATAGAGAGATCTAAATGAAATGAAGTCCAATGAATAAGTGTCTCGATCTTTTGAATACTTAAAAATCCACCTACCTAATTTCTAAAAAAATAGTATTGTATATAATAATAGACAGATCTAAATGAAATGAAATCCAATGAATAAGTGTCTCAATCTTTTGAATAGTTTAAAATCTCCCGACCCTAATTTTTAAACAATAAAGGACTGTATTTAATGATAAATAGATCTAGCTACTGCCAAGACAAAATTAACAACTACGGATTAAAAGAACTAGTAAAAGAAACAGTACATATTTACAAAAGAAAAATGTACAACTTAGACATTATGAAAACCCATCAAATAACTGACAACAGATTGTCTAAACAAACGTTCCACTAGAAATAATAATACGTAAATTACTAGACTGTGAATCTTTATACAAAATAAACTGTTTAAGCATAAATTGCAGGCTGCAGAATTTAAGTACAAAATTGATAATTCGCTCATGTTGAAAATAGTATATCAACATTCTCGAATTCTTTCAATCGTTTCACGATTGATTTATTAACACTAAACCTACCGACCATTAAAATTGACTAGTTTTGTATTGTTTTATAAAAATAATAAGATTTGATTTATTTAAATTTTCTGCAATTTTTATTACAATGTGTGATTGAATAAAGAAATCTATTGAGTCAACTCCTATGAATGCATCTTTATAACTTCAATAATTGTAGAATAAAATATCTGAAACCGGTCATTTGACCGGCTGTGGCAGGTTTAGTGTTAATCGCACAAAATCCGCAGTCTATAAATAACACAGGAAGTAGCTGAAGATCAAAACAGACGCTATTAGTCCAAGAATAAACATAAAACAACCCTGAAGCGTACATAACATTTCTATCAGAGACAGTTACTTGCGCCTAATCACTGAAAGAACACACAAGAAACATATCGTTAGAATAGAGGTCACACAGTTGGATATCACCGAAGGAAGTGTTTTGAAAGCCTGCCAAAGAAAATCACAAAAATCGAATTGCTTCTTGTGCAGTGTTCAATCCGTATAAATCACTTCCCCTTGTTGCTACCATTTTGCATCTATTCCGCGCCAGCCGCTCCGCGCACTCGATCATTCTATATTTCCACTACGCTTCAATTATTTACTTTTTCCACAAGTTTTATCACGGGCATCCGCTGCATCCGTTTCATCCCCTTCGCGCCTGTACGACTTGGACGTGCCGGCAAATAGCACATCATTCTCCTTGGAATTTTTTCCACAGTGTTCCATAGGATCGCAACTGTATCTGCATCTGATCGGCCCTGCAGGAAACGCTGAAGCGGAATCTATATTTCAAGAAAACAGCTAGACGAACGGAAGACGATCGCTACGGGATCGGACCCGTTAAGGCGTCTCGTTGGACTGGAAGCCGTAGCCTAGCCATTGCTCATCTTCGGAGCTGAAGTAACCAGTGGCGTTCATGAATACGTGTTCATTATTTATGAGCAACGCCTCTCGGCATCAACTGGACCAGCCTCTCTATACACCGGTAGGCACGAAGAGAGGCAGCCGGATAACGTATTACGTCTTCATATTTTTTTCCCTTGATGCACACCCGGTAATTAAAGGTGCCCCGCCAAGGTCTCGGATGATTTATCGGCCGTGCCCGTTCTGCCTGATAAGATGGGACCAACTGATAACGAGGTGCCTTTTGTACATCGAGGCCCCTGATCGAACTGAAATCGTTCCTCTCTCTCTCACTCTCACTCTGTCTCTCTCTTTCTCTCGTTCTCCGAACCCTACCGGCCGTGTTATTCGAGATCTGCCAGCGTTTGATGGCCGATCGCTTCTTCAGCATCCTCTACGCCGACGTCGACCGTCTCGAATCAATTTAGCTACGAATTTCGAAATAAATTTTAATACTTCCAATGCAGGGTGATTTTGGGAACTGGGACAGGTTACTGCTCTTTTTTTTAAAGTAAACAAAATTGGTGTGTGCTTAGACCGTATGGCTGAAGTGAAACTTCTTTCTTTAATTTTTTTTCGAATTTTTATTAACACTTTATGACATTTAATATACTATGATTCTATTATTGAAACAATTGCCTTGTGATAGCTAAAATATGATATAAATATTCTTGAATCAATTTTGTGTAAATGTACTGCGAATACATCGAGAGTTGTTTCTGATCTTGTTGTCGCTTCATTAGGATTATTTACCATTTCCAATCTTAGTTTACTTCTAAAAAATTCTATTAATAATTCTGATTGTTCCGATGCAAAGTTCACGTTGAAATCTCCACTTAGCATCATCGGAATTTTATCATAATCTTTATTAAGGAATGGCGAACCCTCAATCGTATATGCTAATAGAACAGAATTTCGTTTCATCATTTCATCGTTTCATCGCCAGATCGGTTTTACTCCTACCGCGTCGAGGTTTTATACCTACCGCGTCGAGGTTTTACACCTACTGCGTCTAGGTCTTACTCAATCGTATTATCGTTTCATCGTTTCATCGGTTTTACTCCTACCGCGTTGAGGTTTTATACCTACCGCGTCTAGGTCTTACTCAATCGTATTATCGTTTCATCGTTTCATCGTTTCATCGGTTTTACTCCTACCGAGTCGAGGTTTTACACCTACCGCGTCTAGGTCTTACTCAATCATTTTATTGTTTTATCGTTTCATCGGTTTTTCTCCTACCGCATCGAGGTTTTACACCTACTGCGTCTAGGTCTTACTCAATCGTATTATCGTTTCATCGTTTCATCGGTTTTACTCCTACCGCATCGAGGTTTTACACCTACCGCGTCTAGGTCTTACTCAATCATTTTATTGTTTTATCGTTTCATCGTTTCATTGGTTTTTCTCCTACCGCATCGAGGTTTTACACCTACCGCGATGAGGTTTTTCGCCTTAACGCGCCCAAAGAAGTTTCACTTCAAAAATAGAAAGAAAATATTAGATGACAAAATTGTTTCGTTCAAAGGGGCGAATATTGTCGTAGAGAAATAAAATGTTTTCAAGTTTATTTCTTTTGAGATATCAAGGTCATCGAAGATTTATTTAATGGGACTGTATATTTTCGTCATGATAGTATGATAGCTGAAGTTAAGACGAATCCAACCACCTATAGCACTATGACCTTCGCATGACCTTGAATTAAAAACAATTGACAAAAGTTGGGCAATCGATAAAAATATAGCAAAATAATTTCTGTTAGTTTGCCCTGTTGATAAGATTTGTTATTGTATTATTGTTTTCACGATATTATCACAGTTTGAATTTTTTATTTATACATAGAAAATTTGATCAATATATTTGGTCTGTGTTAGGTATAAAAGTAGTGGTAACATATAAAACGGGAAGCATACTCCTGAGTGCAATTGAGATTAAAATGACCGGGCCCAAAACTAATATTTTGTATAGCTTAACGTACCTTTAATATTACGCTGTCAGAAGGCGAAATATTTCAGAGCCCAAATCGGCATTTTCTTTTGCCGTTCAGTAACTTTAATTGAAAGACTGTTCCCCCTAACAACGCCTCGTTTTTTTTCAACCTGCACGGAAGACTCGTTGCTCGGCCAAAGAATCAATCCTAATTCATGCTTTCGGCTCCAATCATCATATTTCCCAGCGAAGATTACAGCGTTCTGAAACACTGTAATCCGCACACCGGCCTGGCATGCCAAATCGCGGATCTAAGCAAATCGAAATTACTTTGAAAGCTCGCGCGAATTCCTCGTTATTACTTGATTAAAAGTGCACCTACTGCTTCATTAAATCGTAATGGATGGAGAAAGATGAACTCTGAGTCTATTGATTAGACTGCAACAATTTACTGCGTCCACGATAGCTGGACTGCCAGTTTTACGTATTTCTGAGAAAAAGGAGTAGTAGGTGAAATTGCAAACAGCGATAAAATTGAAAAAATTTGAGAATATCGATGTACTTTTTTTTTAGCTTACCGAAATTATTAAAGTAAGAATGAAGTTTCTATTTCGCTCCTGTTTGTTACAATTGCTGTCGATAATTTTAATTGTTCTTGAAAACTGCAATTAATAAGTTGAAAATAATATATCCACATTCTTAAATCCTTTTAAACTGTCTACTCTTTCAAGGTGCACCAATACGTTCTTGTTACAGATGCATGAAATCCGTTCTCTATTAATAACAAATGGAGGAATCATACATCGACTAAACCAGTCACACGTAACAAAAATCAAGCATAAAATCTATTTGTAGCCCCCAAACGGTCGGGAAAAAAGTAGCCTAATATGAGGAGGGTTCCGAATATCGGGGGGATTCAAATCTGTGCAAAAAAGGGTATCTATGCAAATCTATGCAAATCTATGCAAAAATGCTCCCTGCTCGCAGACGTTATAATTAGTTACTACGGTTAAAATTGTAGGTTAGAAAACTTCTACGTTCTGATACATTTTATAATTTCTCTCGAAAAGTAAGTAATTATATATTCTGAATTATATGTATTTAAAATCACAATATCATAAGCTTTGATATCCAGGATTTGTTTTTAATCTTTAATGATCCGTGTTATAGGAATAATAAAATCTTCATATGAAAATGTTATGTGCTTATTATAAGAAGGTAGTCGTTCATGATTTATTAAAATATATTTTCAAAACAAATTTGTTGATTTATAAGTCACAAAATGCATTACTTAATGTTAAATGCATTCAAAAAGAAGAAAAATGGAAACCTGAACAGATGAAGGTTCCCATAAATGCTGTCAAATGAAATTTAAAATACAAATTCTCAAATAAAGAATAATAAAAATCCATTCAAATAAAATGAATCATATTCTGGACTATATAATTATAAAACATTACCCCACATCGCCCACTCATTCAGCAATACGTACAAAGCTAATGTAAAAATTTGTGGAAATACATCAGAAAACAATCTAATACATGATTTAGAAGGAATAAATGTAAAATTTCAAAATTTTCTTCTACTTACGTAGAACCTACGAGCATATTAGAAAGAAAATCTCCGCAGTTAGGCAAGTTTCCTCTACTGTCTGCTATGAACCGATGCACCGTCAGCTCAACGGACGATGCACCTCCCGAGAGCTCATGCATAGGCATCACGATGGCGTCGGTGGCGTTGACCAAAGAAAATTTACGTACGTGGACAAAACACGGACAAAAAAGTAGTGTGACAAGGGAGGAAGGAGAGGAAGGGGGAGGGGGGGACTGTGACGAGGAAACCGATGGAGCCAGGGTCTCGATGATGATTTCGAAGATTTAATTGAGACGTCGGTCCGACACTAAAAAAGACCCTGCCCTACCACGTTCCCCTCGCCCCCGCCCCACCTTTTGCCCGTTTCTTCGGCGATGTTCTTCTTCCGGGCGAGAAAGGGGACGGCGCCCTATCGGATGGCCCGTCGGATTTTTCGAGCCGTTTCGGAGGACGTTTTATTGGCCGTTTGATTTACGAGAAGCTCGGCTCGCCGCGCGTAATTTGTTGCGCGCCGTATTTAATTTGCTTTAAAAGCGTCCCGCGCTAAAAGCCACGGGGACACAACAGCTCGCTGCGGAAGATGGAACGCCACCAGATGGATACCACTGTCGGCCTTTCACAGGCGTAAAAACGATAAGAGGCACCTGCTTTACGGAATTTTTATTATGATGTATGCGGCGAACACGCGACGTGCTGCGGCCTTAATGAGCCATGAAAAGATGAGGACTATCAGCCGTCTTACGGGATGAACGTTCGTTACCCCGGACACCCTGATTCACTCATCACAGTCTCTCGAGCCGTCGTCGATTGATATCTTAAGCGACGCGTTTCAACGTCGTTATTTTTGCGGTTTCGAGGCGTTTCCATCGAGACGATGATCGCCGATCCGACGCCGATGGACGTGCTCGATCGTAGGATCGTTCGAGATCCGACGATCGCCTGTCGAGACCCGATTCGATGTAAATCGGTTTCACGGATCGCTAAACGGTCCAATGGCTCAATTAATAAGTCGAGAACATGGGTTTCCGAAGGTGACAAGCTCTCTTGCGAAGATGTTCGATTTTACTTGTTGTGGTGGGGAGATCATGGCTTGCCGACACGTTTGCGGGGATATCCAGCTGCCGACGAATTATATCACCTCAGAATTGTCAATGTCTTTCGTTTAGCTCCCTTAAGTGGTAATTGGCGTTATCGAACCTGTAAATGGCGGCAAAACAGCCTGTTTAATAAAATGAGGCTTCATTCAGGGTTTGTTATAGACATCATTTCCTCATTTTTCTTTTTCTCCGTGGACCTCGATGAACCGTATCTCATTTAATTCTAGATCAGTAAATTATTGTTCGGGTATCTCATTAATATATAAAAATTGTGTGCCCGAATTGTAAGACACAGGAGCCAGATAAACATTTATTTCTTATTCCAATAATTTTAATCAGCAGGAAATAACGCAGTAAGATTTTCAGATTCCTTAGATGTTTCCACAGTTTTGTATTTCATTTAATAATTTTTGTCATGCATGCATAAAATCCGCAGTCTACTCATTAACGCGAAATGTATTAGTATAAAAATGGTTCGTTGTTTCTCCCATAGTTTTAGTTGTTTTCTTTGAATCTTGTACATGCTTACCGTGCAATCTGGCTGATTTCAATTTAGTCATGTTGCAGTTAAGTGTATCAATTGATTTTATTATTAGGTTATACCGAATGTTCGTTTCGTTTTCGATTGATACGTACTATGCAAATTGCGTATCATTTTTTTAAAACTGTGGCGGCTACTTCCTATGCTCGTCAACAGAGGGACACTACGATAACACCTTTCCCGCTACTACCTGAATCTTCCTCTGTCTGAATATGTCGTAACGGAATATCAGTCGTAACAGGCCATGCTCTGTCTCCAGAGCAATATCAAGAGGCGATCGACTTTACGTTGTTTAATACTCGTGGCAATCTTCTCGCATTTTTCGGCGTCAGATACGCATCGGAGAAACATAAACGCAAATACGTTGATATTCTGAGTGACCCGTGGACTCGTTAACGTGTCTCTCAGTCCTTTGCGAGATTTTGTATTGTACAAAGTGTGATCGAGTTGTGCTTGCGCGGCGGATTTTGTTTATTGTGTGATTGTGAACCGATCGTGTGTACAGAACAATGAGGGAACTGTTTGAAAATACTTTCAGTCAACCTCCGACATATATATATATATATATATATATATATATATATATATATATATATATACCGTCGTAAACTGTCCTTACGACATCCCGCGTCTAAGGCACGGGTCCGCTAGATAGCCTTACTGACGAGTCCTCTAGCGGGCCTAGGACGAAACGCTTCCTTCTCCTTTTTCCATTATTTTCATAATTCAATGCCGCCATAAAACCAAACGACGCGGTTAAGTAAGAGGTAGCTTAAGAAATAATAAAACATGCGTTGTTTGCATATGCCTGTGGTATCTAACAATATTAAACGTGCACGTTGCGAAATAAACTTTGCGAAATAAATCGCAAAACTTCTCTCATTTTCAGATTTCGACTGATATTTCTTCTCAGACTGCGGATTTTATGGATTTCAGACAAAAATGAGTGGATCGAATACAAAACATTGAAAATATTTTAGCCATTTAAAACTATTAGCCTCATTAAAATAATTTAAAAAATAAATAAATGTCTATGTGCTCCCTTTAGCTTGCAGATCATTCAAACAATTTTTATTACGCATAAAAATTCGTCGATTTATCATAGTAAGTACACGATTTACTAAATCTGCCGACTAAATTCTCGCAGAAGCGCTTTCATATCTTGACAAATTTAAAATTTTCACTTTTCCGGTACATAAAATACGAAAGTCTGAACAACCTACAGCTTGTAAAATTAAAGAGCAAAGCGAAAATGGGTGAAGTACCATCCGAGAGGCTCGTCCGTAATCCCGAAGAGCGAACGAGGGTTAAAAAGACGCGGGAACATGCACACGCCGCGAGAAGCGTATTCGAATTATTTTAAGCGCTTGCGAAAACACTGAATAATGAAAGGGATAGCGTTTATCGTTCGCGGATTGGCCCTCAACGAACGAGGTATTTAATTAACTAAAACTCGTGAACGTTAATCGGGGCCCGACCTCTTCCTGCGCGTGGAGCATTCGCGTAAATTGCATCGAAATGAACCGTACGTTACGAAACCAGCCTCGTTTCTCGCCGCGGCGACAAGAAAAGCAAAAAAAGAGAAACGAATTCGCGTGGTTCCACGAGGTTTCGTTTAAAAGCCATGACACTCCTTCACCAGAGACTTTACCATCAGGTTCCTAAATGGGGAGATGCGGCCGCCCCTCCCCCTTTTTCCCCCGTTCGCGTCGGTTCAACGTTAATGAATTTTGTGACGTGCCACGTGGTCATCTTTACATGGGTCACAATTAAACGACTCGGCGATACCAGTCGACTGCGAACTGCCTCGGCGCATGTTACGTGAAGTAAAATTATGATGTAGCGGGGCAATATCAGTTCCTTTTTGCACCCGCTACATAAATACGACACAATGTACGCGATACACGCGTTTGTTTCGCGTGCGTGCTCTTACTTAATGTATTCATCCGACGGTGTACAGACAGTTTCATAATGTGGGGAACACGTGTCGATCGTAAAGAAGCAGATGCGAATGTTGTAAGTCGGCATACGTGATCGAAAATCGATTCAATTCATGATGAAACTTGGTACGAGCACGTTTCATTTGGTTTCGGGTCTGTTTTACTTTTGTACTCTTTTCGGGAAATTGGGGCATATGTATTGTGAGAATTCGATGGATCACTCCAGATAGCACAAAGACGCCTCAAAGACGTCTTCTAGACGCCTGCCGCAAGACATTCAGACGTCTTAACGACGTCTCGAAAGTAGCTCGATGGTCGCTGGAACGTTGCTGGAAAGTCGCTGGAAGGTCGTTTGTTACAAAACGGTACGTCGTAAAGACGCCTCTAAGACGAACTTTTGACGTCTTTAAGGCGTCTTTAAGGCGTTTTTAAGACGTTTTTGGACAATAGCTCACCAGTATCGCATATATTACTCTTTTTTATTTAATTTCATAAAAAAAAACAATCAAATAGTAAAAGCCAATATAAGGAATTTCTCTACATTTATCATCCATGTGTTTATAATAAATGATATTGTGAAAAATATTTTCATTATCATTCCTAGAAATAGGAAACTTAAGAACCAGTATTTTAATCATTGCACAGCAAACTGATCCTTGTCATAACATCTCCAAACAAAAATTCAAGTTGTTCAGTCTCGGAAAAGACGTCTTTAGGACATCATATTTCAGGCATACAAACGACGTCTTTAAGACGTCTTATTTCAGACGTAAGAACGACGTCTCCAAAAAGACGTCTCTAAGACGTCTGAAAGACGTTCTAAAAGACGTCTGAAAGACGTTCAGACATAAAACAGACGTAAAAACGACGTCTTTAAGACAACGTGTGCTACCTGGGAGGTCGTTATTTTGAGTTTGTCATTTTGTAACGTTATACTTCAATTTTGCAACGAGAAAAAAGTAAACGAAAAGTCAAACGTAACGTCGTTTGATATTACTGTGTTTTGTACAACTTTTACTTAATCCTTATGTGGTCTCATGTTTATTCAGTCTACTAAGTATCATGTTAGAGTTTTTCTATAATTCAGTAAAAATTGCTTAGCAAGGAATGATCCCGAACCCAGAAATTCAAGGAATTATGAAACTTTGGGGACGTGTAGTGGATTGGTAGGTACTTATTACACGATTTTTCTTTGCTGCCGATTTTAAGGAGGTGAAGTCGTCACTTTGACTAGTTCCGTAAACCTAATGTTAAGACTGAAAACCCCAAATGTACCAAAGAAGTTAAAGAAACTTCATGTTTGCAATTCTGCGATATGGTAGAAAATAAGTAGTTTACTAAAATTTTGTTGGGGTCATGAGAGACCCCAGGACACCACTGCAGGGTAAATTCTTCATTATTACATTATTATCTGTCTTGACTTCCACTATTTTTGCATTAATAACAGCGGTCTGTTTGGCCCAGAATATCAAAATCGAAATTTAATTACTCATTTCCTGACGATTGAATTAAATGGGCAGCAGTTACATTAGGACAAACGGAAGACCAACGTGTCTAAAAGAAATAACGTGAAAAATAAGTTTCCGAAAATTGTTGAATAAAGCAGTGAATAGTCATAAACATCATCAATTATATAGTTGTAAGAACTATCCGAGCTGACCGAGGGTTAAAAAGCCCTTAATTATTTCAAAATTCAAAAACCTTCCTGAGAACCTTCAACGACCCTCAGCCAAGAGCGCCCAACGAAAGTTATCGTCGCAGAGGTTAAGAGGACCGGAGGGCTAAGGCGATTAAGGGCTATTATGACAAGAAATCAGAGCAGTATCACGAGCAAAGTCGTCCAATTTCAAAGACTCGATGAGGCCGTGTACTCGGCGATTAATATCTTGCCGCGTGCGAAACGATAAATGGGATGATAAATGCGAACACGCACGATTATGGCGGTCGAGGTAACACCCTCAGATGCCGATGAATCAGCGGAGGTAAAGGTCAGATGGATAAACGTGCACTTGAAAGGTCAAGGAAGCAGCAGTCGTCCGTCTGTACATGCGCTTCTTGGAAAAAAAGTAATGAAAACACCTCTAAACGTGATCGGGAAATTAATTATCCTAGCTCCTTTAATCATGCAACTGTAACAAATGTAAAATCTGCAATGTCCCATATTCGAAGAACAGAGATCAAAATTTATCAAATATTTGCAAAAACTTCATCTTTTTCGTCCGCTCTCATGTAATGTCCTGCTCTCCAGACCTACGTCGGAGATATGTAAACTGATCTACTCGTTTCTGAATGACTGTGAGTTAAAGATTTAAGAAAAGAGTACATCCTTAAACTGCTTGTTTAGCTCCCATAAGAATGTTTATAAGTATTGTAATGTATTGATATGTCTGTACAGTACTGCAAAATAATCTCTTTCTTAAGATTCAAATTGCATAAATAAAAAAAAAGTAAAATCTTATGCGTAAATGTAAAAAAATTATGCAAGATTTAGCTGAACCCACCTGCCCCTTAATTTCTAATCATTCGTTTCAGTGCGTCGTCATGGGACAAAAATCAAAAAATTAATTTCATGTCGGTATTTAAAACCATCACAGAAGTGTTCCTAGATATCTATTACAGAGGCATGTAATAACATTAAAACTAATAAACAAGTGTTAATTGTGCCTGAGTACTTCACCTGCAAGTGAAAACTTTCTATTACAATCCATTTACCAATTGTGCTGGTGTGTTTGTTTTATAAAAGTGTAAACTTTTCATTATTACCACATAGAGCAGGGATGGGCAATCCACACCGTAGCGCCCTCTGTTCCCTTCAAACAAGCGCGGCACAATGAAGCAACGAAGACACGAGACATCAGTGTACGCAACGAACGGGCGCGCTGCATGAAAGAAAGGGTGGTGGGAGAAGCAGGCGTTTGAGGGGCTCCAGCCGTGCCCACCACTGACATAGAATATGTTACTGGAGGTGTTTACTTGTTATTTTGATCTTAGTGTGTTTGTTTTTCTTCAATTTCTTGAGATCTAATTAATAATTTAAATTAAACGTTACTGATAAATTTCATTCAAGTTTTAGAAAATACTCCTCAGAACTCCTTAGTGTTTTTGGCGGGAATATGCGTGGAACGCAGACGTAAAAAATTGTGCAAGATTTACTTACCTGCCCCTACCTTCCCGCTAATTTTTAATCATTTTTTACGTCTGCGACGACCTGTTACGAGTACGTTTATCTTGGATATATGGTTTTCAAACAATCCAGAACAGAAAAACTGGAAAATTCTTTTAAATCTTCTATTTTCATTAACTGTTTTACAGAGGCAAGTTACGAGGCAAAGAGGAGCGTAATATCGGCACATCAAATTTAGAAGCTTATATCTCGGTAATAGTTTATGCAAAGACAAAAATACTCTAGTGTTTTGAAAATGTCATGGTGTCATATTCTTGAATACATAATCAAAGATATTTGTTTCCACTCAAAATTTCAATTGTAATCTCTGCAGAGCTTTTCAAGGTTACTGTAATGTCAAACAAACACAATCATCATATACTTTCTTTTATATCCTACAACTTTCGCCTGAAACATTTTTTTCGTATCACCAATAATTTTCGAGGAATGGAATTTTGTCAAAAAACGGGCTTTTCAACGCACTGTGCGACGCCTCGAAAAACCGCTCACTTTCATCGCGCGACGATTACGCAACCTGTTTGAGGAACTTGTTAATTATGTCGCTACTAGTTGCGATAAATGGACGGGCCACATGTCCGACGAGTAATCTAATTAGTGTACCGGCCCCGCAGTGCAAGTGTACGTCGTTAATAACATCGTTCAGAGGAAGATCATTTTGTGTGGCCTTCCGTCGACCGTGTTCGCGACTTGTTACTCGAGATAGGTACAAATCCTTTATCTATTTGCGGATTGAAAGAAACTCGCGAGGAATCTACGCTCGTGTCGCGATAAAGCTTCGTTGACTCGCAGTATAGCTGAGGAAAAAATAATACAGTGAAAATTTTCAGGCGAATAATTTCTTCATGAAACATGTATTAATGAATACGTGTCATTTTTCTGATTAAAATGAGACCAAACGCGACACGGTTTGAGTCATAGTTATTTGTTCAATTCGCAATTTAGTAGAACCTCGATTATCCGAATCGGGGATAATAGAACGGGTACAGTCTGTACAGACGATCATTCCACGTTTCAGGAAATGTATCACCGTAGAAGGACACCATTTTGAACATCTCTGAAGATGATAACTTATGAGAATGTCAGTGTTGTCTTAACACATCTGACGATCGATATTTTTAGTGTGATAAAAGATATTTTCTTCGCATTCACAGGTTCAGGTGTCTTGGCCAAAGATATTCGACATAAGTTTTAAGTTAAACTTTAATTTTCAAAGATCAAGGTCATTTCAAGGTCATGTTGTTATGCGTATCTGAATGTATTTCTCGATCAACTACACGATGAAATAATAAAATAGATTTAGTTATGTGTCAAAAAACACCGATGACCTTGATAACTCCGAAAAAAATGACCTGGGAGAAAAAAAATGTTCTTACCAGATATTCGTCTTTTGACACCATTAAAAAATATTTTTTGCATCACAATAAGCTGAAGAGATATTTAGGTGGCCTTACTTAAAAGGACCACCCTGTATATATATTTTAGTGACAAATGCGAGTTAATGACAAACTGCTATCATTATTATTACAACTTACAGTTGCTGTATTCAGGCTTTGCCATAACTATTCTCATTACAACAGCACTAAGAACAAAAATCCGACTGTATCTCACACTCATCTTTCGAATAAATATGAAAAGAGAAAGGACAGACGTAATATCCGTGCTTATAAACTAATATGTGAGTCGAAGAGCATAATGATTGTGTGAACGAGCAAGATATAGTGTGCGAGATCAGCGCTGTGTTTGAATCCTAACCCTGAATAGGCGTCGTTCAGCATTTTTTTTACCGACAGTTGAAGACTCTGGTTAGCAATTGACGAGCCCAACGACGCAATAAACAAGGAAACAAACTGACGCCGCTTTGTATCGAAGTTCGCGGTCGCTCGACGACAGCCATAAACGATATCTAATATTTTACGACTGCAATCACACCGAGTGCCATTCAATTTCGCCCCGGTGCGCGTCTCTCTCTCCCAACAGAGCTCTTCGACACAACAGTGGAAGCGAACACCCGTCAGTTTAGACGCTTCTTCGGAATTCGCGGACCTCCGAACGGGCACCGATCTACCGCTGAAACGGCAAGATAATATCGACCACGGTGCTTGGTTTACACTGTTCACCAGTTTTACGACTGTCTCTAATATTTTATTGCGCTCTGCTCGGACGGGATCGTCCTTTACGTCGCCATTAGAACGATGGACACACTTCTGGATAGAAAGATGGCGTGTTATCGTTAGATCCTCGGCGATATCAGGACTTTTCGAATAGTATATAAACATTAGCTTTTAGTAACATGGTGTTTCGCACAAGTTGAAGTTTATCGCAGGCTCGACTGTTAACACATCGTTTTCCAAAAGTGGAGCACGGAATTATTTATCTAGACTTACGGGGTTTTCTGATCCTTGAAAGAATCGAATTTTTCTTTTCGTTTATTTTTTTAAAAGGTTGATTTTCAAACAGTTGGACACATGTCGGCCTATGAGGCATTTTTTTATTTGCCCATCTTCAAGGAATTATAACTCCTACAATTTTAAGTATGACTTCAAAAAATTGTGTTGTATTGTCCAAATAATGAAAAATATGTATGCAGAAGTTCAGTACAAAACAGTCGTCTGATTTCGTTAGAAAAATTTTCGAACATGGCCTACGAAATGACGCTCTAGGCCAGGCATGGGTGCGGGTGGAGCTCCTCAAACGCCTGCTTCTCCCACCAACCTCTCTTTCACTCGCGAGGGCTGCGCACTATTCGCGACGGGCGAAGCACTTCTTTCCTCTACGGCAGTGGTGGGCACGGGTGGAGCCCCTCAAACGCCGGCTTCTCCCACCAACCTCTCTTTCATACAGCGCGCATGTTCGTTGCGTACGGCGATGTCTCGTGTCTTCGTCAGTGATGGTATATGGTCTCGGTTTTCTCGCACATGCGCGACGATTTTAGCGTCAGTAAAGTACAAAGTTGGGCTAAAATGGGGTCACCCCGCATAGTTTCGCAAATTTTTTTCGATTTTCAAATATGAATTGATAAGTAGCTCCTTCTCGAATACAAGTTGCCATTATGAAATCGAATATATTAACATTAACTTACCAAAATTTCGAAGTACGGTCGTCTCGTCGTGTCGTCTTGCACTCTTCTGTCCGGTTTCTCGCCAATAACAGTTCTCCCCTACTTTCCCCGCAAACATAAGACGTACGGTACGTTCCTGCATTTGGTCGCGCATGCGCGAAAAAACCGAGACCATATACCATCACTGGTCTTCGTTGCCCCATTGTACCGTGCTTGTTGGAAGGGGACAGAGGGCGCTACGGTGTGGACGGTTTTGCCTCAATTGAGGCAAAATTGCCCATCCGTGCTCTACGGTAACGACGATTGCTGGTGGGGGACAGTGGGCACTATGGTGGGTACGGTTTTGTCTCAATTGAAACAAAAATGCCCATCCCTGCTCTAGATCAAAGCATTCCCTTAAGAATGAATTTGTGCTAATATATTCTGTTAGGATCTTCAAAGTGTAAGGGAGTTGAAAAGTTCTCAATAAACTGCAGATTTTATGTACTTGTGACAAAAATGACCATGCGCGAAACATATTATGTTTAACAGAATTCAATTTAATACAAGAACTGCAATTTATTACATGAACATTACTTTAGTACAAGAACTGCAATTTCATTCAAGAACTTCAATACAAGGAACAATACAAACAGAATTAGGAAGCTTGCTGTGCAAATTAATGCTAGCAACTTAATTTTTCAGAAAGCAATGCAGCCGTTCAAACAGCAAAAATGATTGAAGACTATGTTTCAACTGAAAATATTCTAACATTCTTGATTGGCCAGTATGCTTCTCCAATTGGAATAATATTAAAAACCAATGAACATTTTATATTAATACTAGGCATTGTTTAAATATCAATGAAATATGATAATGCATTAAAGAAGAGCAAAATATCACAAGGATTATTTCATTCTTTACTAAGATGAATGATTAGAATAATCGAAAATTCTTAAGGACCCTCGTGCTACTAAATAATAAAGAGTTTTGTATAAATATAATCGATAAACAATATGTACACTATACATAACACCTATCTAAATATACCTAAAATAACACAAATAAATACAAAATATAAGAACAACTATAATATAAATATTTTAGTAATAGTATAGTATGAAGTCCTCAACTAAAAGGTAGCGTTTCCTTAGAATTTGCACAAATTTAAATCTACCTCAAGGATTCTAATGACACTACACGTGTGTTATTATACTGATCGCGAGTATACCATTAAAAACTCGTATTTTTAGTGGATTCTAGCAAAGTCAAGACACGGTATTCGACATTTTCTTCAATTATGGCTACCAACTGGCACGGCGCCATCTCTATCTTCGGCCCAACACGATTGCGACGAGTTTACGATGTTTTCGGGCTGTGTGCTTCATTTTAAAGCCCGAAATTGTATTAAATTAGGAAGATTTATAACGTAGGATTATTCCAAGAGACAAGGAAAATTACATCAGTCTAGGCCGTACGAATGTTAATAAACGAATCGAAGCTGGCGCTGGTTTTGTCCGGAGTCAGTCCGTTATTCCCATTTCCTGGGCATAAAACCGTCTGCCACCGTGGAATTTGTGACACTCCTTCGAACGTCAGCCGTTTCACGGTTAATTAAGGGTCCCTTGTTTATCAGTTAACACCTCGACACATCGCGACGGAGGACGATAAATTGGTCAATGATCCGTTTTATTATTTCTTTTTTATTATTTGAGAAACATCGGCAGAGAGTTGGACACCGTTTTTCGTGACTTATTGATCGTAAATCGTTGATTTTATATACTGACGATGAATTGGTGAAGGCTGGCATGCTGCTGGATTAATGTTTGGTGACAGGTTCATTGCAGTTTTAATGAAAATGTTAACGAGATTTTGTTAGCACCAACGGAACATTGTCACAACGTAGTGAATGTTGATTCTCTCGAACTCTTATGGGACTAATAGTTATCCTGACAAAGAGAAATAAAACTTTTTGATTTCTCTTTGGCTATATGAGATGTCCTTAACCTAAAAATTCAATCTATTGTTATTAACTTTAAATATAAAATCAGTTGATGATATATCTCCAATTTGAATCAAAGAAGCAAAGAAAAGGTCTTATTCTTTAATTACTAATTATTAGATTGACGATTTTTATGCAAAAAAAGACTGTCTTCATTAATTGCAAGATGCAGAACCTAATTTGACATCTATTTCTTTTCTTAGTAATTCTAATAAATTAGAAACAGTACAAAAGTATTTTTAAATTCTTTGAACAGCTTCTTTGTTCTATATCCCACCGATTTATTTTTATTAAAAATACATAAAATTCGCAGTTTACTAGTAATACATAATTTTTATGCATACAGTATTTAAAGACCATGAAGAAAAGTGTATAAGAAATGATTAGCGACATTAGTCTAACAATAAAACATTAAAACATGTTTTATATGTAATTATTGATACAATTGTATAAAACATTATATTCATACAATTATTATAAAAATAGAGTTTACATTCTCCTGAAAACAATTCAATGTATACTTATATAATTTTTACTATATTATCTAGTGAGAGTAGGGTCTTATTGAGATTAGTAAATGTGGTTAGGATCTGAAAAATGCAAGAATGTTGAGTACTTTCAGTATCGTACATTCCAACTGTTTTACTTTTACTCCATTGAATAAATTACTTTTATTCTATGAAACTTTTGAGACTGCTGAGTTGGCACTCGGTGTTAGTTGACCAAGATTGAACCTTTTCAGGAACGAATATTCTAAAGTAGAAACAAACGATATATGTATAACAATTTTTTTTTAAAATCAATTAAAATATTACCACCGCTTGCATACGGCGAATTGTTTCTTTTTATCGTTGAGTGATTCTATATTCAATTGTCCTCCAATAAATCTTGATTTTGTTCAACTTAGAATAATTTTGATTTAAAATGAAATTCGTATATCGGTTGATGCGACAAAATAACGATAGGCATTGAAAGATGAAAGAATCATCATAGTATGCATAATTTTTGGTCTTAAGTTTGGTGTGGGTTAGGTAAAGAATTGGTAAATGTGATGAATTCTTGAATATTTAGGACCTAACCCAGACGAAACTTAGTGGTGATTATATATAATAACCGCTAATTACAAATAATCACCGGATTAATCACATTTACCGTAACATATTCAATTGACACAGATCTACAAAACGTATTTTTTAAATTTTCAATATTGGCCCACATAAACAGGTTGTAAAACACAACTTTTAGATTTTTTTTGCACTTTGTTTTTGTTTCAACATTATTTAATTAATCACGCATAATTCGTTAATTTTATACTTATAAAATTAGACACTAAAATTATTTTGCGTTAAGCAATTTTTGTACGTATTTTTCGCTTAATTTTCAAGTCTCCATACATTCATGAGCGGTGTATGTGCCAGTATCCCCGAAGAGGATGATGCCAAAAAGTAACTAGAAACTCTATTATCAGCTAGAAAACAGTATTCTATTTATCAGGTGATGTCTCAATACAGATCACACTGTTGTAACCAAAACGGCCTATCAGGTGTAAGTTGTCCTTCCATCCCGGTATTGCCGCCCTTGTTTCGTTTCTTGCGGATCCTCCTCGAGTATTGAATAGTTTACGGCTTCTAAATAAGCGGCCCTCCCGTTCCCAAACAATTTGCCCATGCCACAGATTGCTCGTAAATAAAGATAATCTATTCTACCCGGAAGATAAAAATCGTTCCACGGAGCAGCCCTGGCCCCGGCGTTATGCGATGGACAAAGATGGCGATCGTGACGAAAGAGTGCAGAGAGCAAGAGCAACGGCGGGGTACCCTCTGCGCCCCGGCGGCAGCGGGTGAACGATCTTCCAGTTATTCATTTTTACGCCGTTCATTCGCCGGATTTTACGAGGCAAAAATGACGAAATTGCACTTTGTGTAACGTGCGTGCCCGATCCCTCTTTCACTCTTTATTCCGTTCTGGCTTTCTTTCCCCTATTCTTACGACTGGCCGCGAGCCTCGCTCCGGTGAACTTTCCTGGGAATGTCCTCTGGATTTTCTCACGAGTTTCCCATCCATCTTCTTCGACGTTCGGACGCACTGTTCTCCTTATTTTGCAAGGATGCAAACGACAAGTGCCCTGTCCAGCAAGTGAACACTTAACCCTGAAGTGGTATACTGTTTCCTCAGACTAAACAGTACCACACAGGGATCTTTTTAAAAATTCAGGTAAAATTTGTTAGGAGTCTTTTAGATGAGGCAGTTCCAACCAGTAGCTCCGGAGCTATTCGAGGCATCTTCCCCGCTTAGGTTCTTCCCCCACTCTTAGACTCCATCGTTATAATGTATAGTAGTGGGCAGATCCCACCACGAGAGCCGCGCGGCGCGCGCAGCACTCACTAACTCCACGGCTGTACGTAGTAGTGGGAAGAGGTTAGGAATATGTTAGAACTCCCTGTTTTAGATATACACTTTAACCCATTAGTTGCCACGATAGCCATTTGGGGATTTTGGAATTTTACGTACACCACTCGGCGCCAAAAATATATTTGGGACGCCTGACAGTTTAGTTTCATTCTATATATATCAGTCAGTATTGTGGGTAGCAGAAAGTGTGTATCTTGTGCTTCGTTTCGTTACAACAAGCGAACAAATTTGAAATTCGTCTGTAAGTTGAACATATTTGAAGCACTATATTTTTGGTTTGGTTTTTATATTATAATGAAATACCGTAGATAAATATGAAATTTAGAGGTCTTTTGTTTTTTATTGAAATGATTTTATTGATCATTTTATAAAAATACCCATTTGGGGATTATGGCTGATATCAAGTTCTTTTTCTCTCTTATAGGGATTATTGATATCAAGTTCTTTTTTTCTCTTAGATGGGTACTAGGAAGTTTTTTACGCTTGCTGAATTAGAAGACGCCGTAAATGACCCTAATTACAAATCATTTTACTTTGACAACTTTTTTACTAGCTTTCAACTAATGAAAACGTTAAAGGAGAAAAACATATTAGCTACGGGAACAGTTCGATAAAATCGTCTAAACAAGTGCCCTATAAAATCGGACTATGAATTCAAGAACGAACCTCGCGGCAGTTTAGATTACAGATTTGATATGAATAATGAAATATTTTGTGTAGCTTGGAAAGACAACAAATGTGTGAAAGTCTTGTCAAATTGTCAAGGTATACAACCGTTAAACAATATAACTAGATGGTCCAAGTCTGAGAAAAAACAATGTGGACTGTATAGAAAATGGCATAAATAACAGCTATTCTTGTATGTATCAAAAAACGCATATAATAAATGAAATAGTTTCCTATTCGTTTTCTTTTACGCAACCTGCCACAATCCCCATTTGGGACTTTTTCAAAAATATCAAATATTTTCAAGACAAAACATAATTTGAATATAATTATACTGCTACACAACCTTTGTGCATATATATAACTTTTCCGGCCAAAAATTTCAAAAAAAAAATTTGGCAGTTAATGGGTTAAGATTACAAAATCCGAATGTTCAACTGTTTTAATGCCGACGGAAAAATTAAAATTGAACGAAAAGTACTACGCCCCGTTTAGGATACTGAAGAGAAATTCATAAATGAGAATAAAGTATCGATTCTAATTCTAGAATAAGATTCTAATGTTCTAATATGATAATATGTTTATTAGAATAAGATCGAATTCTAATATCATTAGAAATTTATAAATTAGAATAGAAGGTACTTTCGCGGCATTTTCGCAGGTACGGTCAGGGACGATATACTGTTATTCAGTACTGAAAGGGTTAAAAAAAGTTAAACAAATTTCATACTTGTAATTAAACTGCGGATCTTCATGCAGAATAAAAATGCTTTGTCTCAATTGCAAAAAAACAGTAGCCATGTTACAGTTCCTTTCCTTCTTTGATGATCTTCATAAGTTCGAAATAATGTATTGACATTCTGAAATTTTTATCTCTCTACTATTCTGAATTACATCAACACATTCTTACCATAAATGCATAAAGTCCTCATTTATAATTGTCTTGAAATACTGATATGAAAATCAGTGTACAGTTTTGATTGGGCTGTTGAAATTAGTTCAGTAGAAACTCGCTCATTGTGCAACGAAAGAGGCAACCAATCACGCGATCTGCTTCCCCACCTCCCCACTCCGTATTTCCCCTAATCGTCACAATCGGTGGGAGTCGCTAGTGTGCAACGAACGAGTACTCCATGCAACGAAGTTGCAACGAACAGGATTCTACTGTATTCAAAAATCGTTATTTAATTTTCTGTGCGATATTTCTATAAGGCTGTGCCATCATTAAGATCACAATACAGAATATATTTTTAATCATATTTGATGGTTACACCTTGTATTAAAAGTCTGGCATAGCATTAAACGCAATATAGACCACTGCTATTAGAATATACTGTAGCTATTCATACTATATTCAATTTTCACAGTAGTCTTCCTTATAAGAAATAATTGTTTTCAGAGACTATATACAGTATTAATAAACAATTTTCTTAATCACGTTATACAGGAGTCTGCTATATTATAATATGTCCTTAATGGAGAAGTTCAAATTTCTGATAAAAACAAGTTTATAATTTCAGTAATTGTGAAAGAAAAAATAAGTAACCAATTATTTAGACTAGTTAAAGTAGTTTTAGTGTTGAAGTTATATCTAGTGTACAGTCAATGTCACCATACCTGTATACAGTATTTTAGTATGCTGTATTGTAATATGTGCTTCAATGGAGACGTTCAAATTTCTGATAAAAACAAGTATATAATTTCAGTAATTGTGAGGTGGTTCGGAACCCACCTTGATAAACAGTAGGCCACGCTGAAAAGTAGGCTGAAATAGGCTGAGCAATTAGGCGATAGCGAGTGTGGAAGAATGGAAGAAAACGAGAGTGGTAAAAATGGATTTGGAACCCTGAGGGGACCAAATATGATTACCTAACCTAATTTCAGTAATTGTGAAAGAATAAATTAGGAACCAATCATTTAGACTAGTTGATTCTACATTTACTGCCGCCATACCTGTATGCAGTGTTTTTAAAGAATTTTAAAAAATTGATAAAAATAAATTTAAATTTTCAGTAATTGTGAAAGAAAAAATAATTACCAATCATTTAGACTAGTTGAGCTAGTTCTAGTGTTGAAGAGGTTACTAAAGATAAGTTTCTTTACACAAAAGCTCAACGAGAGCAGATTTCTTGAACAAAATGTATCAAGTTCGAGCAGAATTTTCTTTCACAAATGGACTGCGACCGTTTATTTGGAGGTGTGTTTGAAGGATGAAAGTATCCTTTGATTTGGAGTAGTAGGTACATCCACGTCGTTCTACAAGGTAGCCAGTATTTCCAGGTCTAGGACGCTGAAAACGGGAACCGTTTCTCAATGGCGCTCCCCGATGATCTCGGGACAAGAAACACGGAAGCCCTTATCTGATACACCGCGGAGGCAATAAACTTTAATCAGAAAGGCTCTTGTTATCGGCGGTAAGTGGTACAAATCCAAAGACCGACTGCGCTGATATTGCCGGGTCGGGGCCGATAAACGTAGCCTCGTTCGATGCAGCTATTCCGCGGCAAAAACAGCTTTCTGATGGATTTCTAATTTGATCTAGCGAAGCGGATCGATCAGAGTGTTATTTGTCGAGGCTCTCGGCCAGATGAGATTCCAAGTGTTTGTTGATTCGGGCTGGGAGATGCCCGCTCGGTGTGCAATTTAGTTTTTACTCGGTTTGACGTGTCCTCGTTTCTGAGTCGAAGCCGGAGTATGCATATTTGGAAAATTGATAGAATATTAGCGCAATTTTTTGGAACATTTTATTATTTATTTATTGTTTTAACGTCGCATCAACTGCCAAGGTTATTAGCGACTATTTTTGGAACAGCTAGGAATAAAAATATACAGCAGTACCTCGATTATCTGATGTCTGAAGCCCTTAGTATCCCAACATGCTTCAAACGTAAATAGCTGCATCCGAGGCGATCTACATGTAATACTATTTATTGCACAAACTAATAAAAATTGAATCTAACGTTATAACTGAGTAACTATTCTAATAGTCGAACATTCGTGTTTCCCTACTCAGTTAGGATACTCGAGGTTCTGCTGTATTTTCAATTTGGAAGAAAATATTTTGCTTCATTACGTTACTAGGTACCGGGATTGAGAGGTATAGTGTCAATACATGCTATAAACAATTTGAGATATTTAATGGATCTCAGTTTCTGAATATTTGAAATGAAAATTTAAACATATTGACAGTAACACATGATATAATACTATATTGAGGCTGTGAATGTTATGTAGTTATGAGAAAAATGAGTAAGTACAATTTAAAGCAGGGAATAGATCAAAAGAATTTGAAAATATCAATGTGTTAGATTCAGCTGATTCAGCTCATTAAGGAAAGGACAACATTCCTATTTAGTTTCTGTTTTGTACAATTAATTGCTGAAGACTTTGCATAAAGCTCCCCACTCTACCCCTCACATCACACAGAAATTCTACAATATTTCTATATACAATATGTGCCATATTAATCATACTTCAGTTCTAGTAACCTCTCTGTAAGATTTTTAAAACGATGTACTAAAAAAATTTGTAAATATCTTATGAATCACACTGTCAGCAGTTATTTCTTAATGTCCCATTTGTTCTTCTAAATTTCATTTTTAGTCCAAGGTATTCTAACATTTATGGACACGTCTTAATTTTTACTATAGTTCAAACTGAAGTACAAAACAATAATTTTTTGCATATTGAATACTAAACTCACTGCAGTTAAATGATCAATTTATAAATTAAGTTCAAAAATCCATTATGTAGAAAATGGCGGAATAAATCTCCTCGATCAACCGTAATCTAGAAGAATCTAAAGAAATTCAAAGTTTTTATAAGGCAACGTTCACCAGTTTCGTTTAGTACTTTTAGGTTTGTTACACTTACCATTCTTAACCACCAGACGGCCGTGCTTGGGTCTATTTCGACCCAGACTATCGAAATCATCATTTAAGCACACAATTTGTGGCAATTCCACTAAACGAATAGCTGTTACATTGGGCGTATAACAAAGACTAATGTGTGTACAAAGAATATTTCTAAAAATTATTAACATCATTAATATACATACCTATGAAAACGGTATGGGTTAGATTCGAGGGTAAAAATCAAAGTTTCATGAAGCTCAAAAATTCCAAAACTATCAAAATCATAATTTCTCTCCACCGAAACTTTCAGCACTTCATAACTCGTACTCTTTCTTATCAGATCGCAATCATCCAACGCTAATCCCAAACAAGAATGTTAATCAACCCCGAATAAAGAGCTAGAAAGGAAATACAATTAAGGAAAACCAGATAGAGGCGTAACGCCATAAAACGCGAGATGTGTGAAATGCTGCGTATCGACACTAGCGAGCCGCGCATCGGTGATCAATAATGGCAGCGAAATGGCAAAGTGTAGATGGCAGGAAGAGAGGGGGCAAGAAGAAGAAGAAGAAGAGAGGGCACAACGAGCAAAAGGTTCAAGCAGAAGGAGAAGAAGCAGCAGAAGAAGAAGAAGAAGAAGAGGAAGGAGAAGAGAGACGATGAAGAAGAGCAACAAAAGGTGCAGCCTCGGGTGCCGGGCGGGGCTCAGATGTTTATCCCGGTCGACCTCTTCCCCTAGCTCTCTTCAGGCCCCTCTTCGTGGTCTCTGGCGTGCCCCCTTCACCTCCGTTTCTTGCGGAGAAGCGCGCCCTCGGCAATCCGGAGCTGCGGAGCGTTGCATCTACGTTATGCGTGCTCTTGTGCCTCGGATGCACTTACAGTGGCGTCGCAACCGTCACTTTATTCCGACTTGACAACCTTAGAATCCTCGACGTCGACAAACCACGCCGTTTTACTCGTGGAATCGAAAATTTACGTTCGTTCAATCTACAAATTCGAAAATTGTGGAAACGTTTTTTCTGTATCCAGTTGTACATGCTGTTGCAGTTTATACACATTTTATTGCACACAATTTCAATAATATATGTTCATAAATGTTGTATATAATAATATGAGCCGTTTAATGTAAAAGTGGTGCAAGTCAATATTTGTCCGTTTGATTAAACATCACATCGTCATTAACACTAACCGTACCACGATAGTTCAATTGACCGGTTTCACATTTCTTATTTTTTTATTATTGAAATTACAAAGATACTTCCATTAAAGATTATTCAATAAATTTTTTCAAACAAGGATATATTATTATAAAACATGGGAGAAATTGAAATAAATTGAGTATTGTAATTTTTATGTAACAACACGTACCAGTCACATTTTGTGCTTGGTACGGTGAATGTTAAATAAAATCATTGTAATATTATTTTAGCGTGGTTTGCGTAAGGCAAACGTAGCATCCTTGGATATTATTATGTTTTACAGAATTGTTATTTCATTCCTTATTCTCCAATTATTAACTGTTTTATCTAGCACCAATTTTTGTATGAAACGGTTTATATGTTGTCCATGCATACAATTGAAATAATATTTGTCTTTAATTAAACTGTTTTTGACTTATTCGTTAACACGTTGATCGACCAGAACAATTGAGTAAAATCAAACCAATTTATTCAATAGCATAAAATGTTAGAATTTAACATTTATAGTCTTAATTATTGTTTCAATCCTCTTCTATTTTATAGACAATATGCAAGTTTAGTATACTCTATCTATCATCGCATTAATGAATTCTTAAGTCTCAAGGAATAATTCCGCCACCCAAGTATGACATGACAGACAGAATGTTGACTTATATTCTTTAATACATATGTCTTTGAGTAGATTATAAAATAATATATATCTTCAATGGAGTTCTAATATCAAGGTATGAGTCAATTGATGGAATAAATACAAGTTTGAAAATTTGTTTTAGATACAGGAGACCTCCGTATAATGACAGTAAAACAATTGTTTAAAAAAACTGTATATATGTACTTTATGTGGTAGTAAATGTATAAGTGTAGAGAATATTGCATCAAAAGATTATACACTTCCTAGCACAGATGCATATATACGGTCTTTTTTAATACTTACATAATCGCTTTACATGAAAGTCTCCTGTATAAATATACTTTTAGATTAAAGGTACTTTAAATCGAAATGCAAATAATTGTTTGAGGATTGGTATCGTGACAGAATTTTCAAAATTTCGATATATTTTTGAAGCTGTAACTTTCTTCGAATTTATCAGTTGATTTTACACATAATGTATTATGACGTGTTTATTTTGCATGTCTGAATTACTGGCGGGTCTTGTTACATGTTTTCGTTATACGACATACGATAAAAAAATGCAATGTTATCGGAATTATTGAAATCGTATTCAAGCTATTAGTTATGCGAATAAATAAGTTAATGTATCTTACAATGACACACGTGTTCTTCACGTAATTTTTATAGCCATTTTATTCTACTCATTCCATAGATAATTACTGGATAATATTGCACAAAATGTAGTACATAAGACGACGGTCATGCATAATGCGATTTGATAAGATTTCATTTATTCCCCTTTGACAATAAATATTTTGATGTAAGTATTAAAAAAAAACATATAACATCTTTAACAACACGAAAGTTACACTTTTCATCGTAAAATATGTTACCAACTACCTTCCACCAATTGAACCATAAAATAAATTTATTTAGTTACTCCTGTATATTGTGAAGCAAAAATACTAACATGTTCAGAATACCCGTTACCCTATTAAAGATTTGTAGTTAATTTTGTAAAAATAACAAAACTACAACTTGTTATACAGTTTTGTAATCAAATATAGGAAATCATTTCTAGCGATATTTTGGAACAAACCGATTTTCATTATGTAGTATCTATATTAATCTATATCTTAAATTTACAGTTTTGCGTTTCTTAATGCTATATCTACAAAGCATTAACAGCGACTATTTTACATTACTTTATAAGAAAGACAAGGTTGTATTCATTAAAATTTATAGCAACTTATTATCATAACTATACTATAATATAATCTTAACTATTATTGTCCAATTCAGCGACCATTATCATGATATATGTTCAAAGAGACAATGTCATTGATTCATTCTCCAAAAATGCATTTTTACGATAGCAGTAATCATAAATTTAAAAAATTGCAATTCGTTATTGTAATAAACACCCTAGTTTCCGCATTAAATATGTTTTAAACAAAATGATTTGTCTGTTTAAATAAAAGTTCTAAACAAAATGATTTGTCTGCTTAAATAAACTAATACTTAACTATTTCAAGCAACGTGTCACCAAATAAAATAATCTATTATCTTACCTAATATTTTTCAAATAGTTTATTTGGATAATGCTGAAGTCTAAAATAAATAAATATAGTAATATAAATAGTAAAAATACGCGGAAAATATTTTATTGTAATTGAAAAATGTCTTCCCATTCCAATATAGTTTGTTTCTTTAATGTCTACAGCCTTCCGAAGAAGAATTTTCAAAGATCGTTTGATTTAGAGTTGCAGCAATAGAATTCCCTCAGAGGTTCTCTCCCTAGAAACGCACAGCCAAAAGCAGAGGGAAATAATGGACCTCTCATCGTCGAGCTTAATAAAATCCAAACATTTTGAATCCCGGCTGATCAATTATGCAAGGAAACACGAAGACCGCCTCGCCGTCGCACAGGATGGTTTGCGGGGATTGTAAATGTAACGCGATGTTGTAGAATTCGATAGCCATATTCGCTCATAATCGAGTCGACCGGAAAGGGAACGAAGAGGGCGAGGTCGTCGGCTCGTGACGAGCCGCTCTACGGTCGTTACTAACAAAAAAGCAACGTTAATCAGACACTTCGTATCGCCTCTATTCAGCTCCCGGCGAGCGAAGTGATCTAGCTCGCAGCAGGTTCTTCAGGGGCAAAAAATCGATGAATGAACCTTCGCCGGTGAGCGCACTACCATGCTGCGCTGCACTCTGCTCTGGAAACCGGTGTTTCATGGCCAAAAATTGAAAACAACCACCTTCTTAACACAAGGGTTACGTGTAACTGCTATAGGGTAGACCGGGGCTAGTTGACCAATGAGGTTAGTTCACTAATTGTTTTTAACTTTTATATTATACAATTGATGGCATCTCCATTCAAGATTTTGAAACATATAAAATTGGTTGGGCCACTATATAATGAGTTACCGTGATAGAAATTAAACAAATATAATTTTCTCTAAATACAACGTATTCGTTAAAATAAACATCATTGTAATTATCAAATGTTTCGATTACATTAACACTAGATTTACGGGGCCCGTCAAAATGGCGGATCCAAAATTTTTTAATTTACGATTATTAAGAGTGTAACGAGGCATTCGTGAGGAATTATTAAATATATTTATTTTGTTGTGTACATATTACAATAAAAATCGCTGAAGATCTAAGTAAATACAATTTTATTATTTTTATAAAGCAATGTAAAATAATCAATTTTAGTGCTCCGTAAACCTAGTGTTAAGGTAAAAATTGAATGTTTTGGTCGTCGACCTTCATCATCTATTATTTTGTCATCTCTATTTTTGAGTTTTTCTGTCATTGGCAAGCAATGTGTTCGTTTAGTAACACATTCGACTAAACATCACATAATGTCAATATGTTAATTTTCTCATTTATATTAAAAGAATATACGACGATTACGTCGATTGATAATAAAATAAACTTTATTTAAAATTAAAGATGGATATGTGTTTAGGAACTGAAGATAGGACTTGAGAGACTAACTTTGTACCAATAATAAGAAATATCCACGTTGTTTTTAGTGGTTCGAGAAAATGTGTGAGAAAGAAAATATTTTTTTCTTTAGGATATATTTTCCAAAATTTCGAGGTCACCATTGTTTTTGTTTAAATAAGATGATATATCTTGATTGGTATAATGTAATGGCTAATGAAAAAATGAATTCAACCATATGTAATATGTTGACCTTCAAATGACCTTCAAATGAGCTTCAGAAGAACTATTCTCCGAAAAGCATAACCTGAAATACTAATACGCTATTCAAGCTTGCCGTATTCAAGTAAGATTCCATTGATGTAAACTCTGAAACGTTCGACAAATAACTCTTCATTAGGTGAAAATCTTAGGTAACACATCCCGTATAACAAGCCTGTAGATTATAATAGTATTTCTTGATTAAAACACTTCATAACATTCGCATTCTGATATCGGACATTTCGTATGCAACGACCTAATAGCTCAGAATTGATACAGTTAAGTTTTCTGCGGAATAGATCTACCTTATAAAAGAAAGAGTGGAGTGACCATCGAACTCGGTTCATAACAGTGCGCGAATCGTGTTTTCGCAATCTTTGTCTCCGAGTCCGATACGAATCTCCGGATCATCGTGTCCGACAATGAAAACGGCAACGGAGCTGTTTTTCTCTCTCTCTTCTCGAGAGAACCGATACAAAAGCCGCTGACGAACAAAGGGGGTCCTGGATCTCGTAGGATCGTTACGATCGTGGCACGTATCCCGCTGATGACGCACTTCCGGCCGAGTGAACCCCCACGGTGGCCCCCGTGATAATTCCGGTGGATCGAGAAAGCGTTCTTCGAGATCCATCCACCGTGACTCCGTGGCCCTGTGACGACCCCGAAGAGATGTTTGCTCTTGTTGCGATGCGCGTACCGGCGCGGCTCGACTCTGCTTGGTTCAGAGCTCGGTGTGCCGGCAGCCTCTAGGAAGAAGAAGAGGAGGCGAACGAAGATAAAGCGGACAAGAGGAACCGGGAGAGAAAGGAGACCGAGAGAGCGAAAGAGAAAGAGAGAGAGAAAGATAGGACCGTAGGTACGGGGAAACAAGAAAAACATAAAGACGAGAAGAAGGAGAAGGAGAGGACCGGCCTGCCGACCCGACGCCTAGCCTCCTGAAGGAGCTCGCCCGAGTGGCAGGCCAGCCGATGGTAGCGGTTCGCTCATCATTGTAATTACTTCGCGAGGATGTACCAGTATATTGGATCATTATCGACCGCTCCATATCTACCACCTAGCCCATAAGTATAGACTTATGCTCCCGGTGCCCCGTAACAGCCCCGCCAGCCACTGCCAAACGCGCGTATATCTTCCGCGGCTACGAGCGAACGTTCTAATATATTGGCACACTCACGTATAACCATCGGGAAAATAACCATAGAGGCCTGGCTCCTTCTTCCATCGGACCAGATACCTCGTTGTCGTACAAGGTAATTTCCGGACTGGACCAGACGCCACGATCGTTCGCACCTGATACGACACCGATGCTGAACATCGCGTGTCACCTGAGCAGCACTACTACCTTTGTGGTGGACCTTTTGGAGGACGATCGGGATGCGGATTCCTTTGGGTGTGGCTTCGGGTTTGCTGTTCGGGATTCGTGATCGTTGATTAAGAATGGCATTCATTTAGATGGGGACGTGGTTGATAGTTTTAGTGGAGCGGAGTTTTGTTTGGATTTTTAGGCTTCAGGAATTAGGCTTTAAGAATTTATGTTCTAGCTTACTTATTGTGGATTCGGGATTACTCTATAGAATTCGTGATCTTTCATTGCTCCAAGAATTAATTTATGCGGCATGTGATTGATTATTTTGGTGAAGCGGATTTTTGTTTGAGTTTTTAGGTGGTACTGGAACTATTGCGTTTGAGGATGAAGAATTAGGCTTTAGGAATTTGTGTTCTAGCTTAGTTATCGTGGATTCGGGATTACTCTATAGAATTCGTGACCTTTGATTGCTCTAAGGATTAATTTGTGCGGGATGTGGTTGATTATTTTGGTGAAGCGGATTTTTGTTTGAGTTTTTAGGTGATGCTGGAACTATTGCGTTTGAGGATGAAGAATTAGGCTTTAGGAATTTGTGTTCTAGCTTAGTTATCGTGGCTTCGGGATTACTCGTTAAGATTTGTGATCTTTTATTGCTCCAAGAATTAATTTATGCGGAATGTGATTGATTATTTTGGTGAAGCGGATTTTTGTTTGAGTTTTTAGGTGATGCTGGAACTATTGCGTTTGAGGATGAAGAATTAGGCTTTAGGAATTTGTGTTCTAGCTTAGTTATCGTGGCTTCGGGATTACTCTTTAGGATTTGGGATCTTTGTTTGCTCCGGGATTAGCTGATGCGGGATATTCTTGATGATTTTGAATCGTGTTTAACGATGACATCGGGATTGTCACGGATGAGGATCGGGAATTAATCTTTGTGATACTAGAAGACTGCAGTTCCTCATGTAGGCTCAAGATTTTAAAGTTCCAACAAAACCCCGCTGTGGAGCAAGTTGATATATTCTGCATGTATCAAATAAACAGTTTATATATAATATTATATTGTATGTATTTTTCTCAAAATTATACTTACAATATGTAAAGAGGAGGGTTCAAACAATATTTTACCACACTTTCTTAACGCAATTGATTCAAACAAAAATTGCAAAAATAAAAACCTGGAAAATGTATCAACTTGCCCCGGTCTCCCCTACCACTTATAAAAATACCCCGAACGATATTCTACCTAACACAAGTAACACTGCACCATTTCAAATAATAGCACAACGGCTCAACTTATTTAGTAGAGTCGATCCAGTTCTACCGATCTTGTTCCTGGCAATTTCGAAGCTCCTCGTATTTCAACATGTAAATCATCGAGCTGCGGTGTAAAGCCCCGAACAAGGTTGAACAGTGGAACACACTCGGTTGCCAATTACTCGAGCCGTGCTATAAATCACAGGAAAAAATTCCCATTCATGCAAATCGGTATCACCGGGCGCACACACACACACACACACACACACACACACACTGCGGGCACCAGATATCATTCAGGCTGGGGCCCCTCTCGGAACAGCATCCGATCGAGTTATTTCAAGTGGCAATAGTTATTACCCCACCCTATATATCGAAGGGAATATATACCCTGGTGCGAGAAGACCGATCGAGTCACGTATATGCCGATGATACAGGGAGGCACGAGCTATACAATAGTGTTGGTGTCCACACGGGCGAATCTCGATCTTGGCACGTACGAGCTAACGACTCGTTGGTACCAGCTCTCTGATCAAATAACCGCGACCCGAACAACTTTCTCAGAAGATCTACATCGCTGTCGAAAAGGCATGTACGCGCAGGGCAAATCTCTTAGATCGCTCGGGCACACCGTGGATCGCGGAAGCAACGATCGAACGCGCCTAACGATCGCTGACATTAGACGCGTGTAATTACCCCTGGCCCCGGTTACCGCGGGAACTCGCCACGTGTATGATTCGTTAATGAACTATTCGATATAATTATCGACGCCCGGTGATTTATAGCCTGCGCCACTCTTTAAGTGGGTCGACACGCCTGACTAGCTGTCCTGGATTTTTGGGGCGGATTCGTTGCGTGCATTCTATCCTTTTAGAGAAATTATGCACTTGTTGCGTTTACTTTTTAGAGAAGACAGAGATCGTGGGGGAATCAATATTTTTAACATGGTACAGTGACTCTGATAAATATTCGGATAATCTAAAGAAGACGATAACTTTTTTAATAGTGGATCCTACAGTTGGATCTTGTTTGAGAATTTAGAACAATTAATTTACTACACGACGTGAGAAAAATATTGGAGAAGTTACCATGGAAAATAATAGGATAATGATCTTTAATTTGCCTTATGATTGTAGTATTATAAATTGAATCTGCTCATTTTTCTTATAAATGCTTAAAATCGGCAGTCTAGTGATCTATCAATCTATACTCTTAAGAAGACGATAACTTTTTTAATAGTGGACCCTACAGTTGGATCTTGTTTGAGAAATTAGAACAATTAGTTTACTACACGACGTGAGAAAAATATTGGAGAAGTTACCATGGAAAATAATAGGATAATGACCTTTAATTTGCGTTATGATTGTAGTATTATAAATTGAATCTGCTCATTTTTCTTATGAATGTTTAAAATCGGCAGTCTAGTGATCTATCAATCTATACTCTTAAGAAGACGACAAATTTTTTAATAGTGAACCCTACAGTTGGATCTTTTTTGAGAATTTAGAACAATTAGTTTACTACACGACGTGAGAAAACTATTGGAGAAGTTACCATGGAAAATAATAGGATAATGATCTTTAATTTGCCTTATGATTGTAGTATTATAAATTGAATCTGCTCATTTTTTTTATAAATGCTTAAAATCGGCAGTCTAGTGATGATGCCTTTGATATTAGAACTTGATTGAAATTATATAGGAAGTAATTTACGGAACGGGTACATTATTGTGTATATCATGTTTTGTGAATTGAAGTTAGTGTTCTGAACGTTCTCATTCGTTGTCAGTAGTGGATAAGAATATGTAAAGTAAATATATCCTGCTTTTATGTATTTGCTTTTACATATTTCATGAATTCTGTACTATAACCATAGTTGCACAAAATTAATTAAACTCATTACACGGATATTTTTTAAGATACTATATTTTTAAATATACTATGGTATATGTATTCAAATGTGTTGGACGGCCCGATATATATAAGTTTCCATAGAAGTGACTTATTTATAATAATTGAATGGTGAATGTACGTGTGTACAGTTCGTTGCATGTTCAAGTTCTTGTGATTTGTATGGTAAATATATTATATTAAATTGTCCTAAATATTTCATTGTGCAAATATCTGCTACAATATTTAATATAGAGTTTAATTAAATGAAATATATAGTGAACGAACTAATTTAATATTCTATATGAATAATTCGTAACTGCGATAACATGTGTCTATTTAATCAAATAATATATAAACTTAAAAAATTAAAATAAACTGATGCACGTTTTTAGCAATTTTAAATAAATAAATTAAATACATTGCTATGATATTGGTACTTATACGAGATTTATTTTTAATGATTGGAAATCGATTGGAAACGTGAAAGGAAAGTACGGAGATATCTAAGAATAATTATACTCTACATGTTAATGAGCTATAATTTGCAGGTTTGAAGCAAAATTGCCTTTGAATACTCCGAGTCCAATATCTGTCTGGAAATCATTCTACGTCGTAGAAATTGCCCATCGGAATGCTGTAGAAATTCGATCGCTGACTTGTCAACCCAGTCGATGTGACCACGAAGAGAGAGATCGCTTCCGCTCGAATGATAATCATCGATACATCTCGATACGTCTCGAAGGATACAGGGCGCCTTCTTTGTCTGCGGGATGCATCGTACTTGACTCCGTGGCGTCACAAGAATCTCAATTATTAACAAGCATACAATCTAGAAAATTATCAGAAAATATCACGCAATAAATCGAAAAAGTATTTAAACACTACATTTCCGATTCTCAGAAAATTGTCGCTATTTACATTGTGATAATATCGTGAAAACAAATAGTACAAACATAAGCTTAGACTCATTTTAAAGCTTCAAGCCTCTAGTTGCGTAAAGTATTTCCCAAAGTATTTTGCGCAAAGGTCATTCTCCTCGAAGATATTTTTATACGATGTAGCAGGTGAGAAACTGAAGATCCATTTTTCTTAAAAACTGCTGCAAATTCAAACGTCTCCAGAAGCTTTCAAAAATCTTTCTCATAAATGTTATAGATGCAAAGACTGAAGCGTCCTTGTTTTAATGACTCCTAAAAAATTGATGTACGATTTTTTTTCATTGTTTTATGGAACAAAAATGAAGAATGAGTTCGGTCATATATAAAACCTTCATGGAGTAATTAATATTAATGTCAAGTTTGCGACCCACGTTTCATTCAAGGTTCGATAAAATGACTTAAAAAAATCATACGTCAATTTTTAAGGTGTCGTTGTAAAGAGAAATGTTCAACCTTTAAATCTATAGTGGATTCATTCACGAAACAAAGTTTCGAATGTTTTTGGAGAAGTTTGTATTTACTTCATTTTTTAGGAAAAATGGATCTTCATTTGTTGCCAGACAAATCAAGAAAAAAGATCTTAGAATTAAATAACAATTTTAGTCCTCATTTCTAGCTTTGAAATGTCTAGATTTATTGTCGTACGATCATTTCTTAAGAAATTATTACAGGATAAATGTAGACAATTTTTCGAGAATCGTGTATATTGTGTTCAAATACTTCTGGTGTCCACTGTGTATACAGACAGTTTTGATGAATAATATTTTTACGAAATTTCTGTTTATTACAATTGTTGAAAATAATTTTTATTTTACTTCTGTTTCTTCCAATCAATGTTGAAAAATGTTTTAATCCTGTCTCTCACAAATGATTGAAATAATTTGTATTTAACTCTTGTTCCTTGCAATTCATATAAAAAGTAATTATTAAATTTCTGTTTCTTACAAATGATTCGAACAACTTGTTTTTATCTCTTGTATCTTGCAATCGATACAGAAAATTTTAACTTAACTTATAACTTGTACAAAAGTAACGATTAAATTCCTGTTTCTGACGAATGATGCAAAATGTTTATTGCAATTAATACTAAAAATTTATATTCAATTCAATTCAAACTCTTCTTCCTGCCAATCAACACAGAAAAACTGCATCTCTTGTGTCTTAAATTAAATTCCTCTTTCTCGCAATTGCTCCAGAAAATGTCTACTTCCCTCAAAGATCCGCAATATAGAGACGAGCGCACACGACTAAACAAAGATAAAAGTTGCACCAAGAGTAAATGAACATCCTCGGAGCTCTACTTTTTCTGTCCGACCTCTCGGCACCCGCTTCGCCGTAAGATCTGGATCGCGCAGATAATCTGCACATGCAGCGTCCACGAAATCGATCATCATGCTTCTGGAGCGTAACTCGACGGAGCGACCGTTAGCTGGAAGGTAGGCAACATCGGGCAGGACATTCGTAGCGGAGCAGCAGCCAGGATCGATCCAGGACGTGCAACGGGAGCCGTCGAGGCAACGGGAGCGTATCGAAAGATGTGCCGTCGATAATCCCTCAGCGTAGGTCGTGCTCGGTCCTGTCGAGCCCGATGCACAAGTCGAGGCAAGGCGAGGCAGCTTGCCGAGAATCAGAAGCAACGGCAGCAGGATAAAGAACAAGCAGGAGGACGAAGGAGTTGGAGGAAGAGAGGAGAACGGAGAGGACGTAGAGGAAGAAAAGCCGAACAGAGGGAGGACGAGGAAAGAGGGAGAGGCAGAGAAGTTATCTGGTCTGTTCCTCCATCCTTTCCTTAACCTCTGGCTCCCTTCTTCGACCGCCTTCGACCTACGTGTAGATGCTCAGGTGTAAAACCGTTGATTGCCACGGCTGTATTTTCTCTTTGCACGGCACGATGGTAGCAACGGTGGGCGTGCCGGCCAGGACCGAAGGGAGACAGCCAAGGCCTCCTCTCATCGTGCTACCGCGATTATGTTTATTATACTTTGGCACACGCGTGTGCGTACGTGCGAGTACTTACATCTGGCCTCGCCTTTCCGCCAAGCCGCGTCCGCTGCATTATCGCGAGGGACGTGACGTACTCGCGGTGCGACGGATTTATGGGTGGGCTATGGTATACGATACTGATACCGAACTATCAAACCGTCAAAATGATTGTTACTTTGTGAACCGGCGCGACGCACAGTGGGGGTATTCGCACACCAAAGCCGGACATGAATTTCAAAAATTTTGAGTAAGCCGTAAAACTTTTAGTGTTTTTTTTTTCATTAAGCTATAAAACTCCACATGGGATTATTAGCAGCATGCACACGGCTGTGCATGCTAACATTACAAAGATTTACTTAGAATGTAGGGTTTAAAATACAGGATGGTTCGTTTAAATAAGAACACGGTTCTTATGTCTGAACGTAGTAGTCTTATGTTAAATGTATCAACGTAGACGGACGCCATTTTGAACATCTCTGATGATAACTTAAGAGAACGTGAGTGTTGTTTTAACAGTTAACACATACACACATCTGTTGATCGATGTTCTTAGTGTGATAAAAAATATTTTCTTAGCATTCATAGGTTCAGGTGTCGTGGCCGAAGATATTCGACATCAGTTCTAGGTAAAACTTTAATTTTCGAGGATCAAGGTCATTTCAAGGTCATGTTATTATACATATCTGAATGTATTTTTCCATTAGTTACACGATGCAATAAAAAAAAATGTAGTTATGTACCAGAAAAAAACGATGACCTTGACAACTCCGAAAAAAATGACTCTCGGAAAAAAATATTCCATTGACACCATGCACATTACGTAACAAATATTTTTTGCATCACAATAACCTGAAGAGATATTTAGGTGTTCTTATTTAAACGGACCACCCTGTATAGTGAAGCATATCCAAGTACAATTCTAAAGATACAAACAATGAGACATTAGAAACTTATGTATATAAAGTAAGGGGCAAGGAAAGGGTCCACACAAAAGGCATCTATTGTATTCGGTGGAAAGTAACATTTGTTGCAAAGTTTGTGGATCAAAGCATCTCTATTAGTATCGTAGATCGGGCATTGCCATAACACGTGATCAGGATCCTGTATCAGACAACCACATAGGCAACTTGTGTCATCAGCAAGTTTAATCTTGAAGAGGGAGGTCTTCAATTGATAGTGACCAGATCGAAGTCTGTTAACCCAACAGATGAATTCTCTAGAAAGCTTGAAATTAGCAAACCAAGGTTTAAACGCAGAGCGGTAGAAGGTTCTGAAAAATTTAATGCCCTTGAATTCTGATTCTGCAAGAATAGAATTGACTGTCAGCGTCCTAGCTTGTTTTCGAAAGCTATGGGAAAAGTCAGAATAGGAAACTAGGATGTTGGAAGGAACAGCCATTGGAGACGCTTCTTTAGCTAGGGCATCTAATTTTTAATTAAAAGTAATATCAATATGCGCAGGGATCCAAAAGGGAAACAGTTTCTTGGAATTCGTAAAGTAGGAGTTAACTTTTAGCGTTAAAGGTAGACGAATATCTGAGGAACAATACATCAGTATTCTTTTTAAAATTTGTGCACTCATAAGGCAGTATAGTCCATAGATAATTAAGAGATTTCATAGCACGCTTTACAATATTAACCACTGCCTGAAACAGCATTCGCTTATTCGTGATTTTCAAGTATTTTACTGAAATTGTGTAAACTTTGTCATTGTAGAAGCCTTTCAGGTACGCGTAAACAGCAGTTTCGAACAGTTTTCAAGCTGTTAACATCTATACTAGTATAGAAATTAATATCTGAAAATAATGAATAATTTACTAACTTTTTGACGATTATAATACTTTATTAACAATTTTGTTATACATCCGGGCACGTCCCGATACTTTTGCAGGTGTCATTAGATTTAGTAAAGATTTGTGATCTCAGTGTAAAATAAAATTGGATCCATATTCGTCCCTATTCAATTTTAATAGCTAATTTCGTTAAGTATACAGGGTGAGTCACCTAACTTTTGCACCTCAAATATCTTTGTTGTTTCTAAAGATACGTAAAATATGATAAGGACAAAGTTTAATGGTACAATGGGGCTGACACGATGCCAAAAAAAATTTTGTTTTTATGTCATTTTTTTTTAGAGATATCAAGGTCATCTTGACTTTTTTTTAAAATGGAACCACCCTTTTTTAAACACCTACAATGATAGGCACTTTCATTACGAATTCAGTGACTATAATTACTCAAGGTCATTCAAGATCGCGGACAGAGATAACGTATAAGATTTAACATCGTTACATGCCTGTAAACGGGCTTTGAAGGAATGTTGAACTCTGTTCATGACCTTGAATGACCTTGAGTAATTATAGTCACTGAATTCTTAATGAATGGAACTGTCATTGTACGTGTTAGTAAAGGATGATTCCACTTAAAAAAGTCAAGGTGACTTTTATCTCTAAAAAAATGACATAAAAACAAAATCTTTATTTTGGAATCGTGTCAACCCCATCGTACCATTCAACTTTATCCTTACCATATTTAACATATCTTTAAAAACAAACATAACATATCTTTAGGCACGTAGATTACATATATTTAAAAAAGCTATCATAGATACGCACGCCACAATATTAGGTTCAGTTATTAAGCAACCTATGTCCAACGGCAACTGATATCCTGCTCTAAAGAGCCTATGGATAAATTTTTTCGTATGTTCGCTTTCGCTGGACCTCCGCGAGACGCTACGCTATGAAACTCGTCGAAGGATTTGTTTACAAACAGAGACGGGAATCCATGATATGTTGATGAATTGCATACATTATAGGTAAAAATATTCTTGAAATTACCGGGTGATTCACAAGAAACAGGCCGCCTCATTAGGTCCGTTAGGCTTGAAGATAGAACAAAATGTTAGAGAAAAAAGTTGTGCTCTTAAAGGTGGCAAATATGGTGATACAAAAGATGTTCTGATTGTTGTCGTTTTCAAGGTCTTTTGAAGGTCATCGTTGTTTTTCTTAATGGCACATATATTTTTAACTTCATAGTGTTGTAGCTGATGTCAAGACGAGTTGAATGATGTGGTACAGTATGACCATCAAGTGACCTTGTACTTATAAATAAGTATAGTTCGACTACTCTGTTTGATCAACGGAAATTGAATTTCTGCTTTATCATACATTTTCTAGTACAAGGTCATTTGGATGTTGTAGTGCATAAAGACATAGTGCTCCTATTCCTTGCAATTGATGCAAACAATTTTTATTGTACATAAATATTCGCAGACTACTGATGATGTTTGTTATATTAGAATTGTTACATAGATCAAAATGATATGAGAAAGTAGATTTGGGAAAGTAGTAAGAGTTTACGGGGTCCATTAATTCGATGAAACAGAGAAACAGTAAATATGTATAAAATTTGTAAATCTTACGTGAAAAGTAGTCGATGTAGAATCCTTAACACGTGAACTGATATGTCTGTCACGCGTGGGTGACATAGTTGTTTATCAAATTTATAATATTACAAATTTTCTTAATATAGGGTGGTCTAAACGCCACTAGACCATTTTAATATAGGATAACCCTTTTACTTTTTATAAATTTACATTTATATTTTCTAAACTAATTCCAGTTTTAAATGGTCTACTGAATTTTGGGGTCACCATGTACCTATATATGAGTACAAAAATGTTAGGGTGGTCAAAACGTCATTAGACCATTTTAAAAAATAACCCATTTATTTTCTGAAAATTTACATTGGTATTTTCGAAACTAATTTGAATTTTAAATGGCGTAGTGACTTTGGGCCTCTATGTACCTACATGTGCGTGCAAAAATGTTGATATAAACTTATAATTCCAGAGGAATTAATGAAGTAGAATTGCTAGGCAACAACGAAATGAATAAGACATAAGCTGTGAACCGGATTGAAATATTGTACGGGTTCCAGCGAAGAGTATCAACCCTCTAACTAAAAGGACATAATAACGCGAATCCGTATGCAACAGCGATACTTCTCGGGACATTATTAAAATAAATATAGTCAGTATCGAGCTCCAGCGAGTCTCGTGACAGACATAAATCTCCGATCGCGATCGCGATCCGTTGAAAAATCCGCTTATAACTGAAAGAGGCTTTACTCTCCGGAGAGCCTAATTACAGGCGAACCAATGCGTTTCTCGGTACAGAAGGAGATCGAATCGGTATTCCAGTCGGGGATCACCGAGCATAACATTATCAATGACGATCATACGACGTGTACACATGTATCAGGCCCCCGGAGTCCGATATTCAGACATCGAGGATGAGGCCAGCTTAGAATTCCATCGAGGTGGAGCCTTGACATTTCGTGGCCTGGAATCGACCGGCATAATTGATCGGCCTCTGCGGCTCCCATTCGACGAACGACAATGCGATTCCGTTGCGTCTGATACGGTTACGACCATAACATCTCGGAAGACGCATGAAACTCGGCCGCAGTTTACTTTAAGAGCCAGATTCCGTAGTTACTCTTAATAAGTCGTCGGCAATCGACGGTCCACCAGCTTACATGATTTATGAACCACTAAGCGATTTTTACCATGGTAAAACTTCATATCGACACCGATTTAATGAAACTCCAGTTTAGCTAAATTTCATTGTAAATAAACACCAATTTAATAAAACTCTAGTTTAGATTTTGTTGAACAGCTAATAACACCAATTTAATGAAAGTCTGGTTTAGGTAAATTTTTTAAAAGTTATTATCGAAACCAATTTAATGAAACTCCAATTTAGTTAAACTTCATTGTAAATAAACATCAATTTAACGAAACTCTGGTTTTGTTAAATTTGTTATAGGGTTAATATGAACACCAATTTAATGAAACAGCAATTTAGTTAAGTTTCATTGTAAATCAACACCAATTTAATGAAACTCCAGTTTAGCTAAATTTCATTGTAAACAAACACGATTTTAATAAAACTCTAGTTTAGGTTTCGTTAAACAGCTAATAACACAAATTTAATGAAACTCTAGTTTAGGTAAATTTTTTAACTCTAGTTTGGTTAAATTTGCTAAAGAATTAATAACACAAATTTAATTAAACTCTTAGTTTCGTCAAATTGGTTATAGGGTTAATATCGACACCAATTTAATGAAACAGCAATTTAGTTAAGTTTCATTGTAAATGAACACCAATTTAATGAAACTCCAGTTTAGCTAAATTTCATTGTAAATAAACACGATTTTAATAAAACTCTAGTTTAGGTTTTGTTAAACAGCTAATAACACAAATATAATGAAATTCTAGTTTAGGTAAATTTTTTAACTTTAGTTTGCGTAAATTTGTTAAAGAATTAATAACACCAATTTAAGGAAACTCTAGTTTTGTTAAATTTGTTATAGAATTAATATCAACACCAATTTAATTAAACTGCAATTTGGTTAAGTTTCATTGTAAATCAACACCAATTTAATGAAACATACGGAGTTTAGTCATACATAATAGTTTCGATTTGAGGAGTACTGAATGCGTGAGAGGATGTGTGTAGAAGCTCATGATATGGATGTTTGAAGTTAAGATAAAATTATTATTGTAAACTGTCTGAAGTTAAGATACAATTATTATTGTAAACTCTTTGAAGTTAAGATAAAATTATTATTGTAAACTGTTTGAAGTTAAGATGAAATTATTATTGTAAACTGTTTGAAGTTAAAATAAAATTATTATTGTAAACTGTTTGAAGTTAAGATATAATTATTGTTGTAAACTGTTTGAAGTTAAGATAAAATTATTATTGTAAACTGTTTGAAGTTAAGATGAAATTATTATTGTAAACTGTTTGAAGTTAAAATAAAATTATTATTGTAAACTGTTTGAAGTTAAGATATAATTATTGTTGTAAACTGTTTGAAGTTAAGATAAAATTATTATTGTAAACTGTTTGAAGTTAAGATGAAATTATTATTGTAAACTGTTTGAAGTTAAAATAAAATTATTATTGTAAACTGTTTGAAGTTAAGATATAATTATTGTTGTAAACTGTTTGAAGTTAAGATAAAATTATTATTGTAAACTGTTTGAAGTTAAGATGAAATTATTATTGTAAACTGTTTGAAGTTAAAATAAAATTATTATTGTAAACTGTTTGAAGTTAAGATATAATTATTATTGTAAACTGTTTGAAGTTAAGATATAATTATTATTGTAAACTGAGTCCTCTTTCATGGCTGAGAGGCTGAAAAAATAAACTTATCTATCTGTCTACCTAATCAAAATTTCTTATGAAAATTGTGCACAGTATGGACCAATAATTTCAAACTCCAATAATTTTAGTATAATACGTCCATGTAACAATGTTGAAATTTATGTTTCATGCCTAGTAGCTTCGATAATTCTTGTGATTTTAATTTCTTCCGGAACTTGTGACACCAAAACGACGTTTTGAAATGATGAATTTGGAAATAGAAAAAATTGAATATTGAGACATGCCTATGGCATTTGTAGGAATGGGATTCTGCAATCGATCAGTTTGCCGGGCATGCGCTTCGCAGCTTCAGTTTTGCTTAGCCGAACTATGCGACTCAACGAACTTGTAATTGCATGCATATACTTTAATGGTACGTTATAACTCAGCGCTCATGTGATCATGACCTTAACCTTAGGCCGTTAAGGTAACATTCATTAAAGCTGCGTCTGTTGTAACGCAACATTGGAATGCAGAAATGAACGTTGCTACATCTTCTGGACAGACATATACTGATCAAGCTACACGGACTATCCTTTAACGTCATGGAAACCAAAGAAGTGATTGAAAAGGATACACAAATGTTTACTGTGACCTCACGGGAGCGTTCTTTTTGGTATTCATTACGCGTACAGGACTCTCTAACCTAATGCTACCATGCGAAATACCTTGACCATACTTCTTGAATGAATCAAAGAATGTCTTCGAGTTACATAAAGGTAGTTGATTCTAAATTCTTTGGTAGGATTAAATCAAATTGTCAATTCTGTATAATGTGTATATTAGAACAGTATTTCAATTGGTCCTAATATGATTATTTGACTGCGGATTTTATACATTTAGGGTAAACTGTAGAATGATTGACACCCTAAGCCAATATCGTAGTAAAAATCTTTTTATCTTTTTTTGAAATGTTTAAACGAGCTTAACTTGCTACTATTATAAGCTAATAGAGATTTTTCAGCAAAATCAAATAATTTTACGAGTTAAATCTTTTATTATAAAATACATTCAGTGAATAACAATCGTAAGACAAATAGTACAATCATTGGCACATTTGGTAAACATTAAGAAGTAAACGTTAAATAGACTATTTGATTTATAATTAAACATATGAACACTTATTACGTCTGTAGTACAGTCCGAAATTAAGTTATAAAGCGAGAAAGTATACTTACTCGTAACGAAAATTTTAACAGAACTATTTACACTGCACTGTGGTCATCCGTCGGTCTTACTGGATGTCCTCCAACGTTTCTAACAGTCATACGTGGAACTCTGTTATGAAAACTTACAACGTTGTTTAGAATTAAGAATAAGAAGCAATAAAAAATGATTTTCCATACCAGGAATTCTTAATATTTCCCGTTTAAATCAAAAGTGCCAATAACTAATGCAGTGCCAGCAATAGTACAGTTTACCCTTTGACGAAAATTGTGGCGTAAACTTTAAAACAGTGGAAGGATTAAAACAATTTAAGAATACCGATATATTATTTTTATTTTTTTGTAATGTTTAGAAAAAGAATGACAATTTTATTTCGCTCTTTTTGTTACAATTCATGCAGCAATTTTTATTTTGCATAGAGATCCGCAGTCTTATGATTATCTTCTTCAAAATAAACATATTCAGTTCTAGACAACATCAAGATATATTATTGTCATTTAACCCCTTCGCTTACAATATCGTCTGAGAGACGTGATGAAGATTCTGAACAGAGTCTAATAAAGATGTATGTTATTAATTTCCTTTAAACCGAAATATAATTCTATTTTGTTGTTGTTAATGTACAGCCATTGGAGAACATATAGACATGCAATAGATATACATTTTCTCCTTTTTCTAAGAAATGATGAATTACAAAGAAATTCTAATCACTAAAACCGTAGAATAAATCGTAAGGCAAGGGGTTAATGCTAATGTATAAAGTCAATTTACACTTCTGAGTCGTCGGTTTCTTGCAGAAGAAAGTAATGATTGGTCTAGGGTGGATCCAAAAAAATATTTAAACACTACATTTCCGATTCTCGAAAAATTCGTCGCTATTTAAATTCTGATAATTTTGTAAAAGAAGCATTACAATTACAAGCACTTACTCATTTTAAATTTTGAAGCCTCTATTTTTGCACAGCAGTATTCATTTTCCTCCAATATATTTTTACATGATGCAGTAGGTAGGAAATTGAAGACCCATTTTTCCTAAATAATGCTGCAAATTCAAACATCTTTAAAAGCTTTGAGAAATTTTTGGAAGATTGAAGCCTCCACGTTACAATGACTAATTAAAAATTGATTTTTCTTTCACCGTTTTATGGAACCAAAATGAGGACCAAGCTTGACGTTGTAGAACCCTTATGGTGTACCTTGCGTACTTTAGAGTTGGCTGTTCATTTAAACCTTAATACAAGGATTAAGAAAAAGTGCACATCAATTTTTAAGTAGTCATTGTAAAGAGGGGGCCTCAATCTTCGTATCTGTGGTAGTTTCAATTACGAGAAAAATGTTTGTAAGCTTTTGACGACGTTTGACTTTGCAGCATTGTTTTAGGAAGCATGCGTGCTCATCTTCTCGCCAGTTACATGTGAACGAAAATCTTAGAACAAAATAACGACGAATTACAAAAATAAAAACTTCTATCTTCGTAAAGGAGATTTATTGTCGTACAATCATTTCATACGAAATCAACCTAGCTCAACTGCCGGAAATTTTTCGAGGTATTTATTGTTCAAATACTTCTTCGATCCAGTGAACGAGCAATTTTACCAATACACAAATCTTGGCAATTTACAATAACTACAATAAAACTATCACCGGCATGAAAGCCTCCATAAGACTCCACCCAATCAACCAACCATTAAAAAGCCGACTAAATATCCACAACCCAGCATCCCATTCGAAAGTAACGCACGAAAATTGCTCTAACTCTGTCTGCAATACCCTTCAATCTCCACGCAACCGCAATCGAATATCATCGATCGAACATCGAGCGGCAAACCGGTGAAACTTTTCCCAGAAAGTCGAGTTTCAAATAAAGCGTGAATTCAAATTCACCGTTCAAGTACCACTTTCATAAATTGCAGTGCTCGTTCGCATCAGTATCTGGTGACGCCGAAAACTTGGCCCGTTTCTCCCGTTCAGCTATCCATAGCTCAGTGTCCCTCAAAATGTTGTCCGGAGGCAACTTTCCATAAATTCTCTGCTCGACCGATAAATCCCTCGGCCGCAGCTGCCGGCGCAGTTGCATCGCCTAAAAACCGTGGTGCAACGGTCGGGGGGTGGGGTATGGGGGAGGAGGTGGGTATATAGGTGTACGGAGAGGGGGAGAAAAAAGTGACACGTACACGGGGGAACGTTCTAGCATACCTATCATTACCGCGGGGCCGTCGTGCAATTCGTTCTGGTTAAACGGACGTGCGCGGGTTCGGTCGAATGGTGGCCACGACAAACAAATGCCACAAGTGCTGCAATTTTATGTCGTTAACGACGCCCCGGCTCGGGACAGGCTCGTGTGTGAACGTACCAATAACACCGGTGCGCCTCTCTTCCCGGCACTAAAAATTTTATAGCGTCACGTTCACCAGACGAAACCGTAGGAGGGGATACAGGCGGTGGCGAAACCCTGTTTAACAAAGTAATGACTACAATTATTCTGCTTTACATCTGGACTCGCGAGGCGAGCCCAAGCCACTGGTACCGACTCGCGAGGAAGACGGCGCAATTTACTACAGATAATCGTCGATCAACAAGAGTTACAACTCGAACGATCGTCAGCTACCCGCGGACCAGCAACGAGCATTTCCAATCGCTACGACTTCACTGTTAGGTGTAGAAGAACGAGCGAGGGAGTGTTTAGCAGCGATGGCGTCGAATATATTAGACTGTGATCGGCGGGCTACTCTTTATTGGGTGCATAAGGGAAATGGCCGAGTCGAGTTAGCCGAGGAGTCTCACGTTTGTAGATTTTCACACGATTTTCCCGCTGTGCAAGGGAGACCGGGGATAGTTGACTAATTACTTTCAACCCTATTTGCACTCGAAGCAATTTTAATTCCAAAATCAAGATATTTCTTTCGACATAGAACATTTCTGAAGTGAAACTTCTTTAGGCGCGTTAGGCGTAAAACCTCGACGCGATAGGAGTAAAACCGATTTGGCGATGAAACGATGAAACGATATTCTATTCTATTAACACTAGATTTACCAGACCAGTCAAAATGCCTGGTTTTGCAATTTCAATCCAAAATTCCTACTGCATGTAACATTTTCTTTCTGAAATGATATCATGACTTTTGCCATAACTAAAGAATCAGTTTTATGAACTTTATATTATTTTATATGTATTCGTAACAAATATATTTTTTGTTATTGACACTTATACCAGTACCAGTCAAAATAACTGGTGCATGTTTCTATGTGATGAAATTACATTGGGGCAGTTACAACAATTGATAAGTACTGCAACGTTTTTTTGGAACAGAATATATGATTCCGGGAAAATCATGATTCTGATGCAGTACGCTAGCGGCACTTGGAATTGTATATTTACTCAGGGTTTTGGGCCGCACTAAGGTTCTCCTTGGGTCCCGGACACTTGGCTATCTGTAAGTGCGAACTCGATACTCGGGGTTTCTGAGTGTTTGGCCGTGCTCGGTCGACTCGCTTTTGGGCGAGTTGATTGAGCTGTGGCCCGTAAATTTCTAGCACTGGCCCTATCAATATCATTCAATTTTTTTTGTCATTTTTTAAAAGTAAATAAAGACTGGAAACACCACTAAGCACTTTTTCTAAAGACCAGTCATTCTGACTGGTCTTGGTAAAAATAGATATACTTAACACTAGATTTACGGAGCCCGTCAAAATGACGGATTCAAAATTTTTTAATTTACGATTATTAAGAGTGTAAAGAGCTATTCGTGAGGAATTGTTAAATAGATTTATTTTTTTGTGCACATATTACAATAAAAATCGCTGAAGATCTAAGTAAATACAATTTTATTATTTTTATAAAGCAATGTAAAATAATCAATTTTAGTGCTCCGCAAACCTAGTGTTAAATAGCCGGTAAATCTAGTGTTAACATATACGGTTGCGGGTTTGTCATTACTTCATAAAGATTACGATAAAATTCCGATGATACTAAGTGGAAATTTCAACGTGAACTTTGCATCGGAACAATCAAAATTAGGAATAGAATTTTTTAGAAGTAAAATTAGATTGGAAATGGTAAATAATACTAATGAAGCTAAAACAAGATCAGGAACAACTCCCGATGCAGTATTTGCAAGACATTTAGACAAAATTGAATCAAGAATATTTATATCATATTTTAGCTATCACAAGCCAATTGTTTTAATAATAGAATCTCAGAAAATTAAATGTCATAAAGTGTTAATAAAAATTCGAAAAAAATTAAAGAAAGAAGTTTCACTTCAGCCATGTGGTTTAAGCACACACCAATTTTTTATTCTATGTATCTTTTTTACATGGATCACCTGAAATTAAGCCTGTTTTCTCATAGAACGTACAGTAATTTTTATTGGTGATCTCAGAGTCACCATTCGAGTGCAAAAGGTTAACTTTTATGTTACGTTTTGAAACATATGATTGTTAGGCTCACCATAAAATGTAGTACCGTGACTGAAATTTGGGTATTATGCCAGTGAGAATTATAATCTACAAACATTAACTGTAAGTAAATATTTTCCTTTTGACTCTTTATGAATTTTTGCCCATTAAGTAGGACTTTTTATAAATATTTCACAGAATGATTGACATTTTTTATAATTTGTGATATTTACTTTCTCCGACACGTGAACGTTGTGGACATACAATTGCCAAAATGTTGAAAATGTCGAATGAGGCAATTTGACTATGTACTGGCGTCCATTAATTTATTTATTAACACTAAATACGTTCACTGGATAATTTGATGTCACAAGTTTTAAATGTCCTGATCGCCATTTTTACGAAATCATAGTTATGTAGGATCAGAGCTGGGCAAATTTTATTTCAAATAAAGATAATAAGTTATTTATTGAAAATATCATTATCTCAAATAAACTCTATGAAATAACTATTTGAGAGGAATTTATTTGAGTACATTTATTTTAAATAACAACTTTATTATAATTTATTTCGGCGTAGTCGTTTGAAATAAACTTATTTGAAATAATTAAGAGAAATGTATGATACTAATTGTAAGTTGAAATTTTGCCTTATTTATGTTTAGTTTGGAAAATAAATTATTGATGAGTAGCAATAAAGATTTAAAAGAACTCGAACCATATTTTCATTTATAATATATTTTTAATATTTATTGTATGAAATAATAAAATAACATGTTATTTGACATTTGAAATACTTATCTCAAATAAGAAAATAACTTGTTATTTTATTATTTGAACTGATGTATTTCACGAAATAAAAGAATAGATAATCATTTCCTAAAATTATTTTGTTGGACAAAATATAACATAATTTATTTCAAATAGTGAAACATTTTTGTGAAATAACTTTTTATTTCAAGTAATATTTCAAATAAGTTTGAAAATATTGTATCTGAAATAATTCCCAGCTCTGTGTAGGATTAACACTAAACCTACCAAGCACAAAACATATGAAACTGAAATGCCCTATACAAGTGAAAAGATTTAATTTACTTTACTTTAATTTTTTACGATTTTAATTATAATCTGTGTTTAAATGAAGAAGTCAGTTGAATAATTTTCTATAAAAGCGGTTTCATAATTTCAATAATTGTGAAATGGAGAACCGGTCATTTGACCGTGGTAGGTTTAGTGTTAAAGGCTAATGCCGCGCAAACTTCAGAGTTTGCGCTATAATCATCTTGTTGTCTGAAATAGCGTTGTGTCTCCTCCTTCATGGCTCATTTCGGTTTTCTCTTTACGAAAACCACACGGTATCGTCGAGTATACCGCAAGACGATAAGCACCGATGCGCTACCGGACCGATCGAACAATCATCCGGGGAGAAAATGAATCTCTCCTAAGGCTAATCACGCGTAACCGAGCCGCGTATCCGAAATAAAGTGGCACCGACACCCATAAAAGCGTCCAGCATCTTTTTCTCTCTCTCCCCCTCTCTCTTTCTCGAGTGGCAAGAGACACGCCGTGGTCGTGGTCGACGCGTAGCGAAACGATTAGGGCCCGACGATTATTCGCGGTCCTACGGAGGAGTTAACCGGTCGTAGAAGTAATAACGCCGGGCAATCTGGTCCGGCAATCGATGAGTACGTGTTTATGTAAATCGAACGAGCCACGACACGAACCACGCGAGCAACTTTTCCTATGCGCCGGAGCCCCATGCCGGCCAGGGGATAGGAATGCTTTGTTATCTCACGAGGAAGAACGACATATCCTAGCTGCACGCAAGCCTCCTTGCTACTGACCCTCCTGATGACGAATCTGGCCATTCCTTGAAAACATTCTGCGTTGTGTTTTCTGGCGAGCGAATCCGTTCTATCGCAGAAAACCGATTTTCTGCACGGAAACTCGGCCGAGATTTTTTAATTGGCTATGCAAATTTACGCGCAAGCCGACCGACATTTTTTCTCTGTTTATCTTTCTGCGATTTCTCATCTGCACTTGTCGCCGATAAGTATGAAAACGAATAACTTTTTTAGAATTGATCCAGACGACCTTTTTTGGAGATGTTAGACGAATTAGTTTACTAGATAATGTGTGAACAACACTTTGGTGAAACTTCACCTTAGGGGACCAAAAACTCAAGCGACGTATCAGGTAAGCGAGCTTAACACGTTAAGCGCCACGCCAGCACGTGACAAAATTTCAAGAAATCGAATCAATTTTTTAATGGAACCCGTAACTGATAAGTCAAGATTTATTACAGTCACTGCTTTCTTAACTTCCTTATAATTCGTAGGTCCAAACAAAATTTCGATTTACTCCGCTTGCCAACTTATGAAATAACGTTGAAATCTAGTCAAAACATTGTGTCAGTCACGTATGACTGACGTGGCAGTGAACGTGTTAAGTATTGTATCGCAATTTCGAATTGCCGCTATAAAATGGCTGCTTGTATGTGCTTGTGTTGTGACGTAGCAGCTCTGTTGATTGGATAACGCGTAAGTACAAAGCAATATGGCGGCGTTCTAACCTAACAAACGCGCTTGAAATCGAGCAACTTTACTCACATATAACCTTTGAACCAGTGAATTCAAACTGAAAGTTCAAACCCGCTCACCAGAACATGATGTTCTATCATTTTCTGGTGAATTTGTATGATATTACATTCAGAAAAGTTGAAAATGTTTGGTCCCCTAAAGAGAAATTTAGCCAACACTTTTTTTTAAATTGCTATTGATCAGAGTTGTGAAGAAAAAAGTAAAGGTCATGATTTTTAACTGTTTTGTTTGTGCCTATAACGAAAATTTAAGACATTTTCTTTGTAAATCTAGGTGAAATATATACGTGTACAAAGTTCCATCGAAATCGGGCGACGCATAACATAGCCATAGGCATTCAAACATGTAAAACTCTTTAATTTTCGGGCTTAACTCGCATTTTCATATCATTTTTGCCATTTTTAATCGTTTATGGCTCGCAGCAATCTCAATCCATTTCGTTGAAACTTTGTGTAAAAATTTTATATATATATTGTTTATATGTATATATACATACATGTAAATATAGACATAAATAAAATAGTTAAAAATCGCAACCTTCATTTTTTCTTCACAACTCCAACCAATAGCGATTATAAGAAAAGTGTTTGTACACGTTATCTAGTCAACTAATCCTTCTAACACTTCAAAAAAACACAGATTGTCTGGACCATAAACTTATACAGAGAGTGACAAAATTATTATGAACACTTTGAAGCTATTTGAAGTCTGATAACGAGTTTGTTTGATTACAGAACATACTGTTGTGTTTTAAATTTGAAAAAATTAGAAATTAGAAAAAATTGAAAGCAAAGTACATTTTATTTTAATCATTCATATAAACAGTAATGTATTTAGGAAAGTAATATTTTCCACTATTATAATACGAGAATCATAAAGACGGGTGCTGTGCTTTGTGAAATCTTTAAATCTGTTCATAATAATTTCATCACTCACGGTAAGTAAGAATGAGAAAGCATTGGTTTGTGAGTATAAACAGTGATTGAAATTAGTTATCTCGAAGGACATGTCGATAATTAATTAGTGTTTCAAAGCACTCACCATATCGGCACGCGTAGAAACCATTCTTCTCCGACCCTGAAACAGTTCGAATGCATCGTTAGATCGAGGAGCGGATAGCGGGTTCACGCATACGGATAAACGGCGGAATCGAACAAATGCAGATGTACTTACCGCCCACGATGCAACCCTTTCCGTAAACAGTCATTAAAGGGACCGCCCTAGATGTCGGAACCGAGGATTCGAATGAAATCAATGGAAAGATTTTAATCAAATCGAACGCGGTTTCGAGCGAGGCCCGTGGGATCTACGGTTCATTGTCTAAGTGGCTGACAATGTGAACGCATGCGGATTCTCTAGTATTATGCGAATCGCTCGGAAGAAAGTCGGAATATTTCAAACGGGTAATACAGTTCACTGGTCGACAGAAAATGTGTAAATATTAAACAAAATATCTATACTATTTCACGTGTAAATTTTATTGCAAATTTTTGTAAATGTAAATTTTTATCATTGCTATAAATACTATTGAGTTCTTATTAAATAAATGTATTCGCAGAATGAAGAAACTTGAATCCACCTTTAGATTCATAATAATTCTAACCATTTCTGCAAATAAGTCCTACAATATATAAACTAATGGGTACACAAATTGTAAATAAATTAATTCTGAAATATATAAAACTATGAGAATCTCTATATAATCTATGCATACAACTACGAGATTCAGTAACAACAAAATTAGTTACAGAACAGTAAAATAAAATCAAATAACTGTCTACACATTTCCACAGAACGCAGCTCACAATAAAACATATCACAGCATGAATAAAAAGAAGAACAAAATAATTCTGAAATCTATAACCCTGCAGTAAGAATCAACAGCAATCAAATAATTTATAGCTAAGACAATGAAATCAAATTAAACAGTTGTGCACATAATTGTACAGGTTAGATTAAACAGTGCCAAAAATTGAATAAAACGAGGGAATAAAAGAGAAGAAAAATTTCGTTTAATGACCGAAAAAAGGAAGGAGATAATGAACGATTAAAGGCAAACATACCGATAAATAAATGACGAAGTGTGAACGCGTAAAAGAACTGATACGAAGTAGAATGAAGCACCTGGCGTGCGGAGGATCGAAATTGGAGGTGGTTTCTCGCGTTCGGTCGGCGTGTTCGATAATCTGGAACGCGCAAGTGGGGGTAGCAATTCCAATCACTCGGGGATGGAACGCATATCGATTGATCGATCGTCGAATACCACATGCTTCGCGAGTGCAACTGTAGGTGGTAGTCAGGAGCACCACCCACGAAGCACCTACTTAGCATGCACGACCAGCTAGAAGGTAGCCTACCTACCCATCTGACAAGGTTAACTAATACAGCTTCCCTGGTCGCGCGTCCTGTCGCAAGCGCGAATGCTCTCTTGATTAGAACTACGTTGATAAATCAAGGGAACGGGGCCAGTCTGTTGATTATCAAGTAGGAAGTTGAACGAGGGAAACGATTTTTAAAAATATTGCTGGAAGGAATCCCCGAGCAACTCTAGGATCAAATAGTATCAAATATTAACACTAAACCTACCGAGTATTAAAATTGGCTAGTATGTATTGTTTTATAGAAATAACAAGATTGAATTTATTTAGACTTTGTGCGACGTTTATTATTAGGGGTGTGCGAGTACTCGATTTATTCGAGTATTCGAATTTCGAGTCGAGTAATGATCGGTCTGTCGAGCCGAGTCAAGCGTTTGAATTTTCCGAGCTACTTGAAATCGATGAACTGCTTGAAAAGAATGCAAGCTACTTGAAAAAATCAACCGGCTCGAACATTCGAGCCCTCGTGAAACTTCGATTTACTCGAAAATGAATTTTCAGCTCGAAATTTTTCGAATTACTCGAATACATTCGAACAGATCTTTAACTTTCGAGTTACTCGTAAAAATTCGAATATGTTTTCTTCATGAAAACATGGAAATAAAACGGAAGCATTAAATTAGCGTCACATTTTTCTTCCTTATAGTTAGAATAGTATTGATAGTAAATAAATGAATGTTCGAGTAACTCGAGCAATTCGAATTTTTACGAGTAAATCGAAAGTTAAAGATCTGTTTGAATATATTCGAGTAATTCGAACAATTTCGAGCTGAAAATTCATTTTCGAGTAAATCTATGTTTTACGAGAGCTCAAATATTCAAACCGGTTGATTTTTTCAAGTAGATTGCATTCTTTTTAAGTCGTTCGTCGATTTCAAGTAGTTGGGAAAATTTAAACGCTCGACTCGGCTCGAGCAATCGAATCGAGTTCAGCTCAGCTCGTAAATTACGGGTACTCGCATACTCCTATTTATTATAGCATATGATTTGGTAAAGAAATTTAGAATGAAGTGTCGTCTTTATAACTTCAATAATTAGAAAAACAAAAATCTGAAATCGGTCATTTGACCGGCTGTAGTATGTTTAGTGTTAAAATAACTAGTTCACTGTATTCAATTTACGCAAACACTGTTCAAAGAATTTCAACGTTTGATGTTCAAACTTTACTATGTTTTTCAAAAATTCAAACAATTACTCATTTATTTCTTTTTCTGAAAAGTGTGTACCTTAATATTATATTTATTAATAAATGTGCTCTTAGCAACACATATACTGGATGATCATTCGTAAATTTTGAATAAATATTTTACTAAACGACGTGCAAATAAAATTTTGTAAAGATTGAAATTGGTAAGAATTGCAGAATAACACTAAATTTTCAATCTACGAAAATGATCAAAGAAAGACAAAACATTCTATCCGATTATTTTGCGTAAAGAGCCGCAGTATACATTACAGTTACTTATTACAATTACGAAATAGTTATATTAGCTCGTGTAAACGGTTTAAAATATTAGGTTGTTGCATATGAAATGTCCAATTTTGAACAGTAACGTTATACAAACACAACTTTTATCTAAATATAATTATTGATAAAAGTCAGGACCATTGTAATCAACGTATTCTGTCAATGAATTTTAAGGTCCTTGATGGTATTACTGTAGAGATTGAGTTTTGCGGTCATTTATGTTCTTCATTTTCAAGATTGTCATTTACATTTTTTTAGTTTCTTTTGTCATCAACGAATAGTAAGTACATCGATTAATGGTCACATGTTGACAAAGATTCACATAATGCTATCGTTGGTCTGTTGTTATTCCATGCATACAAAAACAATGCATGACAATTGCATTGATTGGAGTTGAAATACATTTTGTTTACTAAAGAACTTAGACATCTAAATTAATATTGAAGATAGGATCTCAATGATCAACTTTATGTAGACTCTAATATTATTTCTTGATCGAAACGCTTCATAATCAGGGGTTGAAAACAGTTATGATATCGATTCTGGTTCTTGAAACAGTTACGAGAATAGACAAAATGTAATAACTCTTATGAAAATATCGGTTCTCGCTTATATCGGTTACAATTACGGTTCTTGAGAACCGATATTATAACGGTTCTATAACTGTTATTTTTATGTTCTGAATTTCGGTTTTCGTTTCGGTTCTACAGACTTCAGAACCTATAATATGTCCCGTATCGGTCTCATATCGGTTTTGCAGTTCTACAACTGATTTTTTTTGGTTCTGTATCGGCTATACAGGGTGTCTCAAAATTCCTTCAACATCCGGAAATAAGAGGTTCCTGCGATCATTTGATGCGACATTTTCCTTTGCAAAAATGGCGTCTGCGGCTTTGTGAAGGAGTTATTAATGAAAAAGACGGACCAATCAGAGCGCAGCTACAGCGGATTGATTTTGGCTCGGCCAACGGCGACGCTACGCTAAGCGGGACCTGTCTCCGAGTCAGATTCCGTTCGCTTTAGCCACGCTCTAATTGGTCAGCATTTTTCGTTAATAACTCCTTCACAAAGCCGCAGACGTCATTTTTGCAAAGGAAAATGTCGCATCAAATGATCGCAGGAACCTCTTATTTCCGGATGTAAAAGGAATTTTGAGACACCCTGTATAGCCGATATAGAACCAAAAAATATCAGTTGTAGAACTGCAAAACCGATATGAGACCGATACGTTACATATTATAGGTTCTGAAGTCTGTAGAACCGAAACCGAAACCGAAATCCAGTACATAAAAATAACAGTTATAGAACCGTTATAATATCGGTTCTCAAGAACCGTAACCGTAATCGATATAAGCGATAACTGATATTCTCATAACAGTTACAACATCATTTTGGTTCTTCATAACTGTTTCAGTCAGAACCGATATATAACTGTTTCAAATAGTTATTTTCAGAACTGTTTCAACCCCTGTTTATAACATTTTGATTCTAAAGTCGGACATTTCATGTTAAAAACAACCTAAAGCAGTTCTCGCGGCAAGAAGGACATTAGGTCGGCTAGACTAATGAGGTGAGATCATTGAAATCAATAAAGATAAAATAATTGATTATTAATCGAAAGATTCTTTCCATATTGATGAGACAGATATTTGTATGATTAAGTCTTCGTAGTGTAGTTTCTTCAACTGCGACGAGTTACAGTCCATTGGCTACATTGTATACGAATAAACAGCGGTATCTAGAACGATTAAATCACTACAGTCTGTAATGAAGGGGCTCTCGTTGGGGCACGATTTAATTGGTCTCTGAGTAGGACTATGCATTATTCCAGTCGACTCGGTATGTCGAGGCACGTCAAAACGATGGAAACGAGAAAACTTCGCAGCGGGACCGCTGCTACCAAGCTTTCCATTGGATCGCGAACGACCGTTTCTTTCTCCACGTGTTCGGGAGTTATACTGAAACCCCGTGGTATAGTAACCGCGCAGCATGAGGCGGCTTCGGTGTGCGAGTACAGCGCCAATGAAACCGCGTGATTACTCGTTTTCTCCATGTTTCAACGTCCTCGGTCGTTGGACGGCCGACATATTGAGTCATAAATGCGGCAATTAACACTATATGAAAAGTCAATTCGGAATTCTGCTGAATGATACAGCTGATACTAGAACAATAGTCACTACGATTCCTCGAAGCATGAGTTTTATATACGCGGTACACTGTGATGACTGATGTAATGAGTCGATGTTCTAACGAACAGATTTATGAACAAAACAAGTGTGTTATGAGTAGACTGCGGATCTCTACGCAAAATCAAAATTTTCTGCATCGATTGCGAGGAACAGGAGCTGCATAGACACTTATTTCTTCTCTTTATAATTCTAATAAGTTACAAATAATAATTTAGAATTCTTACAATATTTTGATATTGCCATTATTTTGTATTTCACCTACTCCTTTGTGTCATAAATTTTCTTGCGCCTACTGCGTTTAAAAGGATAATATTTATGTGCACTTAATGGGACTTTCTCATGAAATCATTTAAAATAAAGATGATATTTAGGAATTTTGTTTCTTGATATATATATAACATTTTATAGAAAAGACTTTTGACCTTAGGTTGTACTCTATTAGTATACAAAACATTTTTTTGTTTCTGTTCCTGTTTTGGTGTCATTTATAGATGACGGTCACTGCACTGCTTACAAAATATGGGTTGAAAATGGAGGCCACGTTCACAAAAGAAAAGTGTGAACCTATTCGAAAAAGTCTTACAGCACTATTTTCGTTATTTTAGTTGCTACCCCATGAACCAAAACGATGAACTTTGGAACACGCCTTTTTTTTATTCGTACTTTTATACGTAAAGTTGACCGTTTTTTAATACGTATTGATTGAACTCGTATTAAACATCGCCATTTTGATTTCTTTGTCTCAGAATGATTCGTACCATTATTATTGATATAAAAAATATACATATATATATAAAGTTTAAGAATTCCTGTTTCATTTATATTTTAAAAGGTCTTACAATCATTTATGATGGCCATCTTTTTCAAACCATATTTTGTAAACAGTGCAGTGTCCGCCATCTATACAGACACCGTCACAAGAACCGCAACAAAAAGTTTTGTTGGATATTAAAAGAGTGAACAAACTAAGGATAGAAATGTGTTTTTATAAAATATATATTTTACGAATAGAATTTCTAAATACGATCTTTATATTAAGTGATTTGAGAAGAAACTCCCCTTAAATACGAACACTTGAAGTTCACAGAAAAAAGTAAATGGGATAAATAAAAGAATAAGATTTTATTGTTTGAATTTTCATATTTGAAATAATAAAATTTGAAGATTTAATAAGTACTCGTGCTATTGTATAGGAACTGGCTGGTGCGTCTGATCATGACCTGCCATTTCTACTTCTTGCGAATGCTACTGCATGAGAATTTAAAAAAGTTTTAAAGCCGATTTTCTTCGAAATTAAAGGATATTTAAACAGATATATATTCGACTAACTTCTTTCTGTAGATCCTGGACGCACGACAACGTCTTTATATTAATATTTTTGTTATAAAGTTTAGATGATCTAATTGCAAGAACATACAACAATCTCTAAAGCGTTGCTGTAAATGAAACTTTTTGTTTGATTCATAACAATCATAACAAAATTTATGAATTTTAATATATCCTACCTGAATGATCAGTAAAGATTAGAACTTTAGGTTTCTGATTTATTTAAAGGTTCAGATAAACAGATGGAAATAGATATTGCCATTTTCAGAATCAATTTCAGTTTAAACTATCAAGCTAGTCAACATATTATATATATATATATATATATATATATATATATATATTTATATGAGAGAGAGAGAGAGAGAAAGAGAGAGAGAATAAAATATTGTTTCTAGAAGAACGCATCGGAAATAAATATCTATCTATGCAAATAATTCTGCTTATTCTCAAATTAAAGTTATTCTCCGCATCATTAATAATCTAAAAATATTCATACATACATACATATGCACATATCTAAACATCTGAAGCCTCGTGATTAACATTACAAGTAATGTACAAAGCATACTGGTATCTTATCTAGAATAATATTAATTAAAACATAAAGCAATAAAGTAATGAATTTATTCTTCATTTAGTTAATCCTTCCACGAAGGAGGAAGATTTTATAAAATTCCTGTTATGTTAAGTAATACTACATCGATAGATTAATATGAGGATCTGCTATCTAGCGATTAATGATGGAAATAGTGAGTGTAAATTACCTGGTGATGCAAGGAGAATTGAATTATCTTACCTTCGTTCTCTTCTGGTAGAAAATGGAAACCCCAGTCGAGACTGAACATTTTATAGTCTTCCTTCATTCGATGTTTCAGTATCATTAATGTGACTTTATATTATATCGAGGGTCAAATAGTGTCAAAGATTAAAACAGCACTGCCACTAGTTCACTGTATTCAATGTGCACATATACTGTTCAATGTTTCAACGTATCACTGTTCAAATTTTACTATTTTCTTTCACAGATTCAAATCATTACTACATTTCCATTTCACATGATCTACGTTGTGATAAGCAACTCGATTTGAAATAAGATATAATTCGATGAAATTTATGATGAATAATAACTAAATCATAAATCAAACATAAAACCTTTTTAACAACTAAATTTAAAGTATGAGTAAAATATGAAATACCCGTTACTAAATTCAACATTTCAAGACATTCAAGACTTTCGAAGGTTCAATTTTTCCAAACCTTCCAAAATTTTAATGCTTTCATAATTATCAAAACTACGAAGACTTTCAAGAGTTCGTAGCTTCGAATCACGTTGGAAGTGATTCGAATTTTCAGTCATAAATACTATTGGGTCGAAGCGATTCGAAATGTTTCAGATCCCATCACTTGATATGAGTAAGTACAAGTTTAAACACTTCGTAACGCAAGAGTTTCAATTTTTCCAAGCCTTCGAAAATTCTAAAGCTTTCATAATTATCAAAACTATGAAAACATTCAAGAGTTCGTAGCTTCGAATTATGTTGGAAGTGATTCGACTTTTCTGTCATATATACTATTGGGTCGAAGCGATTCGAAGTGTTTCAGGTCTCGTTACTAGATATGAGTAATTAAAAGTTTAAACACAGTCCGTATCATTTGCATTCTGAAATGGGACATAAATGGAACAATTCATATACAACGACCTAACAGATCGAAAGGTTAACAAAAAAGAAAATAAATGCAAGTGTTGGTGTTTAGCAAAGTAAATCAACGTCGAGGAACGACAATTCTCGTTGGAGAAGTAACCCGATCGTAGCGATCGAAAGCAACGGATCGTCCAGGAGAGATCAAGACGGTCTCGCGACTTCTTCATAGCTAGTATTCCTCGAATAGATCAGGATAATCGTCAGCCGCGGTGGAAAGCCGGCCAGGATTCCGGTCGTTCTCGACCTCTGGCGGACCCTGCGCCAAGGAGACCATAGATTACTGTTTTATAACGCCAGGATGGAACTATCTCTATGCTAGCCTATGCTAGGCTATGCCAGGCTATGCTAGGCGCGGCCCCGGCCGAGCTGTTTGCCCGGCAAAAAGGCAGACAGAAACGAAAAACCGCCGGCTCTTGCGGATTTCCCTCCTCGTTCTCTTCGACTACGGTTCTGCTGCCTCGGATCGCAGGTACCATTCGCGGTTTCCTACGGGGCTGCGTTCCTTTATCACGATGGTTTTGCCACTTTGCCGCTAGAAAGGAACGCGCACTTACCCGCTCGGATCATAAAACACGTCGTAACCGTACTATTTTCGCGCCGATCCTGTGCCGATATAGTCTGTGCTTTTGTGTACCGGCCTGTTTGCCTCGCAGACGAGGCGTGTCGTCGTTTCCCCGCATGCAGAACGACTACTGTTTTTCGCGTTAGCAAGCACTCTCGCCCGTAATGACTCCTCGTATCCCCGTGGTCGATCTATCGATCCCGATTTTTTGCCCTTCAGGAAACCGCGCAGTCGATCGACGCGATTACTCTGCCGTCCAGATTCGATACAAATCGTTGCGTATCCCTATAAACTACGTTTTCTCTGATGATCGATAGTGCTTTCGTTCGGAAACCGTTCTTTAGTAACCGGTTTTCCAATTGCAGTATTTCCAACAATGCGGTTTTCGATTTTTTAAAAAACAAGTAGGGTAGACTCGGTCTAGTTAACTAAAGGGGCTAGTTCATTAATTACTTTTAACATTTATATTATACAATTGCGGACATCTTCGTTCAAGATTTTGGAACATGCGATTGTTTGGCCCACCATGTAATGCGCGCGTTATAACACTGAGGACGATAAATCTACAAACATCAGCTGTAAAATAATCGTTTAATATTTTTTTTAATGTTTTTAACGTCGCATCAACTGCAAGGTTATTAGCGACGGGGATGGAATATTGCGATTTCGTACTGTAATCGATAAGTGTACGATGGGTAAGCGTATGAACCTCTGAGTGACCTATAATATTATTTCTTAGATAATATTTGGCACTGGCGATAATGTTTGAGAACATTTTTTTACATCAATTAAGAAAATATCTGTTCATGTAATAGAAAAACTTTTATTTTTCAAGTTTATGAAACGAAAAATGTTAATCTCAGGATTGGGTCTATTTGACTAAAGGGGTTAGTTCATTAATTACTTTTAACATTTATATTATACAATTGCGGACATCTTCGTTCAAGATTTTGGAACATGCGATTGTGTGGCCCACCATGTAATGCGCGCGTTATAATACTGAGGACGATAAATCTACAAACATCAGCTGTAAAATAATCGTTTAATATTTTTTTTTATGTTTTTAACGTCGCATCAACTGCAAGGTTATTAGCGACGGGGATGGAACATTGCGATTTGGTACTGTAATCGATGAGTGTACGATGGGTACGCGTATGAACCTCTGAGTGACCTATAATATTATTTCTTAGATAATATTTGGCACTGGCGATAATGTTTGAGAACATTTCTTTACATCAATTAAGAAAATATCTGTTCATGTAATAGAAAAACTTTTATTTTTCAAGTTTATGAAACGAAAAATGTTAATCTCAGGATTGGGTCTAGTTGACTAAAGGGGTTAGTTCATTAATTACTTTTAACATTTATATTATACAATTGCGGACATCTTCGTTCAAGATTTTGGAACATGCGATTGTGTGGCCCACCATGTAATGCGCGCGTTATAACACTGAGGACGATAAATCTACAAACATCAGCTGTAAAATAATCGTTTAATATTTTTTTTTATGTTTTTAACGTCGCATCAACTGCAAGGTTATTAGCGACGGGGATGGAACATTGCGATTTGGTACTGTAATCGATGAGTGTACGATGGGTACGTGTGTGAACCTCTGAGTGACCCATAATATTATTTCTTAAATAATATTTGGCACTGCCGATAATGTTTGACAATATTTTTTTACATGAATTAAGAAAATATCTGTTCATGTAATAGAAAAACTTTCATTTTTCAAGTTTATTAAACGAAAAATGTTAATCTCAGGATTTCTTTTATTTCTGTTCTCATTGGAACTTATATCATGAGAATTTCTTTTTAAAAAAGTACCACAGGTAATCAATTCCAATGTAGCTGATGAAAAAGTTCTAGAACTTTTTGCGAACCCTGGTTAATAGGCTTCCGGTAGATAAATTGTTGAGTAAAAGCGTATTCGTGTTTTGGATGTGTTTTTCGTTCATAACAAACTTCATACAAAGCACACAAGAAATACTATCGAATTCCTTAAAGAAATCGACCACTTCCACAAAATCTAAAGTCATCACGGAAGTTCGTCGCTAATGAACTGGATGTTGATGCGACGTTAAACTTTATATGTAAAAAGAAAAAACTTCATACAAATCTCCGGAGATATCATTGGTACGCTAATGTGGGACAGACTGTAATTCTCGAAGCGGCAGCACCTTTTTATAAAATTCCACCGACTGCAATTATACTATTCGAGTCACGGTTCGACAGAGGCGAATCGATTTACCCTAGAATCCTACGATTCATTGTTCCACGTTCTGCGGAGAGCAGCCGAGATTCTTTTGCCCGCTTTCGGTAAGGTGTTTACCGTCTATTTTGCATGGGTTCTTTCGAAATTCCACGGTTTTTCTCGCGTTTCCAGAACTGTTACGTTACGCCTTTGTAACTGTACACGTTTCTGAGTCATAGTTTAAAGGATAAAGAGTGATCGACGCGGCGATCCGGCGATTTATTTCTTCATGGTCAAGTGATATAGAGAAATGTGGGAACAGTTTGTTTCACGCTTCAGGCAGTTTGGCCGAGAATGATCCCAACGACACGACATTTTTGCGAGGAAACGCGGTTCGGGAACGTTCTTGCGCTTTCTACTTTCTATTATGTGTACCCTTGTAATTGTATCAATCTACTCCGAAAAATTCTATGAATTCACACGAATCAATAAAAACTGACTGGAACTATTTCACTGCAAAAAGAAAACGAGACACAAATTGATTGTTTGCTTGAGAATGATGGATAATATTTACTAACAAATTATGATCATAGTGTGATCTATTTAACATTTCACTCATTCCTGACTTAAAAAATTTTAATTGATGAAGTAGGCAAAATTATTTTGTGTACAGTTATTAGAGATATTATTTACAAGCCGTTTACATCACTGGGCGGTGTACCGTAAACGATATCTTTACGAAATATTACGTACGTCATATCCAAAATGTTTCTTCCATTTCTGACCTTGTCTGACCTTGAAAGTCGTGTCGTATACGAATGACTATGTCTTGACACGCGCTTTTACATGATATAAAAAAATATATAGCGCACCATTTAAAAAATTGGAGGTCACCTTCATTTTTAGAGAAATATTTGAATAACATTATTGTAAGTCAAGCTTGCTTTCTACCAACGAAAAGCTTTTAGTTGATAGTTTTTAATTTTACAAATTACGTTTGAATGCTAAAGTGACTACAAAATTATATAATATTCATTTACATAGCTACAATAAATACAACCATTCTAGAGTACATTCTCATCAAATCAATTAAAATAAAAATGATATTTAAGAATTTTTTTCTTAAAATATAGAATATTTTCTAAAAAAATCTTGTCTTTTGTACTCTTTTGGTATACGAAGAAATTTGTTGTTGTTGTTCCTGTTGTGGTGTCATTTAAAATATGGGGTGAAAACGGTGGCCACGTTTCCAAAAAATTCTTGCTGAAATATTTTTGTTATTTTATTGGCTATCGCATGAGCCAGAACGATGCAATTTATTAAATGATGCTTTGATTAAACTCGCATTAACACGTTGATTGTCATGTCATCCGTATACGGTTGACGGAATTGTTTATTCAGATTTCAAAATAAATTTTTTTGTTAATATATTCGTTGTACAAAATTTGATTAACATCCATAAAGTGCAACAAGGTTGAAGGACTATTTAGTGTCATACATATAACCTCTTCAATATTTATTCCACTATACTACGATTTTATGGAACTTTTGAGGTTATTGGTTTACTACTCAGCGTGTTAACACCGCCATTTTGATTTTTTCTCCCACAGTGGTTCTTGTCATAGTTATTGAGATAAAGTTTAAGAATTTCTACCGTTATTTCATTTTAGAAGATCTTACAATGAGAAGAAAGTTCTTTTGTACGCTAAAAGAGTGCGCAGACTAAGGACAAAAAGTATTTTCATTGTAATGTTACATATATTTTAAGAGAAAATTTTTTGAATATTATCTTTATTTTAAACGATTTGATGAGAAAGTCCCTTTAAGTAAAACGAGTTTGACGATCGGTTGACGGTTTCAAAAATGTTTCCGACGTTCGTTTAGGACCTTCCTGTATAGCGCTAAAGGATGTTCATCAGACGAAGAAGTCATGAATGAAGATGCTCGTGATGGATGGAGGATGCGTGGTTTCCTGGTGGACTAAAAGAAACAGAGAGGCGAGAAGGACGAGCACGTGGCGTGGGAGTAAGGGAATGAAGGAGCACGCGTTGTGGGCGGACCTCGAGGAGTTGGTGGAGGTTCAGGAGGCGGCGTTGGTAGGGGCCACCTCGAGAAAACCAGAACTACGAAGGTGAGCTCTGATTCGAACTTTCTCCAGAACGGTGTACCACTACTTTCTTCCTCTAACGCTACTGCGACTCGCAAAGAAATGTCATGAGTAGACAGCGGATCTTTATGGAAAATAAAAATTTTCTAACTGAATTGCAACAAATTGGAGCGAAATAGAATTTTATTTTCTTGTTTAATATGTTTCATAGGCTGACAATAATATAACAGTATGTTTAAATTCTTCTAATGTTTTTACTGTTTTAAATTACACCTACTCAGTTTTGACATAAATGCATAAAATTCGCTGTCTAGTCATGAGAATCATACATCGAACGTCTAATGCAGTTAGAACTAAACAGTCAATTAAAGTTGACTATGTTTAATCTTCGAATCATTCATGTTCTTATATAACTTATAATTTATGACGTTTACGACTCCTATGTTTATGAATCTTTTAAAACATATTTTTGAAGGCACTTCTTGTAGATGATTTTAATAGTCTGGGTCAAAATAGACACCGACTACACCGTTGGAGGGTTACTATGTATTTGCAGATCATGTAACGTAATGATTAATCTGTGGATTGTATGCATTTATAATAAAGATGAGTAGATGAAATTTGAAACAGTAAAAAGATCAAAATGATTTAAAAATATTAATACATTTATTTGATTCTGCTGAAATTGCTAGAGAAAGAATGATAATTTTATTTGGCTTCTGTTTCACGCGATTGACGCAGACAATTTTTATTTTGCATAATGATCCACAGTCTAGCAATTATACAAAATTTAATCTGTTTAGCTGGAAAGATTTAGCATATATTTGCAGTTTGCTGAACAACAATATGTACCTCCTTTTTTACGATAGCACATTTTTAAAAAAATGTTGCACTATTTCAGTGAGTTTTGTCTTTTCATTAAGGAACTATAATTCATGATAGTCGAAATTAATTAATACTCTGTATAAAGAATTTTAATTTTCTTATACTTTCAACGTATAAATTTCGATCTATAAAATGACTAAATGAAACTGAAATTTCGACAATTATGATAGAGAGAAAACTAAACGGTACTGAAATTCGTCCCTTAGGAAGTCGACTACTTGTTCAGTTTACTAAAACTGATCGAGGACACATTGTAACTAAAGTGAATCACTGAAGAGTGAAATGAACCATTCGGAAGGAGTGTCATTAAGTCCGTGGGACCACTAATACAGGTTCGAATGATTTTACACCATTCGACCCAATTTTTTCCCGTTACCAGTAAAACTAACACTGCGTGTAACGAATTAGGTTGCGCACAGTAAACCTGCGCAATCATTTTTCCTTGTGCAAAATTGTTCTTTTTGTAACGAACCTAAACTCTTTCTATTAAAGCGAATCAGTCTAAACGTATTCTGAAAAATTTAACACTAAACCTATCAGCACCGGTCAAATGACCGCTACCAGATTTTTTATTTTGCAATCATTGAAGTTACAAAGATGCTTCCACTGGAAATGATGATGCACACTTTTTTTTTAATTGATACATTATGATAGAAGTGGCACAAAATCTAAATAAATTCAATCGTGCCATTTTTATAAAAGAGAGTACATACTGGTCACTTTTAATGGTCGGCAGGTTTAATGTTAAATAAATAATATCAAGGTAAAGACGGATCAAGATGCTGACCTTATTTTATGTTTAATCGTGTGGAAGACAGAAGAAATGTGTTAATCAATACATGAAGTGTGAATATTAATATATTTAAATTATGAATAATGGCTAATTAAATTCCTCATGCTTTTCAATTGTAATGTTATTTCATCACTAGACTGCGGATTTTGTGCATGTATGATAAACATGAGCGGATGCGATTTAAATCGGTTCAGAGGTTGAAAGAATTTCAAATGTCACCTTTTTGACTTATTACAATTATTAAAGGAAAACTAGTATTCAGTTCTCATTTCTTGCAATCGATGCAGAACGTTTTTATTTCGCATGAATATCCACAGTCTATTAATCGAAAAGTACTTTTTGTTAAAAATAGACGCTTACATACACCAACCCATAAGTTCTAATTAATTATAGCAATATTTTATTGAATTTACCTGACCAAATAAGGTTATCGAAATTTTTAAATTGTTTAGTACATCGATTTTTTCGGAAGTATTTCTTTAGAAAATTTCATAAACAGATAATTGTATGCAATAAAATAGATTTAATGAAGTTATAACTGAATAGCATTTTAGATGAACATTTTAGATGAACATTTTGGATGAACGTTTTAGATGAACATTTTAGATGAACATTTTAGATGAACATTTTGGATGAACGTTTTAGATGAACATTTTATATAAGCATTTTAGATGATGTTAAAATAGTTAAATCAAAATGCAGAAATACTCTTCAAGGAACTATAACTCCTACAATTTTAACTATTTCGACTTGAAAATATCCTATTGTATAGTCCAAATAATGGAAAATATGTGGGCAAAACCTGGACACAAAATAGTTTTCTGATTTCTTTATCAAAATTCCCAAAGGCCTAAAAAATGACGCCCTGGACCAGAAGATCCCCTTCAGGGATGACGATCGATTGCCAGTTTATTTCTATTTTCCCTAACTATCTTGAAGTTCTAAGGAGAATAATACGCGAAAACATATCGCGTTAATCGTCTCGTCACTTATGATTAATTATGAAAAAATCCTCCAAGTCAGTACGATGCACAGACGTTGCCTTTGATGTGTTAAGGTTCCCTGGCCCGTTAATTACATTTCTGAAAGAAGCTGTCTCATCGGCTCGCCTCTTCGATAAGACCCACCGCGTCTCGCCTAAGAAAATCTGTTCGATGAAGCAACGTAACCGATCCTCTAATCACTTTCTCCGACTGCCCTTTGGAGACCGGATCTGCATAGAGCCGCGGCTGATTGCTCGTAATTAGCGACGCGTGGCCCTCGCCCACGCTGGGTCATCTTCGTTCTCTTCGAGGTAGATGAAGAGGACGGTCCCTCCTAACGAACCGTAGTCTAAGGTCGTTCACGAGCCACGCGTAATCTACGGTGTGTATACCTACGCACCTACGCACCCACACAACAGATTCACGAGGGACATGTTCGGGCTCCTCTCTCTCTCTTCGCTGATCAACGTGACGATTCACTCTGCCATCCTCGGCAATGTTTCTTGTCTCGTTGCTGCGCGACCACGATGGACTTTCTTGCCCGACAAATTTCAGTTATTGTTGTTGATGCTACACAATTAACAGGAGAGGACGGTGTTAAACTTGTGCAAATTGCCAAGGGCATCTTCCGCGAAACGATGTCACATAAATTTGCGAGCAGGACTTTTATTTGCGTGGAAGGACTCGCCAGATAATGTTGATACGCTTTTGGTACTAAACGTAGAATGTTCATGTATTTGTAACATGTTTATAGCTCTAATATATATGTAAATTAGAATAGTAGTGATATTAAATAATGTTTCTCATTTATTTTTGTCATGAGAACTCTTTTAATCGACGAAATGTATAAAAACTTGCAGAATACTTGTTTTCTCTCAAAATCTGTTAATACGGTCTTTTATAACATTTTGATCTGATTAATAAGAAAACGATTGTTAAAAATGGGAGTGTTCTAAGGAACATTTGATTGATGTTTCTAATTTATTTTATGTAATTTATATAATTTACTTATAGTCTTCTTAAATTTATTAATACGATTTTTGATAATATTTGTATCACATAAATAAGATAATAATGTTAAAATTTGATGTTTCAAGGGAGAACTTAATGACGTTCCTAGTTTATTTATTCTATGGTAACTCTTTTAATCGAAGAAATGTGAAAAGACACACAACCTACTCATTCTTGTTTCCTAAATCTCTTAGTGCAATTTTTTGTAAAATTTTTACTATATAGATAAGATAATAATTTAGAAATTAATGTTTCAATGAAGAATTTAATAGCGTTTCTAGTTCGTTTTGCCATAAAAATTCTATTAGTCGACGAAATGAATGTAGAATCGTAGCCTACTCATCCTTTTTCTTAAAAATCTGTCAATACGATCTATTACAGTATTATCGTTTCATGTACAAGACAATAACGTCAATTGATGTTTTAGGAAAGTATTCAATAGTGTTTCTTGTTTATTTTTGCATTACTAAGCCCATTAATATATGAAATGTATAGAAACTCACAGTCTACTTCTTTTTTTGTTTTCAAATCTATTTATGCGATCTTTTACAGTATTGGCATTTTATGAACAACGTAATAATGTCAATAATCCATTCCTTAAGGAAGTACATATATGACTCATATACAGGGTGTCCCACGCAACTGGAACAGGCTGTACCTCCTAAACGGTTGGGAATAGAGGAAAATGTTGCAAGAAAAAGTTGAATGGCATCAGACGGTGCATAATACGCAACTAATTTTATGTACTTTTGTGCATCGGTGCATCAGAAAAATGAATCTGCACTTTTTTTTTAAAACGGAAACCTACATTTTTGACTGCACCAATCGATGCAGTTTGTTGTGTTCTACATAAAGGTAGTAACATACTTATACCCTAAACTTATTCGTTAGGACGTTATCGTAACTAAAAGTTACAAACATTATAATGGAGCACTACGTGATACTCCAGAACACTTGCCAACAGAGCGAAATCATTCACAAATATACAACAATCTTGCTACGATAACTTCCGAACGAATAAGTTTAGGGCATAAGTATGCAGTACTTATGTAGAGCACAACAAACTGCATCGATTGGTGCAGTCAAATATGTAGGATTCCATTTTTAAAAAAAGTGCAGTTGCATTTTTCTAATGCACCGATGAACAAAAGTGCATAAAATTAGTTGCGTATTATGCATCGTCTGATGCCATTCAACTTTTTCTTATAACATTTTCCTCTATTCCCAACCGTTTACGAGGTACAGCCTGTTCCAGTTGCGTGGGGCACCCTGTATAAACTATTATAATATTGCTGCGGAAACCTCGCGTCCGACTCGCCAGTGAACAGATATTAAATAAACTAGCGTAGAACTCGAACAGAACTAGAACTCAACAGTTTATTTATACAGGCTGAATATCTGTTAGTTTGGCAAAGTATAGATCTTTGCACGTCCTCTCTCTCAGACGTCTCGGATCGATCTGGCGATCTTCTTCTTATCAACAACCGTCTTTCCAATTTCGTCGATCGATCGGCTTCTCTGCGATATGTTCAGCATAACGCATATTTTAAAATATTGTACTATTATATGACTATTATTAAATATTAAAATATTGATTTCATAAACAATGCTACAAAGAATATTGAAAAGGACAATTAAACCTTTAACCCATTATATATTGAATTATGTCATACTTGTATTTTATTGTCATCTTTGTATTAGATTCTCTATTTAATTTTCACAACCAGTACAAAGTTTAATGATTTTTGCAATCGTCTGAACATAAATAAATACAGACTTTTGAATACGGTTCTTTAAATTAACACTAGAACTGCCGGAGCAGTCAAAATTTCTGGTTCCTAATATTTTCTTTCGCGATTACTGAAATTATGAGAACGTTTTCATAAGAAATTTTCGAATGAACTTCTCTGTTGAAGCACATATTGCAATCAAAATGATATGAGGTCTGAATAGAGTCTCGTCTTTATTACAGAGAAATATACGTCAGTCGCATTTATTACTCAGTAGTTCTAGTGTTAAATAAAATGAAATGTTTCAAACATTATAAAGGAAATAATACAATTGATGTCTAAAAAGGCTAATAAAAAAGAATCATATTGGAACAGAGAACGTCTTCATCCATGTTTTTCAAAACTTTTAACCCTTTGCACTCGGAGCTATTTCAACTAAAAAACCAAACATACCTTCTAACCTAGAATATTTTCATCGTACATAAGTTTATTCATTATATGCGTACGAAACTGATATAGTACCTCATACAATATTTAAATGTTTAGTAATTTATTACATACAAACAAATTTAACCATGTAAACAATATTCTGAATAATGGTGTAGCAATTTGTGGCGCCTCAGAGTTGCCATTCGAGTGCTAAGGGTTAATAGCATTGCAACTGATGAACCCTCAAATTAAAAAAAATCCATAATTCTTCCCTACACTCAAGATCATTCTAATCGAAGTGAAAGGTCTCTCAACAAGTTGACATTCAACACATTGCCAACCAATGGAAACACATGTTCCCTCAAAAACTAATTTCGTGTACCCACTTTTTTTTCTCGCTCTTAGCGCCTAAATACGAGAACAAGCTCCGTCATTCAATCTCTTAAGAAAACCAACCGCAAACTATGCAAGTACTTCGAGCGACTCGGAGAGCTTCTATCGCAATGATGAAAGTTTAATGGAAACATTTCGTCCGGTAAAAATCGGCAGCAACGTCAATCATAACACTTGGCTTCTTCGATTTTCGACCGGTTTAATTATATCGTCCATCAACTAGCTCGCACCTAAAACGACGACGACGACGCCGATGTAACACCTGAGAATGGAATCGGAATGATCTGGCTGGGGTAAAACATGAAACGGATAACCGTACACCCAGAACGACACAATAATGAAGCACTTTCGGATCGGAAACGGCGTTTATCTAGGATCAGTTTATAAACCGCCAAACGGCCGCTCGTTGCTCAGGGGATAACAGTATTAATCACGGGGCCTGAATGGTCCCCATCGGCTTTGCTCTTATTTACGATTACCCGATATCGTCGTTTACCCCCGCAATTAATCCGCAGAGCCGGCTTCGAAAAGATTATTTGCGAACGACGGGATCTCGCGGCGCGATTATCCGAGGAAATCGAGCTACGTGTTTTACATTTTAATGCGCGGATCGGTGAAATAACGCGCTAAGCTGAGATTCATTATCAGGAATGCTCGAAATACGAGACGACGCACAGAGGACCGTCTCGCCCGAAACGCGAACTAAATTCATAGCACTTTTATTTTTACGTTATTCACTATAAAAGAAGTGGTATTATAAGGTTAGTGAGTCGTAGAATCTGATTTTCATACCCATTTTTATGTAGAAAAATGTTGAAAATGTTTGTACTGACCTCATACGTGGGTCACAATTACTCCTTAAATGGTAATAAGTAAAACTAATTTACAATAATAGTCTCGTCATCTTTGGTGCCCCTAAAATTCAAAATATGTGACTAATTCGACTAATATCGTGTGCTACTAATACGACTAATATCGTGTAGTATTAAGATGACTAATATCGTGTAGTACTAATGTGACTATTATCGTGTAGTACTAATGTGACTAATATCGACCACTAATAATTAATACGACAGATATCGACTACAAATAACTAATACGATTAATATCGTATAGTACTAATACGACTAATATCGTGTAGTACTAATGCGACTAATATCGACCACTAATAATTAATACGACAAATATCGACTACAAATAACTAATACGATTAATATCGTATAGTACTAACACGACTAATATCGTGTAGTACTGATACGACTAATATCGTGCAGTACTAACACGACTAATATTGTGTAGTACTAATACAACTAATATCGTGTAGTACTAATGTGACTAATATCGACCTCGGAATGTGTTTCATTGTCTGGTTCGTCTATTTCCGTTGGTAAAATTGTCAGGCCCCGTATATCTACATCTTTTTCCTTCTTCTCAAACTTACGGTGTATATCAGAACTCAAATACGGATCAGAGCTTAATATTAAGCGATGAAATAGATCTTCGTTGATCTTTTTTGCTTGCGATATTTTTTGCATTTGATGTTTTGCGTCTGATAATTTGCCATTAGTTTGCTGAATGAAACTCCAAAATAGTCGTTTAGCCGTAGAAGTTAGGGATCATCACAATAACAAGCGGAATAAATGAAAATGGCTTAAAATATGTTTGGATTTCGAAAAAGAGTTGTGACATCGTAAACCTGATTTAACGGCGGATATATTAGTTTAAAGGTGGGTAGTAAACATTTTGAAATACTCGCGTATAACTTTACTTTATTCGCCATTCCGATCACAATACAAACGAAAACAAATTTTACTTAATATCGAAACATGACGGCTGGTAATAGCTTTTAGTGTTTTAACTACATATTTATTGTTATAACTTTCGCGTCTGCAAGTCTCCGCAAGAAATTCCTTCGCACATCAACTTAGTAGGTCCCACCCAGTGCTCTAACGCAATATTCATCGTAACAACTCGTAACTACCGCTTTGTAATCGTCGTTAAGTAAGAGAAAACGAGAAAAAATAGGTATTTCTTTAACGATATTTTTCAAAGGTTAAAATATGTATATTCCAAAAAAAATTATACATATTCTTGTAGATGAAAGAACACTCTTTAACATTATATAGTTGGTTTTGCCCAAATTCCTATCGCTATAAAAATATAATGACGTAAATTATGCAATTTCAGAAAAAACGTGTAATCATTCTAGAACTGACATTTTTCGCTTGCTTGGCAAAAGTTGGTCCATGGATATAAGAATCTATAATCGAAATTTTGTAAATTTCCTACGAAGTTGAAAATTTGTGCGACGCCATGATTTCAGAAGAAATGGTCCCATTGTAACTGCTTCCGACTCGCAGAATTCCATAAATTGTGATTTTACTGATGCTTAACTGTATTAACCCCTTGCGCTATAAAATCAAGTCAGACTCGTGATGGAAATTTCGAACAGAATCTATTAAATATGTATGTTATTAATATTCTTGAAATTTAAATGAAACTTCCTTCTTCTTCTCAGAAATTATGAACGAAAAAGTTCATATAATCACTGAAACAGTAAAGGAAGATGTAGTGCAAGGGATTAATACTGTTTAGATTGTAATTGAGAGAGAAAGCAATTTTTGTGAACATTGGAACTGTTGCTATTTGCATACAGTTACTGCAAATTAATTTTAGGCTCACCACGAGGATTTTACATCACCGAACATGGTTCTCATTTACGTTCCATAAAACAGTGCAAAAATCGTACATAAATTTTTAAAGCGTCGTTGTAAAGGGAAATCTTCAATCTCCAAATCTGTGGAAGATTAATTAACGAAAAACATCTTTTAATGTTTTTATACAGGTTTCTATGCATTGCAATTTTGAGGAAGAACCTCGCGAGGAAACCCTACGTATTTTACATTTTAATGTGCGAATCGATGAAATAACGCGTGAAGCGAAGATGGATTATCGGGAATACTCGAAATACGAGGCGACGCCATCATCGATCGCGTGGACAAATCGATCGGGATCGATTTCAGGGGAAATGATCCCTTTGTAACTGCTTCCGGCCTGATCCTATTGATGCTTAACTGCATTGATACTGTTTAAATTGTAATTTAGTTAGATCACAATTTTTGTGAACACCACAATATTTCATATAATGTTTAGGATCGATTTCAGTGGAAATGATCCCTTTGTAACTGCATTGATAATGTGTAAATTGTAATTTAGAGAGATCTCAATTTTTGCGCACACCAGAATATTTCATATAATGTTTAGGATCGATTTCAGGGGAAATGATCCCTTTGTAACTACTTCTGATCCTATTGACGCTTAACTGCATTGATACTGTTTAAATTGTAACTCTGGGAGATCGCAATTTTTGTTGCTATCTGCATGTAGTTAGAGCAAATTAAATTTAAATATTTCATATTATGCAGTGGCGTGCAAAAGTATCCGGACACCCTTTAAAAACGAATAACTTTTTGAAAATTAATTCAAACGGCTTGAGTTTTTTTGAGATGTTATAAGGATTAGTTTACTCGGGAGCGTGTAAATAATTATTTATACAAATTGCTATTGGTCGAAATTGTGAAGAAAAAAGTAAGTCATGATTTTTAACTTTTTTCTCAGTGCCTGTAATGAAAATTTGAGATATACCTTTTGTAGATCTCCATACGTTATATACATGTGCAAAGTTTCATCGAAGTCGGTTAATGTTGCTGTGAGCTACGAACATTGCAAGATGGGAGCTTAAGCGTGAAAGTCGCTCCCTCCTATTTTCGGTCTTTTTATGGAATTTTGTCCTTATGTAATCACCTTTAAAGGTTTGTAACTATTTTCGTCGCAATTCCGACCAATAGCAATTTTTACAACAAATTATTTACACGCTATCTAGTAAACTGATGTGTCTAACATCTCAAAAAAACTCAAGCCGTTTGAACTAATTTTGAAAAAGTTATTCATTTTTAAAGTGTGTCCGGACACTTTTGCACGCCACTGTATTTAGAACGGTTGCGTAAGATTCTCATCTTATAATACAATAGAACCCGTATTAAAAGAAACAAGGTACAACTTTGCATAATAATTAAAGGAAATTAAAGGAAATAAACTCTTTCTCGATTTCATTTTGTATAAATGAATCTTAAGATTATATATTTTATAGTGCCTTCGCCACTGCTTCCGACAAATTGAAGATTCTACCGATGATAAACTGAGTGAAACTAATTTTTTACGGACACAAAAGCTGATTCTTTGCGAAAAACTGAATTAGAGCTATACAATGCAATTTCCTTTACCGAGACTTAGATTCCGAGAAAATCAATTTTGAAAATTCAATGCTCTTCGATGCAATACTCAAACACAGTGCTCAGGTAATTTTCGAATTCAATTATCCCGAAAACTATTGCTCAAATTGAAAAACTCAGTGGCATACTTTTGACGTATTTTAGTTTGAAGAATCCGAGCAAGTTTATTAGAATCGCGCATTTGATCGTATTCAGGAAATTCTGTCGTATAAACAAGTAAGATCGATAAAATTGAATATAAGAACTCTCATACGTAGTCTGCGGATTTTATGCATTTATAACAAAAATGAGTAGGTGAAATACAAAAAGGTGGAAACATCAGAAGTATTTAAGACTATTGTTACATTATTTTGAATACATTAAAATTATTAACCCCTTGTACTATGATTTATTTTACGATTACAGCGATTACATCTTCTACGTAATAAAATAGCTTCTAGAAAAAAAGAGGAAATTAATATCTATTGCGTGTCGGTATTTTCTCTAATTGGCAAATATCGATGACAGAATGATAAAATTTTATTTCAGTTTAAAGGAAATTAATAACATGCGTGATTAATTTAGTTCTGTTCGAAATCTTCATCATGGGTTGGACTCGATGTTGTAGGACAAGAGCTTAAGAGAAGAAATATATTTTTATGTAGTTCCTGTTTCTTAAAAATATATTCTAGTTTCTTGATATATATGCAGCTTCTGTTTCTTGTAACAAATACAGAAAATTTTTATTTTACGTAATGACCTGCAGTTAACTCGCACGATTCGTACGGATGTTCGAGGTAGGTGAATTTTTCGAAGCGTTTACTCCGCGAGGGTAGATTTCCCCTTTGATGAGAAAGATAGTCCATTATCGGTTGAAATTATCTCTTGTCGACGGCGTCCGTTAAACGCATGGGCAAATGTCGCTCGTAAATCGGCGTTAGTACCTAGTAACATTACTCCAGATGCAGTGCTTTCTCTTGGAACGCGAGTGTCGCGCATTACAGTCACCATGATGAATGTAATGACAATAAATTATTCCGGATATCGGCAGTAAAGCCGCTTTATCGCGCGGCCGTACGTAACCGTGGCTTCCATTAAGAAAGAAATCGGTTTCGCCGGCCGGTGTATCGTTCCGCATGAAGCTTTTATTCAGACAAATTGCTCCTACGTCTCCGAGCCATTTCACCGACGTCATTTTTCCCCCTTCCTTTCCAAGCAATTCTTTTTTCCGCGGTCGCATGACATTCCGCAGACCTTTTGACACTTATAATTGCACTGCGAATTTCACTAGCTTTGACCTTCCAAAATTTAGCATAACAAAATTATCAAAAGGTCACGTAAAATCTTTAAACATCTTCTCAATTTCAATTTCAATAAATTAGATTTCGAAAATTCTATACTTTATGGTTATCTTGTCACAACTTTCGACTTACAGAATTTAATATATTAATGATTGACTCAAAGTTTAACTGTACAAAAATGTAATCTAAAAAGAAAGCAATTTCTATGAATATTAGAACTATTGCTATTTGCATATTGTTAATGTAAATTAATTTTAAATACTCATTTTTGTAATTACAATGTATTATAGCTTCTCTGTTCATGTACGTACATATATATTATTGCTTTTTATCTTTATGCATTTATTATTTATTTTTACCCATTATCTCTGAAAAAACACTATCTCTAAAAACACATCTATATCAATAATAACGAGGCGACCGTGGATCTTTATGCAAAATAAAAATTGTCTGCGGCAATTGTAATAGAGTACAGCCAGACAGACTTTTTTTACTGTAATCATTTTAACTTTAATTTAAACTAAATCATATTCCTACTTTAATCTTTTTAACAAGCTGAAAATAGTAGGTTGACATTCTAAACTCATTTCAACCATGCTATACCTATACATATATACTATACCTATTTTTGCCATCATCGCATAACATCCGCAGTCTAATAAGCATTGTCATAAAATAAATCCATACAAAAATCTATCCATCGACGTAAGAAAATTGTTTTCAGAGATTTTTCAAACTAAAGAATATAAATGACCAACTCAGCTACTAGACGTGTCAAATTAAATTTGTTACAAAATTTGTCTAACTCAGAATATTGAAAAGTAAAAAGTCTCTGCCATCATCTTATAAACTTCAAATAAATGATCATTTATTAGAAATAATATAATTATCCAAGATTTATATCAGAAGCAAAATAACTATGGCCTCAATTTCACAACATTTACCAATCACCAGAAATTCAATCGCGACATTAAAGTGATCGATAAAAATATGAAGAAGTTCCCTAAAACTCTATCTCGATGTCCAAAAAGATCAGAACAAACACTAAATCGCACCAACAAATTCCAAAATATTCTTACAAGACTATCAAACCACAACCCTGTCCCAAATCCCTAAAAAAACAATCAACCACCTAACACCAGCTAAAAGAAAACCACCTCCAAATCAATCTCTCCCACCACAATTCAATTCCACACAACGATCCAGTTACTAAAATAGCCTAATTTCCACCAGTTGCTAGAAATCCACCAGCTCATTATCACAATCTGAATCATCTGAGTTGAACCAGCAACTAAATAATCAGACAGTCACAATCACCGTGATCTTCCAGCAGAAGCAACAACAACAACACTATCATCAACATCAATATCAACAGCAACAACAGTAGTCAGCATCAGCGTGGCTTGTACGGTCGTACCGTTGTCCAGATCAAATCGATGCGTCGTTACACGTTGTCACGATGCTGCACTGGTTGGCGGTGCATGCGTCTGCACCAGATACACTCGCTGCACTTGTGTCGCACTCACGTAAACTGTCGTTGCGCTGGTGTGCGCGGCGAACGTTCACCGGCGCGCCGGATCCGAACTGTGTCAAGGCTCCGCGAACACCGGAAGTCGCGAATTCCACCCTCGCGTTGCACCGAACACTTTCTCGCCCTATTCGACGGGGTGAGCGGACTCGAAACGATTTTTTTCGGCGACGTGTTCTCGGGAGACGACGAGTCGACGTCGAGACTCGAAGCCAGAGTCGAACGCGAGCCAGAGCCGAGTTCTAGGTACAACTGGAAGGGGTCTGCGCGGGGTCTTGGAAAGAGCTGGAAGGGAATAAGGTCGAAGGTCAGGGCTATGCCGTACGACCCGTGACCCCTGACCCTCTCGATCCCTCCGACCCGGCCCGATCCTCCCCCCTTCCCTACTCTCACTGTACTCCCTCTTCTTCTTCTTATGCTTCTTCTTCTTCTTCTTCTTCAGCGTTCATATCTTTCCCCTCGCTGAACTCCTCTCCCTCTCTCTGTTTAAACGCCACAACAGGCGTCGTTCTAGCCGAGATCTTTTTATTTCTGCTCCCTGCGGTTTCGGTTTTGGTTCTGATGTGCTTGGAGGAGTTCTGTTGCGGATGGTGTATAAGCACGGTGACCATATTTTTGGGAACGAAATAGCGGACAACGAAAAATAGTAGCTGTTGTTAGAACACACATACAACGTAAAATAACAAAGTTTTTATATTAGAGGATTTAATACGTTATCTATGTATTTTGAGGTACAAAAAGAAATAATATTCTATGAAACTATTAGGTTGTTGCATATGAAATGTCCGATTTCGGTATGCCAATCTAACAAAGCGTTAATTAAGCAATACTATTATAATCTACAGGAATATTATGTACCTCTTGAAGGTAAAAAGCTATTCTTATAAGTACTATCTTCAATTTCTATTTACATATCCAACATTAGTTTTAAATAAAGTTTATTTCAATATTAGTCGATGCGATTGTCGTGTATTCTTTTTAAATGAGTAAGAAAATAAACATATTGACGACAATATTATGTGATGTTTTATCATAAAGTGGTAATAAATGAACGCACTGTTGGTCAATGATAGAAAGAGCTCAAAAATAGAGATGACAGTCTCATAAATAAAGAACAATAAAAATATATAATATATAATAAACAAATATAATAAATAAATAAAATATATACATAATAACATATATATAACATATATATAATATATATAATAATACATAAATAAAAAATAAAAATATTTAATTTTTACCGTAGTATAATCGAAAAACTCGTCGTATGTTGACAGAATATACTTTGTTCAAAAAGTTTTATTTAGAAAAAAATTATGTATCGTTAAAGTTACTGTTACGAATCGGACATTTCATATGCAAACAACTTAATAAATCTTAATGTGAAGAATTGAAATACAGAGCTGTCCCGGAAAATACAGGACGGATAGTCACCATATGTGTAGAATACTTGTCACGGTCAGGAGCAATGTGCTTTTGTATTTAACACTAAACCTACCGAGCATTAAAACTTGCCATTATGTATCATTTTATAAAAACAACAAGCTTAAACATATTTAGACTTTTGTGATTTTTATCATAACATACGCCTCAGTAAAGAAATTTATTGAATAAATTCCCATGAAGCCGTGTTTATAACTTCAATCATTTTAAAATAGAAAATCTGAAACTGGTCATTTGACCGGATGTGGTAGGTTTAGTGTTAAATAAGCGGTAAAAATTAACTTGAAAGGATAAATACGGAAACTATTTTCTTTTTAATTCAATTAATAAATATTTTTCCTGAGATGCACGTTATATTTTAGAAAATTTTACCTAAAGCCCTTAACAAAAAAGCTGAGGAACGTCTATTTAACAGATCTAAATAAATGGATAATTTAACACAATTTACACTATATAAGGTATACGTCATGCTCCAATTTTTAAAGTGTCGTTGTATAGAGAAAACTTCGATCTTCAAATCTCTGGAAGATTCATTCAAGAAACATACTTTTTAATGTTTTTACAGAGTTTTCAATCTATGGCTTATTTGAGGTAAATGGGTTTTCAGTTTTTCATCTGCTGCATCGTGTAAAAATATTTTAGAGGAAAATGAATAATGGTGTGCGAAAATAGAATCTTCAAACATCCAAATGAGTCCAACTATATTGCTACACGATTGTTTTTTTACGAAATTACAACAGGTTAATTATCATTAATTTCTCTAGAACCGGAAATTGTATGTCCAAATACTTTTACGACCTACCTTACATATCTCAGAACTTACACAGTCAAGTTTTCATTACTCTTATTTGCATAGCTTTTTGAGGATTACATCTACCGTGTAAAAAAATAATTACCTATAGTATGCGACATATGTATATCGGTTTAAATCTGACTTTTTCTCCGTGGTTTCTGTGATTTTGATCATCCTAATGAATTTTTCTTGAAAATAACTCGTAAAGTAACCTCGTGACCTAAGTCCATTTATACTTAAATGCAGATATTTAAGAGTTTGAGTTTCAATAAAATTAAAAATATACGTATAGGATACCAATGTGTCATACTGCTTAAGTGTACCTAAAAGAGTTAAATTTACAATTCCTATTAAAATAATAACAATTATTAAGCGAATAATATGTGTTTTCTTACCAAAATGGAGATAAGCCACTTTCAAAGTTAACAACCAGATTCGTTATAAAATTTGAAAGAGTCCAAGTCCATTCGACATAATTTAAAATGCTTCAAATTGAAAAAACAATACTCAATTTATTTTATATTTCTTTACAACTCTTCAAAAACACAATTTATGAAATTCGGGAAATTTTCTAACTACATAAATTACGTAAGAATTTATTGCTCATCTACATTCGTGTTCACTATCTGAATTAAATGGTCTTGTTGTTTTATTCTTCCTCACGAGTGTAATAATTTATATAATTTAATATTTTAAGTTCTATGTTCAATTGTAAGTGTGTATTGCGTCTATTTTTTTCACTGCATCAATTAAACGTACCGATTATTCAACTAAAGCAATTGTCAAAAAACTAATGTTAACTTGTTAAATACTAATTTAATATTTTAAGTTCTATATTCAATTGTAAGTGTGTATTGTGTGAATTTTCTTTCACTGCATCAATTAAACGTACTGATTATTCAACTAAAGCAACTGTCAAAAAACTGAGGTTAACTTGTTAAATACTAATTTAATATTTTAAGTCCTATATTCAATTGTAAGTGTGCATTGCGTGAATGTTTTTTTCACTGCATCAATTAAACGTACTGATTATTCAACTAAAGCAACTGTCAAAAAACTGAGGTTTAGTTGTTAAATACTAATTGATTAAAATAACCTTCATCACTGCCTTCGGACATTTGAAAATCCGCACTTTCGGACATTATCAATAATTGATTGGACTTAGACCACTTTCAAAGTAATGGTTTCAATTATTGAACTAACTGCGGAAACTTATGTGTTCAAAATTATCGTGTATACTCTAAATGTACTTAACAGCAAATGTTGTTTTTGACAGATAACTTCAAGTTGTACACGTTAATACGGTCAACAGAAAATAATTGACAAATGGACTTCGGCCACTTTCAAAATAAACGGCTCATTTCATAGTTATGTTAAATAATGAGTAGTCTTCTTGCTTTTTAAATAAAATGACAGCCTATTGTAAATTTATTCTCTTACTCTCACCGCACTCCTCTTTCTGTTTAAACACCGCAACAGGCGTCGTTCTAGCTGAGATCTTTTTATTTCTGCTCCCTGCGGTTTAGGTTTTGGTTTTGGTGTGCATGGTGAGTCTTGAGGGTATGGTGGCTTTGGTGTTCCATGGTATACTTGACAGTAATTCTGTATGTGTCGTTTCGAGACGAGAATCGTTGAGGTGGAACGAGATACTAGTGCGTTTGTGAATAATAGTAGGGAATGCACACGCATATGTAGAAATGCAGCTGCGGAATGTCTAGATGTGTGTGTTATTTGAGTGAAATAAAGAAATGAGAGATGAATGAATATATCGACAAGAAAGACACCGATCGATATCAGCCAGTCGTCGTTGTCAGACATATTGTACAGACGAGTTGTAGCTTGTTGAATACAATATAAATAATTGTTAATAATCAAGAGTTGCCCTCACATATGGACCGGTTATTTTAAAAGTAATGTAAGTCCATTTTTTTCATTGAATACATTTAAAGGTTTGCATTTCATTCGATTAAAAAATATAAATAACATGTTTTCAGTTTGGCATTGTATTTTATGTATTTAGAAAGATTTGAATTCATTACACAAATGTCATTTATGTGAATTTAAATGAAATAATATATTCTTTGTGTGTCGTCAATGGACTTACACCACTTTCATAACTAGACAGCGGATCTTCATGCAAAATAAAAATTGTCTACCTAAATTGCAACAATCTGGAGTGAAATAGAAATTTATTTTCTTTTTTAACCCCTTGCTCTAGAACATATTCTTAATTCCCCTTAAATTGAAATATAATTCTAGTTTTTTGTTGGTAATATACAGTTATTGGGAAACATATAAATTTTATTCTTTTTCTAGAAAATTATGAGCTACAAAGAAATTCTAATCACTGAAACAATAAAATAAATCGTAGGACAGTAGATTAATATGTATAATAGGTGGAAAATAATATGACTGTATTGTCAAATTCTTCCAATGTTTGTACTGTTTCAAATGACGCCTACTCATTTTTGACATAAATGCAAAAAATCCGCTGTCTATTCATAAACAACCGTTAGGCAATTTAATTTATCTGTTATTTTAAAATACTAAGTGCGAATTGTTCAGAAATAAAAATTTCACTCTAAATTATTTGTTTATTTTGTGATTTCTCAATTTCATCCATTGTTGTGCTTTAGATCAAAGCATTACTTCTACTCAATGCATTAGGTTGTTACACATTAAATGTCTGCTTCTAAAATGCAGATGTTACAATGCGTTTTAATGAAGAAATAGCAGTACAGCCTACAGGAGTATTATACAGGTGATCTATAAGATCCTTTACTTCGTTTTTGATTAGATATCTAATTTTACTTTCAAATAGATTTCATTTCTACGTCAATGAATGCGGTAGTCGTATAGTCTTGTTACATCATCGGAAAAACAACGTATTGACGATGGAATTATGTGATGTTTAGTCATACTATGTTAATTAATCCACGCACTATTCTTTGATGGTAAGAACCACTACAAAATGTAAATGTCCATTTTATAAATGAAGAATATGAACGACCAAAGAAATTAAGTCTTTACTGTATTACAATCAAAAACTTTGATCAACTACTTTGATCAATTATTTTATTTAAAATACAGTCGAATTTAGTGCTAAAAATTGGATATTTCATATGGAACTAATAGTTTCGTTATTTGAGTTGTCAGAGCTTTCCTTGGAGTGGTGTTTATTGTGTTTTACGGCTGCTTCTCTATATTGTTTACAGAGCCAGGTGCCAAAATTCTTTTTTACATTATCAACTTCAATAAGCTGGAATCAATACGTTGATATTTTTAAACTCTATTAGTCTGTCTACTGCTTTAAATTGCACCTACTCATTGTTATCATAAATGCATGAAACACGTACTCTACTAATTACATTAAACATAATCTCTTTCAACAAGCATTTACACCATGAATGTAAAAAGAGAATGAACTAAGCGTAAACAACAACTACCACTCAACACAATTCAACATTTTCAAAAAACAAATTATTGGTATTTCTAATTTGTTTTTACCGTAAGAATTCGTTTAATCGTTGAAGCAGATCAAAAATTGCGGCCCACTAATTTTTCCTATGCATAACATAATGATGTTAAAAATTGATGTTTCAGAGAAGAATTTAATAGCGTTGTTTAAGTGCAAGAAACATGAGCCAAATTTCTTTTTTGTTTTATCAATCTAGATAAGCTGAAGCCAATAGTACAATTATATTCTTAAATTCTTATAATCTCTCCACAGTTTTATAAATACATAAAGTCTACTAGTTACATAAAATGTAAACCCTACAAAGAGTATAAGCTAAAAATAAAAAACAACAACCACTCAATCCAACTCAACATTTTCAAGAAACAAATTAATGGTATTTCTAGTTTGTTTTTACCGTAAGAATTCGTTTAATCGCCGATCAAAATTTGCGGCCCACTAATTTTTCCTATGCATAACATAATGATGTTAAAAATTGATGTTTCAGAGAAGAATTTGATAGCGTTATTTAAGTACAAGAAACACGAGTAAAATTTCTTTCTTGTTTTATCAATCTAAATAAGCTGAAGACAATAGTACATTGATATTCTTAAATTCTTAGAATCTCTCTACTGTATTATAAATACATAAAGTCTACTAATTACATAAAATATAAACCCTACAAAGAGTATAAGCTAAGAATAAAAAACAACAACCACTCAATCCAACTCAACATTTTCAAGAAACAAATTATTGGTATTTCTAGTTTGTTTTTACCGTAAGAATTCGTTTAATCGCCGATCAAAATTTGCGGCCCACTAATTTTTCCTATGCATAACATAACGATGTGAAAAATTGATGTTTCAATGAAGAATTTAATAGCGTTGTTTAAGTACAAGAAACATGAGCCAAATTTCTTTTTTGTTTTATCAATCTAGATAAGCTGAAGCCAATACTACATTGATATCCTTAAATTCTTATAATCTCTCTACTGTTTTATAAATACATAAAAACCGTAGTCTACTAATTACACAAAATACAAACTCTACAAGGAGTATAAGCTAAGAATAAACAACAAACTATCGCTCAATCCAATTGTACAATGCTAAACAAACCTAAATGTAATAGATGCTACACAATAAACACAATGGAACACGTAGTTACAGCGTGCCATCTCTATCATCACGAAGGAAGAAGATACAAAATTCCAGGAAACATCAAAGATCCCACCGAATCAAAGGAATTTTGCTAAAAACTAATAAAATCCTTGAAGTACACAAAGTTATTCAACTAAATCTAAATTATAAATGACCCCATAATTGTAACCTTGTGGTTGAGAATAATTAAAAACCCTTTCGAGGTTGATGCAACTTAAAAAAAAAAAGAATCCACGCTGCACAACACCTCCAGCATGTCTGCAACATCATACACGGTGCAAAACAAATTTCTTCTCGTCCGAAGAACATGAACGCTAATACTGATAACGCAAATATACCCTAAGAAATACAGTCGGTTCATTCTATAGGACAAACTTCGAGCAGAAATAGTGCGTGGCAGAAAGACGAGGAGAGAAAAACTTCACTGAGAATCGTGTTCTACGTACGAAGATCGCGGTTGAGAAATGCGATATTTTTGCAGCGATGAGAGCGGGATCAGGGCCGTGTCGCGGCAACGACGCGACGTCGTCGGGAACGGCTCTCTGTGTCCGTTCGTTTGAGAGCGTTTCAGTGTCCGGCCGCGTACATGAAAGTGAGCCACTTAATATGGATGTGTGCGGAAGACCCGCATCGGACCTCTGAACCATGACTCCTGCATCGGGACCATCAGCGGCTGGTCGACCGGCTGACTGGAACGCTTGAAAAATTTCACGTCACGCGACTGAACGCGGCCAATTATCGTCCACGAGCATCGTCTGCCTCACAGTTCGCCTAACTCGCGAGAACCAGCCCGCGGGAATTGCCAGAGGATGAGTCAATTCATCCTCTTTCCTTTCCAACGTGATCTCTACAGATCAGTTTCCTTGTTTCCCATGTTTTCCACAGGCAATCTCATCGATAACGATGATCGCATTAGGGTAGGATTATGTTCTAATTGCTCTGAACGATCAAGACTCGGGAAGGTTTATTAACACGTCAATTGTCAAGTATGCACCCTTAAGAGTCTCGAGGAACCAAAATAATTGAATCAATCAGATCTAAACTTAAATGTTAATTTTTATCATGATACATTAGAATTTGATTAGGATTTTTGGGATACAAATCGATTAAAGTAACAGTCACTATAATCAATTTTAACTTTCCCATTTCGATTTCGTTAAATTTTGGGTGACATATTCAAGTAAAACAAATTTTATTGGGATTTTTAGAATGCCAAAGAGTTAAAGTAGCAGGCACAATGACCAACTTTAACTTTCTAATTTCGATTTCATTCATTTTTGGATTATTAGGTATTCTCGAATAATAGAAATTTTATCAGGATTTTTAGGATATAGCAGAATTAAAGTAGCAATCACTATGGTCGTCTTTAGCTTTCTAGTTACGATTTCGTTAACTTTTAGGATAACGCATATTCGAATAAAACAAATTTTCTTAGGATTTTTAGAATGCCAAATTTTCCAATATCGGTATTATTAATTTTTACAGTGACATATTCGAATAACACAAATTTTATTAGGATTTTAGAATGCCAAATTTTCCAATGTCGGTATTATTAATTTTTATAGTGTAACATTCGAATAAAAGAAATTTTATTACGAGTTTTCGAATGTCAAATTTTCCAATTTAGATATCATTAATTTTTAAGGTAATATATTCGGATAAAACAAATTTTATTAGGATTTTTGGGGAGGCAACAGAATTAAAGAAGCAATCACTAAAACCAATTTTAACTCTCCAATTTTGGTTTCATTAATTTTTGAAACGATTAAACAAGCAATCCCCAATAATATTTATCGATTTTATTTAAACTTATTAATTACTGCCTGACGGATTTTATGCGTCCATAGCAATTGCAAATTTCTAAAACTCAATATAGAACAGTGTGCAAATTATATTGAATAAAGTTTCCGTTCTCTTTGAAAATTGGAAAGATTATAAATAAAACAAATGTAGAATAATTAGTGAAAATTTATGTTTGATTAAAAATACTATAAAACGTTCAATAGTTAGCATTAAAAATTCCTATTTTGCTATTTGTTACGGTGAAAAAAATTGCAGAATTAAGTTGCTGTTACTCCAGAATTTATAAAATTTTCAAACGATGAATTTCGAAGTGAAAGAAAAATGAAACAATGTTAAGAAATCAGGAAACAAAGAGTCATGTATGTGATTTTATGATGAACTTCGTTTACTAGAAGATAGTTATTGATTACACAATATCAATTATTTTTATTCTAATAACTATATTTCATTATCTGTAGATTATGAGGCTGTCGGTTTATTATGCACAAAAAATTTAATTACTGTCATTACAGTTGGCTAAACAATAATTACCAATCACCTTTTGTACACCGGTACCTCACCTCGAGAAATGCATCGCACATATTTATACTGGGTGTTTCGTAAATGGTGGTCAAAACTTTAGGAGTAGATTCCTAATGCTCAGAGAAGACAAAAAAGTTATATCAACATAGGTGCGGAAAAGATTAGTTTCTGAGTTATTAAAGTTTTTGTGCCACAATTCTCGTCACATCGTTTTAAAGACCCGTTTAAAGGCATAATCAACAAAGTTTTTGAAGTAGCCGCCGGATAATGTTTACGTTATTGAGGTGTAGTATTCTTGTTTACTATTTAAACCGTATTTCATGTATACACGAACACGTTATCATAGACCAGGCATGGGCACGGGTGGAGCCCCTCAAGCGCCTGCTTCTCCCACCAACCTCTCTTTCATGCGCGAGGCCTGTGCACTGTTCGCGACCAGTGTTGGGATATGGTGCAAGATTTCACGCGCATGCGCGGCCAAAACAGTAACGTATCTATATCATGATGACGAGGTAGTGGAGCCCTAAGACAGTTATATTGGCGGGAATGTATCGACACAATCTGTTTCGGACAAAAAGACTTCAGTACGTGTCCTACGTGTTACAAAATATACACAAATACACATGTTATACATTCATTTTTCAGAATTAAATCATACCAATTTTTTAAAATTCTGCTGGGTGCTCAAGGTACCCCATTTTATCGAGAATCTGACTTTACTGAGGCTGAAAACGCCGCGCATGCGCGTAAAATCTTGCACCATATCCGAACACTGTTCGCGACGGGAGAACCACTCCCTTACTGTATGGTAAAAGCAGATGCTGGTGGGGGACAGTGGGCGCTATGGTGGGGACGGTTATGTCTCAATTGAGACAGAAATGTCCATCCCTGCTGTAGACGACGAGCTGAGGCTTGTATTGAGATAGGATGTGGACATATTGTATAATAGATTTCAGCTAAGACAATGTGACGAGAATTGTGGCACAAAAACTATAAAATCAGAAACTAATCATTTCTGGACCTATGTTAATATAATATTTTTGTCTTTTCTAAGCATTCAGAATCTATTCCTAAAGTTATGCCCACCATTTACAAAACACACTGTAGGGAAACAAGTTTTTATAAAGAGTTATTAGCAGTGCAGCTTGTAAATGTGTATGTACTGTGATTATAGGAAATTAAATATGGAAATTTAATAGCTATAAAAAACATTATAAAAGTTTGTTTGCAGATACACTAATGTCTTGATCGTCCAATAATTGCTTTTAGATTTATTACGCATTAATTTGTAATTATGAATTGTACGCACTAGGATTCTGAGTGTGTTTAATTAGAATTTGTTATTTACGAATTCTATTACAGCATAAGAAATTTAATTACATGTGCTGTGAAATTCATTGTCCAATTTCAAATGCCGTAAACAGAAAATAGAATGGGATTAATGAGGTTATAACATGTATTGTCTCAGTTCCTCATATTTAAACTAATAGTCATTACTTATATAATGACTGTTATTATATGAAAAAGTGTTTTCATGAACCTTGATACATTTTCTCATAAAATGTATTAGTTCGATATAAACAAAAAACATCTTATTTAGGCTCAAACAATATTAAATTTTGTCAAATTTTATATTTCATCGTATTTCCCACATTAACATCTCAGATGAAAACATAGAAATTTAGATTGATATAAATAAACTGCACGTTTTACAATATTTATTTCAGTTTAACAATGTTAAACAATTTTATATGATGTCGAATTGAATATTCTTTCCTATATTAAAATTCAACACTTACGTTACAAACATTTTGATTGACTCCTATATTTTACAACAAATTCAGTTAACTTGTATTTTGCATAAATTCCCATAATCTAATCAGTGCACAAGTGGATGGGATATGAAAGTGTAAGTAAGAAAAAGCAAAATAAATTTTACTCACACGATGTTTCCGTGGAAAATAAATCTTAAAAATTCGCGACGCATCGTGCTATTAAATACGGCAACGTGTCTGTGTATGACCTACCCTATCTCCTTAGATACGCTTATCTGTCGATCCTCCGAACAATGGGGCTTTGTATGAAAAAATTTTATTCCACATTTTTGACTCATTTTTTAGTGAAGAATCGTGGTCGTTTCTCGTTGGTGGCATTCTCCAACATCTGAGACCGGATTTCGCCTAAGTTTTTGGACAAAGGTCACTGTAGTTCACGCAGCGTGCTGGGAATTCGCGACGTGACCAGCTCGTGACCCTCATCGACCCAACTTTGTAAATCTCTCGACACAGAAGTGCAGATTCCTCGCGCAGATTAGGTTCTGAATAAACCTTAATCGTGCTTCGCTGTCTTAATAACCGGCGAACGGCTGTGCAACTGCGTTTTCTCATAGAAAAACCATGAAGTGATGAATTCAACTTAATTTAAGGCTCTGCGAAACTGCTAAATTTATTCTCCATATGTAAATAAATATTCTGGATGTGTATACATAGACCTAGATGTCCTTAGTATTCGATTTTTATAGTTCTCGTTGATAATTTCAAATAAGCATCCATCTCGTATTCCTTTAACAGAACGACAATAAAATGGTACCCAGGTTGTAAATCTTTATGCAAACTCTTACTAATTAGTGCAAGAGTCTGTCGTTAGCATAACATGAAAGCTATAAAATTTATTTTTAGATCGTCCAATCGTTTTTCTGCGGGAAAATGAATATTGTTTGTCAAGTAATAAATGAGTGTGCACTGTTTACAATTACGAAATGGTAATACATTTCATGTTCAGTCATGAGAACAGTGTTCATGGATAATTAACAAAGTATTCGTTCCAATATGGAAACATAAGTTACATAAATTACGTGTTGTTCTGATATATTGCATTCTTGTAATAAATATTGATTTCGAAATTGATTTGTTATATGTCGAATACTTTTACGTTTCAGAGTATTGTTTTGCAAAAGAAATACTAAATGAAGTGTGGTGTTGGTTTATAATAGTCTGTGCATTTCAGTATTATTTAAACCTAAGAGATTCATACACTTGTGCGCCAGTGAATAGCATGAATTCGTTTTGAAATCTTACAGCCTATAAAGAAAGGGCAATGAAGTAGTTCGAGTCGGTTTATGGCCAGACGTGTTACAATACCAAAGCATACAGTTGGTTATCCTTTTCCACTTCACCAAATATTTTTTCTTTTCATATTCCTATTTCCATACTTGCAGTATACTTGAATTTATCAGTATTAAAATAGATAGTTAAAATAATAGCATGAAAATAAAAATTTCTTTTTAGTTAAAGGTTAAAAAATAATCAATGGTACTTAAGAGTCTTGTCTATTATTGTCAAGGATGTCAAGTAAGTATATTAAATAATTTACTACGGAAATTAGTGGTCAAGAGATACAAAACTTTATTTAGAAATAAAATATAGCTTAATTATACAATATTTTTAATAGATACTTTGTAAAAATTGTCTTTATAAAAGAAAGAATAAAAAAGAACTAGTGTTGAATCGTAAGCTATTAGAAGAAATATTTTAAATACGATGTACACTATAATTAGAGAATACATTCACAATTTTTTGCAACTTATAAGTCAATAGAATAATTCTAAAAATTAGTTCGATCCTTATATAATTTTCAAGATATCACTACTTTAAATAATCTGCCATACTGAAGACATAAACCTTCGAAGAATCATTTTAAGAGTTATTATTAGACTGCGGATCTTTTATCAAAATAAAAATTGTCGGAAACAGAAGTTAAATAAAAGTGTATTTCCTCCTCTAATAATTTTAATAAGCCAAAAATACTATATTTGATTAGCTGTATGATTTAGCTATGATTAGATAACACTATTCAATCCTTTTAACGTCTTCACAGTTTATTATCGGACTAATCCATTTTTGTCGTAAATGCATGAAATCTGCAATCCTAAAAATGAAGACTAAGAAAATAAATAAAATCACAGTTCTGGTGCAGAGGATAAAATGCACTAGTTAGGCACCTAATTTTATTAAAACGACGGATCTAGTCGATCGCAAATAAATTACAAAGTACATTCGAACAACAAAGTAAATTAACCTTAACAAGATAAATGTACGAAGGAATATGCAACGATAAAATGCCATCGAACTGGACTACGCTGTACATTCCCACGTTGCCCATACCTAATTAATTTCCATGTCCACATAATTAAAACGACGGGGACGATGCATTTTCCTGCATCATGCAATCGACCGCAAACTCCGCCGAATCGAATCTAGAGAGAAAAGGAAAAAAGAATTCTCCCCTCGATCCGAGGGGACTACCAAATGGAAATATATGAACTGGTCAAAATAAATGGTTCACCGTGCACGTTCCTATAAATATCGGACTTCGACAACTCCAAAGAAACGAGAAGCCGGTAGGTACTTTCTTCGTAACACGCACGGGCTCACGCAGAGTTGACGTTCGTGCGTTGATTTCTCCGACGTCAGATGCGGGATGCATAAAGCCTCTTGTACGCTTTACGATTTTTATTTCGGAATGGTAAGTGGAGAATTAATGATTGTTTGAATGCGAGGGGATCGTGATAGAGCTGTAGAAAATAATCAACATTTTATCATAGATTCAATAAATCACGAACCGCGTGGTAAATCACGTACGAGTCTATGCACATCAACCAGTCTAATAGTACCATAGTTATTAAACATTGAAGATAGTTCTTCCATATTAATTTCTTCGATAATAATAGATATGTTATTTATAATAACAAGGACAGAGGTATTCGTCAAGGAGAGAGAGAGAATATACAGAGTGTCAGAACTAAGTTGAGCATTTTAAATATCCCGCATATTTTTAGAGATAGAAACAGAATGTTATAGGACACAATTGATCGGTTTATGTAAAGGGGCAAATATTGTAGTAGACAAAAAAATGTTTTTAAGTTTATTTTGTTGGAGATATCAAGGTTATTGAAGATTTTTTAAACGGGATTGTATATTATCGTCATGATAGTATGATAGCTGAGGTCAAGACGAATCCAACGACCTATAATACTATGACATTCGCGTGACCTTGAATAATATGCAGTTCACAACAGATGGGCAATTGATACAAATAGTGAAGTAATTTCTGTTATTTTGCTCTGATGATTGTCCATCTTTTGTCAATTTTTTGTAATTCAAGGTCACGTGAACGTCACGGTACTATAGGTCGTTGGAATCGTCTTGACCTCAGCTATCGTACCACAGTCCAAATTAGAAAATCTTCAATGAGCTTGATATCTCGAAAGATATGAACTTGAGAATATATTTTCTCTACTAGAATATGTGTCCACTTGAAACAAATACATTTGTTCTGTGACATTTTATACTATCTATTAGGTAGTACACCCTGTATATTCATATTCTACATTATAAAATGAATGGAAATAATCAAAACAGATCAGTAAACTGCGGGTTTTTATGCAAAATAAAAATTGTTTTATATACTTACAAGATAGCTGCGTAGATATTAATTTCTTGTCTTAATAATTTCAATGGAACGAAAATAATACGATAGTATTTTTAAATGATTCATGTATTTTATTACCAACGCATAAAATCCGAAGTATGTTGATCAGTATAATTTTTAGTATTTTCAATGTCCTCCAAACAAAATACAAATTTTAAAAAATTCTCTCGGAAGTAAAATATTTTATTGTCAAGGTACAGGTACGATCTAAAATATAATACTATTTGAAATATACAATATAGAAAATTTCATCTCTCACAAGAACAGCAAACAGCACTACAGAAAACATAATTTGACTTTAAAAACCCAAGAAAAGACATCTTTTATTATAAATGTCTAAAATCCAAAGTATGAAGATCAGTATAATCATTAATATTTTCAATGTCCTCCAAGCAAAATACAATTTTGAAAAAGTTCTCTGAAAAATAAAATATTTTATTGTCAAGGTACACTTACCATCTAAAATAGAATACAATACATACTATTTGAAATATACAATATAGACAAGTTCATCACGGACAAGAACAGCAAACGGCACCACAGAGAACATAATTTGATTTTAAAAACCCAAGAAAGAACTAATTTTGTCCAGCCGTGGTTACTATATATTTTTTCAATTCCACTTCGAACGTCTCCTTAAGATTTAGTAAGTACAAAATAAAAGATCTCAAACCAGTCCTTAAATCGCTTTATCAGGCACGATATTTCGATCATTGAACCGAGTTTTAACGCCGTCCCAAAATTCCTTGAGTGCGTATCAAGCTTAAGAATGAAATCCCGTCGGAGGCTCGAGCAGGAAAAAAATCGAACGGCGAGGAAGGATTTCGATAAACAGGTACGACAACCATATTTATCGTGGTCCTGGCCCCGTGTACCACCAAGAGCCGCCGTTTCTCGTTAATCATACGCGGGGCCCTAGCACGTAAACGCCGCCGGCTCTACGAATTGATGGTTCCTAATTAAGGACCAGCGGCGCAATTAATGAGACGCGCGGTTTTAATTGCGACGATCAATAAAAGGGATGGGAGGCCTGCGGGGCCCAGTGTCGCCCGATAAATGTTTTCATGCTACCGTATCTGTGTACGTACCGGCGGCGCGTCGATCGATTCGAAACACCCTGGGCCTTTGGCTCCGCGGAGGCCACCGGAATTTCTCAAATCGACTTCCGCCCGTTCGCTCGTTAATTACGGACCACCGCTTTTAATCCGTTCACCAGCGATCGCGGTACCAGATAAACCGAACCGAATCCTCCGGGTTCGGCCACAGGTTTCTGCGATCCGAGAGAAACCCAATGAGGAAACTGGAACGACTTCTCCCAGGAAAATTGTAAAACCATGTTGTTTGTAGTATTTTTAATGATTTCATTGGGCTTTTCTATGGAATGTCTTTATAAGTATTTATCACCCTAAAATTTCATGATAAAAATATTGATATTTGGCGGACTGAGAATCACAGTGGTGTAAGTCACATTCATGGTACATCGAGTAAACTAATAGGTAATTATTGCGTATGGGTCACTATACTACGATTTTGACGAAATTTAAATATGTTATGCAGCAATACATTTTGAACAACTTTTTCCTTTTTCAATATAGGGGGTCGCTTTTCGTTTTCGACATATTCACAAAAGAGCATATTTCCAGTTTCTTGACAGGTAAGGGCGCCGCCATATTGATTTGTAGTGACGGTCGCGCGCCGCTTACTGAGTTTGTTTAGATTAGGTCGGGGTGGTGGGGCGGGGGTGGGGGGGCTGCAAGGAAAGGGGTCACAACGTGTTTACAAAAAAAAAAAACAGACGCCACGCCGGAACAGTCTTACATAGAAAATTCAATACAGTATTAGTAATATTTTTTTGCGAATGTCTCGAAAACTAAAAGCGCCCATCCTATATTGTAAAACGAAGAAGTTGTTTAAAATGTCGAAATCGATAACATATTTAAATTTCATCAAAATCGGAGTATAGTGACCCTTTCGCAATAATTAACAAATAATGTTTTCAGTATGTTGTTGTAAAAAAAACTCCGTATACTAGAATACCAAAATCGACATTTAATTGCTCATTTTTTGACGATTACATTAAATTGACAGCTGTTACATTTTGGAAAAAGGAAGATACTTATGCAAGAAATATCTTGAAAAATATGCTTCCTAAAATTTGTGAATAATTAAATGAAGTAAATGTAGTTGTAAGAACGGTTTGCTGCCCGAAGGTTAAGATACTGTAATTTAATAAAAAAGAATGTGGTAAGCGTGACAAAAATGATGAAAAGAATGCTCATACTTCCATCATATATCCAAAACCAGTGGAAATAATTAGAAGAATGCGTTTAAATGACTTGCAATTCATTACCTCATTGACCCCACATAAAAGCCAGAGTGAAACACAAAAACTCAAGTATGCAACATAATCCAAAAAATATTTTAGTAAAACGTTTCAGTTGGAAGGAAATTACAATAATAGTTTCATGTTGCTTTCACAAATTAGTAAGTTTCATGAAAATCAATTAATGAAACATTCGTCATTGATCCGTCGACTTCTTATCGACAGTTCTAATTATAGGTTGGCGCAGCAAATCACCCGAGGTAACGGTAATAATTGGTCACCCTCATGAATATGCATCATCTGGCGAAATGATCGAAGTCGGATTCTACGTAATTAAAATCCCTCGGCTTAATTTTTTCTTGACCCTCGCGCCTCGCGCTTTCCGGGTGATGAACACGCCACAAAAATAAACTGCCTCGTGGCGGGAGCGTGCATACGTTCATTAAACAAACTTGAATTATGCACGGAGACCCGAGGACGTAAATCAAACGCGGGTAGCTGTTTGTATATTGCCGCTGGTACTGCTCAATTTGACTTCCGTTCCAGGTGCCCCAAGTAATTGCGGTTCCTTAAGAGGGGAGACGACGAAGACATCGCCGCGGTCCTTTCGCCCCCGGTTTTCTTAATTGGACTGCGATAGACTGGTCCGCGGAATATACAAGATTAACCAACGTACCACGGAACACGCTGCGAATTGTTCGGAATACCAATTATTCCATGTTCGCCGCCGCAGCCGCTCGGTTCTTTCGAGAATAATGAGCCTCGAGGATGGGGGTTGAAATTCGGCGATCACGGACGCTGAAGAATGGCGACATCCGAGCAACACTGCTCAAGAATTTTTGCTACCAGAAACAATGTAAACGTTTTTCTACAAGATAAATGCCCCTAGTCATCATCCGGTTCCTTTTACCAACCGGTTCCGCCGCGGAATTTACCAGAAACTGAGGATCAACATTAAAACTTGAAGTATTTCAGTCTTTAACCATCGAACGGCGCCACAGTGGAACGAAACGACTTGACGGCGACTAAAAAATCGAATTTCTTAATATTGTAAAATACCAAAAAAAAATGACGTCACTTGGTAGGGAACGAATTGTATTATAATATGGCAAACTCCATTTTCTAATATTTACTTTCGTTTTCTTGTGGCCGATGCTTCAGGTTAGCAGAAAATCACAACTGTCACCGAGAGATATTACGATTCTATAATTTTAATTCATGGTTCTGCGAAATTTTACTTTGACAAAGTTGAAATTAGTTACATAGTTTCTTGTTTGCATATCGGTCCTATTAGGTACGTAAATTGCGATTAAATGTAGATAACTTCTTTAATAATTGTGGCGTACGTGATAGAAGGGAAAGATTCGTTTAGGACACTTTCCCTTTTTCCAGAAAGTATGCACTGCGTGCGGCCGAACTCGAGTGCGGGCAATAAAACTGACGATTGCCAGAGATTCGGTCGCCGCGGGAACACTTCCTGATCTTACGCGTTTCTTGGAAAGGACTTTCCCACGATGCCTTTGAAACGCGTAGAGTTTTTTCTAGCCTGGTTGTCGTTGGGACGATTTTCGGCGCGTCCACGAAAACAGGCAGAAGCTCTTTGAATGCCGTACTGTTCGTATCGGTCTTCGTTTTTCAGTAACGTTAGTCGAGCTCGACACTTTTCCTTACGCGTTCTTATTACGCGTAGTTAAGAGTTTTCTCCGTTTCTTTTATTGTTTATTGTTTGTTGTTGTTAGTACTTGTTAATGTTATTGTTATATCCGTATTAAAGTTTATCGTGTGTTATACGTGAGTGCTAATTATTTTTACCCGGACAATACTATTCCCACAATAATAATGTTTAAGTTGAAAGAGTTATGTCATAACATAAACTTCAAGTTCTTCGAAACTTCTACATAGTTCGCACCATTTGACATGCAGACAATTGATACCATGTAACAGCGTGAACCCTTGACTATTAGGCACGATAATAATCGAGTGCTACAATGTGCTACTTTTTAAGCAAATGGCCGCCGATGTAAACTGTCGCGGTATGGAGTCTCGTATCTGTGTCTCGCTAGCACTCGCTGATACTTGACAGCAAAGAAGCAAAACACTATAATGGAAATATTCTACCTTTAATCTTTTCTGATCGTATCATCAGTCATTCTTGAAGTATCGTCGCAATATATTGTGTGCTTTCGCTGTAATATATTTGTCAGAGCTTTGTTTGTAATAAGGGGTTATCTAAAATAGTCTGTAGGAAGTTTCTTTCAAATAAAAAACATACTATTTTTAATTTTATTGGTTTGTTTTATTTAATTATCAGGTATCATGTATGACAATTATGCGTGAAAGACGATATCAATCAAATGATCACCACGACCACGTTTACAGACATCAATTCGAACATCAAAATTTTCATTTCCAATATTGTGTTTCAGGTCATGAATTGTTGCTGGTTTGTTGGCATAAACTTTGCTTTTCAAATAACCCCCTTAGAAAAAAGTCCAATGGGGTCAAATCACACGAACGAGATGGCCAATTCACATCACCATTCCTTGAAATTAATCGACCATTGAATTTTGATCACAATAAAGTGATGTTTTCACACGTTGTGCGTGGCGTAGCTCCATCTTGTTGAAAATAAACATTGCTTATGTCGATTCCATTTAATTTCAGCCATAAATAATCAAAATTTATACAAAATTCGCCACAAACTACCATAAGAAATACTCAATTCTTGAGAACGACGTGGAATTGATGTTGGTGGGTCATTAGCAACACTTTCACGAACAGCAGCAATGTGTTCATTCGAATGAGCTGTTTTTGGTCTGCCAAACTTCGGTTTATCATGAACAGATCCAGTTTTATCAAATTTCTTAAACAAATTTCGAATTGTTTGCTCAGATGAACGATTATGTATGCCGAAAAAATGACGTAATTTACGATGTGTATTTTTTATCGTACACTGATTCGCAAAATAAATTTTAGTAACTTTAACACACTTTTTAATCGTATTCGACGCCATTGTTAAAATTGTCTATCATTGTAAGTTAGAAATACAAGAAAGTGACAAGAAACAAACATGGCGTTTGACAGATATTCTCATTCAACATCCTAACGGTACTTTCGGATAAGCCTGTATATGACGTCCGTTCCCATAATTTGAGCATCACCATGTGACGCGGTTCAGGTCTTTATAAATGGATATCTGGTAATAAAGTGAATATCTAGATACTCAGTCTATTAATACTACTAAACTTAACGGAACATGAAGGTTATAATTTAATGATTGACTTCATAAAACTTCAGTAAAGTATATAAAGCAGAAGAAACGTTACAGATTTATTATCGGCGCAGTAGATCATTTTTATAACTGTACAGAGTGTCAAAGTGTCCTTAGAAACATTTTTTAGTGAAATTATCAAAAATGCTAAAGATATCGTTCAGGTCTGCCCTACACAGCGTTGAAATGATCCTGTATAAAAGGGCGTTAAAATCTTTCATGGTCTTAGGGCCTAAAGGTCTCAATTCGACAATGTGTAAGTGACATTTGAGTCCCAAGGTTTTTGCATATATCGAGGCGTTACTGTAAATCGTAGCAACCGCCGAAAATATTAGAACCAAGAGGATCGGCGCACCGAGCCGGACCATTGTTCAGCGCGAAGGGAATGGTTTACGACGCGTGACACGAAGGGCAGAGAAGTCAGAGGATGCGCGCGGGCCGCATCGGGAATTTCAAATCGTCGGCGGATCTAGACGCTAGGGAGATAGGAGGGTATCGTCTGGAACTCGGGGAGCCCGGACAGATCGGCTTCTTTTTTGACGAGAGGGGGCCCCGGCGAATCGAGACGAATAAATTCCGCTCGTGACAAAAGGAGAACGCTCGCTATACGAACCTAATAGCCTCTGTTGGCTACCGCGAGGGACACACACGCCGAATCTGTATTCCTCTCTCCTGGAACCTGGACGAAATAACGACCCGACGTCTCTCCTCTCCGCGCACCAGAGACAGGACGCGCCCTTCAATCCGGCGAAAGGTAAAACCCGTGCAGGTGGCACGATCTCGTCCCGAAACGAAACCCCGAAATTCCGTTTCCCATAATTTAGTGGATGATGCAAATAGTGGTACACAAATTTCACTGAATACCGCCGACGATCCTATTGTCCCGGTCTGACCGACCTACCGAGTTTCATAGAAACGAGCATTCGTCGCGTTATGCTTCTCTTCTTTGTTCGTGTCTCTTTATGTGTATCATTCTGGGGAGAGTTTTTGGGAGAAGGCGAGCACATGTTGAGGATTGAAAATATTAAATTATTCACCACACTAGACATTGCAAAGTGAAGATTTGATTTATTTGGACAGCAAAAAGTCAGCACTTGTGTCTCTATGTTTCCAGTTTTCTATTACCTTACATACAGTGGGTGTGCAAACTGTTCGTACACCTTTAAAAATCGAATAACTTTTTTAAAAGTGGATGAAACAACTTCAATTATTTTGAGATGTCAGACGCATAAGTTTACCAGGTAGCGTGTAAATAATTTTTTTTCTAAAAATTGCTATTGGCCGGAAATGCGACGAAAATAGTAATTATCACAATTTTCAACTTTTTTATCTGTGCCTTTAATAAAATTTTGAAGGGCGCATTTTCTAGGTATGAGTAAGTTATGTACATGTACAAAGTTTCATCGAAATCGGTTAACGTTATTATGAGTTACAAACATTTATTGGTGATTACATACGGACAAAATTCCCTGAAAAGACCGAAAATCTGCGACTTTCACGCTTAAACTTTAATCTTGTAATGTTTTTAGCTCATAGCAACATTAACCGACTTCGATGAAATTTTGTGCATGTATATAACTTTCGTAGATCAACAATAGGCGTATTTTAAATTTTCATTATAGACAAAGGTAAAGAAGTTAAAAATTGAGAACATTACTGTTTTCTTCACAATATCGACCAATAGCAATTTTTAGAAAAAATTATTTACCCATTAACTAGTAAACTAATCCTTTTAACATCTCAAAAAAACTGAAATCGTTTGGTTTAATTTTTAAAAAGTTATTTGATTTTTAAAGGTGTACGAATACTTTTTACACCCACTGTAAGTTCTGTTAAGTTACAATTATCGCATTGACATTAAATTTTAATTGAGCACAGTTTAATCAAATTAAAAATAATTTTCAAGTTTTTGATATCTAGACCACATAGAAATGAATTGATAGCGAGTGAGAGGTACTTGCGTCGGAAAAGAAGGGAAATATATTTAGTATTTTAAAAAATTCTCGTAAGCTGGGTTATGATTTGAAATTTTTCAAAATCCAACATAGAATCGGGGAAATATGTTTTATGATTAGTAGAACTTGGATAAGGTAGAACACAGGTGTTTTTGTTAAATGATACGTTAAATACAAAACGACGATCTTATTTATTTTAAGAACTAAAATTAAATAGGACTGTGACAATGTTTGCTTAGATTTTCTTAGGTCAAAACGTACATAAAGTGCAAAGATAAAATTGTTGTTTACCCTGCAGCCAGAAATGATATATCGAAACCCACAAAATTTATTATTTTAATTTCACTAATTATCTTGTACACTAATTTTCAGAATCTCTAACCTTAACGAATAAATGAATTAACATTGTATAAGATATTAAAACTTTTATTTCTTTATTTCAAGTATTAAAAATTTAGCAGAAGTTTGCAGGTATTTGTAATTAATACTGTATGTACGTGTTTGAAGTCAATTACCTCTTAAATAATTGTTGAAAAAAACGATTGCATATTTCAAGGGATGGTATTTCACAAAAATTCAACGCGGATATAAGAAGTGATGGGATAAAATTAAAAGTAGCATTTTTTTACGAAAGCAAAAGTTATGAGAAGTTTAGAAGAATGGAAATTAAATACTAACGTGTTCTAATTATACTTACTAGAATAGTTCTAATCTTAATTCACTGTGCTATTATATTATGCACTTTGTCTTCAAGATTAGATCGTATCATAATATAGGGTTTCCACGAGGTAACATAATGCGTTTCTAATGAGTTTCCAGGTTATTACTGCTGTTTTGAATTTTTATTGTGTACTTTGCGTTTTAAGCGTTCGTATACTATTGTCGATGATTTATTGACTCGCTGTTACTACGTTCGTTTGATTAGTGATTTCATATATTTATAGCTATCTATACGGCCCTGAAAAAAATTTACATCCCTTTTACCATTATATCCCATACTGACTTCTCCAGTTTTTATTAGTTTGTTCGTTCAGTACATACCAAGAGAGATGCTTATGAGTGAAAAAGGTCGAAAATCCAAAGAAAAAACATTTTTAATTATAAATGCATAAAATCCAAAGTATGCTGATCAGTATAATCTTTAGTATTTTCAATGCCCTCCATGCAAAATACAAATATTAAAAAGTTCTCTCGAAAGTAAAATATTTTATTGTCAAGGTACAGGTTCGATCTAAAATATGATACAATACATACTATATGAAATATGCAGTATAGAAAACTTCATCACAGACAAGAACAGCAAACAGCACTACAGAGAACATAATTTGCCCTTAAAAACCCAAGAAAAAACAATTTTTATTATAAATGCATAAAATCCAAAGTATGCTGATCAGTTTAATCTTTAGCCCCTTGCCGTATTTTGACGAATCAGATTCGCGATGAAAATTTTAAATAAATTCTAACAAATATGAAAGTTATACCTTTCTTTTCAGGTGAAATAAAATTTTATTTTTACATAATCAATGTTTAAACATTGAAGTAAATGTAGTCATGCAGAAAAATAAATTTTCTTTCCTTTTCTGGAACATTTTTGGTGGTAAAAACGTTGTAATTATTGTATCCGTAAAGAAAATGGTATGGCAAGGGGTTAGTACTTTCAATGTCATCCAAGTAAAATAGATTTTGTAAAAAGTTCGCATAAACATATTCTCTACAGCGTATTCGTTCATCCATATCAGTCAAACTGTATACAAAATGGTTTTTATACGACAACAACTGAAGGTCATGTTTAGGCGGCTACCTTTACGTGGATCACCTTGTATATTGCCACAATACTTCAAGAATGACTGATAATACGATCAGAAATGCATAGATGTAGAATACTTCCAGGATAGTGTTTTGCTTCTCTGCTGTCAAGTATCAGCGAGAAGAAGAAAGATGGAGGGCGAGCGAGACACAGATACGAGACTACAGACCGCGATAGTTTACTTCGGCGGACATAGACTTAAAAAGTAGCATAGTGTAGCTCTCGATTATTATCGTGCCGAAGGGTCAAGGGTTCACTCTGTTACATGGTGTCAATTGTCAGCATGTCAAATGGTGCGAACTCTTTAGAAGTTTCGAAGAAGTTGAAGTTTTTGTTAAGACATAATTTTTTCGACTTAAACATTATTATTAAAGAAGTTATCAACATTTTATTCCAATTTTTGTACCTAATAAGATCGATATGCATACAAGAAACTATGTAACTAATTTAACTTAAATTTGTCAAAGTAAAATTTCGCAGAACCATGAATTAAAATTACAGAATCGTAAGACCTCTCGGTGACAGTTATGATTTTTTAACCTGAAGCATCGGCCACAACAAAACGAAAGTAAATATTAGAAAATATAGTTTGCCATATTATAATTCAGTTAATTCTTTATCAAGTAACATTAATTTCCTTCCATTTTACAGTATCAAGAGAATCGATATTTGATCGCCGTCAAGTCATTTCGTTTCACTATGGCGCTGATGGATCGAAAGCTGAGCAGAGGCTTTTTTCGTCGGCCCGGTATATTTAGACTGGGATCGGAAAAAGGCGAAGGTGACTGCGTTTCTTCTGAACATCCGGTGTCCAGGCTGCATTATTTCCGACCTGTCAGCATCCTCAATCAAGGACAGTCGGGTAGGACATCCGTGGGACGAGGACACGCGATATCCCCGGGATGTCCCGGCGGGATCGGCGAACGGTGCGGGTCCACGGGGTCCCCGGGGTCCCCGGTCGATGTAAATGAAAAATGTAAATTGGTCCGATTGCCCTTACCGATCGCGGCCTTTCGGCCCGGAGAGACCTCTGTCTCCGTGAGCGGAAAAAAGATCTAAAACGTTTTACGCGGGTCCAGAAGAGCCCCGGGAGGAGAGTGCTGGCGGGGGCAACCGGGAGAAAAAGAGGAAGATGCAGCCTTTCGCTAGACTGAAGAGACAATGCCATTGTTTTTAGACTTCAAAGGGACCTGGCCGCTCGCGAACTGGGCCTTTGCTTTCGCCGTCGCTCCTAAATTCTTCTACGTCAAGCCACACGGTCCCCGTAACCGCGAATCCCTCTTCTTCTTCCTCTCCTCTCTTTCCTTTCCTTTCCTCCTTTCCTTTCCTTCCTCCATCCCCCCTCCTTTTACCAACCCCTTTTCTTACTCTCTGCATTATGTACGAATACTGCCCGAAGGGACGTTCGTTAACTCTCACGAACGGGATGCGATCCTCCCGTGGTACACTCCCTCTCCCTTCTCTCTACTCTCTTCCCCTCTCCTCCTCTCTTCACCCCCGCGAGTCTCTTGGCCGATTCGGGTGGATTTTAATTGGTCTTCTTAATTGGCGAGCTGCGGAACCGAGAACGGCTAATTATGATAAAAGTTTTGCGGGGTTTATGAAGCAGCCAGCTGAAAGAGGGATTTATAATGGTTTCGTGGCTTTCCATGGCTATTACAAGCGGCTAGACCTAATTCTTGTTTTGATACCTTCTGGAAATTATATAGGATTGATTGTCGGGGCTGTATTTAGACGGCGTGTACCAAGACCCTAGACTTTCGTTGCTCGGGAAAGAGGAACAGAGACGCTGAATTTTTAGTCTGCGAGCAGAGTTTCAGAGACTCAACGCTGCTGTTGCATGAATGGTGAGGTTGACGTCTGAGCAAAGCATTTATTATTGTTTATTATTGTTTAGTCTTTATGTATGGAGAAAGAATTTCTAGTGTGTTATTGGAATTTGAAAGAGTTTATGGCGTAGTCCCGCGAGTGTTGAGTTTGACGTCTGAGAGGAATTTAAATTACTGTTTATTTTAATCTTTGATCAAATTAGTAGAACTACGTGCGTAAATTGACGAGTTCATATTAAAATGTTTCATTTTTATATGATAGGCTAGGTACACTAAGGTCTTGTTATTTTTATAAAATATTTTATGGAGTACTAGCTTTTGCTCGTGGCTTCGCTCGCACAGGAAACCGTTTATTGAGCTCGAAAATTGATATTGTTTCTCCATAAAACCTTTTAACCCCCCATTCACCACTGTAGAGTTTTAATTTTATGTCATGTCGCCATCTTAGATTTCAAAATTGATGCCATTTTCGTAATTAACATCCCATGTTTGATTAATTGTATCAAAGAGTATTCAGATCAAGTTTCAAGCAAATCCGACCACAAATCAAATATTACTCATACAAACGTTGGGCGTTGATGAGTCAGTGAGTCAGGATTTTTACATATATATATATAGAGAGAGAGAGAGAGAGATTAAACTGTAAATATACGTTTAACAACATTACGGGTAACATTTGTGGGTGTCATATTACATGGGTAATAAATATATTTTTTGTACTGCGGTTTTGATAATTTTATCAGCCACTGTACATGTACACAAAAACGTCGTTATCAATGTACGTCTTTTCATATATGTCTTTAGATAACTAATAACAAGCTAATAAAGAAATATTTTGTTCAAAGTTATGTCGAGTCTGACTACTTTTCCTATTTTGTCACAAGTATTCATTGACTTGGACTGACATATGACCCAAAAATGGAAGTTCAGATTCTACATTATAGCAAGATTCTAATCGATTCTCAATTTCTTAGCACAAGAAATAGGAATATATTTCAAATTAATAATCTGTAATTTCCTAGAAACACCGTATAGGAATCGAAGCAGTTTCTAAAATTACTTGGGAATTCACTTGTACAAACTGAATAAATAGTTCAACATATCGATTGTCCTTAGAAATAAATTTATGGATTTTATTTTGACAATTTCATAGCAGTCATGGCTAGATCCATTCAAATTCTAATGCATTAATTTTTTCCATATTTTGAATCTACTTCTCTGAGAACCACAGTAATCTTCTTATCGAACCTTATAAAAATGGCTAATAATTTGAACTAGCTTCTAGTAAGATAGGACCAGAGATGTGTGTTTCTGTCGGTCAAAATGGACTGAAGCTCAAAAAGGTACACACGCGTCGGTATTTATGTTGACGCGATAATATTATAGGTAAGTGCAACATTTTGTCCTTGTAGTATAATTTCTTTGTGTTCCTACGACACTATGATGTTTGTTTACATTGCTCGTGAGTAGTGGAGTTCAGTTTACCCCCTAGTGGTGAAATGTAAACGCGGTGTCAATTTGTTAGAGCAATAAGTTTGTGATTGTTATCAGTTGAACCAGGCAGGAAAGTATGTTGACGTATAGAAATTTTTATTTTAATAATTGCATTTTGTAATTAAACTAGTATTTACATAACTCTAATATATTTAACAGTGTGTGAAACAATTTCCTGAAGAAATTAATTGAAATAATACAAGAGAAAATCAATAATGTCGAAAACAAGGGAATTGGAGGCTTCAGAGAGAATACAAATTTATAAACGAAGAATGGATGGAAAATCCTTACAAACGATTGCTATTGAGTTCGGAATTTCGAAAGAAGGCGTTCGAAAAATTTGTAAAAAAATACAAATGAAAGGGAAACCCGAAAATTGTGATAGATCAGAAAGGAAAAGAAAAACATCAATTCTTCAAGATCGAAAGATTGTGAAGCAAGCCAAAAAAAAATCCATCCGTGACAGCTAAGGAAATAAAAGAAAATTTGTCATTACATATCGGGACCACACAAATTAAATGTTGTTTGTCTGAGGCTAATTTACACGGCAGAATATCTAGGAAAAGACCACACATTTCTCAAGTAAATGCTGGCAAACGTTACTGTTCGCCAAAGAACATTATAAGAAATCGCTGTCGTTTTGGAAAAGCGTACATATTTTTTTCTTTTATTTGCCTTGAACTCGAATTTCGATTCATCAATCCAGATGATGGTTTTCCAAAACGATATCGGTTTCTTATAATGTTCTTTGGCGAACAGTAAACGTTCGCCAGCATTTATACGAATGGCTAGTAATTTGAACTGACATCTAGTAGATAGGACCGACCATAGCTGGACCGTTTGCACATTCTGGTGAAAACGGACTTAACCGTTTGAGTCCAGTGATGGTACATGGTCTCGGTTTTCTCGCGCATGCGCGACGATTTTAGCGTCAGTAAAGTACAAAGTTGGGCTAAAATGGGGTACCTTAGTCACCCCGCATAGTTTCGCAAATTTTTTTTCGATTTTCAAATATGAATTGACAAGTAGCTCGTTCTCCAATACAAGTTGCTATTATGAAATCGAATATATTAACATTAACTTACCAAAATTTCGAAGTACGGTCGTCTCGTCGTGTCGTCTTGCACTCTTCTGTCCGGTTTCCCGCCAATAACAGTTCTCCCCTACTTTCCCCACAAACATAAGACGTACGGTAGGTTCCTCCATTTAGTCGCGCATGCGTGAAAAAACCGAGACCATATACCATCACTGTTTGAGTCCCAAGCAGCGCGATCGCGCATTTGAGATTTTATGTTAAGAAAACCCAGCACATTTCGAGCATTGTGGACAACTGACGGTGCGTTACCGATTGTCGAAGTCGCGCGCTCAGATTTACTGACGCAAGTACATCACACAGCTCTTTTTAATGTAAATGGTACATTTTACAATAGGTAGAATAATACTATAATAATGCAACCATACATTACAAAATAAAATGAAATAAGCGCTATCGCGCTGCTTGGGTCTTTTCGTAGTCATTTAAAGAAAGCGCAGTTGCGCTGTTTGGGATTCTTCGACAGTGTTTTTTCAATACTCCTGGGACTCAAACGGTTAAGCTCAAAAGGTATCTGCTCGAACCTTATACGAATGGCTAGTAATTTGAACTGACTCCTAGTAGATAGGGCCATGGATGAACCATTTGTATCTTCTCATAAAAATGGACCCCAGTCCAAAAATGTAAACTATTTTCAGAGTTATCAATCTTTCAAAACTCCCTCGAAAAATTCCAGGGCAATACATCAGCGCCATGATTATTCCAATTCCAATGCAACAGAGATCCCACTCTTACCAAACCCGCTTCCCGCTGATGCTCAAAGGGTAGATCCCAGACCCGGTCAACAGAAAAAAACGTGGGCCACCGATCAGCAAAATAATCCCAATTACTCATCAAACTCTTTCCCCGCCATCATCCCATCTGCCCAATTACTCTAACAACGGATCACCAGCGACAAGAATCGGGGCCAAAATACTCTTCGGCGAAGGTAGGGTACAGAGGCTCTCGACCGTATTCTATCCTCCTTCTCCTGCTTGAGGAGGAAAGAAGGGGAACAGATCGGAAGAAGAAACCGTAGAAGAAGAAGAAGCAGAAACGAACACCAGACAAGAATCTCCGCAAAAAGAAGACGCACCCCTATAAGCGCAATCTCCTCATCTCCCCTCTCGCGGTAGCAGAAGCGAAACAAGCGGGAGAGAGCCAAGAACGGAGACAAGAGGGGTACGAAAAAAGGGGAAAAAAGATCGGGAAAGGGCAGGAGAAGGGAGAGGAGGAAGGGAGGAAGGGAAGAGAGGAAGAGGAAAGGGTTGGGGAACAGAGACAGCCACTTTGATGCGCATCCGAAGAAGCCGGCGGGCAGAAGCGCGGTAATTGCCGCGCTGCCGCGGCCTCCGCTCCAATAAGCCATGCCATATGCCCTTCGCAGGGACCCGTGCGGCCTGGCGTGGCGTGGCGTGGCACAGAAGGGCTTGCGCGGGCCCTAAACCCGGCGTAGGAGCGCGAGCGAGCGTGCGCGCGTATGTAAATGCGTATTGTCTTACTCCGCCGATAAAAAGACCTCCACCAAGCGGCGCAGCGCGGCGCGGAGCGGTGCTGCGCGATGCACCGAGCCGCCTTGGCTGCATTACCGGGCCCCCGCAGTATATTAGCCCTTTGATTTATGCCGGATCGCCATATAAGCCCTACAATGTCCCTGGCGAGCCGGCCCAAGCACACTCGCGCTTGTTCCAGTCGCGAGACCAGATCTTAATGTCCCTCACCTACCCGAGCAAAAACTTGTCCTTTTCGAAATTTCGTGAGGCGGCGAGACTTCTGAAGAGAGACACCGTTACAGGACGACTCGCGTGCTGTTATGGCGTGGGAGATTTTTGGCGGACAGTGGCTTGAGGATCGTCAGTCCTGCTACTTTGTTTCGCGTCGGACGTGGGTTGAGATGTAATTAGCTTGCGCGGGGTTGGGATGATGGAGGGCGGGTATGTTGGGATGTTTTGTTGGCGGCGTGTGGTGAAGGTTGTGATTTATGTATTGTTGTACAGAGGTTGCAGTTTCTATTGATTTTCGTCATTTTGTTTGGTCTGTAATTTATTTCTTATCGAGGTTGCGCGGCGGTTTTAGTTGTCAATTTATTTTGATAGTTCTTCATAGAACAGGGTGTAGTTGGAAGCAGGGCTGCGGAATAATAGATATTCTAAATATTATAATAGATAAATAGAAATTAATATTTTTATTGTTCCGAGCGATATAAGATTTAGTACATACATTTTTCTCGAAATAATAATTACATAAAAAAATAGTTATATCAAATACATATTTTAATCTTACGTCACACAATTACTATTGCGAAATTAGTATTTCGTTGAAATATAAGATAGAAGTATTTCAAATAACAATATCTCCATCAATTTCTATTTCAACTAATAGTATTTCAAATAATATTATTAAATTATATACTTTTTAACTTTAATCTGTAGATAAATTAAACTGATAAAATACTTATAAATCTATTGAACCATTTCTTCACTCTCATAAGCTCTTCAGAAATTGTTGCACAAAAGATTCTAGAACAATATTTTATCCTTGGACAATTTTGTTTCACATTGTAAATCAATAAATTCAGGTGCAATAGCTACAAATATGCAAATCAAAGTACCTAATAAAATCACTTTAACTCAAAAGATCAGTGACTAAATTCCAACATTTGCCAGCTTTTATTAAATGAAACTTTCACGGCTCATTCTCGCCCAGTGTGAATGAAGCGCACGCGTCGTTGGTTTCAGTTAGAAGAGAAGAAGAAGAAAAAAACGAACAGATAACAAAAGAAAAAGCGAGAAACGGTACGCGGGCACCGTGGCAAATGAATAATGCAGCAGGCCGACAAATTTATTAATTGCACGATCTGGATCCGCTGATATTCCCGGGAACATGCAAATCGGCCGGCGAACATTATTGTCCGGCATTGTTCACCGCCTCGTTCGCAACCATATTGGACGCCACGAACGGCGTAAATCCGCCTCGGAAAGCAAAGAAAACTACGGCTCTTAAATTAGTTAGATAAGAGTTTTAGCGCTGATCCGCTGCGTACCGCAGACCACGATTGTGCTGCTGGCAGAACGCTCCGAGATAACGCGTTTAAACGTTGCATTTATTTTGTTCTTTCGAGCCACCTTCCGCTTTCAAGTAGCCTTTTACTCGCCGCGCTTATAACTGAGAATTCTTTCCCCGTGTGTATCCTGACGCCATTGAAATCGCTCGCGGCAATTCGTTGGAAAAGATAGATCGGAGATACGAGGGCAGCTTGCAAAATTTTGCTGCCACCTAAATAAAGAAACCGAGCATGTACTTGAGCCTTAAAAGCCGAAAGGTTACGGTTACTTTCCAGAGATCTAAAAAGTCCATTAGCGAAACATCTAGAGACTTAAGATTGCAGCTACAAAGCACACAGATATTAATCGTTAAAATCGCTAACATTGTAGACTGTTTGTAGGGGAGAGTTGCCAAATTTGGACCCGCCAAACAATTTTATATATATATATATATATATATATATATATATATATATATATTTATATGTAGAGAGAGAGAGAGAGAGAGAGAGAGAGAGAGAGAGAGAGAGAGAGAGAGAGAGAGAGCGAGCGAGGGAGAGAGGGGGGGGGGAGGGAGATAGAAAGAGAGAGATGTAAATCATTTTAATAAAATGAAATAGTGGAAAAGAATGTTACTACATTATTCTCTCTCCTTAAAGTAATACATTTTGTTTTTTAATAAACACAATTTAAAATACCAAAAATTCCAATTATAAATGTAGTCATCGGTCCAATCAATAAAACTGTTTTCCTAATTTGGATCTATAGTATCTCAAGAGACCAAGAAATATTTCTTTAGTTTTGGACTTAATCCAGCACATTGTGCGTGGACCGAGGTGTGATCAAATTTCTCTAAAGTTTAAAATTTATTAATGAAATTTTTAATTAAACTTGAAATTCCTCTAAAAGTTTTTTAAAAATATTAATGAACCTTGAGATCCCTCTAAAGTTCAAAATTTGTTAATAAAATTTTTAATGAAACGTGATATTGGACCGGTCCAATTTAGGAAACTACATTGTGGTCCAATCTGGGCAACATGTTAGGTTAATAAAACTATCATAGCAATTCGTATCTGAATAGGTTCGCTTTCTGAATATATAACAATATATTTTGTTACTTACTTCAAGGTGGCATGTGTGCTTTTTCAATTTCAATAAAAACTTTAATCAATGACTTCTCAAAAACTAAAACCAAGCACTCAAATAATTTATTCGATAACACCCAAGCCTGGATTCTACGACCCCAACAAACCGCAGAACCGTTCTGTTTTTAATCGACTATTTGACAACGCGAAATATGTAATTTGAATTCCAAAATCAAGACATATCGATAAACTTTTTTACATTATGCACATGAAATCGATCCTGTTTTCGCATACAACATTTGAATGGTTAGCAATTTATAGAATACAGACGAATTTGATAATATAAAAACCGTCTTGAATAATGGTATGGCAATATTTACTGCCGCCGAATCACCATTCGAGTGTAAGGGGTTAATGTATTTAGCAGAGACCCGGATTTTGTCCAGCTTTTTGGGAATCTGGCCCACAGTGCGACGCGTCAAAATAACCAAGCGATCTCGCTCGCCCTCCGAAGAAGCCCACAAATCACCGGAATTTCTCATCGTCGGGCACCGTCACCGTCGCGTCGTCTCCGTCGTCCGGCTCTCAAAATAGACTTTCAGGTTCGCGGTGACACGACGGTCGGAACGCGGCGGAATCCGTTGGAATTCCGCGGCGGCCGTCCGCCTCTAAATTATAGCAGGACGTGTCGAACGTTTTCGCCGGACGGGTCCCCGCTTTTTCATTCGCCGGGATCCCGCAGCAGGATCCCAGAAAGAAGAAGGTTCTCGTGCTGGGGCTGCTGTTGCTGCTCTCTCTCTGGAGAGAGCCGAAGTTAGAGAGCTCGGTCGTCGGCGTCCTCCACGACCGGTAGCCTCCTGAGGACCTCGTTATCGGTACGATGTTGATATATGGCGTGCATGCTCCTCCATCCACGCCCTGCACCGCTGCTCGGTGCTCTCTTTGCTCTCTGCGGCTCTCTCTGCTCCTTGTTACACACAACACCGATGCGATGCGACGCATCGGGGCCCTCTTTCCCCTGGGCCCGTGGATATTCAGCCCATTGTTCGGACCGCCCTCTGTGGCGGGGCCCGATGCCGGCCCGTTCATGCGATACTGTCTTATTATAAGGCGGTAATATCGGGGGCCCCTCTTGTCTCACACTTGTAGACACGGTGAGCACCGTTCTTTATCCTAGCGGGCCACGGGTCGATCGTTCTGTGGAAAAAGTGCATGCAGCGGGCTACAGTGGGTTGCAAGAGGCTCCATCGGGCTCCACCAGGCTTCACCGAGCTGCGGAGTGGATCCAGGAGCAGGAGGAGATGTGGATTTACTCCGGCGAGATGTTATAAATTTCGCTTCGGACTGCCGCTGAATATAGCCGGCATTTTTCGCCCGTTTTTTCGATCCCTTTTTCTTCATCCCCCGGACCCGTGTATGATTCTCTTCGGAGGTTAGACACCGCGCAATAATTCCTGCCCACGGTCGGAGCCGAGGATTCGGACCGGCTGATGCGAGGAGAGATTTATGGCTTCTTGCGGATTTATACCGTGGACGGTTTTTTGGTGATTGCCGGGCTTCGGGTGATTCTAAAAAATTCAGGGTGGAGGGAAGAGGAAGGGTTGCTCAACCCTGAACACGTTGATCGCCCACTCGGTAATCACAAAAATTACACAAAATCAAAGCAACTTATTTAAGAAAAGAAAAACTGGGAAGTTTAGTTTTCTCATGTTAACACTAGTTTTGTGGGACTCTTCAATATGACGGATTCTAATATTCTTAATTTGCGATTATTCAGATTGTAAAGATGTGTCCATGAGGACAAATTCAACAAATTTATGTCTTTGTGTATGTATTATACAAAATTTGGCTATACACAGTGGCGTGCAAAAGTATCCGGACACCCTTTAAAAACGAATAACTTTTTCAAAATTAGTTCAAACGGCTTGAGATTTTTTGAGATGCTCGAAGTTTACTAGGTAACTTGTAAATAATTATTTATAAAAATTGCTAATGGTAGAAATTGTGAAGAAAAAAGATAAAGGTCACGACTTTTAACTTTTTTATCCTTGCCTGTAATGAAAATTTAAAATATATCTTTTGTAGATCTTCATAGGCTATATACATGCGCAAAGTTTCATCGAAGTCGGTTAATGTTGCAATGAGCAATCGAGCTACGAACATTGCAAGATGAGAGCTTAAGAGTGAAAGTCGCAGATTTTCTGCCTGTTCAGGGAATTTCGCCCTTATGTGATCAGCTTTAAATGTTTCTAGCTCATAACAACGTTAACCGAGTTCGATGAATCTTTGTACATATGCATAACTTACCTAGACCGACAAAAGGCGTCTTTCAAATTTTCATTACAGGTACAGATAAAAAAGTTCAAAATCTTTACTTTCTTCGCCGCAATTCCGACCAATAGAAATTTTTGGAAAAAATTATTTACACGCTACCTAGTAAACTAATTCTTCTAACACCTCAAAAAATATCAAGCCGTTTGAACTCATTTTGAAAAAGTTATTCGTTTTTAAAGGGTGTCCGGATACTTTTGCACGTCACTGTATTTGGAATGACACATTCTTGTTACTTTGATAAATTAATGTAAAATAGTCACTTTTAGTGCTTCGTAAACCAAGTGTTAATTACTACTTCAAACCTGTTCCATCTCGTAGATCGTAAGCAAAATTTTATACACCGACTCTACCATCGTAAAAATTAATATTCAATTCTATATACATAATTCCGTCACCCAGATACGAGCGACATGGAAATCAAATTATAAAGTGATATGATGTTTATTGTACATAAAGTATCGAACCGAGGCTTTTCTAAAATTTTGTGGAAATTTTCCAAGGTACTTTTAATACATCATGTTCAGCAAAAAACAACTTTGTATTGTTAGTGATATGATAAAATTGTTTAGAAGGTGATCAATTACGGTTCTAATGTTATCATGTTTCCATCATCAGACGTATTGTAAAAATATAAACTTTTCAATCTAATTATAATTCATAACGAGACTATTATATCTTGTCGACTCATTCTCTATTGTTGCTACTTATGGTATATAAGTATATTGTAGAAAGTCTATGAGTAAGTCATACTGGTTATTACAATAGTTGTATGCTTGTTTTAGATATCACGGAACTATTTATTTCAACGAATACTTCACTAACGTAAAAATAAGATCGTACTCTTACAGAATAATGAAACACTTGAATAAAACATTTGGATAACATCGAGTTATACGAATTATGTATTATGAGGTTCTTCGTATAATACTTGCACTTTTTACTCGCACAGCAGACCAACACATTAAACCAATAACAATCAAACAATACGTAGCGATTTAAACAGCCTGCGATACGAAACGTAATTTTTCCAATTATCCATGTTTCTCGTCCGGTCGTCTTTTTCTAGGGTAACGATCGTCGAGCTCCATAAGCTTGGCCTCCACCCGCGCCTGGGAATCAAAATGGCGGGACGGGGAATAAAAAAGAAGTCGGAAAACGAAGTCAGTCAGCGCGGAAGGGGAATCCGAGGATGCGCTCAGAGAAAGTAAATACACGCACGAGGAGAGAAGGAACGGAAGAGAGGGATTCATGAATGAAATTGTAACCTGCTGCGCGCAGCTCTACGATAATGTCCTCTTACGCAACGCGTCATGATCTTCCTGTCCGTGGGTCAACGACACCCTACGAGGCCTTCCACAATGGGTGGCAGCGCTATGGAGAACGTCGAACACTATTCAATTCGTATTTGTATTTTACTACCTTCTCCTTCGATAGCTTATCAACAATATTAAATAAAACAGCGACGAAATCACTATTAGTTCACTCTACCAATTATTCTTAGCGACAGTTTAAGTTCTGCGTTTCCCAGAAATGAATTTTGGCATTATTATATTGAGTATAGCGAATTTAATTTGAGCCTGCAAAATACTAGAAGAGTGAAAGAGTATTCTTAGTGTTATAATTTTAATTTTTCAATTTTTATTTCGTTCAATTAATTGCTTCGACTTTATGGAATTTTTAAGATTGAACTGGTGCCCAAAGTGTTAACACTAGGTTTACGGGCGTTTCTTATATACCTATCTCTACGAGCACCCGTCAAATTGACGGGTAAACGAAAATACGCATTTTCTTTAAAAAATCGATTTATTCTAATTAAGTCTGAATTGAACAATATTAAACTTCACATTTAAATAAATAATTAATAAGTAAAAAGTCTTTTTTTTTAAACTATCACGGAAATGGTAACAATAATATTAACGATATAGGGTATCCTTCTAACTCTCCACTTTCAATATACTCAGAACTTGCACTGTCAGCTTCGCTTTGGTCTAATTCATACTGATCTTCTTCGGAGGTATCCTTAGAACAATCTTCAGATATGTTGACCATTTTGTTCAATATTTTATTATATCTCCTGGATTTACTCATGACTGCTAGAAAAGGGGGATTGGTCAAAATAAAAAAATACTGTGCCCAAATTCAATTACCCCATTGTAAATATTTACAATAAGCGGAGACTATCTGCAATAACTAAAACTTTTGAACACTGTCTTTGAAAAACGTTCTTACACTGCCACTGCAGCAATCATACTGAAGATCGCTCTTGCTTTAGAGGTCTCATCGGCAATATGCATAAGCGATTTCGTTGAAGACCCAAATAAACACTCAGGCCATACAATCCGCTTTAGTTTACATTAGCGAGGCGCGATTGATATAACGAATTGGAGGAGGAGAAAATAAAGACTTTACTTTTATTCTTATATTTATTATTTGACGAACGAAGCAAACATATAAGGATTGTTTATGAAATAAGCTAGCCCGTCAATTTGACGGGTTTCGTAGAGATAGATATACTACATAGAAATTTCAAAGATTAGAAAGCTTTAGGAAAAAATAATTGTGTGTATAAATTCTTTGGATGAAGTGATTAATTTACGAAGCAAAATGGTTAAAATTAATGCTATGGTTTTTGGGGTATTTCATTTCAAAATTTGAAATCCGTCAAATTGACGGGTCCCGTAAATCTAGTGTTAAACAGGTGTAGGTAAAATGCAAAACAGTGAAAACATTTGGGGAATTTAAATGTACTGTTGAATTGTGTGATAATAGGTAATAATGATAGTTATAGTATTCATCATAGAGGTCAGCACTGGGGAAAGATAAGGTTATATTCAGTTTTTAGTAAGGATGATTCAGAAATATTTCATTACATTGTATTATAATGTTGATTTAATTCTTGATTATTATTTCTATATTATTAATTCTTAATTGTTATGAAAATAAATAAATATCTATGCAGCTTCTGTGTCTTGCAATTAATACAATTTTTAGTTTGGTTAAAAATCCGCAGTCTAATAATGACACAGATGTTACCACAATATATTGGTTAATTACACTACCTTATATGTTGCATAGCCATTTTCAAATCCCAGCAGAGAGGATAATATATCGTACTTAACAATGTGACCTCGCGTCATAAATTTGTAAAGTCGTAAAAAGTAAAGTCAGTACCGACATCGTTCCTGAAGGGTTAATCAAGAAACTAAAAAGTTAGCGGTTAATGACGAACATTCAAAACACGGTGAAGTACGCACCGCAAGGTAAAGTGCTCAGAACAAAGAAGTCAAAAGAACTCTTAGGGCATGGGGTTAAGGAAACATGCAACAAAGTAATTAGTAACAGCGTGCAGCTTTTTACAATATTTCGCGTGCGCAGGCACCGTACGTGTTTTTGCAACACACCAAGCTGCAAGAACTGCCATTTCGTATGTCACGCGACCCCGAACCTGAAGAGTTCACGTTACAGTCGTTAAAACCATTACGTTCCCGTCAATGAACTCTGCCGGGCTCTCGGCACGAAACGTTGATCTATAAAAAAGCGGAAGAAAGGAAGAAAGGAAGGAAGGAGAAGCAAGCAGAATGAAATTCATAGAGAAGATGCTCGGCGAGTAAACAACTTCACGGTTACTCGGCGCGATAAGCAAACGAGAAACAAAAGATAGATCTATCTGCGAAACAAAGAGAGAGAGAGAGAGAGAGAGAGAGAGAGAGAGAGAGAGAGAGAGAGAGAGAGAGAGAAGATGGTCAGTGTTCGTGGCTGCATATCATTTAGGGATAATTAATTATTTAAGGCGGACGCATGCGTGCTCGCAGCCGAGGCCGGCTACTCGCGGATAATGGTACTTAATGCAACGTAGAAAAGCTGGTGAATGAGTTGCGTGACACGTAGGAGGTTTGCAGGGCCTCCAAGCGAAGATCCGCGTGACTCCGGCCGCGTCTTGCCTCGTAGGAAACCTGGACTTCCTGTCCGCGCTCACATGTCCGACTCCCAACCATTATAGCATCATCTACTACCGGTGTGCCTCGTTGTGGGAGAGTAAGCATCGCTCACACGTCACGTTATGTTATGCGACCGCTCGAACGACGCCGACGCCACGCGGATTCTTCCTTCTCTTCTGCATCTTCTCTTCCTCCTCGGCCTCTTCTGAAACCACGCTCCACCTCCTTCTACCCCGTTCCTTGCCTCCATTCACTGCTCGCCCGCCTCCATTCACGAGACTGTTCGTGTCCGACGTCCGCCAATTCCCCGACTGACCCAAACTGCAGATCCCAGCAAGTCCTGATTTTTTGCGAATTCGCAAGGAAATCGTTGGGATCCCTTGCGAGGCACGCGGCACGCGATACGATATTTTCGGGGTTTTGCGAGGGACCTGGTGCAGGCAATTCTTTTTGGGTGATTTTGGTATTGTATGAAATAGGGGACACCGAGGCAAGGTGATACAATTTTCAGTTTCTTATTTCTGCAATCTTTGTTTGAATCAATTACGTAAAAGAAAATGTGCTAAAATATTCTTTGGACCTCTATCTTTGTATATTGTAAGCGTAACTTTGAAAAAGTTACGTACAAAATAAGTTATAAACTGTTTATTTTATACATCTCTGTTTTCTATTAATATATGGACCGGTTGTTTGGAAAGCGGTGTAAGTACATTTTTTCTTGTTTCTAAGAATTTTCTAATAGTCAATACAAATCATTAGCTAATTGGGTTAGATTCAGTATGAAGATTTACGTTGATTTTGAAAACAGAAGTTAAACGGTGATGATTGATGGTTGTGGTTAAACGAGTGGTGAAGTGTTTTACCCCTTCAATGTAAACGATGACTCATAACAAAATAAGTTGCGAATATTTTTCATTTGTTATTTTCTATCTGGATGGCCATAAATGAAACCTTAAATGAATCACCATCCATGCCACACTATTTGGAATAGCGTTACAATAAAAAATTTTTAAAAATTCATCAGAGTGTTGCCGCCGATTTTGCAACATCCTGTACAAGAACAACGGGCAATTTTCGGAACAGTGGCGTAGCCGTGCAACTCAAGGTTCAGGGGAACAATATTTTTGCAGTTATATGCATGTTTCCAAATAAACCACAACCGGTATTAACACTAGGATTACGGAGCACTAAATTTGATTATTTTACATTGCTTTATAAAAATAATAATATTGTATTTACTTACTTCTTCAGCGATTTTTATTGTAATATGTACACAAAAAGATTAATCTATTTAATAATTCCTCACGAATGCCTCCCTACACTCTTAATAATCGTGAATTAAAAATGTTTGAATCCGTCATTTTGACGGACCCCGTAAATCTATTGTTAATAAAAAAGTTTTTAAAATTCAGCAGTGTTGCCTTCGATTTTGCAACATACTGTACAAGAACAACGGCTAGTTTCCGTCGCAGTGGCATAACCATGCAACGCCAGGATCAGGGAAACAATATTTTTCGAATACAGTATGAATCAGTAAGAACTACTATCTAAAATAACTCGGTATCTATTGGTTGTATAAAAAACTTTTTAATGAATCATTTTATAGGACACATCGAATGAGCGCAATTTGACATTTTCACAACTCATTTATTCTGAGATATCAAGGTGACCTTAAGTTTTGTCAAAGGTTTCTTCAAGGTCAACTCAAGGTCATCATATTATAGGTCATTGAATGCATCCTTTCATCGGCAACAACGTGATGTTAAGAAAAGGTGAAACTGTGAAATTACTCAAGGTCACCTTGATATTTCGCGAGAAATGAGATATAAGATAATCAAATTGTACGTATTCGTATTCGATACGTCCGTTAAGAATTTTAAACAACCAATAGATACCGAGTTATTTTAGACAGTAGTTCTTACTGGCTCACTGTGTACATGTTTCCATATAAACCACGTGTGTAATACAAATTTTCTAAAAATTTAGTAGTGTTGGGATCGATTTTGCAGCATCCTGTACAAGGACAACGGACAGTTTCCGTCACAGTGGCGTATTCGCGGAGCGCAAGGATCAGGGGAACAAGACGGTAAATGCGTGCACGATGTCTCGCCGGCCGGTCGTTACTTTCAATCAAGCAGTTCTCAGTTGGGTACAGCATGTAGCGGCCTCGGTGTGTATATTCGATCGAACGGTCACGTACCGAGCCGACGGAGATTCGACCTGAATGCCAGATACACCAGATTTATTTATCGAACCTGTCCCGTGACGTCATAGTCGGATCGCTCGTTGCCGGCAGCCACCGCGGCAAATAGGTGAGGAACATTGTTAATTGCTGCGACGGTCGCACAACCGGTAGCTGGGTTAATTGCCACCGGCGACGTGGACACACACGCGGAACCCTCTAATAATACAGTATCCGTTCCTTTTTTCTTTTCTTTCTTTTTTTCTTTGCGCATACCACATGAAAAGGCACCTCCCGTGATTCTGTCACCGGCTACCGGACCAACGATTCTGCTGTCCGGTCTCGGAGGCTAGCAATTATTACTAATTATTGGCACTCGCAGTGTCCTTTCTCGGCTATGATCGATGCGCGCGCTATCTGGAGTGCCTAATTGCAGACTAGAACGGCCAGGTGGCCGCTATGAAATCATTAGGAAAGCGGAGATGTAATGGACACTGACGCGACGGGAGTTTCCATCTCCTTTCGAGGATCATGAGATCATTTTGGATTTGCTCGAGCAGTCGTGATCGTTACCGTACAATTTTCGTTCATCGTTATTGTTCAATATACAATGTGTAACAAAATAATGCCACGCATTAAGATTTGTATGATTTTAATTCATTTTCACATTGGAATTGAAATTGGTTTCCATACAGTATTTCAGGATACGTTTAATAACATATATTAATGGAATTCATGTAATTTACAACCAGCACGCTTTGTCGGGGGAACGAGGTTTTTAACATTCGCGCGTGGCGCCCCCGTCATTCTACTGGAACAAACAATAATTATTATCTTGTTTTTCGTCCCCGCCTTCTATTTTTGTGTTCAGCGAGATCTAGACTAATTTTTCTATACATTAAAATTGTATTCTCATCGCGAATTGTGCGTATCATTATTGTTTGTCGACTTCCAATCACATTCTGCTTGTATCGTACGTGTTAGCAGAGGAAAGATCCGTTTAGGATAATTTCCGTTTTCCCAGAAAGTGTGCACTGTGTGCAGTCGAAGTCGAGTGCGGGCAATACAACTGACGATTACCAGAGCTTCGGTTGTCGCAGGAACATTTTCTGAACCTATTAGGGGTGTGCGAATACTCGATATTTCGGGTTCGGGATCGGGTCGGGTCGGGAAATTTGTTCGGAATCGGGTCGGGTTGGGAAATTTGTTCGGAATCGGGTCTGGTCCGGAAATTTGTTCGGGATCGGGTCGGGAAATTTGTTCGGCATCGGGTCGGGTTGGGAAATTTGTTCGGAATCAGGTCTGGTAAGGAAATTTGTTCGGGATCGGGTCGGGTTGGGAAATTTGTTCGGGATCGGGTCGGGTCGGGAAAGTTGTTCGGGATCGGGTCGGGATCCCGAAAGTTTGCAATATTCGGGTACTCGAAGTTAATGTTGGCGCAAGTCTGCGCAAGTCTAAAGTCAGCGATAAATAACTGTGGGGATATTAATCCTCTGTCTAGCGTAAAAATAACTTTCAATATGCGATAGAAAATTTATACCACAAAACGTAGTAAATATAAAAAAAAACTTTTAGCTTTAAATAATAAAAAATAAGAAAAGTAACAAAGTCATGCAACGACAAGATCCCAAGAATTTTAAAAGTTTAAATAACCGCAGTAACTACATACAGTCGGGTCCAATGGACCCGCTTGGTAGACAGAGGGTTAAGATGTCCAATCACCGGTTGTAATAATATTTCGATTTGTACTAAACACTGTTTACTTACTAAACTGTTGAATGATTGCACATCTTAATATACACAGAGTTATTTATCACTGATTTGACCGCAGACTTGCCCCAACTTTAACTTCTAGTACCCGAATATTGCAAACTTTCGGAACCCCGACTCGACCCGACCCAAATACATTTTCGGGTACCCGAAGTTTGTAAATTTTCGGGATCCCGACCCAACCCGACTCGATCATTGTCTGACTCGACCCGAGGCTCGAGCACCCGAAATTTCGGGTACCCGCACACCTCTGGAATCTACGTGTTTCCCGGAAAGGGCTTTCCCACGATGCCCTTAAAGCGCGTATAGTTTTTTCTGGCCTCGTTGTCGTCGGGACGATTTCAGCGCGTTCACGAAACCAGGCAGAACTTTTCCGAATGCCGTACAGTCCGCATTGGTCTTCTACATTCTAACGTTCCATGAAACTCGTCAGTTTTCTTCACGCGTTTTTATTATGCCTGATTACGAGTTATTTTCTTTGTTTCTTTTATTGTTAGTACTTGTTAATATTATTGTTGTTTTACGTATTAAAGTTTGTTCGGGAACCCGGGACGAGAATTTTGGGTAGTGGACTGTATGGGAAATAGGATTCGGTACGAACACAGGAGGGAGTTCGGAATTTCAAAAGAGTGAAAATCGTGAGGGAACGAACGGTAGATAACGGCCGGGAGAGAGCGAAGCAAAAGAAGAAAGATTCACTTCACACGTGTGTAACGGAATATATAAAGTTTACTTTACGCACTCGAGGAAACGACAATAATTTGGACAATCAAGGTGGCTTGACGCGATCGAGATGAGCGTGAAGTCGGATGCCGAAAAGCAGAAACGAAATGATTAAATCCAAAGATGGGCGCGAGTGCGTTTGTCAACGAGTAGGGGTGTGCGAGAACCCGAAATATCGGGTCGGGTCGGGAACACAGAGTTTTTTCGGGATCGAGACGGGTTCCCGAAAATGTCACGATTTTCGAATTTATCGGGATTCCCGAAAAATTCGGGATTCTCGAATGAATCGGGATTCCCGAAATCATCGGGATTCTCAGCGATATTGCTCAACGGCGTGCACAATGTCGAAGTACTAAGCACGCAGTCACACGTTGGTTTACATCAGGGTACACGATTCTTAAAGTCCGTGTTCCTAATAACTTCACGGAAACTGAGAGAAGAAATTGAAAGAATGTTGTCTATTACGAATTCTTTTCAAGAGTGGTAAAGACACGTGTGACTATATTTATATATAATATAGCCCTGCGCAGTCGTTCGGGAAACGGTTGCCGAGTTCTCAAAATTTTCGGGAAACCCGATTTTTTCGGGAATCTTGAGATTTTCGGGAAACCCGACTCTTTCGGGAATCTCTAAATATTCGGGAACCCGATTGCTTTGGTAATCTCGAAATTTTCGGGAAACCCGACTCTTTCGGGAATCTCGAATTTTCGTGAACCCGACCCGACCCGACCCGACTCGACCTCTTCCCGACTTGTCCCGACCATCGGGTTCCCGATATTTTCGGGTTCTCGCACATCCCTATCAACGAGTATCGAGCACGAGACAGAGCACGAGTGAGAGCGAGACAATAACGGCTACGGTAATGAGGCGATCACCGGTGATTCCCATCGATCACGTGATTGCATATCGGCTGCGCGCGATTTCGAGAAACGCCGAAAACAAAAGGCGTCGGGCACAAGTGATTCGCATGATCGAGACGAGATGGTATACGGGGCGCGGGGCGCTCTCCAGCGCCGTAGCTCGTGGTCTCGAGCAGACTTAAAATTAACATATATCTACGCTTAATCCTAAACAAAATTTATTATATGTTATACGTGATTGCCGATTACATTTGTCCGGACAGTATGAATCCCAAATGCTCTATCATATATGTATAATCAAATTGGATGTTTCTAACCTGTTTAAGTCGCAGGACGGAACTGCAACGCAGCACTCTTCATCGAGTGCGCGCCATAAAATTTCAGCCGCGGCAGGAGCGACAGGCACATTCGTAAAGCTAGCAGCCACTCCGTTAAATCGATTCACACGGCAATCAGCGGCGAACATTTCCATTTCATTGTCGAACAAATGCTGCGCGGTCCGATCGGACCTCCGATCGATCTCGGCGTTCTTTAGAAAGGGAATCGGGAATATCGAGGCTGGAATATAAATTTCCCGGGATTATGTAAACGCTCAAGAGGATAAACTTAGAGAGAAAGAGTTTCTTTCTCTCTATCACTCTCTCTCGCTCTCTCGGTAAAAAGGGTATCGGCGTGTGCATGTTACGGGGACGCGCGTAACGCACTTGCGGCTTAGCCGGTGCACGAGAGGCCTCATGCTCATAGTCTCATAGTCCGACATACGCATTCGAGCGTTGCTTCTCCGGCGTACGACACGCCGGAGCGGCTCGTTTGTGGATCTCTCTGGCCGTTTCTTACTTGCGCGAGGTTCGTGGGACCCAACGGGGGGAAAGAGAACAAAGTTTCATCGATTCAATAAATTCCCATTAGGTCGATCTTGTCGGGATGTAAGGTCTCCCCGCGGTATCCGGTAACTGGTTTTCTACCGTTTGTAACCGGCGTCGTTTACCTTCTATCGTGCACGCTCCTTCGAGGCCCACCGACGTAATATTATTTGTTAAATAATCTGTCCGAGACGGCCGGCGACATTTGTCCCGGCGCGATTTACGATTCTTAATTTACGACGGGAAATCTGATTATCGCGCGCGAAACCGGCCATTCAGTCGTCACTTAATTAACTTTCCGGCTTGTTGCGCTTGTCTCTTGATATTGTGCACTCTATATGGCCGAGATTAATGGCCGCGGGGAGCCCCAGGTGAATTTTATACCGGGGAATTGAGTTCTTGTCTGTGAAAGGCTTGTTAGCGACAATCAGCTGGGCATTCTTTTCGAGAGATTAAAATTGTAGATAAATTTTATATTCAGAGCTTACGCCTAACGCGCATGTTTTATTTGTTTGAAGCTCTAATGGCGAGCGTTCGAATATTTTCGTGAGCCGTTGTATCCGCTTGGTTACACGTTGCTATGATATTACTGTCGATGAAATTCCTCTTTTCATACATGGTAAGCTACAACTTCGTTCAAAGTGCTCATATTTCCCAACCCTATTTTTGAAAAAATATTATCTGCGACATTAGGAGCTAGGCGATATAGGGTGCATTAGCTTAACGTATAAATAATTGCCTCTTATACTTGTGCCTCTTATGTGCGAGAAACTGTACGTATAATAATTTTCCTTTCATCTTTTTCTATTGGGTTGGCAACTACATGATTGCAGATTTTAAATAAAAAGGAAAATTCAAAATTTTTACTTGAAAATATAACTATAGTAAATTAGGTATTGTCCGTTTTTATCGATGACCTTTTGCCATCTTTCAGGCAGTGTCAATTCCATGTTTATAAAAATAGAAAACAACTTAAAAAAAAACAAATTTGGTAAACCAATTTTGAAACTGCCTTTCTTTCAAAGGTTCATCCCCATATACAGCACATAACTTCTTGTATGCTTGTGATGCGTTACTGTCTTTTCGGAAATAATAATAAAATATGTGTGAAATGCGCGTTTTGTTCTTCCATTTTTAAATGGGGATAAAAACGAGTCTACATAATTAAACGATACAATTTTCTTATTAATTGAAGGTGGAAGTCCAAACAACAAGAGAACTATATAGGTTAGGTGCTTTGAACACGTTGATAAAACAAAAGAATGTGCTAGAACATCTATCGACAAAATCCGCAATCATTTAGTTGCCAGCCCAATACTTTGTTTTTATCCCAAGATGGATTTCCGGTAAGAGTTTCGACCCGCCCCTCCCATAAGTTTCTGAAACCCGAATACGAATATGATTTTCGTTTTAGGCGGAAATGACAGGTTACCAAGATATTTACAAAACTCTTTCTTACCAGCATATTGAATTCTGCCTGTAAGTGTACATCGGTGACACAATCACAGGCATGTCCGGCTGCATTTGTCACAAACGAACAAGTGTCTTCACCTGTCCCTCGCACGCCCCCACCGCAAAAATATAACACAAACCGAACCAACAATGGTTTAAACCGATGTCAGCTACGCTTGTGTATGTGTTGCAGATGCACACTTATTGGCAGAATTCATTGTCAAGTAAGAAATTTTTCTGCTAGTATCTCGGGAATTTGTAATTTCCACCAAAAACAGTAGTCGTATTTATACAGTGTGTCTCACCCGATTTTGACATCTTGATTTCTTCGCTATTGTTAGTCCTACCGAAAAATGTTTCAGATAAGAATTAAATGATGCTGAGTGGGGCATAATTTGTTGTTATTAGTTTATTCGTGGGTGAACGTGTTAAGGTCATATGAAGGTCAACTTCGCTTTTCTTAATGGAACTATATACTTTCTAATACATCGATCGATGCAGTTGGATATTCTTTATAAAAAGGTATTAACCTATTTGTGTTGAAAAATTAGTCGTTTAGGAGATATTTCGATTTAAATACTTCCAAGACACCATTACTGTCGCACTAGGACGTTCGCTTTTATTCCTTACAGAAATGGTTCAACATAGCGACCCTTTGTCTCACGGAATTTTTGAAATCGAAATATCTCCTAAACGACTAATTTTTCGACAGAAATACGTTAATACTTTTTTATGAAGAATGTCCAACTGCATCGATTGACGTAATAAAAAGTATACAATTCCATTTAAAAACCCGAAGTTGACCTTCATATGACCTTCACGCGTTCACCCACTAATAAACTAATAACACCAAATTATGCCCCACTCAGCACCATATAATTCTTATCTGAAACATTTTTCCAGTAGAACTAACAATATTGAAGAAATTAAGATGTCAAAATCGGGTGAGACACCCTGTATAATAAAATAACAAATAAGAGATACCAAAAGCTTTCGGGGGAGGCGGAACATTGTAAAATTCAGTCTCGTCTGGTGCATCGCTCCTCTTCTTTGACTTGTCTATGGGAACTTGTCGACTGTCTTCAACACTAAATCTAATTCCTCCAACTTTCAGGTACGTATTTAAAACTTTCCTGGAAGTGTCCTTAGATATCTAATACAGAGGTAAGTAATGATAATAAAACAGTAAACAAGTATTAACTATGCCTTGCTACTTCACCTGCAAGTGAAAACTTTCAATCAAAATTCATTCATCAATGTAATTTAAAGATTTAAAGTTATGTATTTAATGCGTTCTATTTTGCTGTACTTACAGTACTAATGTATAACTGCAAGATGTATATGTATAACCAACTGTATATCAGACATTATGTTAATCCTAATGTATAGCTTTATAACGCCCCCCCCCCCCCATGGGGAGTTCCACTTAAGCTTTCGATAAAAAAAAAAAATTCGGTAATTATATAGAAAAGGTCTGCGTACTCCGGTTTTGCTGAAATTTTAATATGTTATGGAGCAACGCATTCTGAACAACTTTTTCCTTTTCCAATATAGGGGGGGGGGGGTCGCTTTTAGTTTTCGAGATATTTGCAAAAAACTATCGGTAATGTTAATTTCATAACGGAAACCTTCTTTTTAGAAACACTGAGTGCGTGTGAAACACTGGGTGGGTGTGTGTAGTATTGTCGCTTCTCATCTCCACAACGTGTTTACAAACAAAAAATAAACAGATGCGACCCGAAAATCCAGGAAGAAACAAGCAGAATCAACTCCTGTAGATAACTCTGATCATACATAGATAGGCTGAGCTTTCAATTTTCAAAGACATTTCCTGGATTTTCGGGCCGCATCTGTTTATTTTTTGTTTGTAAACACGTTGTGGAGATGTGAAGCGACAATACCACACACCCGCCCAGTGTTTCACACGCACCCAGTGTAAAATTCAATACAGTATTAGCGATAGTTTTTTGGAAATATATCGAAAACTAAAAGCGTCCCCCCTATATTGGAAAAGGAAAAAGTTGTTCAAAATGTCGAAATCTATAATATATTAAAATTTCATCAAAATCGGAGTACGCAGACCTTTTCTATATAATTACCAAAAATTCATTCACCAATTGTGCTGGTGTATTCGTTTTATAAAAGTGAAAACTTTTCAGTATCTCCACGTAGAATGTGTTACTGGAGGTATGCACTTGTTATTTTGATGTTAATTTGTTTTTCCCAGGTTTCTGATTTTCATTCAATTCAGCCCTCAAAGGTAGGTGTGGTTTAGTACCAATTATAAATGACATTGAGTTCCAAGAGAATTTTTCCAAAAATCGGCCGTTTCGCTCCATTGTGCGACGGTGAAACCTGTGTCGGTAATTCCGGGGTAATATACCCCCGTCCGGTATCAGGGCAGGATAACTACTATCGAGCACGCAGGTATCCGTTGTCTTGCCCTCCATTAGTCGTGCGTTATGCGCTGGCATGCCTTAGAAGGCGGCCGGTTTCTGTCGATCGGCGAATAACGAAGTGCGTTGATGCCGCTCGCGGCTGCTCATTGTGGGAGCGGCTGAGTTACGGTCAGCCGCGATATCTTTTTACGCGAACACCCCGGCTTGTTAACGATAGAAATCCGATCGGTACAATACCATTATTTAGCCGCTATATACGCACGGCCATTAGCGGCGACCGAGACCGGCTCTCGTTCGACGGCTAATGATTTCATTTCGACCTCTCTCGCGAGCGGCGGAATCGCCGCCCCGTCGCACAGCCAAAGACGACGACGTTTCATCCATTTCAATCGGCGACTCCGTGCACGGCATCGTTAAATCATCGGCATACCCGTCATCGTCGTCGCCGGCGAGTATCGTTAGACAAGGTGAACCGTAGCACGCGGTTACGAAACAGCGCGACAAATTGGACCGGCTATTAGATGTGGGTCGACGCTTGGGAGACTATTTCTGGTGACGGTAGACAGCAAGTAGAATTGGATTTTTGAGTTATAGAGAGCCGGCTGATTTGCTAACTCACGTTGCCTAAAGCGAATGATACTCGGTTCTATGTGGATTCGGCGAGTTGCGTGTGGCTTACCTGAAACAAACGGAAACGTAACAGTGTTACAAGTTGTAGAATTTTTTCTGCGTTTAGGGTAAATATGAGTTGGTGTGGGTCTATTGAAAACAATACAGAATTAACAAGATTAACAGAATTTAAAATTTTTGAAGTGAAACTTCTTTAGGCGCGTGAGGCGTAAAACCAATCTGGCGATGAAACGGTGAAACGCTGAAACGATTTAGTAAAACCTCTACGCGGTAGGAGTAAAACTGATCTGGCGATGAAACGATGAATCGATTCAGTAAAACCTCGACGCGGTAGGCGTAAAACCGATCTGGCGATGAAACGATGGAACGATGAAGCGATGATACTGTTGCGACCAATGCTCCGACCGTTCCGTAAAATGCGCCCACTTCCCGTTGGTGAACTCATAACTAATAATTAACTTTTAACTCTTATTTATTAGAAACTATGCAATGGTTAATGTAGATTGATTTAGCGACACGTCTATTCGATTTGCTGTCTCCCTTCTATCTGTCTTCCTTCTTTTTGTCAACAGCCGTCTTTTTAAGTCCATCGATCGGATGGCTCCTCTGCGATATGTTCAGGGGAAGCAACTTCATATCGTCGTAACAATACGATGAAACGAAATTCTATTCTATTACCATATATGGTTGAGGGTTCGGCATTGCTTAACCGTTTGAGTCCCAAACAACGCGATCGCGCTGTTGAGATTTTATGTCGAGAAAACCCAGCGCATTTCGAGCATTTTGGACAACTGATGATGCGTTACCGATTGTCGAAGTCGCGCGCTCAGATTTACTGACGCAAGTACATCACACAGCTCCTTTTATTGTAAATGGTATATTTTACAATAGGTAGAATAATACTATAATAATGCAATAATACATTACAAAAATAAAATAAAACAAGATCTACCGCGCTGCTTGGGTCTTTTCGTAGTCATTTAGAGAAAGCGCGGTTGCGCTGTTTGGGATTCCTCGACCGTGTTTTTTCAATACCCCCTGGGACTCAAACGGTTAATAAAGATTATGATAAAATTCCGATGATGCTAAGTGGAGATTTCAACGTAAACTTTGCATCGCAACAATCAAAATTATTAATAGAATTTTTTAGAAGTAAATTAAGATTGGAAACGGTAAATAATCCTAATGAAGCGACAACAAGATCAGGAACAACTCTCGATGCAGTATTTGCAAGACATTTAGACAAAATTGAATCAAGAATATTTATATCATATTTTAGCTATCACAAGCCAATTGTTTCAATAATAGAATCAGAGAAAATTAAATGTCATAATGTGTTAATAAAAATTCGAAAAAAAATCAACGAAAGAAGTTTCACTTCAACCATGTGGTCTAAGCACACACCAATTTTTATACATCTGTACTATTTTCAGCTTAGTAACGTTGTGTTAGATTCCGTGTTTCGAATTTAAGTACAACACTTTTTATAAATCGCAAAGAGGTTTTATTTAAGAAATGTGTACAGTAGCGAAGTAAGGAACAACAAAGTAACTTTCTAGTCTGAATTCGCAAGAGAAATTAGCTGATCATGTTTCGGCGGGCTGCTTTATAATTACGTCGGAGAAGAGAATGTGGAAGGGAGTGGGGAAGATGCGTTGTGAAAAGAATGACGTGGAAGAGGAAAGGTCTAAGGGTTGTTTGTTCCTATCTAATTCTAGTAACTCAGATGTTTAGGCTGACGTGGCTACGGCTTGATTATCCTGAGGTGTTGGCGTTTACATGAGTTATCGGGTATACAACAGTTGTTAAAAGGTGAAAGAAATTTGGCTCCTGTTCTTGATTAACTGATTCAATAAGTTTTCTATTCTGCATAATTATTTATAGTTCAGGTTTATTATACAAATATACAATAACTAAAATTAATGTACAAATTAATTCGTAGCGCCTCCTTCATTTTATAGCATCATATTCATTTATCAAGAATTAAAATGCTGACATGTCTTGCATATACCAGTAGACTGCGGCTCTTTATGTGAAATAATAATTGGTTCAATCAATTGCAAGAGACAAGAGCAAAATATTAATTTCTATTTTGCTTTATTGATTTTAATTAGCTGGAACTATTACATTGACATTTTTAAATTCTTTTAATTTTTCTACTGCTTTGAATTGCATGTAGTGTGTTTTGTCATAAGTGCAGAAAATTCAGTCTACTCATCAGTTTATAACTATAACTACATTTATTTCATCATGTAGGGACATTATGAATCACTAATAGAAAATAAGGGTAGCAGCTTTAATGCAAGATTATTAATGCTTTTTCACTTATTCAAGGGTTTTAATGTGGGCACTGACTAAATAACGTTGAAAATAATAAAACAAACAATAACGTGAAGGAAGAAATAATAGAAAACTTTGAAAAATATGTAGTCACTACATTCCATAGTGATTTAGTCAAGCATGACCATGCATTATTGTGCAAAAGCATCACATAACGAGCTTCTCAAGCTTTCCTTAATTAATGCTAGCAATTAGAAATCGTCTGTTAGATTAGGCAGTTCCATCCAGTAGCTCCGGAGTTATTCGAGGCACCTTCCCCGCTTAGGTTCTTCCCCCACTCTTAGACTTCATCGTTATAATGTATAGTAATGGGAAGCTCCCACCACGAGAGCCGCGCGGCGCACGCAGCACTCACTAACTCTACGACTGTACGTAGTAGTGGGAAGAGGTTTGATGGTGGGGACCTTGCAGTTCTTGGAGGGGAATACGTTGGAACTCCCTGTGTTAGATGATAGCAAGCTGTTTCAAATTGTTCGGCACTTTTAGACATTAATTTGATTGAAAATATCGATACTTTTATTTAAAAAATCGTTAGTCATATGTCAGTTATTCGAACGACATAAAATTCCATAATGCTTTAGGTGCGACTTTATTAGCGTTGTTTAATTATATTGTGTTTTCTCATTTCGAAGCGGTGAAGTTTTATATATTAATGCATATGCATATTTGTAAAACATGAAAGAAAACTTGCATTAACTTTTTGCTCTAAAAGCAAATAGAAAAACATAAAAACAGTCAACTTTTTAGAATTGTTACAACTGAACTTTTAATTAATGACGCGTTTTCCCTGTGTTTTCCATAAATAATCTTTTAGTCGACGAAGTGAAGATATATTTCATTTCGTCTAGCTTGTTGAAAAATGATAAATGGAAAAGGAAGTTTGCATGAAGATCCACAGTCTACTGATTACTGACTGATGATCATTTTATAGAGTGGAGTAATTTTTCTCTTTATGTTACAAGCCTTAATTACTGAATGGTAATTTGTTAAGAATGAAATGCTATTATTTTATGGATAAGGTCAGACAAACGAAGAATCCATGCAGATTATGAATAATTCACTTGAGCGATATTTCAATTGACTAACTCTTATTGTTTTAACCCCGATGCAGTCGTGTAAATAAAAATCATTTCCTTTTGCAACCAAAGAGATTAAAACTAAAAATGCCACACCAAATATAGTGAATGCTCGATAATTATCCACAACACGGGTCCGGCCATGGACAATTATCATGCAGAAAATATTATTTTTTAACCTCTGCTGAAATCAAGGACGTACACCGAAGTTTGAGAGGTCTCGGGACAATTATCGGCCAGATATTTGGGACAATTATCTTGCATTCACAGTATTACTGTCTTTTTTAAGAACTTAAAAATCTATAGATATATCAGAATATTACCAGAATAATTAAAATGAGATTAGATATATCAGAATACCAGAATAATTTAAATGAGTACTGTTAGAGGGACAATATTAGAAGTATCAGTCTGTGCTGTAACAACTTTCGAAACTGACTGTTTATTATTATTATTCATTAATGCATTAGAATAACGCGGCATTGTTAAGCAAGAAACGACACTTGGCACTACATGAACGAATTAATTAATATGAAAAAAGAAGAAAAAAGTATAGAATAAAATTTTTTCATACGAAACTAAATGTTCGAAAAAACCGAGTTCAAAATCCAGCGAATACGTGTGCGATTAGCTAGCAACAATTCTACTTCCTGCGTATAATGAAGCACGCGAACCCGTCGAATCTTTAAACTCGATTTTCTCGAAAACATGGCGTCAAACGGAAAAATGTTGTATCTTCTTTTCGATTTATATTGACATGTAGAATCATCCTCTGCCCCCTTGTAGACGTTCTTCAACCACACCCTGTATTCCATAAGGATATAAAGTTTCCAACCGCGTCAGAAATATTTTATATTTTTCAAGATCACCGGTCTCCGACCGACAGTTTTCTTTATTTTTTCTGTTACTTGTAGGTTCAAACAAAGTGATTAAAAATGTCCCGTTAAAATCTGAGGGGAGGACCCTCATCTACAAGTTCAACCAATCATTTAACTATCAAATGCCCGGTAAACGTTTATTTTTATTTAAACCACTATATACGACTTCAACGCACGATCTGGTTTTCAAAGGAAACAATTTCTAATGTTCCAGAAAAACCTTCCAACCGCTAAGGGTTAATTCGAGGAAGTAGACCAACAGGTTCGAGCAGTTAGCGTCGCGTCGCGTCTCGGAATGGCACCGTGGCTTCTAATAAAGCCACCAGAGAAGGAGCATCGCCAGGAGCGAAAACGATTTAATCCGTGGCATCTCGTTTATCGTTCGACTATGAAAGTTGACCCGGAGGGCCGGAAGCGAGCGCTTATAGACTCGCCGTTGCCCGGATAAGACCGAGCTGCGTTTCTGACCTTTAATTAGTTACCGCGGGGCTGCTGGCGGAATGAACGGCTTCCTGGCCTGTTAAATAAATAAAAGAAGCTCTGCCCCGCTAGATACAGGCCGGCAGGTTGACTGAAACAGTTGAATCTCGCGGGGGATAAAAAGATGAAAGAGAGAAAAAGAACGATAGAGAAAAAGCAAGGGGAGAGAGAGGAAGGACGTAATCGAGGCTCGGGCCGCTGATTATATGCGAATGCTACGCTCGGTGGCTCAAGCAGATCGCGAAAGAAACTCGTGTGGAAATTCAAACGCGGCCGTGATACTGGCTCCTTCCTTCCTTTCCCGGTAATTAATTGGCACTAGGCGGCTACGGCAGCGCTCGTCCGAATTTTAAACTCCTGCTGGCTCGCGAGACCGTCTCGATGAGATCTAATGAATCCTTGATTCCGGCCACACCACGCCGGACGTTCCACATTGTTAAAATTATATTTTCGTTCGTTACCGTAATTCGTTTCACCGCCGAGAGAATAGGAGAGCCAGAGCCACGGTTCGTTCATGGTATCCTGCGCCAGCGCGCTGTATGATTCGAGATTATTGAGTCGGTTAGCGTGTAGGAATTGCGACCGCGGTTCGGTATGGTAGTTGATAGGTTTGTCACGTGTTGCAACATTTTGCGATCTTTTCTTTTTCTCGTAAGCTGTTGTAGACGTTTAGGACATAATAGTACATTATTCTATATTTTAGTACATTATTCTATATTTTAGTACATTACTCTATATTTTAGTACATTACTCTATATTTTAGTACATATAGAACATACTATTATATTATTCTATATTTTAGTACATTACTCTATATTTTAGTACATATAGAACATACTATTATATTATTCTATATTTTAGTACATTACTCTATATTTTAGTACATATAGAACATACTATTATATTATTCTATATTTTAGTACATTACTCTATATTTTAGTACATATAGAACATACTATTATATTATTCTATATTTTAGTACATTACTCTATATTTTAGTACATATAGAACATACTATTATATTATTCTATATTTTAGTACATTACTCTATACTTTAGTACATATAGAACATACTAGTATATTATTCTATATTTTAGTATATTATACTATATTCTAGTACATATAGAACATACTAGTTCAATATTCTAGTACGTATTGTACATTTTAGTATATTATAGTATATTCTTGTATATTCCCATATATTTTAGTGGATTGTAATATACTGTAATATATTCTTGTATATTCTAGAATATTATAGTATATTTTACTATTCCAGTATATTCCAATATATTTTAGTATATTATAGTATTGTATATTATACTATATTCTAGTACATTCTGGTATATTATACTATATTCTAGTACATTCTGGTATATTATACTATATTTATAGTACATTCTGGTATATTATACTATATTCTAGTACATTCTGGCATATTATACTATATTCTAGGAAATTCTGGTATATTATACTGTATTCTAGTACATTCTGGTATATTATACTATATTCTAGTACATTCTGGTATATTATACTATTTTCTAGTACATTCTGTTATATTATACTATATTCTACCACATTTTGGTATATTATAGTATATTCTAGTCCATTCTGGTATATTATACTATATTCTAGTAAATTATAGTATAGTACAGTATATTATAATATATTGTAATATATTCTAGTATATTCTATGTAGTATATAATAATTTAGGTTCTCAGGGACGATATTCAATTATAGAAAATGGTGGTGACTACTTCTACTTCATTTTCATATCAGGCCCGACCTTTTGCAATATCTAATTGAAAAATGGGACTTTAAATTGATGTTATCTGGGGCTACATAATTATACGCAGATGTAAAGAAAGAAAGACATTTCTAAATAAGTGGTTCCTGTTTCATACAACAAGCGCAGAACATTTTTATTTTACACAAAAACCCACTGTCTAATTATAATATTATCCGAATCAGATGGTTTCATCAATGTACAAGCATTGAAATGATATACAGTATCTTATCGATAAATGCCCCAATCACTGGTCCGGCCAGAGACCATTATGGGCCAGGTATACTACGCTTTGACTTTTGCCGAACATAGAAATTATACGTTAGAATTATATCATATTTGGTATCATTTTAATTAGAAAAATGCCATGAATATGTTGGTGAAAGTTCCATAAAAATGTAATAAAAAATACAAAAGTTTTGTCATTGGATTAGTAGTGGTCTCACAGATATACTCGACCCGTATTATGTTACAGTTATCGGCGACCGAGGCCTCTCAAGCTTCACGGCCCCTCACGGCGTACACCCCGCGGTAGTGGGGATAGTTCTGGGACAATTATCGGCCAGATACTTGGAACATTTATCGTTAAAATACTGTATGAGCAATATAAGCAATAAGATGTATTGGTGAAATTATTCGTAAAACAGGAACCAAAAAAATCAATTATTCTTGAACCGAACTAATAGAAATATTGTTTTCCTTCAATCAATTATAGTCTCCTTGTTCGATCATGTTTCACGCGGCAATTCGGTATGACAAAAGAGGCGTTGTTCAGGGTTTGATAATTGGAGCCAACGTAATTTAATTGCAGCATATTGTGAAGCAGATGACAGCAGGCGTGTCTAGCTTCGAATTTGCCGATGGCGGGAGAAATGATTGCACCGAGTTCTCACTAGGTTCTCGACTGTTGCGTGAGAAACATGCGAAATGTACGCAGTACGCAGTATAGCTAGTGGAACAGAGAGGATTGTTGTGGAACGAGGAAGATGGCGTTTGTCGCGTGTGGGAAAAGATCGTCAGGAAATCGCTAGTGTGAAATTGCTCTTAGTGACGGGAGAATAAGAGGAAGCTAAGTAGAGTCTGGTCACCGGTCGATGAAACGATCCTGGCTATTGCTCCGTATTTCATGGCTCTTTAGACGTGTACCAATTAGTACTTCACCAGGCTCTGCTACGTTGAACCCTTATCTGTCGAAGTCGACTATGATGTACGTCGTTCGATCTTTTAACGCGCTCCTTGGGAACACCCTAATCGAGTTTGCTTGTGTATTAAAGTTGGCAGCAAAAGGAAACTTTTGCTCGATCATAATAATATAATTATAATAATATTATGAAGTCATTAGTGTTCGAAGATATTTTATTCACTTTATTTTAGTCATAGAAGAGACTTCTTCTCGTTTTCAGTAGTTCAGGAACAATTTATTACTTTTTTTGGAAATTATAGCTTTCCTGAGCATGTCCTTCCATTATTACAACGGGAAAAGAAAATATTATTACAACAGCATAAGAAAATAGAAAGATCATTTCAATTAAGGAAGCAATTAGCACTATATTAAGATAACATTATTATTGTTCTTATCATCACAGTCAAATTCACAGATATAATAAAATCAGAAAATGTTTTTTATTGTATTGGAGCTAGTGGCATGTTTCAACGAATGTTAGAACTGTAATTCTTAAATTGTTGACGCAGTCAGTCGTTGGAGAATTGAATGGTGGAAGAACAAAGGAAACAGAATTATAAATTGATGTACGTAACATTAATAGTTGTCCTTTTATTCTCAAATAAAGTGTCTATTCAGAGAGAATACTGTAGTAGTCTTGTGTAAGGTTATTGCCATAAAATGGTCGAGTTGAAAGTAAACAGGAAATGCAAATATTAAATGCATATGCAAACAAAGCACTACGTAATAAGTCTTGGATTGTGTCAGAAATAACTTCTGCTTCCATTTTTCAATTCTATGACAGTCCAAGACTCTTTACAATCATAATTCATTCATTACACATTCCTGATTATTATCAGACATGGTAACTGTTACTCAATTCACACCTTTTCATTACATAATATTATAAGATTGTTATTTCACTATTTTTCAATGTCTCCAAAGGAAAAATGACTTACTACGCATAATTTAATAGACAAACAATTAAACAGCGAATTTTATGCATTTGTAGTATATTTGATCTTTTAAAACTCTATATACTATTTTACAACTTCTATAAAACAATCCATTAATACATGTACATTTACATAAGTGTTCCCAGTCTACATAACAAAATAGCGACATGTCTACAATGTAGTACAGCATGAATTTGAGTATCTACAAGGGCGTAGCAATTCGATAAATCAGCAAGTACACATTACAGTTTATGAATATTCAAGTCAAGTTGCTTCACAGTATCCATAAATTAAACGAGTAAAAGACGATAAATAATTCTATTATCTCTACAAAGATTTCTTTACTTAAATTCTGCTTTACGCTGTACGTAGAAAATAAGAAACCTGCTAATAATGTGAAACAAATAAGTGCACTAAATCAAAAATAACTCGAGCAAAAATAAAATCTTGAAAAAGGAAAGCACACGTTATCTGTTTATTTTTATAAAGTGTGAAGCATTTGCTAAATACGAGCTCTTCCGTTCGGCGAGGATGCTAACTCTGGAATTATGCTACTCATTACAGCGAACAATCTTTATTATCAGAATCTCGACTCAAGGCGTCATTCTCATGTGGTAAGTTCGTAGAATCGATTATTTTTTATTATATTTTTCAAAAATATGGAACCTTAAGAATACTGTTCCAAAATTTTATATTTAGATTCATTGAAATAATAGTTATTTTTTTGTTTTAACCCATCCTGAGATTTAAAGACTTTTAAACGTGTATTTATTGTGAGCGAGATTGAACCACGACACAAGTAATTATAATTGTATAAAAAATTGATCTGTATGGTAAAAGAGTGGTTTAATCAATTACAAAACAAAATTGATGTGTGCTTAGTCCACATGGCTAAAGTGAAACTTCTTTCTTTATTTTTTTTCGAATTTTTATTAACACTTTATGTCACTTAATTTTCTATGGTTCTATCATTGAAACAATTGGCTTGTGATAACTGAAATATGATATAAATGTTCTTGATTCAATTTTGTCTAAATGTCTTGCAAATATTGCATCGAGAATTGTTCCTGATATTGTTGTCGCATCATGAAAATTATTTATCACTTCCAATCTTAATTTATTTCTAAAAAATTCTATTAATAATTTTGATCGTTCCGATGCAAAGTTTACGTTGCAATCTCCACTTAGCATCATCGGAATTTTATCATAATCTTTATGAAGCAATGCCGAACCCTCAACCGTATATGCTAATAGAATAGAATTTCGTTTCATCGTTTCACCGCCAGATCGGTTTTACTCCTACCGCGTCGAGGTTTTATTAAATCGATTCATCGCATCATTGTTTCATCGCCAGATCGGTTTTACTCCTACCGTGTCGGGGTTTTACTAAATCGTTTCATCGTTTCATCGTTTCACCGCCAGATCAGTTTTACTCCTATCGCGTAGAGGTTTTACGCCTACCGCGCCGAGGTTTTACTAAATCGTATCATCGCATCATTGTTTCATCGTTTCATCGCCAGAACGATTTTACTCCTACCGCGTCGGGGTTTTACTAAATCGTTTCATCGTTTCATCGCCAGATCGGTTTCACTCCTACCGCGTCGGGGTTTTACTAAATCGTTTCATCGGCAGATCGGTTTTACTCCTACCGCGTCGGGGTTTTACTAAATCGTATCATCGTTTCATCGCCAGATCGGTTTCACTCCTACCGCGTCGGGGTTTTACTAAATCGTTTCATCGCCAGATCGGTTTTACTCCTACCGCGTCGGGGTTTTACTAAATCGTATCATCGTTTCATCGCCAGATCGGTTTTACTCCTACCGCGCCGAGGTTTTACTAAATCGTATCATCGCATCATTGTTTCATCGTTTCATCGCCAGAACGATTTTACTCCTACCGCGTCGGGGTTTTACTAAATCGTTTCATCGCATCATTGTTTCATCGTTTCATCGCCAGATCGGTTTCACTCCTACCGCGTCGGGGTTTTACTAAATCGTTTCATCGCCAGATCGGTTTTACTCCTACCGTGTCGGGGTTTTACTAAATCGTTTCATCGTTTCATCGTTTCACCGCCAGATCAGTTTTACTCCTATCGCGTAGAGGTTTTACGCCTACCGCGCCGAGGTTTTACTAAATCGTATCATCGCATCATTGTTTCATCGTTTCATCGCCAGAACGATTTTACTCCTACCGCGTCGGGGTTTTACTAAATCGTTTCATCGTTTCATCGCCAGATCGGTTTCACTCCTACCGCGTCGGGGTTTTACTAAATCGTTTCATCGCCAGATCGGTTTTACTCCTACCGCGTCGGGGTTTTACTAAATCGTATCATCGTTTCATCGCCAGATCGGTTTTACTCCTACCGCGCCGAGGTTTTACTAAATCGTATCATCGCATCATTGTTTCATCGTTTCATCGCCAGAACGATTTTACTCCTACCGCGTCGGGGTTTTACTAAATCGTTTCATCGCATCATTGTTTCATCGTTTCATCGCCAGAACGGTTTCACTCCTACCGCGTCGGGGTTTTACTAAATCGTTTCATCGCCAGATCGGTTTTACTCCTACCGCGTCGGGGTTTTACTGAATCGTATCATCGTTTCATCGCCAGAACGGTTTTACTCCTACCACGTCGAGGTTTTTACTCCTACCGCGTCGAGGTTTTACACCTACCGCGATGAGGTTTTGCGCCTAACGCGCCTAAGGAAGTTTCACTTCAAAAAAAGATTATATTGTTAGACGTACCATTACTTCGAAAAAAATTCATAAAAATTATGTTTCGCGAGGTTCACTCGAGACTGACCCTTTTGATTTTCAGTTTTCCCGGTTATTGCTATGTTTTCTAGATGGGTCAAATTTTTCGACTCCCGCGACTCGAACAGATCGCGACCCCTAATTAGACGCAGTCCAATTAACGGCATTCGTAGGTCTGCGTTAGTCTGGCTCGTGTGCGCCACGGCGTGTATCATTTTATCTAATTATCAGGGGCACGTTGCGAGGGCTTAAGTGCGCGTAGCTGTTGCTATAACGATACGTTTTCGCGAGCCACCCGTTTCGCTCGTGCGTGCCACTGATCGCGTGCAATTACACGTTTAAATAATTAAAAAGCGAACAGGAGATTCCAAAGCACCGAGCCAACGATAAAGATCTCATTCCTTGGTCGAAATTACTTCATTACCCGTTCTTTTGTTCAGACATGAATGGGGTATTCTGGAAATTCGTTCCATTCATAGGACCAAATTGACTATTTTAATTAGTCGTGCTTGAATTGTATACTAGAAAACTAAGTTCATTTTAAAAGATTCGTTACTCACTATCAATGCACTCACTATCAATTCGCTTAAAACATTCGCGATTTTCTAGTGAGAATTGGCAAAGTTGCACTCGTACATTGTTTTACATAAATGTCGCATTATTTATAATTATTCTAATTACTTGATCAGAACATTTTATTTGAGTCATTGATATTTTTAAGTTTCTTACGGCAGAAGTGAATAACTCGTTCTTTATTTTGTGCTCGATGTTTAAAACTCTTAATTATTAATAGTTTTAATTAAAAAATTTCTTCGTTTCTTTCTTTATTTCACGTTTAAAGAATAACGTAAATTTAATGCATAACTAAATGCATATATAAATACACTGTAGCATGGCAGCAAATTTTCGATTGAAATAAATAAAGCAGTCTTTAAGAGGATTCAATCATCATTCTATTATCGTTACTTGAAAATAATTCATACAGTGGACAAAACACAAAATAAATCAGTTCATTAAAAGAAGGGTACAGTTATCTTAACATTTTCGAAAAACATACAAAGACTTATGAGTTAACATTTAACTGATGTAAGATCCAAAATATCAACCGTATGTAAAAAACTTTTAAGAAAAAATTTCTTCATCGATGTCACTCGATATAAATTATTAATAATTCTTTATCAATGTTGTCTTTTTATAGAAAAGTTTCTGTGATAACTTGCTATACTATCTTTGTGAACTTACATCAAAGTGAATATTTCATCTGACAAATGAATTTAAGGTAACTATCTCACGTGAACGTAATTCACATTTCCTTCGGAGTGCTATAAAAAGCTAATTATTTTGAAAAATAGAAAAAAATATTTTTGCAGAGTCTAATTAAAAAATCATTTGAAAGCTGCGTGACGGTATAATATTGAAAATTACAGTCCGTGACGATTACTATTTTATAAAGACTGTTACATTGCAATTCGACGTTCAATGTGGGCCTAGAATCTTGGATCGGGGCTGTGCACGCGCGAAAATTAATTCGCGATAGGCGATATAACTCACGAGAGCGTGCATTAAGGTCGATCTTAATTAGCGGCAATTTAATTAGGATCGCCAGCGTGACGGTTAGCAATGGGCCAGGTCTAAGTCGGTGGTAAGAAAATGTCGGCGTGTGTTATTAAGACGAGCAGCGTTCCTCATCGTCACGGAAGTTAATCTTGCTGCATTCTGTTCTATTCTGCGGATGCAATTTTATAAAAATACCAAAGTCGTCACTGGTGTGCTAACTTTATTGTTCCGGACATCCTAATGCATTTGGAGCTTAACTCATGGACCTATCTCTTCATCCTGAAATTAAGATCAGTATATTCTTCTTAGTCCCGTACACGGATAAAAACAATTTTCGTTTAAAAAATTCAGTATAGTATTTTCAATACCTGTACAGTGTCGTACAAGTTCTGCAGGTTCGGTTCCGCGTTGCGACACTTACCGTGTAGATAGATGTTGTATTTAGACAACGTTTAGACAATGTTCATCGTTTCGTTAATAATGAAAAACAAATTTGGCATTGCATTAGGCTTGTCGCATCGATATACCAGATCCCGTGTCATGCTACACTTTGGGGGGGGGGGGGATAATTACGCGACATTCAAACGGGAAGAAAGCACGACGATATTCGCTTTTGCACGAACTATTAGGAATTCTTTTCACAAAAGTATTCAACCATTTGTATTCGAAGTACGTGTGTGATTGTTTTAAAGAAATAATAATATAAGTTACATGAATTATATACTTTTTATGCTGCATATATTTGAAAACATGGGTCGACAGTTATTATGATTCCAGTATTTCTACTCGTCCGAAACAAAAAAATAACGTTGTTTATTAATCAGTATGAATGGTGTTATAGTCCGAACATATGCAAACATAAAACCTTGATTGATTTACAATATGGCGACATTTTGAAGTCAAATTACCGATATTTTAAAGGTTTTTCGGCCTTTAGCACAATCAAAAAATAAGAGAAAAAAAGAATTTCTTTTGAATCTACATTAAAATGCTCAGGGAAGTACATTGGGATTTTTCGCTGCATAAAAAACTTTGTATTTTAGTACAATCTTTCACAAATTGTTTTAGCAAAACTTGCAAGTGTGACTTTAAATGCCTGTTATTTCTGAAAAAATCAATATTTCCAAGAACCCTTTGTACTTCTCTAGATATTTGAATGTAGATTCGAAAGAACTTTTATTTTTGTTCCAGGTCAAAAAATGTGGACACAAAATGTCAGGCGCCTGGGCACCTCCAAAAAGACGTATTAAGTTCGGTAAGCGGTATCACCGCCATTTTTGATCGAAAAGATACAAAACAATTTTGTTAAGTTCCTTAAGATGTGTTGTGGACAAAGCCTCAATTCGATTTTATATTAAATTATTCTTTCTATGGGAAAAAATGATTTAATTTATTGATGTTTTCAGGTCCATTGCTGTGATCACACCCCTTAAGGGTTAACCATTTTCGATTGAATAACTACAAAACAATTTTGTTAAGTGCAACCTTAAGATATGTTGTGGACAAAGCCTCAATTCGATTTTATATTAAATTATTCTTTCTATGGGAAAAAATGATTTAATTTATTGATGTTTTCAGGTCCATTGCCGTGATCACACCCCTTAAGGGTTAACCATTTTCGATTGAATAACTACAAAACAATTTTGTTAAGTACAACCTTAAAATATGTTGTGGACAAAGCCTCAATTCGATTTTATATTAAATTACTCTTTCTATGGGAAAAAATGATTTAATTTATTGATGTTTTCAGGTCCATTGCTGTGATCACACCCCTTAAGGGTTAACCATTTTCGATTGAATAACTACAAAACAATTTTGTTAAGTACAACCTTAAGATATGTTGTGGACAAAGCCTCAATTCGATTTTATATTAAATTATTCTATCTACGAGAAAAAATGATTTAATTTATTGATGTTTTTAGGTGCATTACTGTGGCCACACCCCTTAAAGGTTAAGAAAGCGCTTATCGATCAACTGACTATCCTATTCCGAAGAAATGTGTATCCCTATTTATAACGCGGGCTGACAGGACGCGTTACGGTACAGAGGGCTAGAGACGACGCGGTTCAAACGTGCACTTCTGGTTCGCTCGTTCGACCTTCCTTCCTTTCAACCCTCTCCACCCCCCGCAGGCGGTGCTCCCCCTGGCTAGTTTCTTCAGGGTCTCTTGGGGGAATGAATAGCGTGCGTTCACGGTAAGGCGCTCCCCTTAATGGTGGCACACGCCGTTACCACCACGAGAAAAGAGGAGAAAAGGCAGCCGGCCGGCTCTCTGCGGCTGTGGCCGCGGCCGCAGCGGTGGCGCGCGGCTCTACTTACAATAATTAACATGATTGCCATTATACGTACGTGCGCCGGCGTGCGTCTTAATGGTCAGCCGACGACCACCGTTGCGAGACCCTGCCCCCTTTGGATATACACCCCCACTCAAAAGTATGTCGACACCTTTCATGAAATTTCTCAAATATAATTTACTTTATCATTATTGCCGCGTAAGCGAAGGATCTTAATTCGTGTGACGAATCTCATTTTGATCGTTTGTAATGATTAGATTATAATAATTACTTTCTTTCTTTAATAATTGAACTACGGAGTCCCTAACAAGACTGATGTATATTCATTTATAAGAATAACAGTATTTATTCGGACTTCATAAAATTTTTATGGTAACATGTATTTGAATACAAAAGTGTACTAAAAAATTTCTAAATTCTGTTTCATGTTTCAGCCATCCATTTTTCCTATAAATGCATATCCGCAGTGTAGTAATGATAGTGATCGCTGGCGATGTTGATATTAACAACCACGCCTAGTTGAAATGAATTGAGAGATGGTCTAGTCAACACTTAATATACAGGGTGGGAATTATAAAGCGTTACAGATGAATATCTTCAAAAATATTGATTATACGCAAAAATGTTTCAGATGGAAATTGTTCAGTACCGAGGGGGACATCATGTGGTGGAACTCCTACTTTTCCCGGTGGACACTCGAAGGTGAGGTGAAGGTCAACTTCCTTTTTTTAAATGGAATGATATGTTATTTTATCCACCATCAAATAGTGCATTTTAACAAGAGTTCAATTACCTATGACTCAAGGTCATTCAAGGTCAAACTTGCAGGGAAATGTAGAAAAGATGTGGTCGTTTTATTTGTGTTTTATCGATTCTGGTTGTGTTCGGTCTATTGTCAACTCGATTGTTCGTGATTGGTCGTGTTTGGTTGTGTTTGCGTGGTGGTTTGCAGATGTATCTGAAATTCGTCTATCTCGAAGAAGCGGGTACGGATAAAGTCACCGTTTGAGAAGGTTTGCTCCGTGATGTCCTCATGGTTGACTAATGGTGGTTTTAATCGCATTGATGGACCGTTTCGTGTTCTATCGATGTTTCATGATAGTTTCGTGCTCACGATCTTGGTTTACTGTATTCTATTGATTCTGTACGGGTTCGGTCAATTATCAACTCGGTTTGCTCGTATTTGGTCGTGTTTGAGATTGAGTGGTGGTATGTAGGTGTGTCTAAAATTCATCTAACTTGTAGGAGTAGGAAGGAATAAAGTCATCGTTTCCATAGGTTTGTCCACGTGATGTCCTCATGGTTGGATCATGGTTTTGGCGGTTTTAATCGGATTGATGGACCGTTTCGCGTTCTATCGATGTTTCATGATAGTTTCGTGCTCACGATCTTGGTTTACTGTATTCTATTGATTCTGTATGGGTTCGGTCAATTATCAACTCGGTTTGCTCGTGTTTGGTCGTGTTTGAGATTGCGTGGTGGTATGTAGGTGTGTCTAAAATTCGTCTAACTTGTAGGAGTAGGAAGGAATAAAGTCATCGTTTCCTTAGGTTTGTCCACGTGATGTCCCCATTGTTGGGTCATGGTTTTGGCGGTTTTAATCGGATTGATCGACCATTTCGTGTTCTCTCGATATTTCATGATATTTTCGTGCTCTCGATCGTGGTTTACTGTATTCTATTGATTCTGTGTGGGTTCGGTCAATTATCAACTCGGTTTGCTCGTGTTTGGTCGTGTTTGAGATTGAGTGGTGGTATGTAGGTGTGTCTAAAATTCGTCTAACTTGTAGGAGTAGGAAGGAATAAAGTCATCGTTTCCATAGGTTTGTCCACGTGATGTCCTCATGGTTGGATCATGGTTTTGGCGGTTTTAATCGGATTGATGGACCGTTTCGCGTTCTATCGATGTTTCATGATATTTTCGTGCTCTCGATCGTGGTTTACTGTATTCTGTTGATCCTGTATGGGTCCGGCCAATTATCAACTCGGTTTGCACGTGTTTGGACGTGTTTGAGTTTGAGTGGTGGTTTGTCCACGTGACGTCCTCGTACGTGGGTCGTGATTTCGATAGACCTAAACGGTTTGATCGATCATTTCGTGTTCTGTTTCGCGACGTTTCACGATCGTGGTTTATTCTGTTCCACGTCTAAAACAAGTGTCCACATACTTTTGAGCAGGGATGTACATCAGGATGTAACCAGAGCGACCCTTCGCAATCAAATCGGAACGAAATGATTGGGGAACGGAATTTTTTGTTTGCGGTCACCGGACTGTTACCCTGCGCACGTTTTTCGACGTCAGCAACAGCGGACAACGTAATTCACTGATGCTAGGGTTGCGCAGGGTGCACAGGCAAAAAACCTCCTTGTTACCTGCATAGTTATAATACATGTAACTACGCGAATCACTCGCTGTAGTACGATGGCCCATATATGGGTCACCACGATTTTAGATAAAAAATTAATGAGCGTTGTTGGAGGTAACAAGCCCGCGAGCGTAATTAGCCTTCTAGACGTTTCGAAATTAGCGGAATATAATTATGCTGTTCGGAATAAGAGGGTATTTCTTATAAGAAACTTTCTTGTTAGCGATCTTGAAAAAATTGACATGTTAGTTCGAACTTAGTTGATTGAACAGTGAAGATAATTAAGCAGATGCAAATCGTAATATTGTTATTTGCTGAAGATTATTTGTTGGTCTCAAACATACTTTTATGAAAAGTCACACTAAATCCTCGACGTCTCCATAATGGACGTTCATACAAATAAAGAACTTTATGGTTCGTTAATATAAAGAGATGAGCCAAGCAAAAATAGATTTACGTTACTAATCCTCGTAAGCTCCTTCAAAATAACAGAAAACATTCTCCTAAAATTTTTAGCCGTTTTTACTTACACTTCGAATCAAATGATTCTGTTTTATCTATGATCTCGTACATCAAACAACTACACCAGACAACAACAAAATGAAATAAGAAATGCTATAGGATCTAACCTACAAAACGTCATCCTCAAACACCAAATATTCACCTAAACGAACAGAACACTTATTGATAAAAAAAACTGAAACAATGATCAGCAAATGTGAAAGCGCATGTCGAAGCCGAAACATAATGGTCACAAAATTGTGCTTCCAAAACACAAACAAAATGGCTGGATTATCCTCCAGGTTCTACGTACATCAAAAATCACATTGGATTCTCCTCAAACAACAAACCGTTCACCTAAACTGACTTATCGATCACAAACTGAAAAACGCTCAATAAACATGAAAGCACACGTCGGAGTCAAAACACGAAGGTCGCCGAAGCGTGCTTCCAATGAGAGAGAGAGTACCTTGTACAAGACCAAAGTGTTAGTGAGAATGCAAGGTAGCTATTGCGGCATGGTAGCGTCGCACAGCATCCCCGAGCTATCCTTCAGCGAACTTGGCCGGTGTATCTAGAAATTAGCATTTTTCGCATCTGAAATATGCCCACGCGATTCCATGAAATCCGACGCGAGTCTCAAGTTCCCGGCGGTTGTAGAGGCGCGTTAATCTCCAGGCTCCCTTATCTGTCCCGATGCGAAGCCGCGAAGAGAGAGAGTTCGCCGCGTCCACCAGGAAGCCGGATGGTGGTCTCAAGAGGGTCGGGAGGGAGGGGGGAATGAAGGGGTGAAAGGGGTGCCAGATAGCAGTTATCCGTCCCTGAAGTAGGTGTATCGGTGAACACATGGTCGAGAAGGTTGGCAGACACGAGCCATTACCGTGGTGGCCGAAGGTAGCGAGGTAGCGAGTCGGACGGTAATGGTCATTACGAGCACGCTCCGCTGATTGTGCGCCGCCACGGGACCGAGGCGGAGAGGGCATCATCGTCGACCCGAAGACCCGCTCCTCTTCTTCTTCTTCTTCTTCTTCTGCCGGCCTGTATACATACACCGGCAAAAGCCGGCAACGTGTAAGCCGCCGCTCGTGCTCGAATATTCTTTTATTAAAGCTAGGCGCTGCCTGCGCGCCGGACTAGTTCGTTAGCTAATTTAATGCCGCCGTCGCCGCCGCCGCGCTGCCGACGCCGTCGTCGCCGCCAGCCGCATTATATCACTATAATCGGCCAACCACCAAACGATGAACCTCGACCCCTTAACTCGCAGAGGACTGCCGCTGAGGAGGCCCTTTCTGTATCCTCGTTGCTATACGAATATTAGTTAGAGCTGATGCTGTGCGAGTAGAAGGCTGTAAAATGGGAAACGGAATAATTTAACGCGGATTTAACTTGCGGATGAGGACTCTTTAATCCTTTGCTCTCGAAGCTATTTTGACTAAACAAGTCAATGACCCTAAAAATTATATGACCCAAGCAAGACTTTCGAATTGTCCCCTCAAGCTTTTGGCAACTTTTAGACCAGACCGCGAATGTTTATGCAAATTCTGTATGTTCAAATATGTAAAATATATACAAAAAAAAATGTGAAATATATAACCAAAATTTACTGAAAATAGTACACTATAATATAATTATATACTTGTATAATATTTATTACTAGAGGTAATTTGCATTATAATATGCATTAAAAATTTGTTCCATGTATTCAATTGTTAATTGATGCCCTTTAAAAATTAATTTATGAAAATGTTCTCTCAAGATCACAAGATGTTATGGTAGCATATTTATACTTTTTATACACAATGAGTTAGTAGGTACATTATTTACAATTAGATTTCGTGATTAGATCTCACGCTAACGTTATTGTTTCTTATTTCGCTACAGTAGCTGACAGAGTAGAAAAATGAGCTTGAACGATTGCGAATTTGTCAATAAGAGTTTAATTATTTATAACTTCTCAGACTGATGTGGATTTTCTACAACTTACATATTTAGAACGTTTCTTATAACGCACGTCAATGTATACTAGTATATACATTTACGGTGGCTCACGAAAGTATTCGAACGCACTTTAAATTGAAATAACTGTCTTAAAATTGGACCAAATAATTTGACATTTTCTTTAGCAACTACAAGCACTGATTTATTAAGTGGGACGCAAAAAGAAATTTGAAAATATTACAGTTGATAGGAATTACATGAAAAAGTAAAAACGGCACTTTTTAAAACTTTTTTATTTCAGTTCGCAATGAAAATTTAAAATACGCGTTTTATAGATCTATGTTAGTTATGCACATGCCGAAAATTTCATCGATATCGGTAGAATCAGAAAAAACGACACGCATCGAAAGATGTAAGAATTTGTGGATTTTAAGCAAAATTTGACCAAAAGTCATGAAAAACCGCGATTTTTATCAGTTTGAACCGCTTGTAGCTCATGTATACAATAATCAATTTCGATGAAATTTTCAGTATGTGTAGTACTAACATAGGTATACAAGACGAATATTTTAAATTATCATTACGGACTGGAATAAAAAGGTTTTAAAAAGTGCCATTGTTATCTTTTTATGTAATGCCTACGTATTGCAATTTTTTCAAAATCTTTTTTGCACTACATTTAGTAAATCAATGCTTCTAATTGCGAAAAAAATGTGAAGTTGAGAGGTGCAATTTTAAACAAATTATTCTGATTTAATGGGCGTTCGAATACTTTTGTGTGCCACTGTATGTAGACATAACTCTTTATTATTCGCAATATTCTCACGTAACAAGATGTATGAATGATCATTTCTTAAAAAGATAGATATTCATTAGAAACAATAACATTTCTAGTCAGTAGGACATGAAGGAAATACTAAAAATGTGAACAATATGCAGAAAAAAAATATGCACAATAGGAAGAAATATGCATTATCCTATTGTACAAAATATGCAAAATAAAAGATTTTAAAAATTACTTAATCATGGCATAAATTTTCATCCAGGTTCCATTGCACCACCTATTTATTATAAAAATATGCATTTGCATAAACAACCTCTAATTATGAATCAGATTTTAGGAAGAAGTGTAAAACTGAAGGGCCACCTTCCTTTTCCATACAACGTAAATTATAAAGAATGAAACCAATGATCGCGCGTTGTCTTTTAAGGATTAACTAAATTTTCAGCCTCGCAAGAAAAAAAAACCCCAACTGCATTCTTGTAAAAAAACGATGTCAGAACTACTCGCTACGCACACTATCCGCTCGGTTCCTTTTCCCGGACCGGAAGCACAGCCAGTAGACAGTAGAACGACCTCGCGTGGCGTGGTGAAGACCATGCATTCCTCGGAAGACCCCTGTAGAGAATCCCTTGGTCGCAGGTGGTGGCATGTTTTCTAAGCCTCGGCGCGATGGAGACCCGACCAAAGTAGAAGGGAGCACCGGCCTCGGTAATTACGGACCAATATGCGATCTGGTCAGTATGCACGGGGCTTAAAGGCGCGGAAGCCGCGGCTGATCACGAGATAGGCGTATTATGGGTACCGGGTTCGCATACGCGAAGAACCACCTCCTTGGTCCTCCTCATCCTGCCCTGTTGCACGGCGGCCCCGAATGATTAATACGCTCTCGGGTGCTCGTAACACCTGATCTGTCCCGGGCTGAAATTACCCTACGCTCTTCGATACCCGGGTGCTTCCTCGTGGTATGCGCTCTCGCTCAGAGAGGACACCCGGAAGATCGAACGAGAGATCGACCTCCGATCGTTGAACCCTGAAAGGTCGATCGGCTGGATCTTTCAAAGCTACCACGACCACCATCTCCCTCCATCTTTCTCGTTCTTTATAGCTGTGTCTTCTGTTATCTAGCCCTGTCTCTCTCTCATTCAAGCTAGCTCTGTCTCTCTCTCTCTCTCTCTTCCTACCTAGCTCTATCTCTCTCTGTCTCTGTCCATCTCATTCTAACTAGTTCTGTTTGTCTTTCTATGTATCTCTATCTTCCTTTCTATCCACTTCTGTCTCTTCCTTCCTATCTAGCTCTGTTTATCTATTTCTATGTAACATTGTCTCTCTTTCTATGTTGCTCTGTCCCTCTATCTAGCTCTATCTCTGGCTTTGTCTATCTCTTCCTATCTATGTATCTTTTTCCATCCAGCCCTGTCTCTCTTTCTATCTACCTCTGTGTTCTCTTTCTGTGTGTTCGATCCACGACTCCCCGAGTCCCCTGTGTTCAGTCCATGGACCGTGATAATGGGTTCAGGGATCGTTCCAGCCGCGGCCCGTTCATGCGAATTCATGACGCTGCATGTGTTTTGTGGATGGATCGCGGCGATTATTGCACGAGACCGCAATGATTGCTAAATAATTGAGCCCGTTGCGAAGACGCCGCCACGCCGCCACGCCGCCGCGTTCGTGATACCGTGTCGTTAAATGGTTCTGTTTTGTTGCGATCGCGAGAATTGCGGACCACGGCATGATGCGTGGAACATCTGACACGCGTCGTTACATTGTTTTACTTGAGATGGGAATTGAATGAACGCTGAGAGGCAGTGCAGTGGTGTAGCCGCTCTGATGGGTTGCGAGCCGTTCCTTGTTTTGTTGGGTAACTGGGATTTTGAATGGCTTTTTGGTTGGCGATTTTACGGTGTGTGAACGCGTTACTGATTTTAAACACCTTTCTGTACGGTTTTCTTTTCTAGATCGACTTCAAGACTCGTTTTCTTTTTAAATGTTTATTAATTCTGGCCTGTTGCTACGCAAGGTTAGATAATGGAAGAATGTTTATAAGCTGACTGCGGATCTTCATGCAAAATAAAAATTGTGTGCCTCAATGGCAACAAACTCGAGTAAAAGAGGAATTCATTTTCTTTCTTATTGGCCCGGTGGCTGGAGAATAATAGGACAATATTTTTTATGCAATTTTAGCATAATTTCAAATTCACGTGATTGAAAGTTACGTAGTGTATAGGGGTGTGCGAGTACCCGTAATTTACGAACTGAGCTGAAGTGGATTCGATTGCTCGAGCCGAGTCGACTGTTTGAATTTTTCGAGTTTCTTGAAATCGACGAACTGCTTGAAAAGAATGCGAGCTACTTGAACAAATCAACCGGCTGGAATGTTCTAGCCCTCGTAAAACTTCGATTTACTCGAAAATGAATTTTCAGCTCGAAATTTGCCGAATTACTCGAATATATTCGAACAGATCTTTAACTTTCGAGTTACTCGTAAAAATTCGAATTGCTCGAGTTACTCGAATATTCATTTATTTACTATCAAATACTATTCTAACTGTAAAGAAGAAAAATATGACGCTAATTTATTGCTACTGTTTTATTTCCATGTTTTCATGAAGAAAACATATTCGAATTTTTACGAGTAACTCGAAAGTTAATCATCTGTTCCAATATATTCGAGTAATTCGAATAAATCGAGTACTCGCACACCCCTAGTAGTATAACGAACAGTTCCTAATCATTGTAGAAAAGCATGAACGTTTATGGTAAAAGATAAGAGAGAAAAGTGTAATATTTAACAAAATCATTTTTAAGAAATTGAATTTTGATCAAATAACGAGTTTTAGTTTTTTTACTTCGTAATGAGATTTCTGTGAAAAAATACTGAATAAGAGTATAATGAATAATTACTGAATAAGTGTTACGATAATATTCTCGTTAAATTTCAATCGTCGTTTAGTCGTGTCACTTTGATAAACTATCAAATAGAATCAAACCACTTTCATTGCTCGGTAGTTATAGTGTTAACAATAATTTCGAATAAATGGTATAGCACTTGAAGCATAAGAATCCTGGTTCCACCATGTCTTCCGCCATCTTTAAACAGCAAAAGAGAAAAAAAGTACATTCGACACACCCCCTAAAGAATATATATTCATTTAATTCTAAAAACTAGTAGATTAACACCCCCGATATTCCACTTCATGTATTATGAATTGAAATGAGTATTTATTTGTTAAAACAAGAGATGGTACAACCAGCGCATCAAAATCTCTTGTACAGTTTTCGCCATTTTTCATTACCATAATAGAAAGTCACATAACCGGCATGATTGCACCGCTAATAACTCCGAACTGCCATGTTCCTTACAAAACAAAGAAAAAGAACGAAAAGATAGTGTTTCAATTCGCAGCAAAGTCATGCTCGAAGCTCATGTGTATGATTTATAATGAATAGTGGAGGAACGAACGCGAACACTCTTTTAATAAACATAATTCAGCGTACGCGCGATGCGTTATCGGGTCTAAATATATTATAAATGCTATGATAGACAAGATAACGTTATAGTTCTTGTTAGGGCCCTTCCAGAGATGGGTTCAAGGATCGTTGATTAGGGTTGAAGGGGTTCATGAATATTTTAATCCGCAACCGGTGTTAATAATGCATATCGGCCGGGAAGTTGCAACGGGGAATTGGATGCAATTACCAAGGAAAAAGAGGTTGCAAATAAAAATTTGAAAAAAAGGAGCTTTCGCGCGAAGGTAATTGCGAATCTCTTGCATAATTCCAGGCTGATAAACTATGGTTGGAGGCGAGATAATATTTGGATCTGCAAGATTATACTCGTGTCACTTGTAACTCACAAAGTCAGTCGAAATATGTAGAATTTAAACTATGTTATCACCACATTGAGAGATTATAATAAATTATAATGTATATATTAGTACGTTATATTATATTATATATTACAATATATTATAGGAGGCTTTGTTCAGAAGATGACTAATTTAACTTCTCATATCAACCCTTTGATTTATATAAATTACAAATTAATGACTTTTTCACATTTGTCCTCAACAACATACGAACAACGAGCCAACAAGAATATAAGAAAATTTATAAGTAATCTGCCAGGATACTTTAAATCCAATAAAATTGATTGTTATAATTTCAATGACGATGTTCAAGAAGTCAACGTGGACGGGACATTGGTTGATGAAGATATTATTATATTTTATTTTGATAAATTTGTTTAAAAATGTACACTATATATATATATATATATACACATTTATACTGATTTTTTAAAGACACATTATAAATATAAATATAAGTGTCTCATTCTCAATAAATGTAAACTACTATGATCATTCTGATTTATAATAAATTGACCTTATGAAGATCATTTCAGAAATCTAATTTAATAAATTATATCTTTGGGTCTACAACATTCATTCAACATTTGACATTTACTTTCTACCAAAGAACTCGAAGATGAACAGGTTCGATATTAAATTAATAATATTACAGCACAGTAGAATTAAATTTATACTAAATATAGTGTTCTATATATCTTATAATAAAGTACAAGACAGTCATTATTAATATATCATTTAATTTCTAATCAAGCTAACTATAAATATCTGGAAATCGTCTTACTTCCTAAATTATGGAAATTGCCTGAATTTTACGCTAAAAAACAGAATCTTTAGCCAAACCATTCTCGTTAGTATGTTTTATGTATATACATAAGACCAACCATTTCTTGCCAGAGTTAATGTATATCAACATCGCGGTTCTACTATTAAGAGAGTCGGACAACAATCGGGTTGCAATACTGCGACAACGTCGTCGTTAATGCATGACAAGTTTCAAGTCATTTGCATAAGCCGTCCGTGTTTTACACTGTATCAATCATGCAACGTCGCGGTATAAAAAGACCGTCCAAAATTTGTAATGCGTGTTATAATACGACTTTTATGAGCAAAAACACATGTCCGGAGTTTATAAAAAGTTCATGTTTGTATACGGAAAAAATATCCAAAGTCGTCAGCCAGTCATTAAGAGGCGCGAAACATTAGAAAATGGGCGGGAACAGATTACTGATGAGTACCACAACGGAAGCAACTTTAGCCATTTATGTCCCGGAGATACTTTAGAGTACCACTTTCTACAGCCAAATCTTTTTTGACCCCCTTTAATGATGTGTGGCTTTGACATCGTGCGTTCATTATTTATGCATGTTTAAGCCTCATTTCGTTTCTTTGTTGTAATTTGCATTCAAGTCTCAGTTTTGTTATTTGTGCTGTCCCAAACTAAGGAATTTATTCAATCTAATTTTGAAATTCGTTTTAAATTTAAATTGTTCCATATACATACTTCGTAAATATCTTCCAATTAATACACAAGATTCGTGTAACCGATATTTAATTATTTTTGCATTCTGCAAATAATATTTCCATTTCAGAGATAATATTTAACCGAAAAAGTTTATAAGGGTTAAAAATATAAATGAATATAAAACAAAAAAATGTATGTCTGAGAAAAGAATTGCTACAGTTACGATAAAGATGTGGAAAACGTTTTAATGTATATAATATTTAATTAACGTAACAGAGTAAATCGTCTGTAATGCAAATTCAGTTATGCAGATTAGTTATGCAAGAATGAAATTTTTTTTGCTTGATATCTTATTTTTGGGAATATCCAGTTTAAAAATTCAATGAATGTTCGTACTAGTAAGCAGGACTGGATTCAGATGTCTGTTCATGACCAACCACTTCCACTTCTTGTAAATGCTATAGCAAGCGAACCTGACACTTTAAATTCGCACTACATATGTGTTTAAGAACGTGTTCTATACAAAAAATGCCAATTACTCGAAAATTTATGGGTACATATCAAAAGATTTATAATAAGGTTAAACTGTACTTTGGAGAACCAATTTTTTTTTAACTTCTTTTATGCAGTCCTATATATTTCGACGAGAAAACACCGAAAATGAAAGTCTTATTGCCAGGAGTTCACTGGTTCAGAAGTTATCACGTGTAAAGTTGAGGACTTTCAACTAATCCCAAACCAACATTTACTATTACCGCTCAGTCCTACTTAGCCGATGCGCAGAACACCCGCCATCTATCCAGCGCATGCGCTCAACAGTCCTACCTCTACCACCCAACGAATAACCAATATGGCGACGCTTTAACCTGTTAAAAATACTTAAAATTGCTCATGTTTGCACGTGTATAACTTTTCAACTACTGAATTCCGGTAACCAAAACTTGAATTTCGTGTACTAAAACTTACACGTCTATCATTTTCTCGTCAAAATATGTAGCATCAAATACAGAAAACTCGAAAATTTTTGGTACTCTAAAATACAGTTCAGCCTATAATAATATTAAGCTTCTTCAATGGAAGTTCTTCTCTTAATTCTGTTCTGACAAAAATGCTAACACTTTTCTGTACATCATATAGGATTTACAGTTCGAGTAAGTATTAAATAACGATTATTTAATACAAATATGAAATGAAACTGATATAATAAGTAGACTGAATATATTTATGCAAAATAAAACTGTCTTCTTCAATTGCAACATAATTGAGACCAAGATTTCTTTCCTTCGTTAATAACTTCAAAAAGTTGGAAATAATATTTCGATGTCCTGAAACTATCTTAACTATTGTACGCTTTCAAATTACAGTTATCTCTTTTTGCCATAAATTGAATATTATATTAATTAAATAAAAATTCCACAGTTTAATGATGAGTAAAAACGTATTAGTCAATGAAAGGAAGTACAACAGAAAATTACCATAAATAATAATTAAGAACAGGAAAAGTGAACATTTAATCTCAGCATTTCAATGTTCTATGTGCCACTAAAGGCCTAGACAATGATAATGCATAAAATCCGCAGTATAATAATTTTCTTTATTATTCAGTCAACATTAAAATAGTCGATGCAAATGTTTCCTGGAGGTGACCACAAAATGACCCGCCTCGGAAGTTTGCATTTGAAAAAATACTTTGTTGGTACGATATTGTTATTCAAGCATCCCCTCGATTTTCGATATCATAACTCGCATCGATTTTTTCCTCTGGCAACGTCATCAGCCATTGCCTACACGTAGGTATAGCTCACGGGCACGCAATGACAATACAGTGGCGGCGTGCATCGGTATGCGCGGAGCGGTTTCAGGTCCCCGCGTGCTCACAAAGAAAATCGAAAGTAAGCCGACGGCAAAGAGGAGGCGGCTCCGTTGTGAACGCGGCCACGTTACTGTATGCAAAACAGTTTACGGGTAAACCATTCCACGTATGCACTCCCGTAAGTATCACGAGTTTATTCGTCCGCGGCTCTGCCGCGCTCAAGGGTAAACAGTAGCTGGCCGAACGGGGTGGTTTTATTGGCCGATCCCGTCACAAAGGATCGTAGCCGGCGAGCCGACGTCGAGACAGTGGTACAAGGTGGAGCGGGGAATAAACGAGGAAACGCGGCTATGAATGGGACTGCCGATGCGTGGATCAACTTCCTCTACAAGCCTTTGACGAACTTCGAGAACGTGCCACGGAACCCTAAGGACATTAAATTCGAGGCGGTTTCAGGATGCGCTTGAGATTGTCTCGAACGAATTATAGTTGACGATGGAAATTCCAGGCTTGAAAAATTCTTAACTCGCTAGGCTTGATATTGATAGTAATTCGAAAAAGTATTACAGCGGTTTTCTGAATTTATTGTAACTAATGGACTAAATTTTCTTGAAACTTTAGCGCAATTTTACTGCACTATTGTTGTAACTAAAAATATTTGTTGTAGACTAAAAGAGCAATACATAGAAGAATCACAGCTGCGTATCTGTAGCCCATCGTCAGGAAAGCAATTTTATGTCATGCATTGTAGCAGTTATTCATTTTATTCTCAAAAATTCTAAAAAATTTATACAAATATTATATTTAATTTTTAATATAGAGGAAGCTTGAAATCATGTTTTACATCGTGATCTCTAACGAAATTATTAGATTATGTTATTGGGGGTGACTTGTTACTTCACGATTGAAATCTACAATAATCTAAATAGTCAAAGCGAAACTATGCAAATTTAAAGGCTGAACTGTATTTTAGAGTACCAAGAGTTTTCAAGTTTTCTGTATGTGATGCTACATATTTTGACGAGAGAAGTTTTGACTATCGGAGTTCACTGGTTAAAAAGTAATACACGTGTAAACGTGAGCAATTTTAAGCGTTTTTGACAGGATAGAGCGTCGCCATATTGGATATTCGTTGAGTGGTAGATGTAGGCTGTTAAGCGCATGCGCTGGATAGATGGTGGGTGTTCAGCGCATCGGCTAAGTAGTACTGAGCGGTATAGTAAATGTTGGTTTGGGGTTAGTAAAAGTTCTCAACTTTACACGCGTATAACTTCTGAACCAGTGATCTCCTGGCAATAAGACTTTCATTTTCGGCGTTTTATCGTCGAAATATATAGGGCTGCATAAAAAAAGTTAAAAAAAATTGGTCCTCCAAAGTACAGTTTAACCAATTTAAATGTTGATTCACATCTTGGGAAAAATAGAAATTCCAGTCTTGAAATAGTCTAAACTCGTTGAAAAATATAAGTATTGAAAAATTCTTAACTCGCTTCGTTATTAGCTTGAAATTGACAGCAATTCTAAAAAGTATTACACCAATTTTCCGAATTTATTGTAACTAATGGACTGAATTTTCTTGAAACTTTAAGGCAATTTTACTACACTATTGTCGTAGCTAAAAATATTTGTTGTAGTCTAAAAGAGCGAGACATAGAAGAATCACAGTTGCGTATGTGTAGCCCATCGTCAAAAACACAATGTTATGTCATGCAATGCAGAATTTTGGTAGAATCTTCGGGAGCAAACAACTTTTACTCTACGTCTTCAAAATGTATGCACAGTACTTTGTATCTTATCTTGTTACTAACTTATAAGTTTGATGATTAACAATATTTAACACATTGGTATTAACCTCCTCGCTTACAATATCGTGTGAAAGACGTGATGAAAATTCTGAACAGAGTCTAATAAAGATGTATGTTATTAATGCCCTTTAACCCTTTGCGGACGCGTGTCTGCTGACAGTCGCCCAATCAATTTTACTGTTCTGCGACTGTGAATAATTTTTAAAGCAATTAATACTCCCGAAAAATATGAAACTTTTTACTGAACACAACACGTTTCCCTTCACTTAATTCATACACCAAACTCCTCAGCAAACAATTTTGTTTCACAAAGAAAATTTATTCGATCCATCAAAAAGTATGCTAAAAATAATCCCCGTCCGCTAAGGGTTAAACCGAAATATAATTCTATTTGGTTGTTGTTAATGTACAGCCATTGGAGAGGATATAGACATGCAATAGATATACATTTTCTCCTTTTTCTAAAATATTATGAACTACAAAGAAATTCTAATCACTAAAACCGTAAAATAAATCATAAGGAACGGGGTTAAAAACACTCTACTTACTTCCACAAACAGCATCCATTTCACAGAATTGATTATAATACTTTCTACAAAAAGTCATGCGCTTTACACTGAATATTTCACACTTCTGCTCACCTTGACAACTGCTAGACTGATGTTTACACTGAAATTGTCACTCAGGTATAAAAATGTGACCGTTTTCGCGTACACCCCACTATAGGACCACGAATAAAGTACCCTAAACAACGATCAAAATGATTATACGAGAAAATTCATTTTTAATGTATTGACCACGTTTTTGGGATTTAGAACCACTATGGTACGGTATTAACCCTTAGCACTCGAATGGCGACTCTGAGGCGCCACTACAAATTGCTGCACCATTATTCAGAATATTGTTTACATAATTAAATTTGTTCATATGTAATAAATTACTAAACATTTATATATTGTACGAGTTACTGTATCAGTTTCGTATGCATATAATGGAAAAACTTGTGTACGATGGAAATGTTTCAGGTTAGAAGAAATGTTTGGTTTTTTAGTTGGAATAGCTCCGATTGCAAAGGGTTAACACAATCGCTAAGAACACATAATCAGAAGACAGAACTGCCCCAGATCCAATAAAATAATACAAACACATTATCACTAGAATCTGGGCACTGTCTACGCAACCAGGCCTCCAGCAAAGCTGCCACACAGATCGCTACTCGAACTCGAGTTTAAATAACCTTTCAGACAGAGTGTAAATATTATCGATACCGTAGTTACAGCCTCTCGATCGCAGGCGTCGACTAGGAAACGTGGTTCGAACCTCGTCAAACAATCGCCGGAGCAACATTGTTCGAACGACCAACAATCGGCCGGCTACCGAAAATAAAACCTTAAGTTTAGCGTGTGCTATGGTAGCATGTGCCGCTAATTCAAGTTGTGGCGTCGTCGTCGTTTACGTGCATTAAACCCGAGCGCTCGGGTTAAAGCGAGCGAGTGCAACGATGCAACGATGCAAGCACGTGTATATAACCACACAGAGAGTGCAACGGGCGGCGTGTGCGTGCGATCGGAACGGAGGTAGCGCACACTTTGCAGTCCAGATTGTGAGATTTCATTCTCTGAACCTGCAATTTGCGAAATTGACGGGGCAATTTGTTTACCGGTAATTGCGATACAATCCGGCACGGTGCTCGTTATAAGTGACTAGAATCGGCGTTGCCGCGTGAAGAGCTCAAATCGAGGAACAGCCTAACCGAGGTGGGGGCATGGATCGTTTTACCAGTGGCACGTGTATAAAATTTCCTGTCCTAGCAAACGTCAAGCGATATACCGTTACCGTTACTGTTCTCTGAACTTAATTTCGGGAGCCTCGCGACCGAGCCGACAGTTGTTATTTCCCCTTCCTTAAATGTCAACTTGATTTAATATAATGCATCGGCCAGATAATGGCCCCCAAGCTATTGCTGCATATTTTCGGTACCGAACATGTGCCCCCATTCGCTGGCTTGCAGGAAACTAGAGAAACAAGCGTCTCACAGAATGGTATTTCGGCTGAAAACCTGGCCAAAAATCGAAATTGTAAATATTTACATACAGGGTTGTGTTTGCGTCCCAGAATAGATACATAAACATGCAATCACGTGGTGCACCCCTTATCATTGATTAGACATACAGTCATCAGTGCCTGCGCTTAGAACATAGCATTTGTTCGATAGGCATCTGTTTATTCGCAACATTCCGTTCGTATTCATCTGTCTCTCGTGATAATATTTATTTTGTAAGTGACCTTTGTGGCGAAATTGGTGATGGATATTGTTACGCAAGGTATGTACATTATATTAATCATATTTTTGTCAATATTAAAATTTTTTTGTACGTGTTTTTACCGATCTGCAAGCTTGACTAAAAGTTCTTGGATTTTCATGACTTTTTTTGCATATATTAGTGTTTTTAAACATATACCACTCATCGTCACAGCATAAATGTTACGTGTTGTTAAACTTCAGGATATCTAGAATTAGTATACCGCAACAAAGTTTTCACAAGTCTTCACATTACAAAAAAATAATGCTCCAAATATAACCCCTTTTGGCTGAACTGGACTTAAGAGGACTAAAAATTTTCAAGTTTTCCGTATGCGATGCTATACGAATCAGGTTTTGGTTACCGGAGTTCACTGGTTGAAAAGTTATACACGTGTAAACATGAGCAATTTTAAGCGTTTTTTTTACAGATTAGAGCGTTGAAAAATTGGATATTTGTAGGGTCTAATGTTGAGCGCATGCGCAGGATAGATGGTGGGTGTTTAGCGCATATGCTAAACAAACATCCAATAGGCGGCGCGGTGTTCTAACTTGGCAAGAATTTAGAAGAAGTTAGAACACCGCGCCGCCTATTGGATGTTTGTTTAGCATATGCGCTGAACACCCACCATCTATCCTGCGCATGCGCTCAACAGTAGACACGTGATTGCATGTTTATGTATCTATTCTGGGACGCAAACACAACTCTGTATGTAAATATTTACAATTTTGATTTTTGGCCAGGTTTTCAGCCCAAATACCATTCTGTACGTCGATGGCTGTCGGGCGTAACGTGAATAGTCAAAACGTCTATTAGTTGGTTGTATTTTCATGAATATTTTAAATTTTAGTGGGCTTCTAGCTATGGGAGGGACGTTAATTTATTGTGTTTCTGATACCTGTCAGCTAATTGTTGCTAAGTTGTTATAACTTGTTTGCTTAGTGGTATCTAAAATGAATGAATCGCATTGCATCACTGTACTTTTTAAAATCGTCGAAATTCGAAAATTTTCAAGGTTCTCGGGAGTTTGTAGGTTTGCGAGGAATGGATTTTAATGGGTTTTGTTTAAGTGTTTATTTGATTGTATTCTTTGTACCATTAAAACTACGTGCTCAAAAGAAGTTTCAATAAAATTTTGGTCGTTTGAATGAAAATGTAGTCGGTACATTGACTTGACTTTTTCTTTAATAATTGGAAGCATTGATTTCCTAAACAACGTGCAAAAACGATTTTGAAAAAATTGCAATTGGTAGGAATTACGTGAAAATATTAAAATGACACTTTTTAAAATTTTTCTATTTCAGTCTGTAATGAAAATTTAAAGTATGTGTTTTGCAGATCTATGTTAGTTATGCAAGTGCTGAAAATCGCGAAATCGGTTGATGCAAATAATAACTATACGCATCGAAAGATTTAAGAATCTGTGGATATAAAGCAGAAATTTTCAGAATATGTATTACTGACATAGGTCTACAAGATTAATATCTTAAATTTTCATTGCGGGTTGAAATAAAAAAGTTTGAAAAAGTGACTTCTCAATTTTCTCATGTAACTCTTACTCCTTGCAATTTTTCAAAATCTTTTTCACCCTCCATTTAGTAAATCAATACTTCTAATTGCTAAAAAAAAGTCAAATTGTTTGGTGCAATTTTAAACAAATTATTCAGATATAAAGGGCGTTCGGATACTTTCGTAAGCCACTGTACATGTTAGAATATTATTAAATTTTATAATGTATTGAAAGGGAAAGAATTTTTTTATATAAATAAAATTAATAAATTCAAATAAATAAAATAAAATATTCTTAAAATAAAATTATAAAATTTAAATGTACATATACATGAAACCAGTACAAGTACAGTAAACGTAATTAACTTAAACATATACCCTGGAGATTAATATATCGATCATGTCATCTAAAATTGGTCACACTATTTCTGCGGCAATCACGATTCAGTTCATGACTGTTCTCAATAACAGACGAACAAATTTAAACTTATAATGTATACGCAAATATTCGAACATGCTTACGATATTGTGTTTTCCAATTAAATTGTATAGGGCCACGTTGCACGACATATACTTCATATAATCTAAATAGAAATCGTTTTATTATTCCATATTTCATTAACAATCTATTTGTGAATGCTGTAATGTATTTCCAGGGATATTTCGTCATGTTCTCGCGAGAGTGTTATTGTAAGATCATAAGAAACATGTTACACTTCACCGGCATTTATGGTAGAAGGTCTAGACAAAATTGTAGAGCAAAAGTAGATTTACATAAAGCAATAAACTTTTCGAAAAATGTATCGTAGGAGTGTAATATGTTTCTAATGGTTTACCACTAAAATTCTTTAGTTAATGACGCTGTATCCATTGAGTAGTATTTCAACATTCACACGACGTAGGATCCTTTCATTTCGCTCAATATACTGACAGTGAGTGTTTTCGAGAAACGGCTTTGAGAAAATGGTTGCCATGTCTCTCTAGTATAAAGTATTCAGCTAAAATTTTTCACATGTTGTGCTTAAACAACATATAATAAGTCATACATATCGATTTTTTAATGAAACATCATTTTATATATATAAAAAATGGTTAAGTTGCCTTATTTTTCAACAGTTCAATGGTACAGTAGTTCCAAAAGTTATATGAATACTACATTTCCGAATTTGTTGCAGCTAATGGATTGATACGACCTTTTTCAAATTTTAGGACTATTTTACTACACTGCTGCCGTAATCGAAAATATTTTTTTTAGTCAAAAAGAGCAATGCATAAAGAAATAAGAGTAGGATTTGTGCTGCCCGTTACTTAAAAATGGCGTCTCATGTTAGCGATGTAGCACCTGGTATATCCATCCTCTTTCCAAAAGTACAAAAATTCAATGAAGGATGAAGAACTACAATTAATATTTATCAAAATGGCTCAGTATGAAAGAGAATAGTACTTGTTTTCATCTCGTGATGACAATATACACTGTTCACCCAAACATGTATTTATTGCGGACGGCATAGAATCAAGAAACAAATCATTAAAACCGTCTAAAAAGTTCAATCATACGTCGAAAGACAAGCTAAAAGTCATTTATTATAAAAACCAAATTTTTAACGTAAAAAGTACCATCACTGTGATAAAAATTCATGAAAATCGTTATGCAGCGTTTACATGAGGCTGCCCCTTAAAATAGCTTCGGGCTAATACAGGCGTGGATGGCCCACTCACACAACTTCGTGGAGGATCGCCCCGACGACGAATCCCTTTACCGAACACCTCCTCGAGCTCATGCGACCATGCTCCGTCGTCGCCCTATAGAACCGCCCACGCCAGCGCAACAAGTATACCCGAATAGCAAGGCATCGTGGCCTGTTGGTCTTTGTCGGATCGACACGCATCGTATCATCGGCGGGAGAGCAAATCGTAGTTAGCGACGATATACCGGTTTGCATACCAGCCTACCTGTGCAACGATGAAACGTCACCGTCCGGACTCTCTGCACTCTACGGATGCGGTTGCGGCGCGGTGCGGTGCGGTGTGGTGCACTCCGAGTTCCTGCTTCGTGTTCACGAAGAGGATCAAAGCAGAAGAATGCCGGCCGTGGCCGAGCGATCGTTCTCTGGCCGGGGTCATCGTTGAAGTCATCGATCAACCTCGGTCCCGGGGTCACTCTGTGACCCGGCAGCAGCTGTTCAGTCGGCACGGTCAGTCATCGATCTACGGATCCCGTCGTAGATCACTCGCCTCGATATACCTACCCACCGCAACGGTTCCGAGCCTCCTGTGCCACGGCTTTAACACGTGCGTGACGGCACGTGTACGTGAGCGACCGTGGCCCGGCTCTCTCGTCTATACGTGTACCACGAGACGAAAATCGCACGGCCATTATTTATGCGCTCGTAATCTGTCATAACCGGGGGCCCCCCTTATGCAACCTGACAATATCGTTACGGTCTAACGGAAACGCCTACCGGCTCTCTCTTTCCCTTCGAGAACGCGACGACAGTTATCGGCCTCTGAATCTGTCGGCGAAAAATCTCTCTCTCTCTCTCTCTCTCTCTCTCTCTCTCTCTTCATCTCTCATTCTCTCTCTGTCTTTCTTGTTCTCTCGTTGCCTACCTCCCTTTGCGCGCCGCGTCTAATGGCTTGATGATACCTTCTGTTTCGCGATCATTAGCTCGCGCACCAAGAGGATGGGTTAGGTCTGGCTCGTGGCTAGCGATTCGATTTCCTACTCGAATTTGGATGTGAAGAGCAAATTGTTTCAGAGTGGTGAATTTATACTTGTTGATGCTGTCATTGCGATGATAGGATTCACGATTATATGTATGTAATCAGTAGACTGAGGATCTCTATGAATTTATTAGACATTTGTGCTTTGTACTAAATAAATCACTTTACTTTTGAGGTCCACTTTTACCCAGCACTTCAAAGTGTTTATGTAGTTACAGTAAGGCCGTGATGGGCACGGTAGGGGCCCCTCAAACGCCTGCTTCTCCCACCATCCTCTCTTTCATGCCGAAGGCATGCGCACTGTTCGCGGCGGTCAAAGCACGTCCTTCCTCTATGGTAACGGCGTATGCTGGTGGGGGACATTAGGCGTTATGGTGGGGACGGTTTGGATCTATTGAGACAAAAATGCCCATTCCTGCAATAAGGCATAAGCGTCTGCTCTTTTGCACACTAAAGGAGGCTATCTTAAAAGCATAGAATCTGGAAAATGATATCCCAAAACAATTTTGTTGAAATTTATTAATTTAAACATATATGAAAGAAAAAATTAGAAACCAGTCATTTTGACTGGTCTGGTAGTTCCAGCGTTAAGCTCCTGGCTAGCGATTCGAATTCCTACTTGTATCTGGATATCGTTTGAACAAGACAACGTGAAGACGATAAACTAAAATTGTTTCAGAGCGGTGAATTTATACTCGTTGATGCTGTCATTGTGATGATAGGAGTGTTCTCAATTATATTAATAGTCCATTTATATACTCATAAACAGCGACCATTACATAACGTTTTGGATAAGACATAAATCTGTCGAAATCATGATATTGGCTTCTAGAAAAATAATAATAATACTGTAACAATTTAAAAATTTAATATGAGTTTTTTAAAGAATACGTTATACATTAACTTTAATTTAAAAAATACCTTATTTAGTAGGATTGGATAGGTACTGCTATTTAGTCCCCTCAGGGTTTCAAATCCATTTTATCATTCTCCCCCTTCTTCTACTTTGTCCACTCTCCACTATCGCCTAATTTTTCAGCCTATTTCAGCCTACTTCTCAGCGGGACCTACTGTTTATTACGGTGTGTTCCGAACCACCTACCTTATTTAGTAATTTTCACTCATTTTTCTCCACGACTTGCATAAATTTAAACACTAATTGATTTAGGGTCACAAATAGGAACATTTACCCTATACTCGTGTATTGGAAGTCACGGGTAAACGTGTAACAAAATATATGCATTCACAAGTATCAACATTTTAATGTATTTATTATCTTATTTTTTAACTAAGTATCCGTATATAAAGTGTAATTTACTAAAAATAAATATATAAAAATATAAAGCGCATGTTTCGCTACACGTGTACTCGTGTATTGAATTATTGAAACTTACACGAATGTATTATCTACACGTGTACACATATATCTTCATAGATGTAAACTGGAGATTACTAAACAATATGTTAAACAAATAGATAAACAACTACCCAATTTTAACTGTCAAACATCATAGAACAAAATGGTGACTACATCACCGAATAAAACTTCCGAATAGTGACAAATTGTCTTTCCTTTCCGCTCGAAAAAAACGGAAGTACTTTACGAACAACCTAATGTATAATTTGATCGTGTAAATGGCATAGCCAAGAATTTCAGCTAATTTATTATAGATCCCGGGAGTTTTTCGTTATCGTAGCGCTTAGCGTGGAAGGGAGCCAGTTTTCGAGCGTTATCGAGCTGCCTTGATCATTTATCTGCTACACGAATCCGACCGGTCGATATATTTTGAATTAACACGTCCTGCTCTGTCAGAAAAGTCCCCTTCGTGCCGTGATTTATCGATCACTCTGCCACGATCTGTGAACCTGGGTGGGGGGTAAATTGCATAGTTCGGTGAAAAATCGAGAGTTTCGCGGCTGTGAGTCAGCGATCAAGCGTTCATTGTGTCCACTTTCGTGCACAGAGGTCGGGTCTTGTGTGTTCTTTTCTATTCAGGCAAGGAAGTAAGTCGATTGATCGATTCAGGGGAGTGGGGTCTCAAACCAGGATCTTTCGTTCGCCCGGATAACTGGCGTTGATCGATTATCCTATCCAAATAGATTACTATTTAAGAACGTTCTGGTGAAGTCTGGTAATTCGAATCGCTATCATTTATAGGCCAACTGGACCGGCAAGCCATAATAGCAATGCATTTTTATTATACAAGCAAAGTATAATATAGAAAGTTAAACATGCTGTCGTGAATGTAATCCAGGCAGACTTTCGCTCGCAAATTTATAATCATTTATTTAAGGAGAAGCGATGGTGCATTATTGAATTGCGAGATAACAAATGCGTGGTTCGGGCCACATGAGAAAGTTGTGAATTGATAAACTCAGATCTTTCATCACCTAACATTGTATATTGAGCAGTGGCGTATTACCCTATGGGTAACTTGGGCAAATGCCCGGGGCCCCAAGCAAAAGGGGGCCTCGAACACAAAATAAATATTTTGTATTTTTACGTAAAAGGTTTTCATGGGTGAAAGAGAATTTGTTTCACTTTCTATGCAATAGTAAATATGTAGATATTTTTACAATTTTTTATTTTTTCCAACGTGAAAGTTATTTAGTTGGGTTTAGGAGCCCCAAAATTCTACTTTTCCCAGGGGACCCAAGTAGGCATAACGCGCCACTGATATTGACCTATGCTTGTGTCTTGAAAAGAAATTCAAAGTACCAGTGCTAGTTTTATGTTTGTTATTGAATCTTTTACGGGGATCAATAATTACTAGACCGCGGATTTGATGCAGTTATGACAAAAATGAATAGATAGAATATAGAACAGTGCTGACATTTAAAAAATTAAACTTGCTAAGAAAATAAATAGTTGTCTACACAGCTTCTACATCTTACAATTAATAAAGGCAGTGTTTATTTTGCGTAAAAATCTTCGGTCTAATAATTACTGTATCCAATTTAGATATACTAGTTATTGTACAATATTATTATAAGCTATTCTTGTAAAAATGTTTCGGTAACATAGAACTGTTCGTGAATAGTTTTGAATTTTGAATAATTTTGAATAATTTTGCCAAAACTTCGCAGCGAGACATAATTATAAAAAGAAACGCAAGTCGTATTTTTTTAATTAAAATTTGCCAATTCTGAATATTACAATAACAACACCCTAAAATTATGAATGAAAATCATTTATATAAACATCTGAATACTGCTAGAACCAGAAATAAACTGTAAATTACAAAAAGCTGTATTTCTAACCCTTAAGTGGTACAATCATTACTCAGATTATGAAGTATCATATTATTATCGGTAATGATATAGAAACGGTCTGCGTACTCCGATTTTGATGAAATTTGCACGATGAGTCTTGGGGATTTATTAAAGTTTGTTCTATTTGTATCGAGTATGAGCCTATATCTTTCGCTATGAATTCTTTTTCTGACTTCTGACGGCTGTCTCCGTGCGATTTTTCTCATGGAATTCGTGATATGCGGGTCCTTGCACTCGTAAAAGTAATTCTTCGGCCACGACAGGGATCTCGTGAAATTTCTCCGAGGTTTTATAATCCGAGTGCCAAATCACGAAGGACTAATAAACGCGAGTCGTGTCTCGGGGTACTTTTACAACAGTCGATTGTAAAGGCGTAAAAAAGCTACGCGCCGGAAATACTGACCAGCTATCTCGAGTGTTTATCACAACTCTCGTGGCAATCATTTAACTCCATTATAAAACCATCTATTTCGCGCCGTCAAAATCCACGGCTGAACACGTGCAAAATTCGACGACCAGGATTTTTAACAACAGCCATTAGATGCCGAAATTAAAAATAAAATATTTAATATTTTGGCTGGATACTTTCATCCTGAGTTTGAAACGAGATATCACGTCAACACTAAATTTTTATGCCTGAAACGTTTTCCATTGTCCCGATTAATGGGGATGAAATAATTTCACCCTTTGTTTATTAGAGACACATTAACTTATTTCTGTTTAATGAACCATTTATACAGAGCGAGGCACGAACTATTGCCACCTAGAATAACGCGGATCAAACTTTCGTTAATATCTCGTTAATGAAGGTCACAACGCTTTTGTACTCAGAATTTCATACCCTACGATTTATGGTACAAAAAGTGGATCATTCTTTTTAAAAAAATCAATGTGACCTTTACAACTCTGAAGCAACTCCACCTATCAACAAAAGATTGACGTCATACTACGACCATTATTGTCCAATGCAACTTTTGTTTCGAAAACTTTTCTACTACTATCATGCTTTCGGAGTTATTCTAGTTTGTCAGAGTTGTGAAGAAAATAGTGAAAGCCGTGATTTTTAATTTTTTTATCTGCATCTACAATGAAAATTTAAAATATGCTTTTCATAGATCCGCGTATATTATACACATACACAAAGTTTCAACATAATCGATCATGGTTGATACGAGCTACAAATGATTGAAATTGGTAAATATTGTGAGAAAATACCTGTTAAACTTAAAATTCAAAGTATTTTACATCTTTCAATGCCTGTAGCTTTTTTATGCGTCACCCGATTTCGATGAAGCTTTGTACATGTATATAACTTACTCATACCTACAAAATGCAACTTTTAAATTATCGTTACAGGTGCAGATAAGAAAGTTAAAAATTGTGTGTTTTAGTTTTTTCTTCTCAGTTGGTCTTCCGACCAATGGCAATTTTTAGAAAAAAATTATTTACAAGCTACCTAGTAAACCAATATTAACATCTCAAAGAAACTGAAGTCGTTTGGTCCAAATCTTGTAAAGTTATTCATTTTTCAAAGGTATACGAATACTTGGACACCCACTGTATGTTGATATAACTTTTTTTTCTTCCCTAAGCATTAGGAATTTATTTCTAAAGTTTTGGCCACCATTTACGAAACATCCTGTATAGACTTGCGTTAGTTCACGAAGACATAATTATTTTGTTTTTAAAAAATGTAAGTCTTAAGTTTCTTTAATTTCGGATTTGTTGAGTCGCGTTGACTATATTTTTCTTTTTTGTTTTTTCCGTTTTAAAAATTTTGGTTTCAAGATTTAGTTTCATAATATATTGTTCTTTTCTGTTCCTTACAATAAATAACCTATTAAATCCTCTAATATAAAAGTATTTAGCCCATCTAACTATTTAACCCATTTTATGTGTATCACCTAGCAAATATATCAATATGGCGGCGCTTTAACCTGTCAAAAAGGCTTAAAAGTATTCAACTTTATACGCGTAAAACTTTTGAACCAATGAATTCCTCACAATAAGATTTTCATTTTCGGTGTTTTCTCGTCGAAATCTATAGGATTGTATAAAAAAACTTGAGAAAAAAGAGTTCTCCAAAACGCAGTTCACCCGTTCTGTTATCGTTTGCTGTATGTGTGTTGTAAGAATACCTACTATTTCGCACCAAGAAACATGGTCAACGTAACCATTCATCACCGAATAATTAAATAAATCGTGGAAAATGGTTTTTCATTTTCTCTTGGAAAAACGAAAATACTTTCGGAACAACCCGATAAAGCAACCTCAAATTTGAAAATGGTCATTAACTGGAGCTCAGTCGTTCACCCTACGTAAACGGACAAGGCAGCGATTAGCTTGCGTTAGATACTCGGCCGCGTAATAAGCTTCGCGGCTCTTAAGAGGTAGTCGGTGGTGTTCATAAATAACGGAAGTGGCTTGCAGAGATTCCGATCATGTGGCGTCGTAGCTGGCAACACAGGTACACATGCCGTTTCCCGCCGAACGCACATGGATTCCCTTTTATCCGCGGGCCTGGTATTCTCTATGATGAGTCGTCGAAACGCTTCAAGCACCTCGAATTCCCGTGGTCCTGTTCCGCCCTCTCGACCTCGACCTCGCATGAGTGAGGTGTGCTCGGGTCTACCTCAAGGACGGCGGCGCCGCGCAGAATTCCCGCGGAATTCCGGAATTCTTCGGGCACCGTTGTCGCCATCGTCGAGCACCGTCGCTGATAAAAGTCGTTCCTAATCACTGATCGCGTAGATAATGTTCTACAACGATCGCGACTTTATGGTGCTGCTAGCAGTAACACTCTCCGCGATTTTTCCCCATCGAATGTCTCCGTTCAATGCTCATAATTTCAGGGAAACATGGCGCTAGAAATTGCACGGTTTTGCTCGGTAGTGTAATCGCGGCTCCGTGGAATTAGGAAGTGTCGAGGTCTCGTCGAAATGAATTATAGCAGTCACTGGGGAAACAATAACGTCAATTACGGTTGGAAGGTGTAAAGTATATGCGTTGTTTTATTGCTGGCGCTCTTGGTACCACTGCACAATAAATCGTTCGACTTTAATGGCGCTATATTTCTTTACGGGCTATGGCAACCACGAAATTATTATTCGGTAGTGGGACTGTTGAAAGTATTAGCAGATAATGTTTTTAATCATGATTCGGGTATTCAGACGTTGTTTGATCATCTGAGATTGGAGTGTTTGCGGACAAATTCGCAAGGAAACGAGTGTTTGCATTTTATTTGCAGTTTGCAGAGTAAATTGTGAACTATTTAGTAATGTGATTTTAAGTATTGAAGTAATTTTCACTGTCTCGCCTTCACTCTTATTACTATTTTAATTACTAACCTGCGGATACTATGCATTTACGACGAAAATTAATAATCGATATTTAAAGCAGTGGACAGATTAAAAGAAATTAAGAATATCAATTTATTAGTGTCAGCTTATTAAAATCAATAAAGCAAGAAAGAAATTTCTATTTGGCCCCCGTTTCTTGCAATCGATGTAAACAATTTTTATTTTGCATAAGGAACCGCAGTAACAAAAAATATAAAACCAATTTTAATCAGAACGACAAGACTGTAGTATACAGTGTGTCTCACGAACTCTGTCCACTTAAATATATTGGTTATTTCAAACAATACGAGAAAATGTTACTCACAGAAGTTGTAGGGTTTAAAAAACTACATAATATGGTATAAATGTTATTCTTGAAAGTGGACGCGCAGAGGAGATACAGTGGTCACCTTTGTTTTTCTAAATGGAATGTTCAATTTTTTTTATTCGACTTCGATAAACTGGCATATTCTAAAGGTGAATTTATCCTAAAACTTACCGTTGCTGAGATATTTGACTTTTTTCATTCTATTGCTTTCATTATGGAACGTATTCGAGGCAGTGTCGACAGATCGCTGAAATCGAGGGGAATACAGTTTACTACCTTTCTGATAACCAGATTAACACGTGCACATGTTACGCATGCGCGATGGGGACGCAACACGCTACACGAAGTGGAATTTAATAGTGGAAGGGGAAAAGGAAGAGATGAAAATCCACCCAGTTTTGGGTGTTTTTGGCGACACTGATTCGAGGATATGCTAACTACGTCAAATATAATACACCTTAGTACTTTTATACTCAAATCCTTATCATTACATAACAATAATAATTTAGGACATATACACCTTAGTACTTTTATACTCAAATACTTATACTTAAAACCAGAATAAAAAGTTGGACATTTCATTTTATAAAACAAAGGTGGCCGCTATATCTTCTCGAAGCATCCACTTGCAACTATAAATTTATACCATATTATGCAGTTTCTTAAACCGTACAACTTCTGCAAGCAACATTTTCTCATATTGTTCGAAATAACCAAGATATTTAAGTGGACAGAGTTCGTAAGACGCACTGTATGTATATCTACGTGTACCATCAATTCTCAAATTAATTGTCAATTTTTGATAAACCCTGTACAATAAAGTTACCAGTAAATTGATTAGTTTAATTTAAAATTAAAATAGCTTCTTCCTCTGGAGCGGAATTTCTTAAAGCTGAATCTAATAATAGGCGACATCGACATATCGTTCTTCGATAAAATGCTCCTCAGAATGACCACGGTGTCACCTTCGTTCATCACAGATGCTGACCGCAGGGACACAGAACCTGACAGCGGCTTTTTACGTTGAATTTCCATATAAGGGAGACGCCGAAAGGATTATATACCCGACCCGGAGTCATCGATTCCCGAACCTCCCTTTCGAACGAGCACATCCGCCGAGGGAATCTGGAAGAGATCGAGAAAATTTTTTGCGGTTACGCTCTTTTATGCAATCGATCCCCACACAGTCGAATAACCGCCGGACACGCCGACATTCGACGTAAAATTACGTGGAAATATTCTCGGTTCCGTGGAACTGAAATCTATGGGGTAATTTTCGGTAATTGGGAATTCGTGACCCAAGCAAATTGTCTTCAAACAGTCGAGTTTTCGTTTAAACTAAAAATTGAAATCGATCGGGCAATATTTTACAAATTAATCAAGCTGTCTCAGAATATTCTTATTACATACTATCTTATTAGGAAAATAATAGCAGATTAAACTCACTCCTACTTTCTTACTGTTTATTGTATTATATGAAATATTTTTTTAAATTCAAAACTAAAATCAATATTCGATGAATTAGTAAATTATCTTAGAATAATCAAGTCTGTGACACAAATAGAATACTGTAAAATTCGAATTACTATCTTATTAGGAAAATAATAGCAGATTAAACTCACTCCTACTTTCTTACTGTTTATTGTTTTATATGAAATACTTTTTTTAAATTCAAAACTATAATCAATATTCGATGAATTAGTAAATTATCTTAGAATACTCAAGTCTTCGACACAAATAGAATACTGTAAAATTCGAATTACTATCTGATTAAGAAAATAATAGTAAATTAAACTCTTCCCTACTTTCTCACTATTTATAGAGTGTTATATGAAATATTTTTTTTAAATTCAAAATTAAAATCAATATTCGATGAATTTGTTAATTATCTTAGAATAATCAAGTCTTCGACAGAAATAGAATACTGTAAAATTACAGTAAGTTACATACAATATTTTGTTAATGATGAATCATAAAATTACCACAAAATACTATTTTAACCCGTCAAAATGACGGGTTCTAATATTTATAATTTACGATTATTGAGATTGTGAAAGTAAAGAATAAAGAATTATTCAGCAACTTTCAAATTGTCCAATCAAATATATTTCTTCGGGTGTATATTATTAAAAAAATGCCTAGAAATTTGGATGGGCACATTCTTATTATTGCAATAAAGTAATGTGAAATTGTTACTTTTTGTGATCTGTAAACCTAGTGTTAAATCGATAACTGAAATCAATGAGGTAACACAATTCTGAAATAATGCAATATAGCTTAGATAATCAAATTTTTAAAAATGTAGAACATATTTTGGGCCAAGTATAAATATAAGCAACTCTTAAAATTATGTCAAAATGATCTCTTGAATTAACATTTCAAATAAATAAAGCAATTTCTGATAATTAAACTAACTGTCCCAAATATTTAGGTCCTCAGAAGCAAAAGTATTGTTTTTTAATCTATTTAACATTAGAACTACCGGGCGAGTCAAAATGACCAGTTTCTAATTTTTGTTTTACAAATATTAAAATTATAAATAAATTTTCAGGAGTAATTTTTTAGTAAACTTCTCAATTGAAGTACATATTTAAACAAAAATTACACGAAATTTGAATAAACGCATTCTTCTCGTTATTATAAAGCAGGCATGTCCAGAAATAGCTCACTTGGAGGCAAATTCGGGGAAGACGAATCTTCACCCGTCCGCGCGTCTCGCTCCACTTGGCGGCAGTAGTCCTCCGAGCTCCTCAGCCCCGTACCTACCGTGGGTCCGAGAGTCGCCCCAACGCATTTGCCTCCAAGTGAGCTACTTCTGGACGTGCCTGTTATAAGGCAATGCAGGCCAGTCGTGTTTAGTGGTCGGTAGTTCTAGTGTTAAGACATCCATGAGGAATTATTCAATACATTTATTTCTTTGGGGTACATATTATAAAAAGAATGTCTAAAAATTTAGATATACACATTTTTGTTATTTTTACACAATAATGTAAAATAGTCACTTTTAGTGATCCGTAAACCTGGTGTTAAAGGGTGTCCGGATACTTTTGCACGCCACTGTATCTGTAGATTTGGATGAAGATTGAGAAAATTTTGAAGAATAATCCTTTGACAGAATCAATTGATATTATAATCAAAGTGTTACAGAATCTCTCTGATTCACTGTGTGTACCGTTTCTTGCAACAATCCATTGATGTATGAATACAGTGAAAGTACTAGTTTTCAATGAATCCCATTTATTACCGCGCTACGATGTTCGTACTCGTTGGATTCAATTACCAACGAGGCGCATACATGGCGCCTTAATAAATTCGCAGTGGAGATCGGACCTTAATAACCCCGAAGATATAGATTAAATCTTATTGCAGTTAGCTTAATTGAAAAGTTTTGCTCCCTTTGCTTCGAGCTCAGCAAGGTTACTGGAATTAAAACAAAATTCTTCGTATCTAATGCTTTCTATCTTGTTCAGATTCCTTCATGACATTTTTTACGGATTAATTTAAATCAACATTTTATTAATTGCAACGAAACATTAAACACAAAATACAAAATAAAGAAGAACAGTGGTTTGGTTTCAAAATTTCGATGGTGTACTTTGTTTAAAAGAAAACTATTTTAGTAATTTTGTCATAATATGATTTACTGTTTTACTATTGTATAATGTTCAGCTGTGGACAGAGTGGCGGAAGTATAATATATTTTTTATAATTTATTTCAATAAGTATCTGCACTCCTTACCAAATATTTAATATCTTTATGCAATAATGTATTAATTGTTAGAATTTTCCCAGATTTTCAACTTGAGATAGGCTGTAGAGAATATATATAATTTATTAGACTGAAATATGAACAAAGTACATATTCATTTCTTCTTTTATCAATTTTATTAAATTGAAAGTACTGCAATATTATTGGATGTACCAATAAATTCGGAGCCCTATTTTCTTGAATTTGTTGATTACAATACTGCAGATTTTATGCATCTGACATTTATGGCAGAAAAGAAGCATAAAAAGAAGAAATAAATGTCTATGGAGCTCCCGTATTTTGCAACACAACATTTTTATTTTGCATAGAGATCCGCAGTTTACTGATTACTTATGAACAACCAAAATACATTCTACTCTCGCAAGTAGTTTACACAATTTTCTATAAGTTTAATCTGTCTGAGAAGTAATTAATGAAACTACAATGCGATAGATAAATAGTTTGTATTTAAAATATTGTTACACTCGATCAATTATGTGTACCACAAATTACATATATCATTTGCACACCTAATATTTTCAAAGTTTCTTGAACTCCTTATTGAGATATGTTAAACGCATTCGCGTTGATTGCAATTGCAAAAGGACCGCGATGAACTGTCAAAAAAAGAATTAATGGAACCAAGGATGTAGTTTCCGACGTGAATAAATATGGCGTTGACAGTGGTACAGTAATTTCGTTCGGCCCGCTGTTGCGCTGCTGACGATAATTAAAAGAGCGTGAAATCGTCAAAGGGTTAATGTCCTCGCAGAGGGTTGATGTCGATTATGCTGTACGGGTGAATACGAGGCCGTTGAGAAATGACCACGATCCGTCAGCGAGACAATGGTTCCTCGACTGTCCGCGGGAATTGATGAGTGTGGGCATCAGACAATGATGGCATTACGCGGCTGAAATCGTGATTACGCGGTCATTTTTAGGCAGTTCTCTAATGACGTTCGGTAGAGAGAAAATTAGTACGGTGCTCGATAAGAACTCGTTCGAGTCAGATTTATTCTGAGGTTTTGCAAGACAGATGAACGATTGTCAACCAGATACTTTTTACGCTTTTTCCACTGCATGTATTATGATTTTTGTTTTTAATTTAATACCTGCCAGCACCTGATTGCATTAAGAAGAATAATCACGAATTCTATGTCGTTTGTAGTCTAATTCGTACGAAAAATTGATATCAAATTAATCAAAATGTATAATAGGGTGTCAACTAAATCCTCCAAGAAATCTCCTTTTTTTTGTATGATCATTCTTCTGTTTTTGCGAAATATGTGTAAATTATTTCTCCAGAATCAAAAATGTATTTCTATGGTAACAGGTGGAGTGTACTACCTTATGACATATAAAATGTAAAAGGATTGAGAAAGTTATTAACATCACAAATCTTAACTTCTCAGTTTTTATTTTAGTAAACAAACTGTTTTGACCCAGTTGCTTTTACTCAATGTTGATAGTCGCTGAGTTGGCAGTCAACGTGTTACGAATCTTTCTCGTTCTTAATTGTTGACATCTTTAGACAATGGGATTCTTAAACAAATAATCTATCCCACCGGAAACAATATAAAGAGCAGCACTATTCATAATTATTCGTGCCACAACTGTTTGAAACAGGTATATATCGGTACTGACTGAAACAGTTATGAAGAACCGAAATGATGTTGTAACTGTTATGAGAATATCGGTTCTCGCTTATATCGGTTACGGTTACGGTTCTCGAGAACCGATTTTATAACGGTTCTATAACTGCTATTTTTAGGTTCTGGATTTCGGTTTCGGTTTCGGTTCTTCAGACTTCAGAACCTATAATATGTCCCATATCGGTCTCATATCGTATTGCAGTTCTGCAACTGATATTTTTTTGTTCCGTATCGGCTATACAGGATGTTTCAAAATTCCTTCAACATCCGGAAATAAGCGGTTCCTGAGATCATTTGATACGACATTTTCCTTTGCACAAATGGCGTCCGCGGCTTTGTTAAGGAGTTATTAACGAATAACACGAACCAATCAGAGCGCGGCTACAGCGAACGGAGTCCGACTCGGCGACAGGTCACGCTTAGCGTGGCGTCGCCGTTGGCCGAGCCAGAATCAATCCGCTGTAGCTGAGCTCTAATTGGTCAGTGTTTTTCGTTAATAACTCTTAAACAAAGCAGCGGACGCCATTTTTGCAAAGGAAAATATGGCCCCAATGATCTCAGGAATCTCCCATTTCCGGATGTTGAAGGAATTTTGAGACACTCTGTATAGCCGATACAAAATCAAAAAATATCAGTTACAAAACTGCAAAAGCAATATGGGACCGATACGGAACATATTATAGGCTCTGAAGTCTGAAGAACCGAAACCGAAACCGAAATCTAGAACCTTAAAATAACAGTTATAGAACTATAGAACTAATAATATCGGTTCTCAAGAACCGTAACCTTAACCGATATAAGCGAGAACCGATATTCTCGTAACAGTTATACCATTTTTTCGGTTCTCGTAACTGTTTCAAGATCCGGAATCGATATCACAACTACTTTCAACCACTGCTTCGAACACTTATGCCAGGAGCAGTAAGTTCACATACCATTTCAACAATTTTATCAAATTACTGGTATTCCATGCGATCTGAAGGTCATAATCCAGGCGTAATGAAATGTACTTGTCCATCTACCACAAGATGCAATAAAGTAATATACACATTTCTAGGAGAAAAAACATGAAAAAAATAACCTTACAAGAAATTATCGTCCTCAGAGTATTCTTTAGTTACTACCATTCAAATTGGGCTATGAACATTTTCCATTCCACAAAAATCAAAGGAGATATTTCAATGGCCTCCTGTAGATGGTGCAGCCTGTATATTATTTTGTAAATTCGATACCGACAGTCCCAGGGGACTGAGCGTTTAACGTTTAGCGTTAAACGTATTATCAATAAATTTCCCGAAAAATCTGTTCCGACAAGCATCCGAAACAGGACACCCAGTAAATCCCCTTCCCACTCTCCCTAAGCTTCATACGCCCTAGCAACTCATGCCAACCCGTCTCGATCCTGGTAAACCCTCGCCTCTAATCCCTGGACGCATTCCCAGACGTTCACAGACGATATACCGTCTAAGGAGCCGCTCAATCCGGAAGGATTACAGCGTCGGCATATATCCACATCCACCCACCTGGCCCAGTCCGGCTGGTGTCCCGTGAAAGCGCGTATCGCGCGGCTGTCTCCATACTTCAGGCTAGCGGCGGGCGTTAAAAGCGTGCATTAACCCGCCACATAGACCCGGCAAGCTAAAGGCAGTATTAATAGGACATGTTCGGTAGCCTGAGTGTCGAACGCGAAACGATTTAAGCGTTTCACCGAGCGACTACCGCGGCTCCTCGAAAACCAGGTCGGCTACAAAGTACGCGCGAACGCTGTGATCGAAAAGAAACCGGAGTTGCCAATCGCGATAGTAACCTCATTTTTACCTTCTGAGGATGACCGTCGACATATTGGAGACGTCGGGACTATACAGGGTGTCTAGAATTGTCTACACATTTCGTCTGGGTCTGTGCCGCAATCGAATGGAACTCTGTCATTTTTGAGATATTTATTGACAACCTTGGCCTTAAGAATTCGTTACGAACTTGGGTACGGTTGGAGGCTAAGTGTTTTGTTTTGTGACGTGGGAACAGATCTGCTGTACTCCACTGAATGACAATTGACGCATCGCAGGTCCACACGCAGCGGAAAGACCACACCAGTTTGGGGGAAAAGATCCTTGGATCAAGGATCTCTGTGCTACGTCGTTCAAGGCTTACGTGGGCAAATAAAATCACGGAGGCAGTAGCCATTGCACAATTTTTCGATTACGCCCTAAACTGGCGATTCGTCCCCTTTTTATCCCTCCCAAGGGAATGATCTCTTTTCCAACTTTCGTAGGGAATAGAGCATTCAGAACTATTTAGAACTTCGAACTTTCGGAATACTCGGAACCGTTTAGAACGCAGAATAAGATGAACCTCGAACATATACAGTTGGAACACTGAACACCGAATCTTGTACTGTTACGAATTTGAAGTGTATTTTACGAGTGTGAAATATATATTTTTTGTATTATTTTAAACTATAGCGTTAATTGCCTCGAGCCAGCAGCAGTATTGGACAGAACAAAGCTCAAAATACAGAATATCCAGAATATAGCGTTTACAATCGATTTGGAACATATTGCTCACGAACTGCCGACGCTCGAGCCGTTACCCCCACTACCGACTTGCACGAACGCGAGAGGGGAATACGAGCAAGCTTAGCCGCGATGCCAGCATAGAGTGAAAGAGAACTCGCCATCGTGCAGAGAATCGTTGCTAGTGTCGCTAGAGACGAATCGAGCTACATTAGTAGTAGAAGGGGCAGCATTTTGAGGGGAATACAAGCCCGCCTGGCAACCCCGTTAGTAAGTTACTAGTTGTGTTAGTAGTCACACATGGAGAACTGGTAGCCTACAGGTCACACGGGTCGATAATTGAATTGTTTCTAACGCATATTCAGACATTCGGAGCTCGATGATAGCTGACAATTCTATAGACAATGGTACAGAGGAGCGATCAGCAAAGTTATCAAGCTTCACGTTATACATTCCTAAGGAAACTCACAGAGTTAGTTCTACCTCTGTTCTTTCCAAGCCGAATGACAAATAGCGAACACAGGTCTACTAGATTATTTATAACACATATTTGTATATTCGCAGTTCGATGAGATTTAGCAGATAGAGAAAGGAACAGAGAAGCAATCAGAAAATCCGTCAAAATTTGTGGTATACCTTCGCGATAAAACCGACAAATTCCGGTTTCTTTTTGATCACCGTGTGTGTGCGCGCGCCGAAAGCCTAGAAATCGCAAGGCGGCTGAAAATTACGACAGCCGGCGACGATGACTAATGAGAAATTCACGCGGCCGCTAATGTACCGTATCGTTATCACCTTCCGTGAACGGGCAAAGACCAGGGCCCCTGGATTTACCGGCAGGTGAGGGGAAAGCCCCCCGTCGAATCGCGCGCCAGGTGAAAAACACTCGTGGCTAGGTATCGTCTTGCAGCGGCGAGCAAAGAAACACCGATGGAACGCCGTAGCCGCCAGCTTCTGGCAGTGGATACAGCAACAGCAACGACTAACAGCAACGTTCGTATAAACCGTTCGAGGCCCCAACACGGGGCTCGATTATCCGCGATAGCGGCGGATAATTTAAGATGGTCATTTAGAATATTTGCGCGCGAGAGGATTATTCGGCCTGGCCCCGACGATTATTCGGCCCGAGAACGAGCGCCCCGACGGAGGGGTCAATTAATTATCGCGTAAATTTTGGAGGAGAGTAATGAGCCGGGGAACTGACCGGGAAGCATGGGGGCTCGCGGCGATCAACTGGCAATCTCGTTTCTCTCTCTCTCTCTCTCTCTCTCTCTTGCTCTCTTTCTTCCTCAGTCCCTGGTGGCACGGCCTGACCAAGGTGGAACGTATTTAATTGCTTCCTTGGTTGCGCAGTGATAGAAAGGGAATTAGTGCAGCGGGTTTAATTTTTTCGTGGGGAACATTCTTTAGTTCGGCTCGTTCGTTTGGGGATTGGTTTGGTGGGTTTTGGTAGGGAGGTTTGGGATACGTGTTCTTGTTGAAGCATTGTTCATGTTCAAGCGAATTCTGAGCTGGGGATTTTTGACATGTAGAGAAGACCGGGACAGGTTGATACATTTTTCAGGTCTTCATATCGGAAATTTAGGTTTGAATCAATAACGTAAAAAAAAAACTATGCTAAAATGTTCTTTGATCCTTCCTCTTTACATATTATAAGCATAACTCTGAGAAAAATACATACAAAATAAGTTATAAACTGTTTATTTGATGGATGCAAAACGTATCAATTTGCTCCACCGTGGGGATCTTCATTTATATATATTTAATTCTATTTTTTATATTACTTCTTCAAATTGCCTCAGTGGCAACGAATCTCATATCATTCTGACACAAATATTCGCAAAATAATCCCGCGTTATTTCGCCACGTTTTGTTTCTTAATATAATTTCGAGCGGTTTCTCTAGGAATAGAAGAAAAGAATCCAATTAACACTAGGTTTACGGAGCACTAAAATTGATTATTTTACATTTCTTTATAAAAATAATAAAATTGTATTTACTTAGATATTTAGCGATTTTTATTGTAATATGTACACAAAAAAATAAATCTATTTAATAATTCCTCACGAATGCCTCCCTACACTCTTAATAAATGTAAATTAAAAATTTTTGAATCCGTCATTTTGACGGGCCCCGTAAATCTAGTGTTAAATAAAGAAAAATAGTCAGGGCAAACTTATACATTGTGCCTACAACGGGAGATGTATCAATGTGCCCCACCGGAGATTATTACATAAAATCATCTCTATAAAAATATATCGACCATATAAACAAAATTACTAAACGTCATTATCTTCTTTTCAAATAACTTAACGCCGAATCACAGTAGTATATGCTATAACGTTTTGTATAATAAGTCTGATCGAAATGCCAACACGTTTATTTACTTTGCTACAACGAAAATGTAAATTCCATCCTAAGGAACAGTCAACTAACAAATCTCAAATATCTAGCCATAGGTGTTCTACACATACACATATCAATTTTCGATTACAATAGAGCCTTATGTAACGCGATCAAAAAACAGATTAGGATACAGTAGGCCCTCAACTTTCGCACATAACTGGTTCCTGAAATTGTGTGCGAATGTTGAATGTTCAAAAGTAGAGGGATCTAAAAAACATGCACCAAAAACTGTGTTTTAAAGTATTTATCTATCAATATGTATACATAATGAAGTTAAAGAGGCGTGTTAAGTGCTTTCGGGTGTTGTTCCTTTATAAAGTTATAACCATTTCATCCATCACTATGCCGTGTCTTTTGGAAACAATCTTTGAAGATATATTTCCACAATTTTGAACGTATTCCTTAATTTTACTCTTGTTTTTGAAAATTGAACATATCGTAGATCTGTTTACACCGTACAAACGTCCGATTGAAGCAAAAGATTCACCGTTTTCAGAACGTTTAATTATTTCCATCTTTGTCTCGATCGTATGAAGGTTATGAGTCCTTAATTTCTTTTTGTTCGTATCAACACTGCAGTTTTTCCGTTTCTGACTCATGTTTATCAATTTATAAGGGCGAAATATTTAAACTTAAACAAATAAATTTTACCCCTGAGAGGGAACATCCGATCGCAGAGGATTAAACAGTTGAATCTTTAAAAATGTGCGAAATAGCGAATTGTGCGAAAGTAGAATTTGCGAAAGTCGAGGGCCGCCTGTAACTGTATATACAGTCCGTCCCACAAGAATGTGTTGGCGATATCTCGCTATGAACCGAAAGTACACTTTAAATAACAATATGCTCTGACATTAGATTAATAAAACTTGATGCAAACGGATTTTGAAAAGAATAATAACTTGAAACATCGAAGCCGCGTATGCTCCAATTACACGGTAGAGAACGTATTGTTGTGATTGACTGGACATCTCGATCAACAGATACAAATTCCATAAAAATCTTTTGGTCTATTATGAAGTAGAAACATAAATAAAAATGTATGTTAAAATGCTGAATTTTAATTGACCGTTTCGACAAATATAGAGGTCACTACTTCTTTCGTGCGAAAAAATTAGTAGAAAGGACACCATAACGTTGCCAAACTATAATCGATAACGAAGGACATTAGGTCCATTATTAAATAAAAGCGTATTGGTGTTTTAACTTTAGATTTCATACAAAGTTGTTTTTTGAAATGTATAAATATTTACAGAAATAACTCTTGCGGGACATACTTTAACGCTGAGGTCTTCGGGATCGACCAATGTCGAGGACTGTGTTGAAGATCGATTATGGTTGAGATGAGGGATGTTTGGGATTTATTTTGGTTGGATGATTTCAGTGGAGTTACCTATCTACTGTGAAAGCTTTTTGAAGACACTTGACAAATTCGAGGTAGGCAGATTTTTCAGGAACTTCTAAATCTAGATTCGAACCATATAAACTTTTTTTACAAATATTTAAATATTTACAGAAATATGGGGGCAATACCTTGTGGGACAGACTGTATTAGATTGTCCCAAAATATCGTTTCGTTTCGATTAGTGCACACGATGGAAATTCAATCTTGTTTTTGGTAAATATTTACTTTAGAGGAGGCATCCTCGATGACCTTGACCTTGACATATGTTGTCAAGGACACTATTCTGAACAACTTTGCTTTATACATTATCCATCGCTCGGCCTTAGTTTCCGAGATATTCGTGAAAAACTTCAGTTAATCTTAAGTTACAAGTACATTTTTAGACTTAACCCAGACCTAACCCATTATTTAGCCGAGTTTATTTTTAAACGGCAATTTAATTATATAGATCGTATTCATAAATTTTTCGAAATTATGGCCCATTTCTATCCACTGGATGAGCATAATTATAGCGAATAAATTAATATCTCAAATTGTTGATTGTATGACAATCATGCACCATACATTCCATCCCATAAGAAACAGTGATTGGAGTAGGTCGGGGTTAGTTTTTTAGGCGAGGAGGGGGTTTGGGTGATGGTTCAAACTGGCTGCAAATCAAACCTACTCCAATCACTCTTTTTTCGTGAATATCTCGGGAACTAAGGCCGAGCGACGGATAATGTATAAAGCAAAGTTGTTCAGAATAGTGTCCTTGACAACATATGTCAAGGTCAAGGTCATCGAGGATGCCTCCCCTAAAGTAAATATTTACCAAGTATTTTTAAGAAAGCAAATTGTATGGTGATGTAGAAGGAAGCTTAGGAACTAATTAAACGTTAATGAACGTATGATCACGTTTTCTTATATGCTCGTGTTATTTAACAATATTAAACATACATATATCGAAAGAAATTTTTTGGATAACCTAATATGTCTTTTATGTGGGAGTACATGTTCAGTAATTGTGCAAAGAATTATTTTGACTATTGTCTCGGTTCAAGCTATGTGGGTCGTATACGCTCCATGTTATTAGAATTAATAAGCGCGCGTATGACATGTCACAAGATTTATAATATCGTGTAATCTGATTATCATGAAACTGGTTTTTGAGAGTACAAATGGAAACAAGCATGTTCCTTGAGCATAGCATTACGCTTCAGGAGAAAAGTACTTGATTAGTCAGACTGTTAGATAAAACTGTGATATCTAGAACATCAATTATTCATTTAAAAATGTACATAATGTTCTGGAGAACGTAAGACACATGCATTTCTCTGTCAAGCATCTTAACAATTGAGTAGTTGTTTTAGAAAGTGGTATAAGTCCATTTCTTCATACATTGAGATATATAAGGGTTTGTGTTTTAAGAGATTAGGTATTATTCGTTGTAGACTTTAATGGCAGTGCACACTGAAATCGTAATAATTAATAATTAATGCGATTGGAAAGTTGTTGAATTATCATTATTACGAATGGACTTTTTCCAATTTCGACAAAAACATTCCTGTGATAATATTATACAGTTCAACTCCTTTTGATTAATTGATGAGAATATTGTACGTCATTGTTTGTGTGATTGAAAATATTAAAAAGGGTATATCCATATCAGACTAAAACTATCGTTAAATCGTTTTTTCCAAAAATGGACTTGTACCACTTTCAAAAATAACGACTCAATTGTTAAAGAATCGGGATAGTAGGTAGAACTAAAAGAAGTGGTTTGATATTTAAAACTTTTTAGATGCATACTCTGTACATTCTTCTATTAAACGTTCCAAAAATGGTTATATTTTTCGTACTACTTGTATCATGTTATTTAAAGTTCTCGCGGCGTGAAGACGTAACCGCCATCTATCGAGACCAACGGAAATTGTGCAATCAATGACTAGTGCATCTAAAGAGTTTCCATAAATTTAAAATTTAATAAATTATCTGTGTACATAGAGTGTGAAGTTTTCCAATGGACGAAACTTTAACACATACAATAAATTGTCAGAAAGCAGCACTGAAAATACTACAAGAAATTTAAAACGTAAAGATTAGCAAAAATTATAATAATGGAGAGTGAACAAAATAAAAGGGACATAAAAATTTACATGCCAATATCTGTTGGTTCACTTAATCTTTCAATAATGTGATTAAAACATATAATTTTATTCCACACTATTTCGCAAAAAATTGATTTTACTTTAAAACCAAAAGTCACCCTGTTACATGTATAAATTACACACTCTAATGAATTTCATTATTGGTGGAGAAGACCAAGAAGATCATATGTTGTTCGCAGAGGACCACGGTCTCACGGTTCTCCGTGGCCAGCGAAATTCCCCCCATGGTGGCGCGTGATATTACATACACATAAATAACATGTACTAATTAAATAACCAAGGAAAATTTAATCTTCAATACAAATAAATTTTCGATTACTTCAGCTACAGGAACCCAGCTAAGAGAAACAATTAAAAAGCTTTAGCAGGTTCGAATAATAGCAGTGAGTTACAGTTATTACTAATGCGTAACTTCTTATATTTCTATCTATTTAACATGTGTTCCAGGAACTTGAAAACGTTGTTTCAATTAGAATATTCTTCCGTGTTCTCCAGTGTCGCTTGCAATTTTTCTTTACTTTAAATTTCAAGTTTAGTGTATTAGCATATCATGTTATTCAAACACAATGTTGAATTATTACATGATACAACTAATACAGTGATTATAAAACATTATTATGTATTACTGTTCCTTATGTTTAATCTATGCACTGTTTCATCGTTTTATGGTTAGACAAACCCTAGAAAATATAATGCAACAAAAAGTAATCAAATGTATCTAAAAATGAATAAATATAACTTTCCGTAAATGAAAGTAAATTAGCCAGTCTATAAAATAAAAATGATCTACCAAAATTGTTAGACGATTAAAAAATCGGTGAAACTTCACTTCAGCTGTCGCATAAAAATGCATAACTTCAATAATGCAAAGTTTAATAACATCTACGTCAAAAACGTTTTACATTAACCAACATTTTAGCAAGATATATATTAAGTTCTTTTAGAATAATTTGATAAAATTGAATCTTAACAAAAAGAGCAACAAATGACATTTTAATTAATCTTTCAATGACAATAGCAAAACTGTTTCAATGACATTAGCAGTTTTGTAACTGATATTTTTTGATTTTGTATCGGCTATACAGGGTGTCTCAAAATTCCTTCAATATCCGGAAATGGGAGGTTCTTGAGATCATTTGGAGCGACATTTTCCTTTGCAAAAATGGCGTCCGCTGCTTTGTTTAATAGTTATTAACGAAAAACACGGTCCAATAAGAGCGCAGCTACAGCGGATTGATCCTGACTCTGCCAACGGCGACGCCAAGCTAAGCGGGACCTGTCGCCGAGTCGGACTCCGTTCGCTGTAGCCGCGCTCTGATTGGTCCGTGTTTTTCGTTAATAACTCCTTAACAAAGTCGCGGACACAATTTTTGCAAAGGAAAATGTCGTATCAAATGATCTCAGGAACCTCTTATTTTCAGATGTTGAAGGAATTTTGAGACAGCCTGTATAGCCGATGCGGAACCAAAAGTATCAGTTGCAGAACTGCAAAACCGATATGAGACCGATACGGGACGTATTATAGTTACTGAAGTCTGAAGAATCGAAACCGAAACCGAAATCCAGAACCTAAAAATAAAAGTTATAGAACCGTTATAATATCGGTTCTCAAGAACCGTAACCGTAACCGATATTAGCGAGAACCAATATTCTCATAACAGTTACAACATCATTTCGGTTCTTCATAACTGTTTCAGTCAGAACCGATACATAACTGTTACAAACAGTTATTTTCAGAACCGTTTCAACCCCTGGGTATAAATCTCAATTAGATAATTCGCTTGTGAATTGTATAAAAATCTGCTTTGTGCTTGAATTTTCACATACAGTCATTTTTATAGTTTTCTGAACCTATAGACATGTTTTTTCAACGGCAATGCGTATATGGAGTTTTTTTTTTATAACAACGAACGCAAAACATTATTTTACACTATATGTATGTGACTTACACCACTATGATCCTCTACCCGCCATTTGTCAGCAGAGTATAAACAGCTTTTCCGCAGAGTAAAAGCCATAAATTGCTCAACACTTAGCATCGAAGCCACAGTAGTCTTCGAACTCCAGCAGCACAGCTCCGGTATAGAGCAATTATCATCGATTAGATCAATTTTTGCGCGATACGATCTCGTTCTCGCAGGATTGCCCAGGTCACGAGAAAACGAACGAGCGAAGAGTTTCAATTAATCACGTGCCGCGGCGAGGATTGTCCTGCTAAATTATTGCTACTCGGCGAACCGTGTTGTCAAAGGGCGTCTATTCAAGAATGCTACACCTTTTCAATGAGCCGAGGGTGTAGAGTGCAGCATGCAACGGATAATCACGATATATTGTCCGCGATTATAGGTGAAACGGCGCGTGATCGCGAACAATTCGAATCCCTATCTCGTGTATGAACACGCGGAACCGTGTACCCTGCATATTGCTACACGGATTTAATTAATTCGTGATCGGTAGCCCGTGCACCGACGCGGATTCTTTATTTCTCCCACCCCGACAACGGTTGCAAACCACCTTGCAACCGTTCCTCTCGAGATTCCTTGTGTACTATACTAAACGCGGCTTAAAAGTCTTCCACGCGGAATGCGCATTGACTCCGGTGTCGCTGTTGCGCAACGGATAGAACCACGGGATAGAGTGTGGAACACATTATTTCGTAAGCAGGAAGAAGAAACAGGTGATTGAAACACAGAGAAATTTTACGCTTTTAACACTGTCTTCGAACAGGCCCGAGCCGAACAAGGCACGGCGAAAAGAAAAACTGCGAGTCGTGGGAAACGAACGGTCGATCGGCAGCCATCTTAGATGATTTATGACGGGCTGTGAACGGTTGTGTGAAATAGAACGCTCGATATGCACCGAAGACGCAAATTTTATTGTAAATTGATTTGTAGAAGGTAGAATCAGGAAGAAGGATATCTAGCAATTTGAAATCGATCTTTGCAAAAAAAAACTCGATTCTTTGCATTCGCTTAAAGCGCGAGTCTTTAAACATTTGTCTGCAAATGAATTTATTTAAATTTTATACTAATAACGAAGTTATGTATAAAATCACCAGAGTAACGTTGAAATATAATGAGTTGTCTTTTATCTTCTATTTTGGTAATCCTATTGTCAATTTTTCATTTTGTTAAATCTTACATGTATTAATAAATGAAAACTGTGTTGTTAAGAAGATGTGGATTTTTTAATAATTGCTTTTGATTCTTTACTTTAAATCCTATAATAAGTATAAACGAATTGTCGATTGGCAGCCATCTTATAAATGAGTTGTGGCGGGAGACTTCGGACAATTGTGTGAAATAGACAACAATTTGATTGTAAGTACCAGATTTTCTGTCTAATTTTCGGTTTGGTAAATTTTATAAAACACGAAAGATTTTTTGTATTTACATTTTCACTATTTTACAATCTTGTGGCAGCCACCATTTTGCATCTACAGTAGAGAGAACCAACTTAATTTTCTATTCATTGTTAGGCAAAACTGTAATTGTTATATATTTTGATATTTTATGTACAAAATGCGATATTTTTAATACGACAATTATAATCAATTTAATAAATATGGCGACTATTGCCACATTAAATTGTAAGAATGATCGCATTAATTACTACTGTATCATTTAATAGTTAGCTATCAAATGTTCTGGTTATAAAGTACTACTAACTGTCTTATTTTCATTATACATTTATTTGTTATGGTGTCTATCTTTATATTTATGTTGAAATCAAATTTCTTCTAGTGTTTCTAGAAATATTGATTGGTCTTGTTCAATAGTATTTTGATAAAAAAAATACTTGCAATGTTATTAATAGCATGAACTGACTATGAATTATAAACTAAAAGTCTTGTGGGGATATCTGTGGTGAGAATGAGAAAATTTATGAATATAACAAAAGTGTATGAAGTGAAGTTGGTCGTATGTTAAAATGAAATGAATGGACATGAAGAAGCGATTTTGTTAAAAGTATGGCTGTAATTAAGAATGGTTTTAATTTAAAATATTGTGTTAAATATATAGTTATTTGTTATTACATAATAATTCCATTCACTGCTTGAACAAATCTAACTTAGACAATAGTGAAAAATAATACGATTCGATTTAGATGCTACTGTTAATCCTAACCCTAAGAAAATCTAAAGTTAAATAAATTTGATATTAACTTAAAATCAAGAATTATTCAAACACGATTCCATTTAGACACTACTATTAATCCTAACCCTAAGAAAATCTAAAGTTAAATAAATTTGACGTTAACTTAAAATCAAGAATTATTCAAACACGATTCCATTTAGACACTACTATTAATCCTAACCCTAAGAAAATCTAAAGTTAAATAAATTTGATATTAACTTAAAATCAAGAATTATTCAAACACGATTCCATTTAAACACTACTATTAATCCTAACCCTAAGAAAATCTAAAGTTAAATAAATTTGATATTAACTTAAAATCAAGAATTATTCAAACACCATTCGAATACTCGCAATACTGCCAACCTACTGCAAAATTTGCAGACGATGAAATCTAAACAGGAACACACCGATTTCATTATGAGTGCCATTACAATCATGAAACTCAAAATCCTCATTAGACATCATTAAAAGCGATCGTACGCAGAGTTTCCTGTGCAGACGCAACAAAATCATGAAATGTAACAGTCCAATTACTATTGCCGTTATATATGTTTAGACGTTGATTCTCGTATTTGCATATACCAGGTCAGACAGACATTCGCTCAATAATTGCACAGCGTGCTCAGTCAAACTGTTACGAATGAAAACTAGTCCGTGACCCCGCGTTAATTACGAAACCCCCGTCGCCATTATTCGAACATGAAAAAACAAAATGTTCGCCTGGCGGGCACGTTCTCGAAATGGCGACGACGTGCACTCCTAGGCGAAATGAACTCTATTATGCTGTATTTACTTCTGGATCAGTGAAGTCACGATCACCAAGCATATTCTCGAGCTGTCATCGAGTCACGGCAGGCTCTCGCTGAACGTTTTCACCGTGTTCGATTTATTACATCCGGTTGGTGCACCCGGGACACCTGCATATACATATGTTGCTGCGCACGATTTGATCCCGATGGTAAATGTGACGCTGATTGTGATCACGTTTGTGAACGTGGCATTTTTTCATAATTACGGGGAAAACGCGAAGACGATTGGAAATTACTGTATCCTCGGAAACGATGCTCTTCCTTTGGCCAACGTATGTATGATCTACATAGTTTTCGCCAGCGAAAAATTCGTGATGCGGAATCGTGTATCGATTAGCATTAAAAATTGAAAACATAAATTACCAATTACAAAATGCAGCCAATCATAAAAGTCTATACAATCAAATTTTTAATATTTGAAACAAAGGCGTAAGATTTCACATATATTATTGGCATTAATTCAAACATTACTTACAATCATGTAAATTTAATTTATTACTTACTATTATGTTCTTTTTAAATAACAATGTTTTTATATCTTCGGGAACGGTACTGTTCCTTTGGCCAACGTAGGTATTATTAAATATTAAATTTTTAATATTTGAAACAAAGGCGTAAGATTTCACATATACTGTTGGCATTAATTCATTCATTACTTACAATCATGTAAATTTAATTTATTACTTACTATTATGTACTTTTTAAATAAGAATGTTTTTATATTGATTAATAAGGATAGATTCATAAACTGAATACGGTGTTATAATACTGATAATGAATGTAATAATAAACTTTGCGAATTTTGATTTCCCCCTTGTGGTTGTAAGATAAATTACATGATGAATTTTTAATTTATTTATGTTTTTATGTAAAACAATGTTTAGGAACATTTACGATTTTATCAGAGCTCATTTAATTTTAACTGAAACATTAATTAATGTACCTGAATGGTGCTCTGTTTCCCTAAACGGTTTCATTTTTCGATTTGTTAAATTTAAGAGCTGCACATATGCAGTCTTTTATGTCTACCTGCATGTATGCAACTGTTTATTTACGCCACAGATTCTCAAAATGCCACGTGCATGCCATGAATATTGTTATTGGATGCAATATAATATTAAGAACTATTGCATGTAATCGCTAACAAATATATTATTACCTCTTCCAAAAGTTCTTTCTGCAATTGTATTACGTAATTTACAATTAAAAGCCGGTTTTATATAGTCTGATTTTTATATCCTGAATATCTCGAAAATCAAGGGATAATTTCTGTAAATATATTAAATTAATATCTTCCGTGTATTTACACTATAATAATTTTTTGCATAATATAAATTTCTGTTTATATACACACGAAGCTGCTATTCATTTCACTTGTTTCTTAATCCATGCTTTTAGTAAGTTATACAATGAATTTTTTTCAAAGAACGCTATTATAAAAAAACAGAGAATTACCAAAAGCCGACCAATTGCAAGAAACAGAAATATAACTGTTTATTAACAATATTCAATCTCCGAGAACATTTAATTCATCTTCATTTTGCACTGAATTTATATAGATAATTTGCTAGCAAAAGAAATTAAATTTTATTTGGTCAATTTATATACAGTGGCTCACGAAAGTATTCGAACGGCATTTAAATTAGAATAATTTGTTTCAAATTTCACCACTCAACTTGATATTTTCTTTCGCAATTAGAAGCATTAATTTTCTAGATGACGTGCAAAGAAGATTTTGAAAAAATTGCAGTAGGTAGGCATTACATTAAAAAATAACAATGGCACTTTTTAAAACTTTTTTATTCCAGCCCGTAACGAAAATTTAAAATATGCGTCTTGTAGGCCTATGTTAATGTAATACACATGTTGAAAACTTGATCAAAATCGATTAATGTATACACGAGCTGCAAGCGATTCAAACTGATAAAAGTCGCAGTGTTTCACGACTTTTGGTCAGATTTTGCTTAAAAGTTCACAAATTCTGACATCTTTCGATGCGTGTCGTTTTTTCCTGCGTCAACCGATTTCGACGAAATTTTCGACATGTATATAACTAACATAGACCTATAAAACCCATATTTTAAATTTTCATTACGATCTGAAATAAAGAAATTTTAAAAAGTGCCATTTTTATTTTTTCACCTAATTCCTACCAACTGTAATTTTTTCAAAATTTTTTCTGCTTCCCACTTAGTAAATCAGTGCTTGTAGTTGCTAAAGAAAAAGTCAAATTATTTGGTCCAGTTTTAAAACAGTTATTCGAATTTAAAGTGCGTTCAAATACTTTCGTGAGCCACCGTATATAGAGCTTATGCATCGAACTTTATTTGTTGCTATGAATGTCTTTGCAAATATGCATTTACATAACCTTCCTTCCAACAAAAGGCTTGTACATCATAATCCGTACGTCTCAATCCGATTACTGTAAGAATTCATTGGTTCCCAGCCTATTTGAATTTTCATACTTCTTTGCATTCGTTCGCATTACACTCATTATCAATTTAATAAGGCCAGATGAAGATATAAAAAATCGTATTAAATGAGCGACTCGAAATGCCTTAAGAGGATTAAATCTTTAACCGAAGCCTCGGAGCGTGTCTGCCGAAGAGACAGTTTAATCGAGAAGGATTGGCATAGCTATCTGACAGGAAGAAATCGAAAAACCACTTCCATCACCTTTCGAAGCACCTACCTATTTGCCTCGTGTTTCCAGTTAGATTTTATTGGTCAGTTTGTCTACAATTCCCTTTGAAGAGTCAATATACAAGTCATCATGGACGTCATCATAGACCATTCCCATGGAATTGCCAATTGCAAAAGAAGCTCGGAGACTTGCAAGTTCCTGTTTTTAATATCTTCATAAATGTACGAAGTGCAAAAATACCAAATAGTTTCCTTTATATCGCCTTTTGATGCATCAGGATAAAAGTATCCATCAATGATTATCAACAACATTATAATAGACACTTTCAAAATTAGATATCTTTCACAATTTAAAATAATCACCATAGAACGTTTTAGAAAAAACGTTTGCGTAGTACAAATCCCAATTAGAACAGAAACGTTTTTGAAAGTAACAGTTTTAGTTTGAATTGAATTTGTAAAATATAAAAATTACAATTTTACTGTAAGAGGGACAGACATTTTGTGCATCAATACAATAAATATTTGGTTCGTTAATTAATTAAGTGCAACAATATAAATAACAAAGTTCATCCATTTTTGATGCATCGGAATAAAAGTGTCCATCAATGATTCCTTACAACATTGTATATACACTTTCAAAATTAGAATTGGAGACTGAAATGATTAAGGGACTTTTTAATTGGCGCAATTTAAAATATTGACCATAGAACGTTTTAGAAGATACGTTATTGAAAGTAACAGTTTTAGTTTGACTTGAATTTGTAAAATATAAAAATTACAATTCAACAAATAATAAAGTGAAAGTAACAGTTTTAGTTTTACTTGAATTTGTAAAATATAAAGATTACAGTTTTAGTTTGACTTGAATTTGTAAAATATAAAGATTACAGTTTTAGTTTGACTTGAATTTGTAAAATATAAAGATTGCAGTTTTAGTTTGACTTGAATTTGTAAAATATAGAAATTACAATTTTACTGTAACAGGGGCAGACATTTTGTGCATCAATACAATAATCAATTCAATAAATCAATTCAACAATGAATAAAGTGCAACAATATAAATAACAAAGTTCTTAATCATTGTCACAAATACTGAATACTATCTTGTTTTTCTATCTTCTTCTTTTTGTTTCTCTTAGGAAATCATTTTTAATATACATTCTAGAATAACCCGTTGTTATCAAACTTTTATTACATAGATTCTATAATATCTGTGTCATTAGAATACTATTTAAAAAAGCTCGTAATCGTAGCATTTCTCCGCACAAAAAGTCCACAGAACATAGTCTTTAAAAAATGATACAACCTTTTATTTCGATCTTTCTCTATAAGGCAGGTACAGAAACTAATTAGAAAAAAAATGTAATAGTCTTTAATTCTTTACAGAGATGTAAAATTTCATTCATTGATCATCCCTTAAAATCACAAAGGCTTGACCAATTTGGAATAAGAGGAATATTTTCAGAGAAACATTGAAATATCACAGTAGTTATTTGTATAATTTTCTTAAATTGAGGTTTAGGTATTTATTATGTTCGAAATAGATCTATTAAAATGGATCACAATTTTATTTTTAAACGAAACACTCTGTGTGTACGCTGTACAAGTGTACAGGTGTCAAGAAAATGGGAGTGGTGGGAACTACGTCTTTTTATCGAAGTTATAGTTTTTCAGGAATTTTCAGGCAGGATTTTATGGGTGAGTTAACATATTAGTAGTATAAGTTTCCTTTCTGGAGACGACCTTGAGTGGAAGGCGACCTAACCGCCCCGGTTTCTGCATTTCACAGACCAGTCGCGAGTCTCGGTCGGAGAAATCCACTCGCGTCTATGATAAGGCTTTATCTGATGGTTTTCCGTTTTGTCGGGAGTTAACGTGAAAGGAAAATGAGAGGAACAAGAAGTAGGAGGACGGGTTCCTCTTTCGCGATCACCTTACAGAACCGGCAACAGGAAAAAAGCAATGAAAACACGCGAACGAGTAATAAAAGGAAGTGATTTAGTGAAATGAAGGCGAATCGAGTCGATTCGTAGGAAGAACGGATTATTCATTTGCTTTTCTTTTATTTTTTTACATCGTAATTGTTAGTCAATTGATCCTCTATCGGAGATATCAGCGGAGATGTATAGAATTTTTAATTTTTCGATACCAGTTGTAAGCCACGTTCTTAATGTTCTTTCGAAAAAAATATTTCTGCACTATTCAAAATAAACTGATAGTGCCAGTGTTCCATTCAGATCTTAATTAAGCCGGCTCAGGGCTGGATGGTGAAACGATGGGATATTTTCCTCTACGTCCTTTACACATAAAAAGCCTCGCTAATAACAAGTGCTGAATCCTTCCTTAATATTGAGATTGGATTCTGTACGCCGCAATTATACAATTTTTCAAATATTTCTAGAACGTTCTTGCTCTATAGACCGGACACTTAATTACTATTTACTGGGATATTAAATTTAATTATGTCTGGATAACTAGTGTTTAGGTCGAAATAAATTTGTTAAATTATAATGTCCGAATAAGTTTGTTAAGTTATAAGACTACATTAGACGTAGCGATGTGGTGAGAAATTTAAGTAACTCATATTAAATGAAATATGCGAGGGTCTATCATTCTTGAACAGTTATTACAACATTTTCTTAATGCAGTGCATCTACAGCAACTTATCATGCATACTTATATGGTTTTATATAGGCTGAGCAACATAAATTGACGCTGTCACCTCTGAAAATTTTCTATGTTATATTAACCCTTAGCGGACGGGAATTATTTTTATCATACTTTTTGATCGGTCGAATATATTTTTCTTGTTAAAAAAAATGGTGTGCTGAAGAGTTGTATGTGGATTAAATGAAAGGAAACCTGTTGTGTTCGGAACAAATTTGAATGATACTTTTTTAGAGTAATAGTTTCTTTAAAAAATATTTGCAGTCATAGTCCGCAAAGGGTTAATACTGCGTTGCCCCAAGTGGTTCAGAGCTCACCTTAATAAAAAAAAAACATAACTTGATCACTTGAAATAGCAGTTTCAGATTGTAGAAAAGAATTTAAAGAAGAATATTGTGTCCTTCGATGGGGAAACTATTGTGATGGACAAAATATTTCTTCAAGGTCATATTTTTTAAAATTTCAATGTGTTCGATACTTTCTCAAATGCGTGTGTATATTTTGATCATGATGACACAATAGTTGAGATCAAGACCAATCTAATGACTTGTCGTCGCTATGACCTTCATGTGACATTGAATTAGTGTACACTCCGCAACTATACGATAAGATACTACATAAAACTATACAAATCTGCGTTAAAAGAAAGAATTTCTTCTTCATGTGTATTCCATGTTATAGTTTACTTTAACACAAGACATTATTTTAAAAACAACTTTGAGATCAAGATTTCTGTAGAAATATTCTATTATATCACTTTTTAAACCATTTTAGTATGGCACGAGGCAAAACTTTGCCAAAAATTTTAAAAGAAGAAGTCATTAACTCCTTAAATAATTCAGAGAATCATATCCGGTTTCCCAAAGTTAAAACGTGACATGCTCATTTCAAATTTTACCCAGCTTCTGCAAGGAGGACAATCATGATTTGCTGGGTGATTTCTAATGCTGTAGCAAGTTTTTAATTGGCTTTGGCATGGCATATTGACGAACAGCTGCTCTACATTTTTTTTTATTATTATACAGTTGTAACCTCCAACGAGCTGCTTTAAATCTTCGTCTTCCGATTTTTCTCGGATGTCCAGGACGTACATCATACTCAAGATTGAGATTTCCATTTCGCAACCTCTGAAACCAGTAGTGGTATGTGCCATACAAATCATGTTGTAAGATGCCTAATGTCGTACAAATCATTTCTTTAGCCTCGCTGGCGGTTTAACTGCGTTTTGGAGAACTCTTTTTTTCAAGTTTTTATGAATACAATCTTATAGATTTCGACGATAAAACACCGAATATGAAAATCTTAATGCGCGGAATTCATTAGTTAAAAAGTTATACGCATATAAAGTTGAACACTTTTAAGCCTCTTTGACAAGTTACAGCGCCGCCATATTGATGTATTTGCTAGGTAATACACACGAAATAGGCTAAATACTTCCGACAAATCCATTAGATGGCAACACAAACACGTACGTAATACATCATAACACATTTACTAAATCAAAATGAGAAGCATTATACCATGGTCGGGCCGGCCTTCTCCGCTCCCACGACGACCTAACCCCAAACCATCTTGGACTGTACCTTCTTTTTGAAATCCTATGTATGATTCTCTATATTTTAATTACTGGACACCGAAAACGACCGATTCCACGATTATTATTATAAATTCTTAGTTCGTACCGATGAGTACGACATTTTTTAAATTTACGCAACAATCCACAATCCTGAGCCCAAGTAATTGCTTCTTCTTTACTACTTGGCATGTCTCTAAAGTTAACATTTCTAATACTTGAACTAGCCATTTCAAAATCAACAATAAACTTATTAATAATTAATTTGTGAAAAACACTTGAAATTGCTTATGTTTACAAAGTATGTGTAACCACTGAATTGCTATCTAGCGCATACGCTCAGTACTATTTAGCCTATCCCGCAAATATACCATACTACCTAACACATGCGCTGCACACTCACGATCTATCCAGCGCATGCGCCGAACACTCTACCACTCAACGAATATCCAATATGGCGACGCTCTAACCTGTCAAAACGCTTGAAACTGCTCATCTTTACACGCGTATAACTTATAAACCAGTGAATTCCTAACAACCATACACACATTTTCGAAATGTCTACATCGATAGCTACAGGATCACATAAAAAAAAGTTCAAAAAAGTTAAGAACACGGAGTTCTCCAAAACGCAGTCGAGCCTCGCTGGCTCCTTTTTTTAATTAGAATGCCAAAAGCAACCAGCGCCTAATATGCGTCTAATCAGTCGACATTGTATTTTCCAAATACACGGTGAATTTTCTGAGATTGTATCACTTGAATTTCAAGTTCTACTGTTCTAATAAGTTCGTGATATGCAGTCTCATACTTTGAGGGGCAAGGTTCCACTTAAATAAATGCAAGAGCTAATTCTATGGTTGTCAGGAAGAACGCCGCATGTCACATACTTTCACTTTCGAGATATTGTCGTTTAAAGTTTTGAGCACCAATGCTTTGACATAGGATATCGGTTAAATTGCATTATTTTTTTGAGTTTCTCGAGCTTGTTTTTATGGCTTTTTCTGGTAAATACGTAAATCCTATACTATAAAGCTCAATTAATGCATAAACTCAAATTTTTTGAAATTGTGACATGCGGCGTTTTTCCTTGCTACCACAGAATTTAAACTTAGGGTCGAGAATTAATTTCTATACTAGAAAATTTTTATAATAGAATTCTATTCTAAATATATATAAATAGAATTCTATTCTAAAATAGAAGAATTTCTATTATAGAAAAAATTCTTTTTCATAACACAGCGATGTATGATTTCGTACAGCATCTTCCAGTGTTGTCGCAGACCATAAGAAGCCATTCGCCGGTATCAGTGCTATCGGGAGCGAGGTTGGTGGGTCCAGTGGCAGGGATAAAGGCGTCGAGAGATACCAAACGTGGGGAAAGTTTGCCGGTGGATTGTCGCGGATGAAATCCGGCGTCATAAAGCCGGCCCTCTTACTTCGGGATCGTAAATATTTGGACGATAGAGTCTCGATAGCGCGACCCCGGGGTTGCGTGCGGAATGGGAGGCGCGACGACTGCACCTTCTTCTTCTCTCGGTACACACCTAGCTCCGATCTCGAATTAATCCGCGGAGAGGTTAGCTGCCGGCGAACACCGGTAACTTGACCGGAGCTCGACCGCAAAACCCGTGGAAACGGCACGGGGAATAAGGAGAGAAAGAGGAATACCATGAGCCATCAGAGTCGGAGAGACCGTCGTCGTCGGGGGAGGGGGGAGGGGATAAGCCGCGAAAGAGGACGGACAATGGCGAAACATTCTTACACGCATCCTGTTTGCGGTTGACGAAAACTTATCGAGCCACGAAATTTCTGGGAATCGGTGCTCTGGCACGTTGTCACTTCGCTCGACTTTTTTTTGGACGCCTCGGACACCTCTCTCTGGACGCTTTGCGCCTTCGATGGCATTTCGAGGGACTCCCGGTGATGGGGGTTGGGTTTCCGTGGGATAATCGGGATTTGGTGGTCGTCGATTGTGAGCAGGTTCGTGGAAACACCGTTGTTTAGCAGGAAACCGAATGAACTGTCTTTTGTTTTAAAAAAAATGCTGATGGAATATTACGTCTAAGGAGATAAACCACCTTGACTACTTAAAAATGAGCTATCATCGAGAATATTTTCAAAGATAATTAATAAGTCAAAAATTCTGGGATTTTACAACGATATTAAAGTAACTCTTACCTTTATTCTCCATTTTTTTCACAACAAAATATTGAAAAATGGCAGAGTCATTCGCTGTTTTTTAAACTGCCTTTTATTGATACTTCGACGGATGACCGCCATTGGCAAAAATTCAAATGTCTGGAATGAAACATTTTTTACTCTCAAACTAGGAGGTATTATCTAAAATGTAGCTTACAATTTTTATGAAATTATATCATATGTAGAAATGGCAGCAGTTTAAACAGTAAAATTGATTTTTCAATTATGTCATTTCTACATCATACATTAATTATTATATATATATATTTGCATTTTAACATGTATTATATCATACATCGATTAGCTAAAGTCCTTTCATATTGATATCTCTTTTGGTACTTAAACTGTGTACTTTGATTTTGTTGATTCATATATGTATATACCAACTATGTATTAATGAATGAAAATTATATTGTTAATATAATGTTATTATTTTATAATGTCATATCAGTGCCCATAAAATGTCCCACAATATCAGAACAACTTATATAACAATATAAGAATAAAACAGACAAAATTTAGTATAGCAATTACTATCGTAACCTTTTTAGATTTTGTAGATCATAAGAAAATTCGTTGTCCTTAATAAATGAAAATAAAAATTGATTTTCGAGTTTGATAAAGCAAAGTATTAAGAAAGAATAAGTAGTTTATATTTATCGAAGTCCAATAATGTCATTATCATTTTAAAGAAATCACTAAACGTAAGAGTTCCACGTCAGTAAAAGAATCAACAGTAGAATGTTTCATGAAATAAATAAGAACACTGGGTGACTAATGAATGAACGAAAATGTACGACAGCAAATAAATGCAGAAAAATTTAATTAAACAGCTCGAAGCAAGTCCCCAGCCCGAACAAGCCAAATATAGCACCTTTCACTTCCGTCGAGCAATAATAACTGTCTTAATCTCGGGCCCAATGCTAATAACGCATTGTTGCGCCAAACAATTCACGCAGCATGATTTTAATGGACTAGTTAAACGTCAGACACGCTAACTCTCGTTGTAGAACGTATCGCGTCGTGTTTTTACAATTACACCAGCGAATCAGTGATCATTAATGCGCGCGTCGTGGGTTTGCTCGATAACTGTATGAATCATGACACCTTCCATTAGGATGCTTGTTACGTCTGATCTGGACTTGGAATGCCTACGGTCCATTAACGAACAACCATTTCCATATTTTCGCGGAAACTGAGACGACATTACCAATTATTAGTTGCCGAACTTATGAATCATTACGACATTTGGGATCGAGAAAAATTACAAAACACCTGGGCTGTTCGATCGAATTAAGTCTAACACTTTTCATTAATAGATCATTAAGTTCCGAACGCAGATAAAATTCCATTCGTAAAAACGAATGAAAATGGGTGGAAAGTTATGCAAAAAATGGCCAATAAATTATTATTCTGCAACTGTTGGGTCATGTGAATCATAGGTATTAGTAGACTGCGATTTTATGCATTGTTGCATACAAACTATATTTTTTGTTCGAAGAAGAAATGCTCTTGTGAAACGGAATAGAATTTTCTCACATCTGGTTCTGACGTTATATTCTATTTTACGTGGATTGTAATTAAATATTGATAAACTACATACGAATATATGCTTTAGTATAACATTTTATACTAAAAATGTAATAATTTGACATTTAATTCTACATTCTCTAAGTGAACTTTGTATCATTCATATTATAAAAGCATTATCAAAAATAAATAAATATTGCAGACATCGGAGTGTGTATGATAATAATTACATGACCAAGTAAATCTGCAGAGCCTTAGCAAAAGTGAAGAAAAATAAGAATCACGAGTTAAAAACACCTCGAAAAAAGATCAGACAAACAAAATGAAAGAAAAATGTGTGATTTAAGTATACGTGTTAGAAATGGGAAAGGTTTTTATGTCACCCTCTCCGCACAAATAAATAAGCAGAAGACAGGTAAATTGGCAAGCTTTGGATTCACTTGGTGAAGCACAGCCTCCTGGGTATAAGATCGTTTCCAGCAAGATGATGAACATAATGATCGAGTCGACGGCGGTCGCGTTATTGATGCTTTTTAAAACGCAATAAGTATTACCCGGTAGCGATTCGACGTCCGTTTTCGCAAAATCGATACCCCATTTTGTATAATTTCGCCAAGAATACAACCTCGAACGGTTCCAATGCCCGAGATGCATCTCGGGGTTTGAAGACACCGGATTGGGGTGCCTGACTTGTTGATTTTGTAGGTTCCTCGAATGAAGTCTTCTGAATATAATTGCGATGCTACGGTGAAAGAAGCAGAAGTGGTGAATTGAGGTATTATAATGGAGGAATGCAACAGTTATTTATGGGATACTTTGCTTAATCCAGTGCTATCTGTGTAATAATAGGAGACCGGTTTTTGTTCCGAACAATATTATTTTTAATGGTCGACCGTGAAAAATGGCAAACGTGTTATATCAATAGCACACATCAGCGTGTTGTTATAAAATTTATCTTTCTCACTGTAATTATTAGGTTGGGCCCAGAGATTTAAACAATATTAACCCCTTCTCATACCCGCTAACTAAAATTAGAGTAAACTGTACTATTGCTGGCACTACATTAGTTATTGGCACTTTTGATTTGAACGGCAAATATTAAGAGTTCCTGGAATAGAAAATTATTTTTTATTGCTTCCTATTTATATTTGAAAACAACGTTGTAAGTTTTCATAACAGAGTCTCACATATGACTGTTAGCAACGCTGGAGGACATCCAGTAAGACCGACGGATGACCACAGTACAGTGTAAATAGTTTTGTTAAAATTTTCGTTACGAGTAAGTATACTTTATCGCTTCATAACTTAATCCCTTGTCCTACCCGTTAACTCCCGATTGCTCGAGCCATAATAAAGAAGAAAGTTGGTCACGCGTCGAGCTATTTAGCTGTTTAGCTGTGTTCCCCCAACTTGCGCAAAATGTATGCGTCTTATGACATGTATATTTCGGCGCAACGAAAGGAATTGTGAAATAATACACACGTTTGGGCACAACTAATACTTTTAAGATGTCTGGAAAGTAATTATGATCAATTCATCGGTGAACAAAAATGATTTATAATTTGAAAGTGGATAATGTATCAGTAACAATTTGTAAATTAATACTTAATTTAAATTAATAATGTTTTGAGAAAACTCGGAGAAAATTAGAAATCTTCGTATTAGTGTTGTTTAACTTTTGCACACTGTCTTTGAAAATCGTTCTTACACTGTCACTGCAGCAATCATACTGAAGATCGCTCTTACTTTAGAGGTCTCATCGGCAATAGGCATAAGCGATTTCGTTGAAGACCCAAATAAACACTCAGGCCATACAATCCGCTTTAGTTTACATTATCGAGGCGCGATTGATATAACGAATTGGAAGGGGAGAAAATAAAGACTTTACTTTTATTCTTATATTTATTATTTGATGAATTATTTGACGAACGAAGCAAACATATAAGGATTGTTTATGAAATAAGCTAGCCCGTCAATTTGACGGGTTTCGTAGAGATAGGTATACTACATAGAAATTTCAAAGATTAGAAAGCTTTAGGAAAAAATAAATGTGTGTATAAATTCTTTGGATGAAGTGATTAATTTACGATGCATAATGGTTCGAATTAATGTTATGGTTTTTGGGGTATTTCATTTCAAAATTTGAAATCCGTCAAATTGACGGGTCCCGTAAACCTAGTGTTAAGTTTGTCACGAATGAAGTATACCACGAGCCAGGCTCGCGTTGTTTACGTTTGGTCCGAACGAGGTACCACAAGTCAGGCTCGTCCTTATTGTTTTTGACTCAAATTTCCTACCACGAATCTCACTCGTTGTTGGAGGCCAAGGAGTTAATCGTTACTGCAAGATTACGCTACGTCCAGATTGATGCGATTTAATTTTAGGCCAAACATTGTCAACGCTTAACTTGTTCCAGCATCTTGAAAAATCTATCGAGGTGTAATCTACACTAGATCATTTCACAAGCCTCATTTTTAATTATGCTCTTGTACTAGAATTAAATCTCAGATAGAACATTGTGAATACTTCATTTTTTCTAACCTCTACAAAAAATAAGTCTACATAAAGTCAATTTATGAAGTTCAGTTTTCATTATACTTCCGTACTAAAAAAACAGAAGATCTTTTAATTTAAACGTTTCTACGGAGTTTCTGAACATTTTTGTAGTTCTTCTGCAATCTAGTGAAGTTCTATGGATTATTGCAATGTTGACAGAATATCTGTCGTTCAAGGTACAGGAAAACGGTAATAAATATTCATAATGCAAATTTTTTGGAGCCATCGTAAAGACGGGACTTCAATCTTTAAATTCATTGTAATTTGAACAGCGAAAAATTTGTTTAGATATTTTATTTAAAACTCAATGGACGATTTTGTTTAGTCGTTTTATTAGGGGTTAGAAGAAAATTTCTCAGTTCAGAAAACTGAACAAGCTTTTTGGTCTAAAATGTTACAAATTGGAACGTCTGTAAAAGATTAACAAATTTTTCTCGTGACTGGAACCACCGTGGATTTAAAAATTGAATCTGCCCCTTGAAACTTGATCACGATTTTTTCTAGTCGACTTATTAACGTTTAAATGAAAGGTGTACAGCCAACTTTACACTGACAAAAGGTACACCATGAGGGCTTTACACCACCGAACTAGGTCACCCCTTTTGTTCCATAAAATAATTTTAAAAAATCGTACATAAATTTTTAAAGTGCCGTTGTATAGGAGAGGCTTCAATCTTCAAACCTGTGAAAGATTCATTCACGAAAAATATTTTTTAATGTTTTTACAGAGGTTTCAGTTTACAGCATTTTTTTAAGACAAATTGGTCTTCAGATTCTCACCTGCTACATTATGTACAAAAATGTCGTAGGAGAAAGTGGATAATGGTGTGCAAAAGTAGAATCTTCAAGCGTTTAAATGAGTCCCAAATTCATTACTATACGATTGTTATTTAAGAAACGAGAACACGTTAAATATCGTGAATTTTTCGAGAATTGGAAATGTTCAAATACTTTTTGGATCTACTGTACACATCTCAGAACTTGTATAGTTAAGTTTTCATTACCCTTTTATACGGTTTTTGGATATCACTTCATTAGATATGAAAATTTTAAATTTAATATGGTAATAGAGATTTTAATTATTTTCTATATATATTTAAATCTAATTTTCTCAGAAGAAAAATTAAGAGTATTAAAAAATTTTATTTGTTGTTTGATAATAGCGGTGAGTATTAAATTATTATTAAAGTTGTATTATATTAGTAAATTGATATTTATTAGAGTAAGATTTGGTACACGAAGCTGTAGAGTGTTAAACAGAGCTCACTAAAAAGAAGAGTTGAGCACATTTCGTTTTAAATAAGATAAATAATAATTTAAAATAATGAACTATTTGAAATACGTTATTGTTTGTATTCTACAAATAACATAAAAAATTTATGTTCATTTGGCGTTTAAATTAAATAAATTATTCTCGATTAACTCCTTGCCATACCTTTTTCTTTACGGCTACAATAATTAGAACGTCTTCATCCGCAAAAATGCCATAGAAGAGGAAAGAAACTTTATTTTTTTGCACGACTACATTTACTTCAATGCTTAAATATTGATTACACAAAAGTAAAATTTTATTTCCTCTGAAAAGAGAAGAACTTTACTCTTTGTTAGACTTTATTTAAAATCTTCATCACGAGTCTGACTCTTTAAAATACATATAATATGTTATTTGAATAATTTCTTAATTCATTAATAGTGTTAAAATAAATAACTCCACCTCACGAAAAGGTTATTGAAGCAACTAAATTAATAAATACATATCTCTTTCGATCTTCGTTTTGTAGGGCATCGCAAGCACGAAATGCAGAAAAATCCGGAGGCTGCGCATAAGTAAAATAACGCGACGCACTCGTTGAAATTCTTGGATGGTGGTGGTTATCAAGGGGGTAGGCACCTTAGAGGACAAGTTTCCATCGGTTCTCGAAATTCCGGTTCGTTTTTCGAGTTCTACCGGGAGAGCCCTTAACCACCCGAACCGTGGCCACTAAATGAAGATTTATAGGGGGCTGCTATTTGCACGGCACGGCACGCCACGCCATACCATGCCACACCACACCATGCCATGCGATGCAACGGCGCGGCGTGCCACGCCAGGCCACGCCACGCCACTCACAGTGGGCCTCGTGGCACGCAGCGCACACACGGTGCCCCGTAATCCACCGATACGGCCAGAAATACGAGTGTCTCCTTCTTCGTGAGCATCTAGCGTGCTCGCATTCGTATGCACCGTGCACGCACCGATTACAGTGCAGCGGGAAAAATAAGTGGTCGCCGGTGCAGCAGCCGCGCCGATGCAGCCAATGCAAGCCGCTGCTTTGCAGCCGTCAGGTCCACCGGTTCGGAGCACGGTTGCAATTGGTCGCGATTTTGTCGATGATACCCGGCCCGATATTTATGAGACCGGCTCTCCTCTCCGAGAATCGACGACGCCGTTCGTAATAATGAATTACAACCGGCAGAATTATTATTAATTGTTACCGGCATGATGTATTGTTCCGCGAAGCGATTCGCAAGTGATAACGAACGACGGAGTGAAAACTTGTTACGCGGGGCAGAAGTTGCGAGAGAAGTCGCTACTGGCTGCAGAACTTTGTTCGAGGAGTTCAACGGTAATTGATCACACCGTGATTACTTTTCCGTTTCATTAATAAACGTAATCCTGATAACGGGGACTGTTAATCAATTAATCAATGGCCGATCGGTAATCGGGGATGATGCTTGTAATTCGTTGTTGTTACCGGTGGTTATAAATAGTCTGTCGAATATGGTCGTAGGATAAAAGAGAAAAGGATTGTTCATATAAAAAAAAATTATAGAAGCATTGTTAAGGTGGAGGATAATGGTCGAAGTTAAAATCGACCGATTCAGCTTAAAGTTTGATTTCCTCTGAATGCTCTGACAACTCAAAATTAAGGAATCGCTACACCACAAGTGAAACATTGTTCATACGTAATTTTGTAGAAAATATCACATAAAAATTTACTTGAATTCATTGTAAATTTGTATCTTGAGGTTGTTTTTTACAATTGTCCGGTTTCATCACTTTGTTTACATTGGTAACTAAAATTACAGTTATGGACGGTTAAAACAAATAAGGGAATAATATATCATATATTCTTGTTCTGAGAATTTAGATATTTAAATTTGAGGATTTAAATTAAATGAATTCTAATTTATTTACAAAACCAACAGAAAACTAAAATAGATACCTATACATATACTCGTGATAACAATTGATGATTCTTTACAAGACACTTTTTATAATGAAGCAACAATTGTATTTTTTACAAGAAGCAGCAGTAATGTACATATATTATCATTTCGTTGTAGATATTTAATTTCCTCAGAAAAGTAGTCATTTTTATAACAATATCTGCTTGTATGAAGAAATTTATCGAATAATTTCTAATGGATGCGTCATTGTAATATAAATAATTATGGAATAAAAAGTTTGCATCCGGTCATTTGACCGGATTGGTGTTAAATCATTATTCATAGATAAAGTGTTAAAAAAAATATATTTCACTAAAATATACTAAAACAATTATTATATTAGCGCAAAGCATGTTTTATAATAATGCGTGCTTCTATGAAGAAATTTATTTAATAATTTCTAATGGGAGCATCTTTGTAATTTCAATAATTATGGAATAAAAAATGTGTATCCGGTTATTTGTCCGGTCATGTACGGTTCGTGTTAAAGTATTATTTATAGATGAAGTGTTAAAAAGACTAAGAGAGTTTCACAAAACTTCAGCTTTCGTACCACGCTCCAGAAAATTAGAATTATAGAAACCATTTTGCTAAAATGTACTAGAACAATTATTATATCAACACAAAGCATTTTCATTAATTATTGCCACATTTCAATTGTTTCCCAAAGCAGCGCACAAACCACAAACGCACACAAATCCGCAGTCCGGTTATTGAATTAGCATAATGCTCGGCATACATCAGCCGTGCAAAGAAAGGCGATGAAAAGTAGCAGTTTTCGAGTCTCGTGTCTAACGGCTCGGCATTATGTAAGCAATTTGACTATTAATTGGAAAAAATGGCCCGTGTGAGGGATCGTTCGGCGAAGGATTACAATCCCGCCGACGAGAGGCTTACGCAATAATAAATAATATTCGATAAATCATCGCGGGGCGCAATGTAATGTACACCGGCGCGGCGCACGGCGCGCTCGTACGCATATTATTAATCATACGAAAAAGCGTTAAGTACATAATAAATTACTCGTGCCTCCCGGAGACCCGAGTTACGTGAAAACTTCCCAGGCATTCAATTAGCCGTATCTAATATCGCAATCCGACTCGATATTTCAAACTTTCGTGGTATCCGTGCCGGACTGCGAAAAGTCCACCGACGATGCCCGACGAGCGTAGGTATATCGACTCGCGAAACAGATATTGCGAAACTGCAATGTGAATTTCTAATCTCGGTTCGGCCGGAGCTAATGACACGTGACCGTAATCAGGGTTATCAATGTACGCGATTTAGCTACTGTATCGTAGCATTTTTCTTCCGATTTATTCATCGCGCTGTTTCCTTCTTTTTTCCATGACGTGCTACTCGTAATACTCAAGAACAGATTTTGCCGCATTTGATTTGAATTTTAATGAGGGTGCAGTTTCATTAGCATCAAACTATACTGTGAGTCACGTTTCCTTCTTTATTTGTTTGAACTTTCGTAAATCCCTCTTAGTGAGGTTTATAACGCTGTACGTAGGTTGCTTAGTTGATAATTACTAGACTGCGGATTTGATGCATTTATATGAGCCGTCTATTTTGAAAATGACCTAAGTCCATTTATACTTAAATTGAGATATTTAAGAGTTTGCGTTTCAATAAAATTAAAAGTATAAGTATAAGATACCAATGTGCCATACTGCTTAAGTGTATCTAAAAGAGTTAAATTTACAATTCCTATTGAAATAATAACAATTATTAAGTGAATAATATGTGTTTTCTTACCAAAAATGGAGTTAAGCCACTTTCAAAGTTAACACCCAGATTCGTTATAAAATTTGAAAAAGCCCAAGTCCCTTTGACATATTTTAAAATGCTTCAAATTGACAAAACAATACATAATTTATTTTATATTTCTTTACAACTCTTCAAAAACACAATTTATGAAATTCGGGAAATTTTCTAACTACATAAATTACATAAGAATTTACTGCTCATCTACATTCGTATTCACTATCTGAATTAAATGGTCTTGTTGTTTTATTCTTTCCCACGAGTGTAATAATTTATATAATTTAATATTTTAAGTTTTATATTGAATTGTGTGTATTGCGTGAATATTTTTTTCACTGCATTAATTAATCGTACTGATTATTCAACTAAAGCAACTGTCAAAAAACTGAGGTTAACTTGTTAAATACTAATTGATTAAAATTACCTTCGGACATTTGAAAATCCGCACTTTCGGACATTATCAATAATTGATTGGACTTTGGTCACTTTCAAGCGAAAACTTATGTGTCCAAAATTATCGTGTATACTCTGAATATACTTAACAGCAAATGTTGTTTATGACAGATAAGTTCAAGTTGTACACGCTACTACGGATAACAGAAAATAAGAATTTTTTAGAAGTAAATAAAGATTGGAAATGGTAAGTAATCCTAATGAAGCGACAACAAGATCAGGTACAACTCTCGATGCAGTATTTGCAAGACATTTAGACAAAATTGAATCAAGAATATTTATATCATATTTTAGTTATCACAAGCCAATTGTTTCAATAATAGAATCATAGAAAAATAAACTGTCATAAAGTGTTAATAAAAATTAGAAAAAAAAATTAAAGAAAGAAGTTTCACTTCAGCCATGTGGTCTAAGCACACACTAATTTTTTTCCGTGTGGAATCATGCCCTTTTCGGTTGTACCATGAGTTACCAATCGGCCTGAAAAAATCTCTAAATAACACATTTCGAAGTGGGTCAATACATAGTGATATAACTCCAGTCTCCTTTGAGCAGTCTAGCTAATTTCGCTATTAAATTGCGAAATGGCGATTGGTAAACTTTACGGTGGTTGCTTGATCGGGTCCGGTGGTGGAAGAAACGCAATATCAATCGTCTTTAATTACCGGCGGAGTTCATCTCGGCGCGCGTTCAGGCGGAAGCAATCTCGATTCCGTCGAAGAAGGGGCCCTCGAAGGATGAGAAATATCGGGACAAGGGATCATCTCATTTTCGATCTGGCCGGAACGAGGCCTTGGCCGAGGCCTCGTTCGATTTTTCTTTCTCGCTGCGAGATACGTCCGAGCACTGGGGATGCTGCATAAGCGCTATGACGTATCTACCATCGGTAATTATTGCTGATTAACGACTGGCCGCCCCGTTATCTTGTCCGCGTCGTACAAAAGCGAAAAAGGGCGATGGGGAGGACCCCGATAACTTCGATCATTCTCGATCCGGCCGACGACGAACTTGTCAAACGAACGTCCAGACTCGACAGGTACTCGGCAAATGTCCATATTGCAGGATTTTAAAGAATTTAATTTCATACAACGTTAACAATTGCAAATGTCTACCATTCTTTCATAGGTCATAATGCATCGTCAGCTTCAACTCGCATGTTCTTGATTGTCATCTGTATCAATCTCGATATTTTAACGTTAATTATTACTAGACAGAAGATTTTATGCATTCATGACAAAAATGAGTAGGCGTAATTTAAAACAATGAGAACATTAGAAGAATTTAAAAATACTTTCATATTATTTTCAACCTATTATAAATATTTTATGCGTTCATGACAAAAATGAGTAGGCGTAATTTGAAACAATGACAACATTAGAAGAATTTAAAAATATTTTCATATTATTTTCAACCTATTATAAATATTTTATGCGTTCATGACAAAAATGAGTAGGCGTAATTTAAAACAATGAAACATTAAACAAATTTTAAAATACTTTTTATATTATTTTCAATCTATTATAAATATTTTATGCATTCATGACAAAAGAGAGTAGGTGCAATTTAAAACAATGACAACATTAGAAAAATTTAAAAATACTTTCATATTATTTTTAACCTATTATAAATATTTTATGCATTCATGACAAAAATGAGTAGGTGTAATTTAAAACAATGATAACATTAGAAGAATTTAAAAATACTTTTATATTATTTTCATCCTATTATAAATATTAACCCATTGCGGTACCATTTTCTTTGCAGCTACAGTGATTAGAATATTTTTATCCCCAAAAATTTCATAGATGATGAATGAAAATTGATATTTTTCGTATGGCTACATTTGCTTCAATGTTTACATATTGAGTACAAAATATACAATTTTATTTCGTCTAAAAAAAAGGCATAAAATTCATATTTCTTTGATTTTGTTTGAAAATCTTCATTACGAGTCTGACTCGTTAAAATACGGCAAGGGGTTAAGAAAGAAAATCTACTTCACTCCAGACTGTTGCAATTCAGGTAGAACATTTTTAGTTTGCATTTTATCCTGCTGTCTAATCGTTACACACAATTCATACTTTCTCTTCTTCTTCCTTACTCAGGATTGTATCTTCAAAACCCTTTGACTACGAAAGGTGTGTACATATAGTGAAAAAGTATTTGAACAATTATTTGAACAATAAATTTCTCATTCTTGAGCAATATACCTGGACTTATCTTCAAGCTTGAAGCATCAACTTCCGCTATCCATCGTTCATAATTGTCTAAGAAATTTTTGCATGACACAGCGACTGAAAAACTGAAGACACTTTTTTGGTCTGCAAAAGCATTCGACGTTCATTGTTATGATTGGAGCCATCGCAGATTTAAAGATTGAAGCTTTTCCCTTTACAATGAATGCAAATGAAGATTGCCTTCATTTATCGAGAAATTATGCAAATATGCTATTTGTTACAAAAAACTGTTCAACTCTTTCCTCTTTCATTTTTCCCCAATCACAATAGTTTTCGAAAAGAACACTGGCTAGTAATGACGGGAACACCCACGTATACGCTCAAGAAATTTTGGTAAATATTTAGATTAGGGGCTTCCTCACCGATTTTGATAACGTTGAAATATGTTGTCAGGGTCATCATTCTGAACAACTTTTTCCTATACATGTTACCGCCGCTCAGCTTTAGTTTCCGAGATATTCGCAAAAAAGTATCAACATCTCGAAAAGTGATCGGAGTAGGTCTGGGTTAGATTTGAAATTGTGGCCGCCGATAACGCGGCCACGGTCACAACTTAAAACGACTGCAATCAGTTGAGACCCAGTGTCTTGTCTGTTTATGTTTACGAACTGAAACGTGAAATGAATCGTGTCGAACGCGAACTCATTTTATTGTCAGCTGTGTTAGCATACAGAGTATTAACACTAGAATTACCGGACCAGTCACAATGACTGGTTTCTAATTTTTTCTTTTACAAATATTAAAATTATAAATATGTTTCCAGGAGTAATTTTTTAGTGAACTTCTCTATTGAAGTACATATTTGAACAAAAATTATACGAAATTTGTATAAATGCAATCTTGTCGTTATTATAAGGCAATATACGGGAGTCGCGTTTAGTGCTCGGTAGTTCTAGTGTTAAGCATGAAACTATACGAATTCTTGGATATCTGCAACAATCAAGAAAATATATAACAACCCAGTATATAAATATATAAATATATAAATAATATATAAATAACCCAGAACTTTTCTTTTTGTAATGTGGGGAATCCGCCTTATGGATACCCTCCCCCTTCGAGACCTAACCCAGACCTAACCCAGACCTACTCCGATCACTTTTTCAGATGTTAAAACTTTTTTGCGAATATCTCGGAAACTAAAGCTGAGCGGCGGTAACATGTATAGGAAAAAGTTGTTCAGAATTATGACCTTGGCAACATATTTCAACGTCATAAAAATCGGTGAGGAAGCCCCTAATGTAAATAATTACCGAAATTTTAATGTGTGTAATCACAACAACCGTTTTACTCAACTAAAATGATTGAGTCTTAGCTCTCCAGTGTACGGATTGGGTCTGTGAGATCCACGAATTGAATTTGTACTGTTTTCATTTTCTTCGAATTCTCGTATTATTAGAAGTACTTTTATACAATTTTTCATTATGTAAGAAACGCTCTGATTTTTCAGAAGAAATATTAACGAAAAAATTGATACTTTTAGACCCCAGCACTGGTGGATTAAATACCTAGTAATATTTCGTTGCTCTGTTGTTCTAAACAATAATGCGATTCTCGTGTTTTGCGAATGTGAAGTATTGTGCGAAAGGCTCCCGAAAAAAATCAAACTAAAGGGAAATCAATTTTCAGTGGTATTCAATAAAGAGATATTATTGGTACGGTTGGCCGATCGTAATTATCGATGAACCGAAGCCGAAGATTACCGAGCTCGGTGAAATTAAGTGGCTATTGGGTCAGCAGTTCAGGCGAACGCATTACATTGAAACGGAAATGCAACGATCGAAGAATCGGTGATGTCAGAAATGGTTTTAGTATTATGTATAAAATTGAAAACCTAATAACGAAGATACATCCTCCATTTACGTGGTAGATTGGTTCTAAAACTCCCTGAGTGAACACCACATTCAAAAATAAATTATTTTCGAACGAAATCTACGACAAACATTAAACGACGCTCTATTTAATTTTAACGGTACATTATACATTTCAGTGTAAAAATAAATTCCCTTCATTTAAAATATACACGTTTGTCTTACTTAATGGACATAGTGAATCAGTAATAAAACAAAAATTTGAAAAACCGTATGCACATTAAAACAAACATATATCCACATCTTTGTCTCTCTGAAAGAGTCAATAATAAAACAGAAATTCGAAAAAGCCTGTACACACTAAAATAAATATATATCCATATATTTGTCTTTCTTAAAGAGTGAATAATAAAACAGAAATTCGAAAAAGCATATTTACACTAAGGCATAAGTTCTAATATAGTTCTAGGATAATTATAATTATAATGGATACTATAAAGAATAAGTGTCATTTGAATCGTGTTAAATCAAAATATACTGTGCAAGAAGAGAATTACTATTTTTTCTTTCGACGATGTCGTTCCGAATTCAAATAAAAGGAAGCCGTGTAAAAGGTGTTGTAAAAATCAAATGTGAATAAAAATGTTTTAAACATTGACAGAAGGAATATTAAAATATAAATGCTCACACTATAATACTTCACACACCGTGTACAAAATAGTCACGATACCAACGTTGCCCAAGAGTCACAACCACCACCGAATAAACCAGACTGAACGAACACTATCGATTACAACCATCGTGCACGCACAGCCCAATTATTGTGCACCAAGGTGGGTGTGCAGTCCAGGTATCGCTACCGTCCCTGTAGCAGCAGGCTCCCCATAAAAACAGTGAACAAAAAGCATATGCTACAATCAAACAGCTCTAACATTCCCGAAGAAGCGGTGTCCCCTGAATTAGTCCTCGTTATCCAACGAAAATTGAGCGCGGCTTGGCTCCAGCCTCCTCACGAAGCCTAGTCCTCCGAGGGGCGAGCACGAACGACTCTGTCGAGTACTAAGAAAGCTATTAAATAATTATAGTAAGCAACGAAGCCAAAGAAATTGCAGTCCGGGGGCTGACAGTAATCCACGTCATGAACGCAGGGGACCGAACTGTATCCGTGCACCGGTCTCCCTCACTTTCTCTCCCTCTCTCTCTCTCTCACCTCGTCGTCGCCACGATGATCGATCAGCCTCGACAAACTGGTGTCCGCCTTATAACGGCCCTAATCTCTTTCTATCAGGAAGGATGAAGAGGAGGGATTAAAGTGGGGACCTCATATCCTCCTTCCCCTCCCATCGTTCCGTCGGTTGGTGCTCGAGTGGCCATAAGTAATCACGTCGACCCGTGGTAGTCGCCAGGAACTCGATAAAGAAGAGAGTGACGAGGCGAGAGGAGGACCGAGCGGGCAAAAAGAGGAAGCCCCGAAGAAGAAATGCGGCCGAGAGAGAGACCACTCCGCGGGGAGAAAAAAAAAAGAAGCTTCCCTGTGAAAGAGCGACTGCTGCAGCGAGGGGAACCCGGGCGCGGCCCTTCACCGACAGGACGAGCAAGACAAATAGAGAACCGCGGAGAGGAACTGAGCAAGGTGCCTCTTCGATGAATACCGAGTCACGACATAAACTCGACGGAGCACTGGATCAAAACAGCAAACGAGAGCCTGTTTCAGAACCGCAAGTAGAGTGGAGCATCCTGTGGTTCTGAAGTGTTGAACATTTTTCAAAATTCCTGGCTCAGCGGTAGTGGGTATTTTAACCCTTTGGGGAAGACATCTTTGGAGAGTAATGGCTCCAAAGAGGCAAAGTATGCTCCATAAAATACTTTGTAGTCAGTAGGAAGAATTGTAGTCAGGATTTTGTATGAATATCTTAGTGTCAACTCATCCGTTTATGCATGAGGCTCTCATAATTTTATCGACCACTGTAATTGAACCCGTCAAGGACGACGTCTGCGAACCGTACTGACTCTAAAGAATTAAAGAGTACTTCTTGAAATACTTCATAAAAATTACAAGAATTCAGCGCAGCCAGGCTTTCATGTAAAGATTGATTGTTTTAAAGTAATCTCGTCCATTTAGGCATGGGGCTCTAATAATTTGATTAGCCATCAGGGACAACATCGATGCAGAGCACTGATACTGAAGATTCGAAGGATGCTTCATACAATACTGTATAAAAATAATAGGAATTTAGCGTGGCTAGACTTTCGTATAGAAATTAATGGTTTTCGTGAGAATTCGCCAATTTATGCAAGTGATTCTAATAATTTGTTTAGCCACTGTAGTTTAACTCTTCGGGACGACGTCTGTGCAGCATACTGACCCTAAGGATGCAAAGAATGCTTCTTAAAATGTTTTATAAGAGTAACAAAAACTTTAGCCAGACTTCTGTATAAACATTGAGTGCTTTAATGTAGATTCGTCCGTCTATGTAGCTCTAATAATTTTATCGACCACAGCAATTTAACCCATCGAGGATGACGTCTGCGAACCGTACTGATTCTAAAGAATCAAAGAGTACTCTTCATGAAATACATTATAAAAGTAGCACTAATTCAATGTAGCCAGACTTTCATATGAAAATGGATTGTTTTAATTTAATCTCGTCAATTTATGCAAGTAGCATTTTACTAAAATTGTTCGTCGACTATATTTTAATCCATCAGTGACAACGTCTGTACATCGATGTCTGTGTACTAACTCTAAAGAGTATTTCTAAATTTATTACTCAAAATCAGATTATTAGGTATGATACCAAGTTTTACTCTTTGCTTTCCAGAATTTGAGGATAGCTAAGAAATATATAAAAAATCTAAATTTTCACCAAAGTGTAATATTGTAAAACGTTGGTCGTGTAAAAGGAAACTGGCAGTAGCAGTAGCAAGTAGTCCTCGATGGGCTGATGTTTTAGTACCCTTTACCAGTGATGCCAGATCCACCCAGAACTGGGTGGATTTTCCTCTCCTCCTTTTCCCCTTCCACTACCTGAGCACAGTCCAACGTCCCCCACTAAGACCGTAGACTGGTCACGTGACATGCCGCGCAACGTGTCACATATTACTCTGGTCATCAGAGAGGTGGTAAACTGTATTCCCCTCGATTCCCACTAAGACCGTAGACTGGTCACGTGACATGCCGCGCAACGTGTCACATATTACTCTGGTCATCAGAGAGGTGGTAAACTGTATTCCCCTCGATTCCCACTAAGACCGTAGACTAGTCACGTGGCATGCCGTGCAACGTGTCACATATTACTCTGGCCATCAGAGAGGTGGTAAACTGTATTCCCCTCGATTCCCACTAAGACCGTAGACTAGTCACGTGGCATGCCGTGCAACGTGTCACATATTACTCTGGCCATCAGAGAGGTGGTAAACTGTATTCCCCTCGATTCCCACTAAGACCGTAGACTAGTCACGTGGCATGCCGTGCAACGTGTTACATATTACTCTGGCCATCAGAGAGGTGGTAAACTGTATTCCCCTCGATTCCCACTAAGACCGTAGATTAGTCACATGACATGCCGTGCAACGTGTCACATATTACTCTGGTCATCAGAGAGGTGGTAAACTGTATTCCCCTCGATTCCCACTAAGACCGTAGACTAGTCACGTGGCATGCCGTGCAACGTGTCACATATTCCTCTGGTCATCAGAGAGGTGGTAAACTGTATTCCCCTCGATTCCCACTAAGACCGTAGACTAGTCACGTGGCATGCCGTGCAACGTGTCACATATTACTCTGGCCATCAGAGAGGTGGTAAACTGTATTCCCCTCGATTCCCACTAAGACCGTAGACTAGTCACGTGGTATACCGTGCAACGTGTCACATATTACTTTGGTCATCAGAGAGGTGGTAAACTGTATTCCCCTCGATTTAACCAATCTGGCATAACTGCCCTTAACCTTCACGCCAATAACCAAAATTTCCTACGATATTCAATGATGTTGCACTTTATAGTTTCAATGCATATTTTTGTGTCTCAAATGTTAATTAATCTCTGATCATGAAAGCACACGAAAATCTACAATAATCTTGCTATATATCAACAAAAATATTAAAGAAGTTTAAACACACTTTATCACGTATTCATTGAATACGTTGGATATCGTTCAACTGCTAAATTAATTAATGTAGTGACGAACAGGCTATAAAAAATTAGATCTCTTTAGCGAGACATCTGTGATCTTACAATAGAATTACTGTATACATTGCAACATGAAGAGAACATCATAAATGTTATTTTTTCGTTTAATACGAATTATATTCATTCACTCGACAGGTTACCCTATGATTTAATATAAGTTTCGATTGTTTTCCTGAAACACGTTGTATGCGAATTCAGCAACTTCAAAAAATTCCATAAAATCAAAGTGATTTAATAAAATAAAAATTCAAAGAGTTAACTGTATGCCAAATTGATGTCTTCCTACGTTATTGTCTTTTCTGGATATTAATCAAATTTAGTAATACAATGAATATATTAACACGTGGAAGTTTATTTTGAAATATGAATAAATAATTCCGTCATCGATTTATGGGTGACATGGCAGATAGCGTGTGAAAGAAGTACGATTGATGTCGTGTGATATATTTCTGTGATTGTAAGGAAAACCGATGTATGTCACATATTTTCACTTTGGAGATATATATTGTCGTTTAAAGTTCTGATCACTAATTAATTCTTCGTACTAATAATGTTTCCTTGTATTCCTTTTATAATATATGTGTGAATTTCATTCAACGTGCATTATATTGCATATTTGTGTATAAAATGTAAATAATAATAGAAAGAATAATAATGTTAGTTTTTTTACCATTAGTTTTGCCCAATGTGTATGAATAAAACTTTGGACTTCGGTTAAATTGCATTATTTTGTTGCGACTATAAAATTTGTTTTCACGATTTTCACGTTTCACATTTTCTGGTAAATATGTAAATCCTATATTCTAAAGCTTAATTAATGCATAAACTTAAAATTTTTGAAATTCTGCGTTTTTCCTTGCCACAGATTTAATCATAATGTTTTAATCAAGCAGTAATCCTAAACTGTGACAAAACGGTAACCGTGAAAATATTTATGCTTCAACACAGAAGTTCCGACTGTCTTTCTTTGAAGAGTTACCATTAATATCGCACGGTGTATTGAATCAAGTTGTGTGTTCTACAAAACCGTACAAAGCATCCACAGGCTCTACCATGATCGTAGCCGCATAGCTTCCGGTATAATAGCGCGTCTGGGAGAGCCTCATCGTCGGTTGCAACAACGACTTCTTGCCTCTTCTTTTTCTGCCAGTTATCCCGCGACTGGTGCGCCGCGGTAGTTAACTTTTTGCCACGTGATCGCGCGACACGGTCCACGTGCCACGTGTTCGAGCTAATACCTAAAATGCTTTCCGCTGATTGTGGCCCAGCCTGTCGTGTACGCCTCGCTGCCGTAAGAAAATGTTCGTCGCTGTTGAATCCTGCTGCATCGTGATAACGGTCTTTATCCACGACTAAACATGCAGAACGATAGCACGCGTCCGAGACTATGCAAAAATGAATTTTTGTCGAAATATACGAGAGCTTTTGCACGAACTTATTGTCAGAGGAAGTTTAACACTAAACCTACCAAGCACAAAACATTCAAAACTAAAACGCCTTAAAGAAGTGAAAATATTGAATTTCTTTAAACTTTGTACCGTTTCCATTACAATATGTTCTTAAATCATGAAGTCAATTCAGTCATTTCCTATGAAATCGTTTTTCAAATTTAAATAATTATAAAATAGAAAACCGGTCATTTCGACCGTGGTAGGTTTAGTGTTAAAGTTCATATAGGAAATTCTTGAAGTTTATTTAAACTTGTTTAGGTTCTCTATTAACGCATTACTAGACTGTGGATTTTATGCATTTATAAGAAAAATTAATAATTAAATGGAAAATAGAAAAATGTTATTGCATTAAGATTAAGAAACGAAATCAATGTCTATGTAGCTTGTAATTAATGCAGACAAATTATGTTTCGTATAAAAATCCGTAGTCTGCACATTAGCGACTATTTGATGAAGCGTTTCTTATTCTCAGTTGAGAATTTCTCAAGTAATTGTCTAAAAGCAATGACAATTTTGACCATGAACCAACTGACCACCCTCTGTAACGTAATCCAATCAATTCTTTACGAATTAATTTTGAAACAGACATTTTCATTTTTCTTGATATAGTGCAATCATTGAATTTATAATAGAAGGTGATTTTTTATATTCCTGGTTGGTAGCTTTTATATTTGCTCGAGTTTATGCAAATCCTTATTTTTATATACGAAAGAACACTGGGAAGATTAATTTTTGTTGAATTTTTGCAAATTGTTGAAGAAACGAGAGAATTCCTATTTGGCTCTCTTGTGATGCAATTCATGCAATTTTTATCTTGCATACAGACCCGCAGACTAATCGTAATAAATTCCAAAACAATCGTAGGAATCACAATTACGCAAACACCGCAAAACAAATAAAAGATTACATAGTGACGAAGAGAAATTAAAAAACGCTGTCAACAGGAAAATAATAACGCGGCAGAGCGCACGCAGCAACAAGGTTAAGCGAATTCATTTCGTGTAAATATGCTGCAGCCAAAGAAACCTAATGGCTACGTAGCTGTACCATAATCGCCCAAGATGATTGCAACTTTCCAGAAACAAAAACGGATGTACCGTTCTCATTCCGCGATTAGACGAAGCTGTAAGGTCTAATAGTTCTAAAGACGGCATATCTGTCACGCGAATTACGCTTGCGCCAAAGAAAATGGTAATGGCGACTAGTGTGGACGTTTCGCGAGACGAAAATGACCATTTCAGAAGCCGGGGAACCGTTCTCTTTGATATACTATGTTATGGAAATCTATGGACCAAATGTGAACACCTTTCAATTACCCCCCACAAGGTGCGGCTCGCGTATTAAATGAAACTGTGATTGACAGTAATATAGACCGCCCGTATAACTTGCGCGCGAGCGCACAAGTAAATTGACCTCTATGCGAGCGAGACCATTGCGTCATGAAAATATTGTGACATTTAAATGCTATAAAAAATAATTTCCTGCCGTATGGAAATGAAATGTTCTGCTGGCCGAGAGGTAGCTGTGTTTTCATGTCGAGAAAGAAAATTCTACGCTGAGTTGTTGAACGTTCAATTGCAAAACTGCATATTAGGATTATTAGCTCTCATTGCCTGAAGCGGCCATTTCAAATGTAGGTGTGTGTTTTCTGATCGTCAAAGTTAGTACAGAAAATGGTAAAGTGGAGAAATTTGCAATAATTTCCTATATAGGTTTACGAATTGAATCTTTCGAACGTATAAAATAATAGTGGTTAGTTGAGAGATTGAATTAGTTGAATGTGAAACTACGGGCTGTCTAAAAATACTTCTAAATAGCTAAAGAAATCTAACTGGGGTCTATAAATAAATTAATGCATCGTTTCCTGTCGATTCCAATATATGTTGAATATATTACAATATATTAAGAGAAATTAGAACAAACTAGTTTTGAAAACAGTTACTATAATGTACACAATTATTATGACTATTACTACAATCTTATTTACGCTGATCATCTGATAAATGTAATTTTGCAGAAGAATTTTAAATACTCATTTTGTATCATTATATTGTATCTTCTAATTGAAGACCTTAGTGCAAAATCCAAGTAAATCCAAATTTTGAACGTTGTGTAATTCTTGCACCAAGCGATCATGAATATCTAACAGCATATGCAAATTCAACATGTAGAATATCACTAAAAATTATTAGAACAAAAATCACAATTATTGTAATTGATTTAAACAGAGAAAGAAGGCGTATTTTGAACTTCGGACTCACTGAGTTATTTAAAAAATGAAAACTTCTAATGCACCCAATATTAGACTAGTGAATCAGTGCTTCATTACATTTTAATTATTCAGGCTGTCATTTGTAAAAAAGCAAAAAGGGCTTTTAACTTAGTGTTCCATGTTCTTATCAACAATATCAGAACATTATTCTAGTAAAAGGTGTTCATTTCAAAAAATGTTTTACTACAAATAATAAGAAGGGTATTTTATGTTTGAATGATTTCATGGGAAATTAACCAATCAATTTCTATATTGAATTATATATTGCGATAAAAATCACACAGAATCTAAATAAATTCCATCCTTCAATTTTTAAAAGACAATTCAATGGTACGGTGACAATATTAGACAGCGGATATTTATGCAAACTAAAAATATTCTACCTGAATTGCAACAAACCCGAGTGAAATACAAGTTTGTTTTCTTTGTTAACATATGTTTTATATGTTGGAAATAATATAAGAATATTTTTAAATTCTTCTAATGTTATTACTCTTAAGTTACATCTACTCGGTTTTGTCATAAATGCATAAAATCGGCTCTCTAGACATTAAAAAAGTACAAGTCTAGATTTCTTCAATTGTAATTATTCAATCAATAAAAAGTGTTTTCATTAAAGATTTTTGAATATGCTTCTGTATGAGAGTACATATTGTAATCAAAGTTACAGCAAATCTAAATAAATACAATCTTGTTATTATTATAAGGGAATATGTATGAATTGTGTTTCATTATAAGTAGTTCTAGTCAGTGATGCCAGATCGGTTAAATCGAGGGGAATACAGTTTACCACCTCTCTGATGACCAGAGTAATATATGACACGTTGCGCGGTACGTCACGTGACCAGTCTACGGTCTTAGTGGGGGGGGGGGGTGGAGTGTGCACAGGTAGTGGAAGGGGAAAAGGAGGAGAGGAAAATCCACCCAGTTTTGGGTGTTTCTGGCATCACTGGTTCTAGTGCTAAGGTAGTAGCGTCGTGGAAAAGGAGATAATGAGTGGCTTATTGGCGCAGCCAACAAATCTAAATAAATACAATCTTGTTATTATTATAAGGGATATGTATGAATTGTGTCTCAGGATAAGTAGTTCTAGTGCTAAGGCAGTAGCGTTCTGGACAAGGAGATAATGAGTGGCTTATTGGCGCAGCCAACAGATCTAAATAAATACAATCTTATTATTATAAGGGAATATGAATGAATTGTGTTTCAGGATAAGTAGTTCTAGTGCTAAGGTATTAGCGTGCTGGACAAAAAGATAATGAGTGGCTTATTGGTGCAGGCAACACAAAAGGACAATTGTATACGGATATTCTTCGAACATCCGTGGCAAGTCGAACAACGCTCCCACCTTCCACCGAAATCGGTAAGGTCTGATCGGAAAGAGAAAGTGAACAAGACGGGCGCAAGGAGATAAGAGCCCACCGACCAGAACCTTTGACGCGGTGGGCCTAATTGCGATCTCTCGATCGCGTTCGTCGCCAAACAAGGAAGTCGCCGCGGTTTTATTGCTTGCCAGTGCCTCTGCTTGACCCTCTCTTACATACACTCGCACACTCCGATTGTAAAAACAGTTCTACTAATACAGTTTCCTATCACTGTTGCTCACAACCGATGCAAAATATAAAACCATTTAGCAAATTCACATTAATTGCTTAATGCAATGGCTCATCGTGCGAAATAATCTTTTCAATTGATATAAAGGAAGGAATACTTTTTGTCAATGCTTTTTGGCAATAGTTTTGCCAAGAAATTTTATAAACTTTAGATCTCAGTTATCGAATAAGTTATTATAGAAATTTTCCAGCAGTCAAATGTGACATGAATTCGTTCATCAAATCCATATTCATTGTTTAAAACAATTAAATATTGGAAATTAACAACCACTTGAATCAATATAAAGGAACAAGTACTCTTTGTCTCAGGGTATTTTATAACGTTTGAACTGTTTATTAATTATTAAATGAATGGAACCGTATATAAGAACCAAAGTAACGAAGTAACTATTTATAACGAATGATTTTGTAAATTTTGGACTGTTTACGTATACTTGACTATTATAAAAATGATCACTGCAATTACAATCCATCAATATTATATAAATATTGAAATTATGGAAGTTATTTAATAACTTTTTACAAGAGCTTCTCAACGATTTTCCTAATTGTAAAATAAGAATATCTGATATGAATTGATTTATCCAAGTTACTATTAAAAATGTACCTCTTTAGGTAGGTAAATATGTATAGGGAATAACTTTGGAATCAATGAATTTATTTAACAATTTTTGATAAATGTATCTCAACGATTTTGATAATTCTAAAACAAGAATATCAGACATGACTGATTTATCCCATTTATTACTAAATAACTTAACTTGTATGCACCTCGTTGATATACAGTTGGTCAGAAAAAAATTCGGACACTTTTAAATAGACGATAACGATTTTAAGATTCGATAAAACCACATAAATTTTTTTGAGGCGGTAGAAGGATTAATTTATGTGACAAGAAATAAATTTTTGAACAAACTGCAATTAGTCGGAATGTACTGTCAACAGTACTAAGCCAAATATACTCGATCCGGTTAAACTGTCTTTTGGAGCACCAATATTTTTTTAACTTTTTTTATGCAGTTCTGTAGATTTTGACGAGAAAACGCCGAAAATGGAAGTCTTATTTACAGGAGTTCACTGGTTCAGAAGTTATACGCGTGTAAAGTGGAGCACTTTTAACTAACGCCAAACCAACTTGGACTATACCACACAGTACTATTTAGCCGATGCTCTGAACACCCACCATCTATCCAGCGCATGCGCTCAACAATCCTACCTCTAGCACCCAACGAATATCCAGTATGGCGACGCTCTAACCTGTCAAAAACGCTTAAATTTCTCATGTTTACACACGTATAACTAATAAACCATTGAATTCCTACAATAAGACTTACATTTTCCTAACGTTTGCATTGATATCTACAGGATTACATAAAAAAAGAGTTCAAAAAAGTTAAAAACATGTGGTCCTCCAAAAGAAAGTACAGCCCTCGATACTGCTGCACTGGTATTATCAACTCAAATACAAAACATTTAGCCTTTAACATAATTAAATTTCACGTATTAATGAATGTATCAGTGCTTTATCAATATTACTAAGCCAAATATATACACTACCCTGCAGCACTGGTACTAGTAATTTAAATACAAAATAACTAGTCCTCAAATAATTAGTTCTCATATATTAATAAGTCATAACTAGACTGTAGATTGCATTGGGTGTACAAAGTATTCGTACACCTTTAAAAATCAAATAACTTTTTTAAAAGTGGATCAAACGACTTCAATTATTTTGAGATGTCATACGCATGAGTTTACTAGGTAGCGCGTGTAAATAATTTTTTTCTAAAAATTGCTATTGGTCGGAATTGCGACGAAAATAGTAATGATCACAATTTTTAACTTTTTTATGAAAATCTGCGACTTTCACCGTTAAACTTTAATCTTATCATGTTTTTAGCTCATAGCAACATTAATCGACTTCGATGAAATTCTGTGCATGTACATAACTTATGTAGATCTTCCAAAGGCGTACTTCAAATATTCATTATACGCAAAGATAAACAAGTCAAAAATTGTGACCTTTACTTTCTTCTTCACAATTTCGACCATTAGCAATTTTCCGAAGAAATTATTTACACATTACCTAGTAAACTAATCCTTTTAACATATCAAAAGAACCGAAGTCATTTGCTATAATTCTAAAAAAGTTATTTGATTTTTAAAGGTGTACAAATACTTTCTACACCCACTGTGCATCTATAACAGAAATGAGTTAGTGCAATTTGAAACAGTAAAAACATTTAAAAATGGAATAGTGTCAATATATTGTCTTCGACTTATTAAGATTGTTAAGGAAAATTAGAAAGGTCTATATGGTTACAGTTCTCAGCAAATTGATGCCAACAATTTTGCATAAAGATCCACGGACTAATAATCAATAGCACCAAGTCCAAAATAGTTCTCCATTTTCGTCGGTATTTCGCCAACAGAAACGTTGTCGAATAAAAAGCTTCGCCGCCGTGCGTTTCGCCTGTTTTCACTTGGAGAACACACTTCGGACATCCATAATTTATCGGCGCGGCCGGCGCGCGGCAATTACAATTGAAAACCGAGATCTTAAAAATTAGTCGGACCCTTGCAGAGCGGCAAGATTTATTTGGTCCCCGCGGAAAGGTGGAGCGGGCACGGCGCGGCGTACCGGCGGCGATTTTGTTTCTCGTCGAAACGCAAACTCGCCACGGAACAATGATATCTTAACTGGGATCTCAATGGAGTTAATTAACACGAGCGGGAACCGACGTTTGCGGAGGCGAGAGATAGAGAGAGGAGGGCACACACCGGGCTGGTTTTAGCCCCAGCGACGACGACGGTTGCTTTAGCCCGAACGATACCGCACGCTCGCCGCCGTGGCGTTAACCAAATTGATTAATCTCCGCTTCACCGTTGATTAATTATTGACACGCTTTTGTTATCCAGACATCGGCAATTATCCGCTCGGTAGTCGCGACTGTTCTGTACATGCGGGCCCGAACGTGCGGCGAGAGTGTCTCTCGGAAATTTGAAATTCCTGCCGCGTGTTCGACCTCCATGTTACACATTACTGATTACTAGACTGCGGAAGTTTATGCAATTTGCCATTTTTGTAGACGAATTTGAAGAAAATTTAATGAATTAAGATCTTATTATATTAAATCTTATAATATTATATTAAATCTTATAATATATATTAGATCTTATTATATTATTATATTAAATTGTACGAAATTACTATAAACGAGGATAATATAAACTACTGATTACTATAAAAGAGGACATGTTTCCTTACTACTGTCAAATGAGCCTGGCGAGGCTTATATTAATATTATTGTTAAAAAGAGATCAATTATTTTTCTGTGTGTATAATCATTTGTACAGTAGAAAAATTGGGGTTGTACGAAAACTCAAATCCAAAAATGTTAGGGCAACGACTACAGCATTACGATTTGGGAAAAATTCTGGAACTGCGGAATTGTACCTATTTCTTAGTCACCGCGTTCTGACCTGGTCGTAGGTATAGCGTAGTTAAGAAGGCTCTCTATAAGCATTGACGACTGTTGGTTTTCTGCAATTCGACTAGAGAGTTGGATTCGGCAGGACATTCCTGGTATTACTAAGTTTTGTCGTTTGAATCTTTCTCATTAAAAGTTCCTTTTTCACTAAGCTGTGTTATTTTTGTATAACATGTCTTCCACTCTAATAATAAACCTCAATAATAGTGAGTGGTAGTGTGATCTTCTTCTGTTTCTACGTAACCATTTTAATCCCCACCACGAAGTCCAGAACTTCTAACAATTGGTGGTGGGGTTCGCTAGTGTGCAACGAACGACTTATGCAACTAGCGAGGTTCTACTGTATCTACTACTTGTGGGAAGTAGGTGCTACATACAAATTGATTTCTTTCCGTAATAATTTTGATACAACGAAAATAGATTTTAGATCTGAACCTTAGACTTTTATCTAATCTTTTACGAATTTTTATTTCACTCAGCCAATTTCTTTATAAATGTAGAAAAATCCACAATCTAGTAATAACTATTACGTGAATTCAAACGTTTTAGCCTTTGGCAAATTGTTCATACATAATGACTAATAATTATAATGGTTATAATTTTCATCGTGCAATTATTTGTTTGCTATTGACGTGTCTAAACAAACAGTAAAAATTGTCCTGCACAGAGGTTAAAGAGGATTAAGCATTTTAGAACATTTTAATACTTTGTCTACAAGAAGCCTATTAACCCTGGAACGGTGGAAGTAGGGTCCACTTTGACGGAAAGTTATAAGCCTTCCATTAGAATTCAATTTTTAAATGAGTCAGATATAATTACCAGTGTTTATTCTGAGTCCAAGAAGAAGATTAACATTATTCTCGAAGAAGAGAATTGAAAAAAATCTAAATGATAATTGCTATATAAATATTTAAATAGATCTAGTTGTGGCTGTCATAAAATCCTCAAAAGTTAATTTACAGAATACCAAATGAAATTATTAGATTTCTGAGTGTGACTTGACGGTTTCAAAATTGTTATTATCGCTGAAAGTTCTATTAAAAAGCCCTGAGCCGTGGATCAAAGACTTTAACCGTTATACGTTCTTTTGGGTGAAAAATCACCCATTTACTATTTTTACATATTATAAAAAATGATTGATCTCTTTCTATTGATGTTGTAAGACGTATTTCTTTAACACTAAACCTACCACGGTCAAAATGACCGGTTTTCTATTTTACAATTATTGAAATGAGAAAACAATTTCATAGGAAATGACTGAATTGACTTCTTTATTTAAGCACATATTCTTATGGAAACGGTACAAAGTTTAAATAAATTCAATCTTCTCAATTCTGTAAGGCGTTTTATTTTTATATGTTTTGTGGTTGGTAGGTTTAGTGTTAAAGTGTGATGCACTAAATGAAACATAATTTATTTATTTAAATTGTAGAACAAAAATGGGAAAATTATTATGACTAGGATCATTTACTAACCAAAAATTATGAAATATTCGCGGGTAAATAAAAAAAAATATGAAAAACTTGGACGAACAGCGTGAACGATAAAGCTTGTACAAATTTTCGCAGGTAGACAGACTAAAAATTGGCGTGCACAGTTAAGAGGTTAAGGAGGATTAAGCAGGTTGATAACATCTCTTTCGGACGTCCCGGTTTTTTGTCTCGACGAACAGCGATTGTCCACCGACGCACAGGGTTAACGACAGTAAGACGACTCCGGTCAAGATAATCGATCGGAGAAGGTACGATCGGGCTAATGGAGGCGTCGTCACCGTTAGCCCGTTAATTAGCCGTGGTACAGTATGTACACCTGCGCGATTTCACGCAGCGTCCGAGAGAGAGCGCAATCGGGGCCCCCGGGTTCACCTTTCATCCATCGGGGCCCCCTTGGCTGGCTGCCGATCGCCGGAATCTTTCGACGAACCCTCTCTCTGCCCCCTCTAGACATGCTCCACGACACGCTCGCGTGATTACGATCGGTCCATCGTGAACCAGCTCGCAGGTAGGCAGCTAAGCACTTATCGGGATCATCGAGAACAATTGGAGATCGCGCGAGCAACGCTGCTCGTACGTTCGACGGCGAGAAAGATGACGAGGGGCAGTATCGATCTGTGAGACGACGATCGATTTCGGCTCGATCAGACCTGTACGTATGTCGGGAATAATTGAAATCGGTCGTTATTCCTGGCGAAGTGAAACCGAACGACAGTATTGAGCAAATATGTCCGCTACATTGACGCGAAACGCACAAGATTACTGTGAGTTTTTGATGATTGTGAACATTATTGTGTTGTGCCAGTGCTCAAATCAGGGGTTGAAACGGTTTTGAAAATGACTGTTTGAAACAGTTATATATCGGTTCTGACTGAAACAGTTATGAAGAACCGAAATGATGTTGTAACTGTTATGAGAATATCGGTTCTCGCTTATATCGGTTACGGTTACAGTTCTTGAGAACCGCTATTATAACGGTTCTATAACTGTTATTTTTAGGTTCTAGATTTCGGTTTCAGTTTCGGTTCCTCAGACTTCAGAACCTGTGATATATCCCGTATCAGTCTGATATCGGTTTTGCAGTTCTGCAACTGATATTTTTTGGTTCTGTATCGGCTATACACGGTGTCTCAAAATTCCTTCAACATCCGGAAATGAGAGGTTCTTGAGATCATTTGAAGCGACATTTTCCTTTGCAAAAATGGCGTCCGCTGCTTTTTTGTAAAGAGTTATTAACGAAAAACACGGACCAATCAGAGCGCAGCTACAGCGGATTGATTCTGGCTCCGCCAACAGCGACGCCACGCTATGCGGTACCTGTCGCCGAATCGGACTCCGTTCGCTGTAGCCGTGCTCTGATTGGTCCGTGTTTTTCGTTAATAACTCCTTATCAAAGTCGCGGGCTCCATTTTTGCAAAGAAAAATGTCGCTTCAAATGATCTCAGGAACCTCCCATTTCCGGATGTTGAAGGAATTTTGAGACACCCTGTATAGCCGATACTGAACCAAAAAATATCAGTTGCAGAACTGCAAAACCGATATCAGACTGATACGGGATATATCACAGGTTCTGAAGTCTGAGGAACCGAAACTGAAACCGAAAACCAGAACCTAAAAATAACAGTTATAGAACCATTATAATATCAGTTCTCAAGAACCGTAACCGTAACCGTAACCGATATAAGCGAGAACCGATATTCTCATAACAGTTATAATATCTTTTCGGTTCTTGTAACTGTTTCAAGAACCGGAATCGATATCATAACTGTTTTCAACCCCTGGCTCAAACTGCTATTAGTGAGCCGCTGAGATACACACCTCAAAGAGAGGTTATAAATAAAATGAAGAGAATAATCGGGTTCTGGATAACTGTACAACTTTAATGGAATGGGTGTGAAGAACGGTATAAAACAGAATATTAGGTAGAGTTTGACTATGTATACAGAGTGGTTTTTTTATGTAAGGCCACCTAAATATCTCTTCAGCGTATTGTGATGCAGAAAATATTTTTTACGTGATGTGCATTGTGTCAAAGGACCAATATCTGGCTAGAATATATTTTCCCCATTGTCATTTTGTCGGAGTTAACAAAGTTATCGGTTTTTTTTGACACATCTTCCTTTTTTTTTACTATTGCATCGTGTTGCTGATCGAAAAATACATTCAGATATGAATAATAACATGACGTTGAAATGACCTTGATTTTAATTTCTGAAGATCAAGGTCTTATTATTCATTACGTGAATAATATTCATTCATTACGTTTTACTACGCGCAACGTAGACCCAAACCGAAAGTCGAGCCGGCCATACAATAAGCACGTCTCAAAATACATTATACGATGATTGTGTACAATCTCCTGATTTATGTGAACATTTTAGGTCCGAAATGTTACTTGTATCGTGTAAAGACACGGTTCTTTGATCTCCTACCGCTAGCGTCGGTAAAGACAACGAGTGAACGCAGCATTGATCAGAGCGTAGCAGTGAAATAATATCAATTCAGTTGTAAAACATTGTTGTTTATAATGATTGCTTTATGAAAGCTTTACTAACATATTGGATAATGGTTGCTTGTGTAATTCACGATATAGTGGAACGTCGATTGTCGAACATCGATGCAGCACAAGTGTACAAATAATAGAATGATTAATTAGCTTCAGTGCTAGATTAAGTCTTTATTGATTTCCACAATCTTTTGTGTGTGTAAATTGAATAATGGGGAGTTCGTATGTCATCCGTTCGGATAATCGAGATTCTACTTCATCCTTAATTGAACAAACAAATCTGCTCCGAGCTACGCCATGTTTGGTCTGATTGTAGCCAGAAAAATGTCACAAGTACAAAAAATGTTGTTTATATATTTTAGATATCGTAATAAGAATTGTACAAAATCAATAAGTAGTTAATAGAATCATCCCCCGGAAAATACCTGCTGAAAGAATATAAAAATATGTACCTCGTGCAGTGAAAATCATCTCAACTAGACAAGTTATATAAAAATGTTTTGCAATATTTTTTTTGGAACCGTTTTATAAATATGTGATCTGAGGAGCGTGGAAAGGACAAAGTTCCAGGAACCGTACGTTCGGCATCGCCCATGCTCCCTCGTGGTTCAGTGAAATTATTATGAGAGCTGGTTACGTATGTAAGAGCCGTGGCAAGATGGTGTTCGCTCGCTTGTCGCCGCCCCGAGCAACTAACCTTCCTGTTGTTGCATGACCCATGCCTTCTTCAGCATCTCTTCGGCCCTTCTCTACCCGGCCTTTCGCCTCTTTTTATCCTTCTTCGTCCCTCCATCCGGCAAAGACACACATCAGCTGCACGAAACACTGGTGTTTCATACATTGCAACACGCACCGCGAGGTTTCTTCGAAAGAGAGCACGCGGAATAATTATTCCCGGACAAAGGTCGCCCCGTGGCATCTGTTAATTACCTTAGGAAATGCTTAGCATGTTCTGGGAGGCTCAGCTTCAATCAGATTCTAATTTCAGGTAGTTCTCATACAACTGGACTGCAGTAACTCGCGTATCTGCACTTTTATTCGCGAACTTAAAATGGATGTTATTCATTTCCTTGTCGAATTAAAAATGACAGAACATCGCATTGAATTCTACTGCATAACATGGACATCTTATTGCATTTCTGTTCAGAAATTTAATGTGGAAGCTATTCGTTTCCTTGTCATATTAACAATGGCGGAACACTGCATTAGATACTACATACCGCATATAATGGACTTTTTATTGTATTTTAGTTAATAAATGTAAAATGGAAGCTATTGAATTCGTTGTGATATTAAAAATAGAAGATCACAATATTAAATTCTGCTGCATATCATGGGCTTGCATTTTTGTTCAGAAATTTAAAGTGGAAGCTATTCGTTTCCTTGTCATATTAAAAATGGTGGAACACTGCATTAGATGCTACATACTGCATATCATGGACTTTTTATTGTATTTTAGTTAATAAATGTAAAATGGAAACTACTGAATTTGTAGTGATATTAAAAATTGAATATCACAATATTAAATTCTACTGCATATCGTGGGCATGCATTTTTGTTCAGAAATTTAAAGTGGAAGCTATTCGTTTCCTTGTCATATTGAAAATGGTGTAACACTGCATTAGATGCTACATACTGCATATTATGGATTTTTTATTGTATTTTAGTTAATAAATGTAAAATGGAAACTACTGAATTTGTTGTGATATTAAAAACTGAATATCACAATATTAAATTCTACTGCATATCGTGGGCATGCACTTTTGTTCACAAAATTGAAGTGGATGCTATTTAATCTCTTTGTCATATTAAAAATGGAAGAAAATTGCATTCAATTCTATTGCATACTATGGGTTTTCTTATGGCACTTTGATCACATATTTAAAGTGAAAACTACTCACTGTTTTTGTTATTTTAGAATTGGAAGAAAATTGAAAACATAAGCTAATGAAAAGTACAAAATAGAAATTTTGTAGATATGTCATTCTTTAAAATAATATCAAAATAATCAATTTTCGATGTTTAACTTCTACGCGTACATTTCGAGAAAGATTAAGTAGAATCAGACAGCAGTGATCAGACATAGTCCTACATAACACCAGGTGTACCTGATGAATTTTGCAAACAGTTTTAATCATCACAATGTCGTTTTAGATTCAAATCAGAACTTACATTTTCTTTTCGTATATCAATATTTAGCTATTGGAGAAAATGTAGGCATAAAATACATATGAATTTTCTTATGATTTTCTAAATAATTATGGACGACAAAGCTGTTCTAATCACCACAATTCGAAAATAAATTCTAGGGCAAGATATTAAAATGAATTAAGTAACACAAAGTGCTTCACAATATTAATCAAAATAAAAACTTACGATCGGATAGCATAAACAATAAACAATCTCACTTGTGAAACACAATATAAAAGAATTCGTCCACTATTTTTTCAAGAAGCTAATACAAAAATTTAATTCACGTCTTCAGAAGAAAACAAGTGAAACGAAACAATTTAAAGAAGATTGCTTCATAATATTGATCGAAATAAAAGCTTACAATCACATAATTAAATAATAAACAGTCTCACTTGTAAAATGCAAGACGAAAGAATTCGCCCACTATTTCATCAAGAACCTAATATAACAAAAATTGAAGGAACGTCTTCAGAAGAAAACAAGTGAAATGAAACAACTTAAAGAAGATTGCTTCATAATATTGATCGAAATAAAAACTTACAACCACATAGAGTAAGTAATAAATAAGCCTGATTGTAACGTACAAAATGAAAAATTTCAGTCGCTGTTTTAGCACCGTTCTAAATACAAAAATTGAAGGAATGTCTTCGGAAAAAGACAAATGAATTGAAGAAAGCAGCTTAATATTTAAAAGCTTGCATTGCTTTGAAGGCATTGGTATTACCTACAAACGAAGGTAACATAAATAGCTGTCAAAGGAGTAAGGAGAACCACGGACCATAGATCTCGAGGGTATTGGCATCGTTATTCAGTGAATATTTCATTGAAAGGATCGACTCTCTGTTCGGTCAGCGTGCTCGTTCGAGAATCTCGAGCCCGGTTATTCGCTCGTCGATGTCATCGGTGCCTTGGGCAACTATATTCTTCTCGTACAGCTGACCTCGGTGGACCTCTAAGAAGCCCAACCCAGTCTACCAACCCACCGACCCACCAAGCCCACCATTAGTAACCTACTCCGTTACCGCCGACGATCAAGGCGATTTCGATTCTGTTGTTCCTGCTAGCGAGCAGCAACGATGCATTAAAGTAATGATACGCCGTGTATTCAAGGAAAAAAGGGAACACATAAAAATATGTATTTCACGTTTTTCCAGGGGACCAGACTTCGCGAACACCGGGGACTACTCGTTTTACTGTATGGGGGTAGCGACGAAATTATACACCTTCGCGGAAATGGAAGTTAATGTAGTTTGAATGAGCTTTCAACGGAGTGGCTCGGACCACGTTGCGAAATGCAATGGATCGTCCTGTAATTTAAAGGAGACCAGATCTAGATTCGATTATAATTCCGCGATTCTAAGCTTGTTAATTTTTTTTCAGTCTTACGGAGGATGAAAGATTGCAGGATTACTCTAGATTCGTCGATTCAAAGTTTTTTTGAAGTTTTACTATAATAAACAGCGGATTTTGTGCATTTATCACAAAGGAGGGTAGGCGCAATTTAAAATAGTGAAGACTAAAAAATTTTAGAAACAATTATGCATTATTTTCAATTTACTAAAATTATTGAAGAGAAAATTAACTTTTTACTTGACCCCTGTTTCACACAATTGATGCACTACATTTTCATTTTGCATCCTGATTCATAGTTTAGTTATAATGCTTGTAAATATATTACATAGTTCTAAAGAACTATTTTTGTAAGTGCAGTATAATTGGTACTTGTTAAATTACTTCGATAAGGTTTGCAATTTGGTGGGCGTAGTTGAAGAAGACAGAGGATTTGGAAATAAGATAACTTCAAGGAAGATATTTATGTGAAAATTAATAAATGTGAGCTGATTTATACAAAAGAGAGTGTAAAAGTAATTCTTTCTCTTCACTATTAATTTTCATTATATTCCGAAGAAGATATAAATCTTGTTTAACATGTTTGAATATTTTCATATCCCGAGTTTTAGAAGATCAGAAGTACTGCAAATGCATAAAATGTGGACTCTTGATTTTCTGCATGCTTTGGATAATTATATCAATTTTTACACTCTGCAGTCGTAATTATACATTATTTTGTCTAAGACCGAATGATAAAAAAATCAATCATAATCTGTAGTGTTAAATCATAACAAAAATGCATAGAAACCAAAATTTAGAAATAAAATATTAATTGTATTCACTGGTTCTAATATATAGGACTAATTCACATAGTTGGAAAAAATTTAGTTATACTATTAGAAAGTGATTGAACTATATTCCAAACACAAAGATTGTATTATTTCCAACGAAGATAAAAATATTAATTTTAATTCATTTTTTTCAATTTTACTACACCTGGCTTTAAAACATGCACAAAATTCATAATGTAGTCATTAATTAGCAAAATTTAACGTTTAATGTGAAATAGAATTCAATGATCAAGGAATGATGCTACGAAGATTATAAATTTAACATTTTTACAATTATACTGCATTTGCCGTGCATATACAGTATAAATAAAGCTAACGAAGTTTAATGATACTCTTATTGTGCCGGGAACTAGTCAGAACCCTTAATAAATTACATAAATCTATATTGAATAGTAGCTTATTCAAGGTACTAATTAAATTTATATCCTTCATTAAAGCGAAATTAAGACGTTGACTGTTCACCATGAGTTATCTCGTCAGTGGCCATTAGCGCCAGCTGCGAGATAGTTCCTAGACAACGATTATATGTATAAAATAAAGAAAAACATAAAAATTATCGCATGAAATAAATACAATTTATGGTGTACGAATTAAGAAATTCTTGAGAATTGTGACTTTAGAATTGAGAATTCAGAAATTCTTACAAATTGTGGATTCAGAACTAGGAATTCCTTAATTCTTAAGAATTGAGGATTAAAAAATGAGAAATTCTTAAAAATTAAAAATGTAGAAATACAAATTTAGAAATTCTAAAGAATTAAGAAATAAGAATTGAGGAATTCTAAAGAATAAAAAATTGAGAATTGAGAAATTCCTAATAATTAAGAAATTGTGAAGAATTAAGAATTGAGAAATAAGAATTAAAAATTACGAACCAAGAATTGAGAATTAACAATTGAAAACTGAAAATTGACAATTGGGAACTGACAATTGTGAATTGGGAATTTTGAATTGGGAATTGAGTATTAAGAATTGAGAAATTCTAAAGAATTAAGAAATAAGAATTAAAGAATTGTAAAGAATAATAAATTGAGAATTGAGAAATTCTAAAGAATTAAGAAATAAGAATTGAGGAATTCTAAAGAATAATAAATTAAGAATTGAGAAATTCCTAAGAATTAAGAAATTGTGAAGAATTAGGAATTAAAAATTACGAATTAAGAATTCAGAATTGACAATTAAGAATTGAGGATTGAGAATTGAGAATTGAGAATTGAGAATTGAGAATTGAGAATTGAGAATTGAGAATTGAGAATTGAGAATTGAGAATTGAGAATTGAGAATTGAGAATTGAGAATTGAGAATTGAGAATTGAGAATTGAGAATTGAGAATTGAGAATTGAGAATTGAGAATTGAGAATTGAGAATTGAGAATTGAGAATTGAGAATTGAGAATTGAGAATTGAGAATTGAGAATTGAGAATTGAGAATTGAGAATTGAGAATTGAGAATTGAGAATTGAGAATTGAGAATTGAGAATTGAGAATTGAGAATTGAGAATTGAGAATTGAGAATTGAGAATTGAGAATTGAGAATTGAGAATTGAGAATTGAGAATTGAGAATTGAGAATTGAGAATTGAGAATTGAGAATTGAGAATTGGGTACTTCGAATTGAGAATTGCGAACGGAGAAATTCTTAAGAATTAAGAAAAGGACAGAACTTATAGAGGTGGTTTCCGTAATCTGCTAGACACAATGTATCACCACCGATCTTATCGCATCAAGATCGTAATTAATTCCCCGTATCGTTCTCATGAATCAAATTAGCACCGCGATAAATTGCGAATAGTGTTTGAATACAACTTAACGATGGCTCCGCCATCGAGATACAGTCTCGTACGGCACTTAGAAAACTCTCGATAACCCGAATCGAACCATGTATCCACACGGAATGGCGACCAGTTGAGAATCTCTGCCGCGATCTATTAGGAACTGACGTCTATTACGTTCTCCTTCCTACGTTCTCCGATAATTTCAACATTCCACAAATCATTTAGCGGCCAGTACGCCTACAGCGTGCCAATACGCGCTCCGAACACGTCCGATAATGCCCCGATCCACTCTTTCCATCCAGTTTCCCTTGAGACAAGAGTCAACCCCGTGTGGAAGTCCGCCCACGTCTTCCCGTGCCTCGTAGAAAGGAAACAAGAGAAAAATGGCCAATCGCCGCGAACCTTTTTCCATCGGGTAACAGGCACAGGGCTCCGGAATTACGCGTTTACGTGATCCGTTTAAGGAGAAAAAAACAAGAACAGAGCGTCACTTGTTGGCATTTCAATCCGGTAGCGCTTTTGTTACACCGATCTTTCTCCACGCTCGAATACCGTGGCGTTCGTGAAGAGAGATAATCGAATGGCTTTTATTTCGGCCAGGTGCGCTTGGAATCCTTTATGGGCCTGTGGCCGAGAATTCTTTCCGGTTTTTGGTTCAGTTTCCTCGTTTCAGGACGTTTCGATGCGGACACTGTCATTCGAGGGATTATTTGACGAGGTTTGCGGACGGAATGAGGATTTCGAACGGATGAAGAAGTTGACAAAAGTTCAGCAAAAATGAGGCGCTCAGGGGCTCCGAAAAGAGATTTCATTGAAACGGAATTTCTTATACAGTCTGTCCAACAAGACCGTGTCGGCTATATTTCTGTAAGTATTCTGTAAAAAAAACTTTACATGGGTCGAATCCACAGTTTAAACACAAATACGCGTTTACTTAATAATGGACTCAATTTCCTCCATTATTCATTTTAGTTTGGCAACGGTTTGGTGTGTTTTCTACTAATTTGTTTCGCACGAAACAAGTCGTGACCTGTATATTTTTCAAATACATTAAATTGTTTTCATAGAATTTGTATTTGGTCACCGGGATAGCCAGCCAATCACAATAATACGTTCTCTATCGTGCATTTTGCACATACGTAGTTTCGATGTTTCAAGTTATTATTCTTTTACAAAATAAATTAGCTTCCAGTTTTATTAATCCATTGTGAAATATACTTTTGGTTCATATTAGATTTTTCCTAAATACTGGTTGTTCGGTAATTGACGCTACAAGCAAAAAGAGGGTGATTCTAACATGAAAAACGATTCATTTATGGGAAATTTATTTAATAAAGTTATTTATTTGGACATATGCTATAATCAAAATCGCTGAAAGTCCCAATGAATACATTCTCGTTACTTTATAATGTAACATAAATGGTCGCTTTTGGTGTTCCATAATTCTAGCGTTGGTATGTCCTCTGCTTCAAATGGCAAATACTTATTTTTGTCATAAACGCATAAAATCCCTAGTATACTAATCATTCTATTTTTTATCTGTTGAACCCACTCGGTACGCGGCGAGAGACCTTAAATACAGGGAGTTCGGTAACCGTTGGTACAAACAAAAAGTGGGTGATTCTACATGAAAAAATAAGTCGAAAATATGGAATAAAATTTTATCATGCGAGGCTTTGTTTTCGAGAAAATCGAATTTAAAGATTCGTCGGGATCGCGTGCATTAATGTATGCACAGAATAGAATTGGTTGGTCATGATCAGACCCGACAGCCGATTTCCATCTAATGGTACGTGTATTCGCTGAATTTTCAAACTCTATTTTCTCTAAAACAAAGACTCGCGTAAAAAAATTTTATTCTATTTTTTTCAACCTATGTTTTCATGTAGAATCACTCCCTTTTCGCTTGAATCAATAGTTACCGAAAACCCTGTATGTTAATTTCTGCAGAGATGTCGCCAACACGTTCTGGTGGGACAGTCTGTAAATATTGTTATGATTTGTTTTAATACCCTCTTTGATTCATTAACACTAAACCTACCACGGTCAAATGACCAGTTCTCTATTTCACAATTATTGAATTTATGAAAACGCTTTCATAGGAAATGATTCAACTATCTTCTATATTTAAATACAGATTATAATAAAGACTCTAACAAGTTAAAGTAATTTCAATTTTTTGGCCTCTATAGACCATTTCACTTTTACATGTTTCGTGCTAGGTAGGTTTAGTGTTAAAGTCTAATAGGGATCAGTTACTGTTCATGAAACTTAAATTTTAAAATACATTTCCATCTTCTTCTACTGACTGGGTACATTTGAGAACGTATTTACATTTGCAAGATTGATAAGAGAGATAGAAAATTGGGTGCAATGTTTAAACTGTTGTGCAAACAGTAAATCCATAAAACATAAATGAAACAAATAGTAACATATTTGAAATTATTACAAGGTATACCTGAAAACATGGTGAAAAATGTAGCATTAACGAAATAAAAAATCAATGCAGGCAGATATTTGAATAAAACTCTTAAATTTAATTTCTACAGCTTCTCTTATAGTGTTGCCAGTAGTTAGTTGATAGAAGAAGTTTTACAAACCAACTGTGTGTCTTTAAAATTACTTGATACAGTAAAAATATGTCTCCCTTCATTCCAAGGCACTGGAAGCAAATAAAAATTGATTTATTCCTTTAATAATTTCAGTATGCTGATAATAATATCTTGATACCCTTAAATTCTTCCTACTGTGTCATGTTTCACCCACTCATTTCTGTCACAAATGCATAAAATCCGCAGTCTATCTACGACCCCTAAAAATAAAGATTTTCATTTATTGTTGAAATAAAATCCCGGCTTTTAGAAAATTCATTGTATATATTACGGTAAATGTGATTGATCCAGCGATTATGTATAATTACCGGTTATTACAGGCCTGGCCAACCCAAATGGTTTCACAGGCCACTTTGATGACGCGTAACGTTACAGCGGGCCGCACTTTAGGTAAACATGCTTTTAAAAAATGTAATACAAATACAAAATGAATAAAACTTTATTGTTATACTATGATTCAATATAATTAACTCTCGAGTCTTAATTAATAAGATATTTGTTTATCTCTACTTTCACTTAATTTTTGTAAATCTATATTTATGTTCGACGTTGCACATCTTAACAGGTTTTCTAAACTGGTATAAGTTAATGAAGCACGCGATGAACTCTTTGTAAATTTCATCTTCGAAAAAAATGTTTCTCAAACATATGTAGATTCAAAAACACTTACAACTCGTTTCTTACAAACAATGTTACTCGCTTTCAGTAACATTTGACGTTCGTGGATATCAAATATAGAACTGGAGTTCGTAGTCGCGCTTGCGTATTATAACAATGACACATGCAAATTTTCATTTATTTAATATGTTTCGTATACATACAACGAGAAACAAAAGTTTCAATAGAAATATAAAATTGCCCGGCGGGAAGCACGATTTAACGTGGTGGGCCGCATGCGGCCTTCAAAAATTCATCACATTTACTAATTCTTTGCCTAACCCAGACCAAACTTAAGACGAAAAATTACGCATAATCTCCGATTCATTACATTACCCGTAACAATTATATATAATAACCGGTAATTATACATAATCACCGGATTAATCACATTTAACGTAGCATATATATTGCTTCTTAAACTTTCTTTTGTTCGTCACTGTGGGTGTAGCTACACTGTGAAACGGCTCTAATAACTTTATCACCTACTGTAAACAAATTGTGGCGAAATGGAAATACAACAGAGTTTAAAGACCATCAGCAGAGAGTGTTTCCTCGGTGAATGAGGGAACGTGTCGCGAACCTTGCGATCCCAGCGTGCATTTATCACCTCGCGGACTGAACGTACGACGGAGACCGTGGGTACGGGGAATTAATTTAAATTTCAACGTGCGATTTCCATGAAATCGCCGCTTTGTACACGGCTCGGTAAGAATTCCTATTGACGGGAACAGGAAATATTAATAAATCCGTCGGTGGAAGATATCTTAATTATCTATGCGCGTACGCAGTCGAGGAAGGTCTCTCTCCGCGAGACGCGAGCGTACGAAAGAGGCTCTCGATGGGCGAGAAGTAGTAAAACTTGATTTCACGATTTCGCATAAATTATCGGCAAGGGTATCTCGCGCGAATCGCTCGCAGCCGATGCAGGAGAAAGGCTGCAGTAGAGAGAGAGAGAAAGAGAAAGTAAGGGAGAGAGAGAAGAAGAGAGACAGAGAAGCAGGCAGGAAAGGGAAATATTAATAATCCCATTCACGAGCCGTCCGACGTATCCCGCGTCTTTATCCGCGCGGAATTTGATAGCTCCGGGGAAGACTATATCGGCGGGCCGTTTTTGTTGCGAACATTCGACCCTCTTGCGTCTACCGGATTATCCGATCTTTCATTTTCTCTCCTCCTTTCTTCACAATTTTGCCAGCCTACTCTCTAGAACGTCCGTTGATGTCTTTAGAATAGTCATCGACTGTGGACCATTATCCTCCAAATGATATACAACTAGTTCTATTTTTTACGCGGTAGATATGTCATTAACCCCTTGTCCTACAACAACGAGTGAGACACGTGGTAAGAATTGGGCATAAAACAATAACAACAAGTCGGACTCGTCGTACTTCGTTTGGACAAAACGTAAACAACACGAGCCTGGCTCGTGGTTCTTCGTTCGTGACAAACTTAAACGACACTAAGAAGATTAGTCGTTGATTCTATTGAAATGTGAATGATTCAAATCGAAACTGTGTCCGAGTTAAAAAACCGATGATCGATAGAGGTATCTGTGAAGGAATCTTTTCTGTTTGGCTCGGAATGACAATCTATATCTATCGATCATCTTCGTTTGTATTTCATAGCAGTGATATTGTGCAGGATTGCATAGATAAATTGATTTGTCCTGTAGCTAGACACTGTAGTCCTACAGCTTTTTAAACACAAATAACTTATTGATCCTTGGTTAAAACATAATTCAGTTTTAAGTACAGATAATCAATATTTCTGTAGCACTTTCAATTGTAAATCACTGAATTGTAAACCATCCTGAATAGAATAATATAATCATTCGTTTAGGAACCAGCATTTCAAAGAAAACGATGGAACTCCCTTTAACCCCTTGTCCTACAACAACGAGTGAGACACGTGGTAAGAAATTTGGGCCAAAAACAATAAGGAAGAGCCTGACTCGTGGTACTTCGTTTGGACCAAACGTAAACAACACGAGTTTGGCTCGTGGTTCTTCGTTCGAACCAAACGTAAACAACGTGAGCCTGACTCGTGGTACTTCATTCGTAACAAACTTAAACAACACTAAGTAGATTAGTCGTTGATTCTATTGAAATGTGAATGATTCAAATCGAAACTGTGTCCGAGTTAAAAAACCGATGATCGATAGAGGTATCTGTGAAGGAATCTTTTCTGTTTGGCTCGGAATGGCAATCTATATCTATCGATCATCTTCGTTTGTATTTCATAGCAGTGATATTGTGCAGGAATGCATAGATGAATTGATTTGTCCGGTAGCTAGCCACTGTAGTCCTACAGTTTTTTAAACACAAATAACTTATTGATCCTTGGTTAAAAAATAATTCAGTTTTAAGTACAGATAATGCAACAAATAATCAATATTTCAGTAGCACTTTCAATTGTAAATCACTGAATTGTAAACCATCCTGAATAGAATAATATAATCATTCGTTTAGGAACCAGCATTTCAAAGAAAACGATGGAACTCCCTTTAACCCCTTGTCCTACAACAACGAGTGAGACACGTGGTAAGAAATTTGGGCCAAAAACAATAAGGAAGAGCCTGACTCGTGGTACTTCGTTTGGACCAAACGTAAACAACACGAGTTTGGCTCGTGGTTCTTCGTTCGAATCAAACGTAAACAACGTGAGCCTGACTCGTGGTACTTCATTCGTAACAAACTTAAACAACACTAAGTAGATTAGTCGTTGATTCTATTGAAATGTGAATGATTCAAATCGAAACTGTGTCCGAGTTAAAAAACCGATGATCGATAGAGGTATCTGTGAAGGAATCTTTTCTGTTTGGCTCGGAATGGCAATCTATATCTATCGATCACCTTCGTTTGTATTTCATAGCAGTGATATTGTGCAGGAATGCATAGATGAATTGATTTGTCCGGTAGCTAGCCACTGTAGTCCTACAGCTTTTTAAAGACAAATAACTTATTGATCCTTGGTTAAAAAATAATTCAGTTTTAAGTACAGATAATTCACGTTACACCCCAAAAAAAATAAATGCAACACCCACGGGCCGATTTCCATCGATTCAACCGATCAACTGGGTCAATAGTATTCAACGAAAGTGTTCCGACCAGCACAGTGGAAAAATGTGACGGGTGAATTACAATAAATGAATACCAAGCACCGAAACCAACGCCCGATCCGCAGGGAAACGCACAATGCACGGATTTCCGCGACGCTTTCTCGTAGAACCATGATTGTTATCATCGGATAATTCTTTGGGAATCCTTGGTTGATGTGTCTGAATTTCACGCATCGCACACAAGCAACATGTTTTTATTGTTACATCGTGTAGCTGATCGAAAAATACATTCGGATATGTATAATAACATGACCTTGAATTGACCTTGATCTTCGAAAATTAAAGTTTTACGTAAAACTGATGTTTATCGAGATCGCAAGCTTTTTCCAAGATTCGACAATCAAGATCGTGAATGTAAATAAACATATTTACTATTGTATTATAATACTGATGATACCTAACGGTTTGAAATCCGGATCAGTTTAAATTTATCAGTGAATCGACATACTGTTTGAAATGAACTAAAACTAGAATCAAATAGTTTATCATGAATGACCAACTACGCCAGAGGACATGAAAAACCGAATAATTAGAGCATATGCTGTAATTAAATCCGAAACAACTGAAAGATCTGTATAATTTGTAATTGCACGTTTCAAGAAATGTGTCACCGTAGAAAGACACCATCTTGAACATCTCCGAAGACGATAGCTTATGAGAAAGTAATTGTTGTCTTAACACATCTGATGATCGACATTTTTAGTGTGATAAAAAATATTTTCTTCGCATTCACAGGTTCAGGAGTCTTGGCCACAGATATTCGACATAAGTTTTACGTTAAACTTTAATTTTCGAAGATCAAGGTCATTTCAAGGTCATGTTAATATACATATCTGAATGTATTTTTCGATCAGCTACACGATGCAATAATAAAAAAATGTAGTTATGTGCAAAAAACACCGATGACCTTGTTAGCTACGAAAATAATAGCATAGGGAAAAAAATATTCTTGCCAGATATTGGCGCTTTGACACCATGCACATTACACAAAAAATATTTTTTGCATCACAATAAGTTGAAGAGATATTTTGGTGGCCTTACTTAAACGGACCACCCTGTATACCAACCGAACCAAATACTTTACGTCAGGAATGGGCAATTTTGCCTCAATAGAGGCAAAATCGTCCACACCATAGCGCCCTCCGTCCCCTTCCAGCAAGCGCGGTACAATGAGGCAACGAAGACACGAGACATCAGCGTACGCAACGGAAGTGCGCGCTGCATGAAAGAGAGGTTGGTGGGAGAAACAGGCGTTTGAGAGGCTCCACCCGTGACCACCACTGCTTTACGTGAATGGTTTCTTTACCAGAAACGTTTGTTGAATTCAATTCTGATTTGTATGTTCCTGCTAGACAAAGGAATTTTCGCATAAAAACAATCACTTAGAACTATTGAAAGGTACCAAAAAATATATAGTTGTTAGCAGGGATAAATAGAGAAAAATCCCCTCTATCTTTTGACTGAAACCCGAACTTTCTCGCACGTTTAGTCTTCACGTAACACCTATTTTATTGCAAAATCATGCATTCTTAGAAAAGCCGATATTTTTCAGAAACTGTGCGTGATACAGAAACTCTGTTTCTGGATTTAATTTTATGATGATAATCTCTATAAGAATCACCCAGTGAATATTGCAAGATACAAAAAAGTTTTAGTTCGCTGTGTTAAATTAATCATTGCCATTCACCTGATATCCGCGATCGTTTATCCAGACTCGCGTTGATCGAACAAACGCGATCGAGCCCGTGCAATAAAATTTTCACGATTCCGAATAAATTACCCGAGTGGCAGCGGGTGCGCTGCGTAGAAAACACTCGGATAGGTGTGCCGATTGTGCGACGGGACCGACGACATTATTTGCAACGTCTTAATTTCGCCGGGATGGTAAAGCGTAATAAAAGCGGCGATAAAACCCGCTCGGCGAGCTCGATTCGACCGGGTTCAAGGGGTTGTAAATGTCCGATTTAATAAGCGCGCTGAAGAATAAAATACAATGATGGCGAGCCACGGGGAATGCCATGCCGTGACACCATTCCTAGGACAATGAGACGCGCGCGCGTGCCGCTCGGAATCCTGCGGCCGAGGATTCTTTCATCGATCCTGTGTATCGAAGGCGGCTCGGCAATGCGCGAGATTTATGAACACCGGCGAATGGATCTACCGACGTTTCATTCGACTATTAGCGCCTCCATTAATCTATAATTTGCTTGAGCAAGCACTTTCGGTGAGTTATCCCGCCGCACAGAGGTCCGAATCGCCAAAAACGCGAACTAAAATCAAATTTTCAATTTCGTAGGAAATTTACAAAATTTTGACTATAGATTCTTTTATATCCATGGACCAACTATTGCCAGACAAGCGTGTTGCCATAAGTCATTCAACAATTTTTGAGAGACCTTCGATAACCAAGAAAAATGTCAGTTCTAGAATGATTACACGTTTCTTCTAAAATTGCATACTTTGCGTCATTATATTTTTATAGCGATAGTAATTTGGGCAAGACCAACTATACAGGGTGAATCCGAAGAAACAGGACACCTAAATATCTCCGTTACTTTTCGTTGTACAAAAAAACTTCTTAGGACAAAGTTACACTGTTTGAAGGGCCACATGTAACGGTGTAAGGGAAACAATTTTCAAGGTCATTTTTTAATGAGATTTCAAGGTCATTGATGTTTTTTTTAAAAGAAATGATGCATCTTCGTTAACGTAATGTTGTAGCTGACAAAATAACGAATTCATCGATGTAACACAATATGACCTACAAATGACCTTCAACCCAGAAAAATGAAATAAATAAAATTCAACGTGTAAGATTCAGTTGCTTTATTTCTGTTAGGCAAAATGTTCAAAAATATTCCCTTGAGCTGCTATACATTCATTTAGCCGTGATGTTACAGAACGTACTTCTGTGTAATTCATTTCTAAGGGAATCGACGCACAAGCTCTGACGATTCTTTCTTTCATGTCGTCTACAGTGGTTGGCGGTTCATGATAAACATCGTCTTTCAGTGTTCCCAATAGATAGAAATGAAGGGGTGTAAGATCTGGTGAGCGAGCTGGCCATAATACGGGTCCGTTACGTCCAATCCAACGATTTGGAAACTTGTTATTCAAGAATTGTGTTACGACACGGGAAGAATGGGCTGGACATCCGTCATGTTGATACCACATATCTTCACGAATGCCCAAGGGTGTATTTTCCAGGAGAATTGGTGGTAATTATATAGAAAAGGTCTGCGTACTCCGATTTTGATGAAATTTTAATATGTTATGGAGCAACACATTCTGAACAACTTTTTCCTTTTCCAATATAGGGCGGTCGCTTTTAGTTGTCGAAATATTTGCAAAAAACTATCGGTAATTTTAATTTCATAACGGGAACCTTCTTTTTAGAAACACTGGGTGCGTGTGAAACACTGGGTGGGTGTGTGTGGTATTGTCGCTATTCATCTCCACAACGTGTTTACAAACAAAAAATAAACAGATGCGGCCCGAAAATCCAGGAAATGGAATAACAGAAGAAACAAGCAGAATTAACTCCTGTGGATAACTCTGATCATACATAGATAGGCTGAGCTTTCAATTTTCAAAGACATTTCCTGGATTTTCGGGCCGCATCTGTTTATTTTAATAGGCTTCTACTAGGTACAAGAATAATAGTCGATGTGTTTATTTTAAATAGGATGATGTACTTTCATTAATGTAACATTGTAGTTCATAAGGAGACTATGCATTCTACTCACGTTGATTATAACAAAATTCTGAATTGCTGATCAATGGAGGTAGTAATCACTGATTGACTGATTAGATATTAGGTTAGAGACTTCACTCTTTAAAATAAGCACAGGTAGAATATTGTGAGATTTCTTTACATGAAGTTGCAAAAGTTCGAAGATCGTAAACATCTTAACAATCTCCCCTAATATCGTATTTCGAATTCTATAATTTTCTTACTGACATAAAAGTGACTATATTTTATATGTAAAATTCTGAATTGCTGATCAGTGGAGATAGTAATCACTGATTCGCCTGAATACATATTAAACTAGAGACTTCACTCTTTAAAATAAGCACAAGTAGAATATTATGCGATTTTGTAACATGAAGTTGCAGAAGTCCAAAGTTCGAGAGCTCAGTCTCCTTAATGTCTATGATTGAAACTCGCTCAAAGTGAAATTTTAATAACCTGAACCATCTTAGCAACATCTACTAATATTGTATTTCCAATTCCATATTTTCTTACTGACAGGTGAGGCAATATTTTATATGTAAAATTCTGAATTGCTGATCAACGGTGCTAGTAATCATTGATTGGCTGAATAGGGAACAGTTATCGGCGGTGGCTGTGGAACGAGGGCCATTTCGCCGGCTACCCGCCGATAGTTTAATTCCCAGAAACTATTAGAATTCACTAGACGAGCGGTAAAACGGCAATTGATCATCGTGGTTGGGTCGTAAAGAAAGATCTCACAGGGGGGGAGCATACTTCCGTGGCGCGCGAGACTCGATATCTTAATTCCTCGAAGGTGGTGAAGGGGTCACGTTACGAGCCGTACGAGAGCACGAACGGGCTACGAGTCCACGGTTCCTGGTTCTTGATCCAGAAGAGGAGAGGCCGGACGTAACTGACAACGACTAATGGTCGAGCTGAGACTCACGAAGGGTACGAGATAAACCCGGCTGGACAAGGGTAAGCCAGCTCGTTCCGTTTTCTCGTTTACACGTGGCCACGAGGGCGTTTTGTGCCGCGAATTGATCGGTACACAAACCCGAGTGGAGTCGTTAAGGGGAACCTGGCTCCGGACGAGGACATCGACGCCGGGGAATGGGACTCGTGCAGGACATCACGCTGTTTCAGATCCGAGCGCGATCAAAATTTTGTACCTTCAGGTTGGTGACCGGCGAATTTATTGTTCGTAGGGTGACCGGTCCAGTGAACGAACATTCAACACTAAACGTACCGAGCTTTAAAAGTGACTGACACGTAGGGTGACCTGTCCAGTTTTTGGGATTTTATTTAATAACAGGTAATAATAAATGTACAAGTGTAATACAAATGTAAACCACGAACAACGATATCGCATAACCAGAGACCCAAAATCACTAAAAACAAAAACGAGATTATCATGTGTTCTAACCAGTGATGCCAGAAACACCCAAAACTGGGTGGATTTTCGTCTCCTCCTTTTCCCCTTCCACTATCCCATTCCACTACCGGAGAACACCTCAACGCTCGGACCCCCCACTAAGACCGTAGACTGGTCACGTGACGTACCGCGCAACGTGTCATATATTACTCTGGTCATCAGAGAGGTGGTAAACTGTATTCCCCTCGATTCAACTGTTCTGGCATCACTGGTTCTAACTGTATTCATAGAAAACACACTTCGATACATCGAATCAACCATTTCTAAGTCCAGTAATGGAACACCACTCGCATTAACCCAAAAAATAATATTTATAATGCTCTCTTCATATGGAAATTTATGCAGTAATTGTATTGTAAATTCATAGATGTCTCGCTAAAGAGAACTTATCTATCTATCTATCTATCTATCTATCTATCTATCTATCTATCTATATGTATATCTATCTATATCTATATCTATATATATATATATATATATATATATATATATATATATATATATATATATAAAGAAAGACCTGACTCACTGACTCATCAACGCCCAGGCTAAACCCTTGGCCCTAGAAAGCTGAAATTTTGCACAGAGGTTTACTTTATGATCTATACAAGGAATAAGAAAGGATATTTCGAAATTCAACCCCTAAGGGAGTGAAAAGGCTTTGCATCGTTTGTATGAGGAATATTTTATTTGTGAAACTTAGTCCTAATGCTCTTTGATATAATTAATCAAACATGGGACGGTAATTACGAAAATGGCATCAATTTTGAAATGGGGTGAATGGGGGGTTAAAAGGTTTTATGGAGAAACAATATCAATTCTCTGCCATTTGTTGTTGAGTTTGCGTATCGTCTTCGTCCAACAGTGACTGCAATTCTGCGTTTTCAAATTTTTTCGGCTGACCCGGGCGTTCTTTGTCTTTCAAGTCGAAATCACCACTTCTGAATCGTCTGACCCATCGCACACAAGCATCTTGCATTAAGACATCGTCACCGTAAGTTTCCACAAGGATACGACGACTTTCACTCGCGTTTTTCTTTTGATTAAACAAGAAAAGAAGTACGTGCCGCAAATGCTCTTTAATTGGTTTGAAACCAGACATGTTTACCACAAAAAGATATGACGCTAACTCGAGATCGTTTGAACATCAATGGCGTTTTGAAAGGTTATGTCATAGCAAAAAAATAACATAATAGCTCAGACCGCGAACATGCCCTTGCTTCCAGTGTCATCCAGCACATAAGTTAAGAATTATTAACCGGTACACCTGGTACACCGTATAATAATCAGGACGCATCCTGAAACAGCGAACTCAATGACAAACGAACAAACGTCAAAAGCCACCAAACGATTCCATCCGTGGAACAATGAACGAAGCGAAAAGCCGGCAGGGTTTGCGTTTCGTATTAAAACAGCATCCCCCTGTCATCTCCATTCCGCGGCTTCCGCGTCGGGAGGGTCTGCCCGTTTTTGTTCGATCCTCACGATTCTCTGGCCGATAACGCGTATATCCGAGCGGCCATCAGAGTCCCAAGATAGCACCACCATCTAGAGCATCATCCGTTACACCATCCAGTGCCAAGCAGCATCCATTACTCGACCCCGTCCTGGTGCGTATTGTGTTCCGCCAGGTTCCTGGCTGCGTTCTGCGTTCCATCGTCGGCGCAACCGCGAGCTTTATTAATGTCTTTATTCACGGCGTCTACCCGCGAATAGATGCATTATCTGCGCTCTCGGACTCGGACCAGCCGAGCAGGATAACTCTTCGGGCCCCGTTCTCGACTTTCGTGAGCACACACACAGAAACACCGACGACCACGCTAACTTCGGAGTACACATGCCTGCACGCGTGTCAATCACCAGGCTGCACGAATTCGCTTTCACCCGGCTAATTGCGTTTATCATCGCGCCACGTACACCCAGAACACATCGAGGAAACGGGAATTCTGGAAATTCGACACGGCGTGGGCGGTGACACATCCATCAACCGGACACCGTAGTATGATGATCATCGTACTGGTTCTTCACTTTATTTTTTGTTGCACGACTGAAGATTTATTAGTAGAATTGAGCAGCTTTATGGGAGATTCAGCGTGGGTGGCAACGTTTAGCCGAGCGCGATCGCTGAGAGATGCATTAGATTGTTACGTGAGAAATGCTCGATTTTACGATGTCGATGCTGGAGATTCATTTTGTTGTACTTTTGTGTCCGCAGGTATATTATGTATTATTCCAAACTCAGTTCTTTCAATTTTAATAAACCATCTTCAATTGAATCTTGACGTTCGGTCTGTATTTATTTATTTGCAGGCCAATGGTGTGTAAGTTGAGATCACTTGAAAAAATTTTTGTGGATACAACGTTGTATCTGTTGTTTGGCATAAATGGTAAATTGTCATTGGTAGACTGCGGATCTTTGTGCAAATAAAAATTATTTGTGTAAATTGCACAAAACAGGAGCCAGCTAGAAAGCTAACTTTCTCTTTAATGATTTTAATTAGAAACTAACACATTGATATCTTTAAATTCTCACTGTCTTAAAGTGCACTTACTCATTTTTGTCATGAATGCATAGAATCTGCAGTCTAGACGTTGGTTGTATCTAATAATTTTAGTATGTTAACAGTAATATTAGAATATTAATTCCTAAACCATTTAATTGATGTTTCGGGTTCCTTGTATTCCATCTATGTCTTTTTGCCATGAATGCACGAAATCTGCAGTCTATTCATTTATAATTGAATCGAACCTGTATCAGTAACTCATAGATCACTTATCCATTCACTCACATTAACATCCAGGACCCTATCTATTTAATAATCTGCAGTTATATGACAATATCCACAAAAACTTAAATTAAAGTTCCATACGTTTTGTATTGACTAGAACCGTGATGGGTACCGTAGGGGCCCCTCAAACGCCTGCTTCTCCCACCAATCTCTGTTTCATGCGCGAGGCCTGCGCACTATTCGCGACTTGCAAAGCACGTCCTTCCTCTATAGCAGGGCTGAGCACAGTTGGGGCTCCTCAAACACTTGCCTACGCTAATGTCTCGTGTCTTTGTTGTCCCATTATACCGCGCTTGCTGGAAGGGGACAGAAGGCGTTACGGTGTGGACGGTTTTGCCTCAACTGAGGCAAAATTGCCCATCCCTGCTCTATGGTAACGGCGGACACTGGTGGGGGACAGTAGGCGCTATGGTAGGGACGGTTTTGTCTGAATTGAGACAAAAATGTCCATCCCTGGATTAGAGCGACGATGCATGCTCCTTTTTGTAAATACCTATCTGTAATCTACTTTTTTTATGTTGAATCCAACCTGCAGTAGAACCTCAATTATCCGAACTAAACAGAGACACCCGAGAGTCCATATAATAAAACATAACTATTTAAATTTGGAGCTTCTTGGGACAATGGAGACTTTGGATATCATCGGTTTGGATAATCGGGATTATACTATATATCATTAATATTATGATTTAACATTGGTTTTACATTGAATCCAACTTACATCACGAACTAAAAGAGCACTTAACCATTCGCTCTAATTGACATCCAAAAACGTGACTATTTATTAAATGGCAGTAATGTGATAATATTCATAAAACCTGAAATTAAAGTTCCTGATGTTTAGTATTGATGTTGTCCTGATTGTTTTGCATTAATTGTAGCAATGATGCGTGCTCGTCTCTTTCGTAAATACCCAACATCTGCAACCTTTTTTTTTAATATTGAATCCAACGTATATCGTTAACTTTATGACTTAACATTGAGTTCAACATATGCTTTACGTTGAATTCAACTTACATCATGAACTAGAGGAGCGTTTCCGGCGCACGCTCATTAACATCGAGGAACCAAACTATTTAACGTTCGGTAAACGAGCTGTGCACAAAGGTTGACATTTATAGCTGGACGACAGATGATGTCGCGGGTCTCAAAGTGGTGTCCAGCAACTCGAAATTTATGGTCCCGGTGTAACTGCGGTTTCAGCTGAAACTGTTCCACATAGTGCAAGTTTAGGCATAAAATGCTCACGAGCGTGGCCGGCTAAGACAAGTCATTTAAGAGCGAAGACTTTAAACACAGTGCAGCGCGACCGATAAATCATGCCGCATTTACTTGTTGCGCATGGTGTACGGAATCAGCATCAAGTTTGAATTATAATATTTCATTTCCCGACGTGAGAAACATACGACCGTTGTATGAATAACAATCATTTATACACCCAATTTTGCTGCAACGCGGACTGCGAGCGTGTAGGTACAAACGTAGCTGGTGGCGCAATAAGATGGAACGCTTTGTGCAGCCTGCAGACGTGGTAGGAAGGTGCAGAAGGCACGTTCACGGGGCAATCAATGAGCGATTATCGTAATTACGCTCACGATTAACGGTTCGTGCTCGGTTTTGCCTCCTTCACGCCCGCAACCGTGCGCGCTCGTCTTCTTTCGACCCGTGGGGGAGAGACTTTCTAATATCGCAGCGATCTCGGTCTTTATTGACTATCAGCGATCCTCGCAGAATATAAATTCCTGCGAAATGCACCGAGCTAATATGACGCAAAAAAAAATGATTTCGGCATTTTTATATCCCTTGCACGCTCCTCGGAAATTGCTACACAAAACTCAATCAGTCCTACCTTGTTCATATTTTCGTATTTCGTACCGGTACATCAAATTACAAGACAGTTTTAATCATAATGTTATATCTTATGACAAGGACAGCAAATTACAATACAATTTATGCATAGTTTCATGGTTTGTTACAAATACATCAATCTTATTGATGCCGTCGCCCTGATTTCATATTCATCATATTTATTTTAAACAGGCACTTAAGACAACACAATTTTACTCACGACATTATATCTTAAAAAGGAAAATTTTATTCATGTCATATTTTGATCATGAGCATAAAGAACACAAAATTATTCATGATCTATTTTAAACAAATATATAAAAAAATGACAATTCTGTTTATGATAGCATGTATTATATCAGCATATAGAAACACAATTGTGTTTATATTTTGAACGAACAAATAAAAGAGCAATTTTATTCATGGTATTATATTTCAAAGTACGTAAAAAGAGCACAATTTCATTCTTGATATCATATTTTGATCATGTGCATAAAGTACACAAAATTATTCATGATATATTTTAAACAAATATATAAGCAATAACAATTCTGTTTATGATATCATGTATTATATTAGCATATAAAAACACAATTGTGTTTATATTTTAAACGAGCACATAAAAAAGCAATTTTAATCATGATATCATATTTTAAGCAACTATATAAAAATACACAATTTATTTATGATTAAACAATTACATAAGATTTGACAATTTTATTCGTGATATTACGTTTCAAAAAAGCACATAAAAGCACAATTATTTTCATGATATCATGTTTTAAACAAAAATATAAAAGAATACAATTTAATTTGTGATATCATGTTTTAAACCAGCACATAAAATACAATTGTGATCATATTTTTAACAAGCACAATAAAAAAGCAACTTTATTCATGGTATTATATTCCATGCAGGTATATAAAAATGCACAGTTTATTCATGATATCAAATATTAAGCAAGTACATTTTGAAAGCGGTGTGTCCATATCCTTCTTCTTTCGAGAATTATTTATAAATAAAAAGTTTACTAAATTATTTTCGATGCAATGAGTAGAATGTTGCTCGTGCTTGTCAAAGTGAAATAGAATTCTTCATTGTCAATCGCGACAAAGTACAAGACGAGGGGGTTGGCCGAGACAAGCGACACTCCACCTGGGATTATAGTAATTAATAAATTTGCACTTGTTGGCAGAGCCAACCTACCACTGACAAGTGTTTCAACGTGGACATTGAACTCGGATACTTGTCAAACGCTTTTCCTCGCGGTCGCCTTTTTAAAACCTGTTTTCCGGTTTTGTGACTCCTACTGGGGTGGAATTTCTTTTTGCCCCGTGCCATATTCAGGGTCGCCTCTATCATTAGGCGCAATAACTTGTGTCGACGATACGATGTTAATGAGGACTCGTTGCACAAGCCGTTATTTACAGCCACGTATTTTTACCATTGCGTTAAACGCAGTCAACACACACGTTTCGGTGTGTACGTGTCTCCCTCTCTCCCTCAGTCTCTCTCTCCCTCTCCCTCTCTCTCTCTTTCTCTCCCTCACACACACTCTCTGTGTCTACCTCTCCGGGGTCCTCTTATTGGTTTGTCAAACGAGATGCTGTCGCACTTCCTGTTTTAAACGGTGAGTTTAATAGGTCTGGGTTATTTCAGAACGTCGAGAAGAGTCACCGAGCGGGAATACTTTACTTGCCAGTGATAAGGGAATTTGTACTTGCGGTGCGAGCAAGATATCAATGTCTGGAACATTGTATCGAAGCATGTACGACAGTTATTTATTTATTGTTTTGTTCGTAGTTAACGAGTGCTCCCAACACCCGTTTTCTAGCACATGAAATATGAACGCTTTCAACCAGCTCTGGAAAATACTGAGCAATTTAATTAATGATGTGAAAGGTGAAAAAAACTGATTCCTTATCGCATTCTCTTAAAATTGATCTCACAATAAGTAAACACGAACGTTCCTATAGAAATTTCGCATTGTACTCGACCACTCAGTGATAATTGTACGATTATCATCAGAAGACTCGAAGTTTGGTGACACCAATCGTTTCATAAGAGCATACTGGCATACCCAATAAGGGCATTGCGTTCATTGTGTATTAACCTCTGGCACTCGAATGGCGGCTCTGAGACGCCGCCACAAATTGTTACACCATTATTCAGAATATTGTTTACATGATTAAATTTGTTTATATGTAATAAATTACTAAACGTTTAAATATTGTATGACGTACTATATCAGTTTCGTACGCATATAATGAAAAAAAATTATGTATAATAGAAATATTTTAGGTTAGAAGAAATGTTTCATTTTTTAGTTGAAATACTCACAACCACAAAAAATGACACAAAGTCGAAGCAATTTATTAAACAAAAGAGCGGAGTTTAGTTTTCTGATGTCAATTACTGTTTCAAACATCTTCCATTCCGTAGATCGTAAACAAATTTTGTACGCTCAATCTCCCAACGTAAAAATTCATTTTCAATGCATAAATAATTTCGTCAACCAGATATGGCTGCCACGGCGATCAAAGTGTTGAAGGATTAAAAAATAAGTGAGGTTTAGTGCCTATTATAAATGACATTGAGCTCCATTAGGTTTCAAAAATCGGCCGTTTCACCCTACTGTGCGTCGTCGGAGGGTTAAGGGGGTAAAACAATTTAGAGCGCTCGAAAATCGGTGATCTTTACGAATTTTTTTTCTTAATAACTACAATGCGGATCTTTTTCAAACTTTCTTGGTGTCATGTTCTATATATAAACAATACAAAAATAGGTCTGCATTAACGATTAATATATCTGTGGTCGAAATATTTATTTAACTTCACAGCACCGCGCCGCCCGCATCGTCAGTTTGTGTACATTCTACAGGCTATAATTTTCATCTGAAACAGAAAAACCAAAGTTTTTCTTAATCCTTATAAAATTATGTCATCGATGAGTTAAAAAAAATTTATAAATAGTTTCATTTTTCCATTTTCTTCTGCATTACAAATCCGAAATTTTTTCGCGAAAATCATAATTTTCTTGTTAAACCTTAAAATTTTTGCATTTTTATGCTTTTTCAGAATATGTTTTAATTCATCAACGACATAATTTTATAAGGATTAAGAAAAACTTTGGTTTTTCTGTTTCAGATGAAAATTGTGGACTGTAGAACGTACACAAATTGACGATGCGGGCGGCGCGGGGCTGCGAAGTTAAATAAATATTTCGACAACAAATATATTAATCGTTAATGTAGACCAATTTTTGTATTGTTTAAATATAGAACATTACACCAAGAAAGTTTGAAAAAGATTCGCTTTGTAGTCATTAAGAAAAAAATTCCTAAATATCACCAATTTTCAAGCGTTCTAAAGTGTCTTTCCCCCTTAAGCAACAATATGCACAACATTAATTTGAGTGGAATTCTTTAACTTTGCATTTTTCATCGAGATAGTACAGTTTCGACGCGTACAATGCTCGCTATAGTAGTGCGCCAGGAACCATAATGCCAGCGAAGAAATGTGCTCCTGCTGGAGGTCGAAGCCGGGTCTTTGCGTTTCTGGCTGATTCCAGGCAGCATCCTGGAAGCGGCGATTCGACACGGCGGTAGGGGTAACCGCGTTGCGCTCCGCGCTCGCCAGGATGTGCAGGCACATGCACAATTTATAATGCAATTAGAGCCTCGGATGGTAGCGCTCGGATTTATGGCAGCTGGAGAATCTACCGTCCGCGCGCGCGAGCAAATGATGAAAAAGGAAACGAGCCAGGCCGGCGGAGAAAACGAGACAGCCAGCGGGCTGCTGAGGAGAAGGCAAAGGCTATATTCTCCTGCAATGAGTTATACGCCTCCCGCGGTTCCAATACATTATTTATCGCTCGGCTTTTCATTATTACCGCGTGGTGCTCGCCGCTGATTCAACCACGAAACGCGGTTTCCGGAGGCGCGCGGCGCATCCGATCCTCGATTTCCAGGCCACGCGATTCTAATTGGTTGTACTGGCATTGTTGGCAAGCCTGTTGGCGAGTCGTCGCGAACCAACCTATCCCCGGCTGATTTAGAACCGGCGAGTGGATTTATCGATCGTTAATGAGGATGACGCACAGCGCGTTGACAATAGACAAAAATCGAACAATCTTCTGTCATGTTGGTATTTAAAACCGTCATAGAAGTGTTCCCAGATATGATGTGCTACTCTGCATTAACAATGGACAACTATTTTCATGTTGCTATTTAAAACCATCATAGTTCCTAGATATGGTGTGCTAGTCTTCATTAACAATGGACAACTTACTTTTATGTTGGTATTTAAAACCTTCATAGAAGTGTTTCTAGATATTTTTTGGAAAGGTAAGTAATGATATTGAAACTATTAAACAAGTTTCAACTATTTATATGTTTCGAACAATTCTATTAAATAAAATATCAAATATAAATGTTAGATCCAATCCCTAAAAAAATATGTAAAGAAATGAATGTGCTTCGCCGGCAGTTGTTTACTTTACTAGTTTTTTTGTTGCCCTGCATGCCAGTTTGAAAACCATTGTTTCGAGAAACATACGTATTGTATCGATTTATTGATCGTTAATGAGGATGAGGAACAGTGCATTGACAATAGACAACTACTTTCATGTTGGTATTTAAAACCATCATGGAAGAGTTTCTAGATATTTTTTGGAAAGGTGAGTAATGATATCGAAACCAATAAACAAGTATTGGATGAAGTTCCTTTTAGCAACCACCACCGATTGGATCCCAACTTACCCGAAACATTGCCCATGCCCAGTAGACTCATATGGGTTGGTCACGTGACGCGAAAATGCTCTGCGCATGCGCAACGCACTGTTTGCATTAATGACTCGTATCCGCTATTTTCACTTTTTAACACACCCTAAACTGTTGTTTCTTGTCTTTAATAAGCTTAATAAGTTACAATGAGTGACGGTTCTGATGAATCAAATCAAAATGATCCCGAGTGGAAGCCGCAAGAAGTGGTCCAACATGTTGCGCGTGTTTTAGTGAGATCAATGGCATGGAATTGGGAAAGAAGTCAGGCCAATATTAAACTAGTTATATTACTTTATTTGGTTAGGTTAGGTTAGGTCTGGGTTAGGTTTAGTGGACTTGGGGTTTGCTTAATAATCCTGATTGGTACTTTTATACCTCACAATTCGGTATTAAAATTGTGTTTCGCCAGCAAAACATTTATATGATTTCCGCGCCACGACGCCATCTTCATTTTGTCAGACACCTCGTGGGACGTTTACAGAGTAATTTTGAAAACAATCGGAGGTGGGTGCTAAAAGGAACTCTTACCCAAGTATTAACTGTGCCCGAACACTGCACCTGCAAGTGTAAAGTTCCTATCAAAATTCATTTATCCACTGTGCCAGTGTGTTCTTTTTATAAAAAGGAAAATTTGTCAGTATCTCCACATAAAGTGCGTTACTGGAGGTATGTACTTATTACTTTTGATGTTAGATTGTCTTTTCCGCTTTCTTGAGTGGCAAGTTGCAAATTGATAACACTAGCACGAGGGTGGTTATAAGGCGAGCACCAATTAGAGATATATGCTCTATTTTTTCTGTTCTGCTCAACACAAAATTACGAAAAAAATTTTCCAAAAGTTTTGGCTGCAAAATCGATTTTTTAAAAATTCTATTGTCTTTTGTGTTTGTTAAGATATATTTAAGGTGGTCATATAATAATTTCTTGCCAATATTTACCTATTTGATAATATTAGTTTTTACATTTCTATAAACAAAGACTGTTCTTGATACTTAAAAGATCTGTGGACGTGTATCCTCATGTTCCTGGGCCAGACACAGAGTTAATTAATAAAGAAAAGCACTAAATGAATCACATACCTATCTGACGGTACGAAGATCTCACAGGAATGTAAAAACATGCTTTTACTTAACATTCTGAACACTAGGTTTACGCAGCACTAAAAGTGATTATCTTAAATTGCATTATAAAAAAAAAAAAAGAATGCGTCTATCCGAATTTTTCGCCATTGTTTTAAACCGTATACCCAAAGAAATAATCTCACAATTTACAATCTCAATAACCACTCGCATCAAATAGCGAGAGTCGATACCTGAAGACACTCTTTAAGTCTTCTAAATTATGTAACAAGACCACTTTTTAAAAAAAGTTTAGTTACACAAATTTAAAAAAACATATTTAAAAATTCAGTAATTGCTTCAGCAGTTGACCAATCTTAAAAATGAAAAACCTAGCAATTGACCTTCTGTTCGTTAGTAGTTGACCACTTATACTAGAAAGAAGGTTAAATTAATAATGTTAGAAATCATTTTAGTATCATTTAGTTTCAACAATTACCAGCACAAATTACAATTAAAGGATAAAGTAAGAACTAAACCAAATCAATTCTATAACAAATTCAATTCCGGAACAGAGTAGACGTTGCGAGTCAATATTTGACCGTGGAAGCAATCAATAGTTGACCACGTGGTCATCCTCTAAAACACAGTATGCTACAAAATTTAGAATTATGTTTTGTACTCCTAACAATCTTAGATGTAAAATGGATACATTATAAATCGTAAACAAATTTAAATGAGTCACGTTAGTAATTGACGTTGATATATCGGGGGGTCAACTTCTGAAAATTGTTCAAATAACAGTATTCAGAATTTGACCACTCAATAAACTATTATTTTGAGGTTAGAATAATAGAAGCGATGCATTTATCACTTATAAAACGCTGTGAGAATTTAAAAAATAAATAATTCAGTCGCAAAAAGTTCACAACGTATGGATTGTTTACCTGAACCGTACTTCTGTTCTTAACAGAAACGTTAAGGAAATAGAAATATATCGGTATATTACTTAACTTAATGAATTTAGACGTCCGTTGTTACTATGCATACTTCACTTCGCATGTAATTGTTTTAAAATTTAACCAACAGATATTGTGTCATCCGAGGTTCGCTTTCATCAAAAGTGCAGAACTTATAATAACCTTATTTTTTGTTTTTCTAAAAACTGGTCAACTACCGGTGCATGGTCAACTACTGGTGCCTTTACCTTAATGGTACAAATAAAATATTAAACCCCGTCATTTTGATGGGTCCCGTAAACCAAGTGTTAAATAAGAGACTATGAAAAGTAAATTGACCACAGAGAGAATTCAGAAAAACGAAAACAATCTTTACAATTTGTAGTGACGTGCGTTGACGAGCAGTAAAGAACTAAAATACACAGAGTCATCAAAAATTCAACGAATGCACGCTTCTCCTATGAATAACGACGCCTCGGGCCGTCGAATCGTTAAATCAATTTGTCATTGTAAAAAGCACGGGCCTCGTAGTCGTGTGTGATCGCCAGGCCAAAAACAGCGTTTCTAATAACGAGCTGTTTCTCCGGGCAGCGATTCGCGTTAACGGTACCGGGCCCTGTAAAACACTTTGCGCAAGATGAGCGTTGCCCCGGGAGCAAGCAAGAACCGCGAACCGCTCCCACAATTGACAGGGGCAATTCGGTACGGAATCGCCGGTTAATGACACGCGAATCTATCTCACTGGATCATCGCCAGGCTCCTTATTAGGCCAGGCTGTGGCAGGCAAGGTGCAGTTCGTGAGCGACCGAAGAAAAGAGAGCCTCTCTCGGAATTACCGAGAGCCGAGCATAGTCTTCTGATGTCATCCGCCACGGAACGACCAATACTCTGATGATAGCACCTGGGTGCTAAAGCAGATCTTTATGCAAAAGAAAAATTATGTACCTGAATTCTATTGCAACTGAACTAACTCTGTTTGACACCAGACACATCGTTGATTTACTATTAGATTTTATCCACGCTGTTAACACTTTGCCGTCCGCGCGTCTCGTAAAAATTTCTTCGCTCGGCGCCGGCCGTTCTTGAGGTTATCGGGTGATTATAAATTTTCAAGTTTTACTAATGTCATCGTTAGCTCTCATGAGAGCAGCAGACACTTTCAATAAAAAATCATGAAATCGGAGACTCTTGCGTTCTGTATTGAAACGTTGATATGTCCTGAATGCATTAAATAATGCACAATTAACACTATGCCGTCCAGTACACCACTGTGGTGTCGCCGGCCGTTGAGCAATACTTTGTGCGCGACACCACTGTGGTGTCGCCGGACGGCAAAGTGTTAATATGGTCTATAAGCAATTAGAGTAAACTGTACTATTGCTGGTACTGCATTAGTTATTGGCACTTTTGATTTAAACGACAAATATTAAGAGTTCCTGGAATAGAAAATTATTTTTTATTGCTTCCTATTTATATTTGAAAACAACGTTGTAAGTTTTCATAACAGAGTTTCACATATGACTGTTAGCAACGCTGGAGGACATCCAGTAAGACCGACGGATGACCACAGTGCAGTGTAAATAGTTTTGTTAAAATTTTCGTTGCGAGTAAGTATATTTTATCGCTTTATAACTTAATCCCTTGTACTACCCGTTAACTCCCGATTGCTCGGGCCATAATAAACAAGAAGGTCGGTCACGCGTTGAGCCATTTAGTTGTTTAGCCGTGTACTCGACTTGCATAAAATATATGCGTCTTATGACATGTATATTTCGACGCAACGAAAGGAATTGTGAAATAATAAACATGTTTGGGAACAACTAATACTTTTAAGATGCCTGGGAAGTAATTATGATCAATTCATCGGTGAACAAAACCGATTTATAATTTGAAACTGGATAATGTATCAGTAACAATTTGTAAATTAATAATGTTTCGAGAAAACTCGTAGAAAATTAGTAATCTTCGTGTTACTGTTGTTTACGTTTATCACGAATGAAGTACCACGAGCCAGGCTCGTGTTGTTTACGTTTGGTCCAAACGAAGTACCACGAGCCTTGGTCGTACAGTGTTGGGATATTTTGTGTTTTTTCTCGCGCATGCGCGAAATTTTAGCGTCAGTAAGGTAGAGAATTAGGCTAAAATCAGGTACCTCGGTCACCCCGCATAGTTTAGTAAAATTTTTTACGTATTGATATTGAAAAATCAATGTGTAAAAAGTGTGTTAATAATAACTTACCTCAAATTCGCAGCTCACTCGTATCGTCGTAATGTTTTCGACTCTTCTGGCACTTTTCCGACAGAATAGTTTCCAGCGCCACTTTGCACCTACTTTCGCCACAATATAGATACGTTACTGTTTTGGACGCGCATGCGCAAGAAAAAGTACACAATATCCCAAAACTGGGCTCGTGTTGTTTACGTTTGGTCCAAACGAAGTACCACGAGCCTTGGTCGTACAGTGTTGGGATATTGTGTGTTTTTTCTCGCGCATGCGCGAAATTTTAGCGTCAGTAAGGTAGAGAATTAGGCTAAAATGAGGTACCTCGGTCACCCCGCATAGTTTAGTAAAATTTTTTACGTATTGATATTGAAAAATCAATGTGTAAAAAGTGTGTTAATAATAACTTACCTCAAATTCGCAGCTCACTCGTATCGTCGTAATGTTTTCGACTCTTCTGGCACTTTCCCGACAGAATAGTTTCCAGCGCCACTTTGCACCTACTTTCGCCACAATATAGATACGTTACTGTTTTGGACGCGCATGCGTAAGAAAAAGTACACAATATCCCAAAACTGGGCTCGTGTTGTTTACGTTTAGTCCGAACGAAGTACAACGAGCCAGGCTATTGTTTACCTTTGATCCGAACGAAGTACCATGAGTCAGAGTCGTCCTTATTGTTTTTGGCCCAAATTTCTTACCACGAGTCTCACTCGTTGTTGTAGAACAAGGTGTTAATTTCGGACTGTACTACAGATGTAATAAGTGCGTATATGTTTAATTATAAATCAAATAGCCTGTTCAACGTTTACTTCTTACTATTTACCAAATGTGCCGATAACTATACAATTTGTCATACGATTGTTATTGACTGAATATATTTTATAATAAATAATTTGTTACTCGTAAAACTGTTTGATTTTGTTGAAAAGTCTCCATCAGATTATAGTAATAGCAAGTTAAGCTCGCTTAAACATTTCAAAAAAAGATTTTTACAACAATTTTGGCTTAGGGTGCCAATCATTCTACAGTTTACGCTATACCATAACTGTATGGAATAATTTAATGTTAAGGAACAAATTATTGTATAGAATTTTGAAATAAAACATATCTTGATAATCCAGCAGAAGTTTTAATATTTCAAAGAAACGGTATATCTTAAAGATTATAAGTTTGAATCGCTATTCCAAATTAGAGCTTTCATTCCAAAGTGTACATATAATTTATTAAGTATTGAACTTAATCTTTCAAAACTGAAATAGTGAATATTCTTGTTCACAGTTAAGTCACATTTCTATTAATGATTGACAATTTTGTATCGTGATGATTGGGGGTTTATTTAAATGGTAATTTACAGTTTAAATATGAAAGTAATACGAATTTTTAGGTAACAAGCACCTCGCGGTAGTTAATTTTGTTACTTTCCAACAAAGCCACTATAGAAACTCATAATCAGCATTTATGTGAAGAAAATGTAAGATTCATCGTACTTTCGATCAATAGTGTACACCCTTTACTCGGCTGATATCACTTCCTTACATATCCTTGAAAACTGCTTTGCGTCTGACATTTATACTTTTCTATCCGATGCACCGACAAACAACGAGATTGCATGATAATTGGAGGGAAGTTCTAACGATGCAAAACCTTGAATTTGTCGTACATATTCATAGACACTGATTAAGAAGAACCTTGTACAATTCTTTCTGAGAATCTCATTGAATTTTGAATTCTGCAAAGGTAAAACTACAGTTTTCGTCACTGTATTCGATACATTTCGACCAAATGAATGTACAAAACGAATCAGGTGTATCTCGTGAACACTTTCCACCAATTTAATCTCATAAATTGTCCTCCACTGTTTAAGGGCTATAACCACATTAGCAGATTTAAAAACATCAATAACAAACAATTTTCTTCAGCTAAAGAATAATTTAATATAAAATCGAATTGAAGTACTTTTTAAAACGTATCCTAAGATAGTTACCAAAATTGTTTTATGTATTTTTCAATCCCAAACACGTTTTTTTAAGGTGCTCCGGAGCCTGACATTTAGCGTCCACATTTTTTTATTCATACTTAAAAAAAATGTTTAACCTATTGATGATTTTAGGCCCGCTACTGTGACCAAACCGCTTAAATTACTCTACGCCACAGAATAAACCTAGAAACAGTTCATCAACCACAAATAGTCGAAGCAAACTGTAACCAAGAGGCGATAAACAAACGATTTTTTCATATTACAACCGGTTCCCGATCAAACGTACGATCTCTGGCGTCGCCATCTCGGTGAGCGTGGATTGCCTTAAAACACAAGCAAGTTAACGTCTTAATTAAAGGATCCCCGGTGATTTGAGCAGCAACCAATCAAACCGGAAACGGAGGAAGTCCCGAAGGTCTGTGGCTGATCGAGGATCGGTAGGCTGGCCGAAAGAAGAAGAAGAAGCCAGCAGCGGCAGCACCCAGCAGCACCGGCAACTGCAGCAGTAGGAGAGAGGATCTTCGACGTCAATCACGATTACGGGATGAGTTTTCAGCGCGCGTCTCATTAGCCCACGCCCTCATTATTACGTTATCAACGTCTCCGGGCTCGCATAATGGCCTCTGAATATATTTATGAGGGTAATCTCCGCGGCCGTTCGCGGCCATACGAAAGCCGCGCGCCGATGCCGGCCTCGGACCGTAACAATAATCCTTATATCCCCCACATAATTGTGCCCGCGGAGGATTTATAGAGCTGGTCCGGGCACCGATCCTATCTAACGATCTGCTCATTGAGTAGCCGACCTAGGACTCCACGAGGATACAAGGCTCGCCCCAGGAATGGGATTCATTCAAAACCGCGAACACGCCGGAGAGCACCAGAAAGTCGCCTCTCTCTTACTCTTCCTCTCTCTCGCTCTTTCTCTTTCTCTTTCTTTCGAGCCCGGGTCATCTAGATTCGACCGAGCTCGCGTCCGTGTTCCTGCCTTGATTGGTTTATCGACCCTTCCCGAAACACTCACGTGATTCCGTGGTCCCGAAGCAATTTGGTTGTCCGACGGTTTATCTGATCCGAAATGATACATCGGAGCTCTCTCTCTCTCTCTCCCTCTCTCTCTTTCACTCTTTCATTTTATTGTTCAAATGTCCCACAAGAACGTGTTGGGGATATCTCCGCAAAAATTAATGTATTTGGAAATAATGTAATATAACCCAGACTTAACAAAGACCAAAGTTTCATTTTTCTTTCAAGGATTTGCTGTTTCCTACCTTCTAAACATTACAACCTACTTTTTATCTTTCAAATAAACTTTGCAAAGTTAAATACGTTCTCGTATTTTAAAATCTAACAAGGAGAAGACGCGGTCATGGGGTCTCAGGTTTTCTCGAAGTGTTGCATATTGGTAGATTTCGGTCTCCTGTTTATGAAAATGTAGCATTATAGGCGTCGATACTCAACAACTTTTAAGATACGTTAAGATTGATGAAGTTAGTGATTCTTTCATATTATTTTCCGTTTCAATAAAATTTGTATATTTTGTTTCCTATAGATATAACTAATGTATTTATCATGTATAAAATACAATTAATTAAAATAGATAAACTGAGCAGATAAAAAAGAAAAAATGGAAACAAAGGAAAAAGATACTTGAACACTGGCCTTCCCGGTAATGAATCTAGTACGTTACCAGCACGCCGTTCGGCATTTGACAAAAACTTCAACCAAAACTGTACTCAACGGCTCAACGGGTATAATGAAATTTAAATATCTCAAAAATTATTGATTATCGACGGCTATAATGCTATATTTTCATAAACAGGAGAACGAAATCTACCAGTATGTAAAGTTTCGACAAAATCTAAGACCCGATGACCGCGTCTTCTTGTTAGTGGGATGTTGTGGGTACACTGATGTTAATCTACAGCTTTTACCTCTTCCTTTCTATAATACATTTTACAATTTTACAACGTGACCATTAACTATTTTGAATATTTTAGTAATCATAAACACTTTATTTACTTTGCAGAACAGCACTCTGAACAACAACAATAACTTTTACAATACAGGAACAAAGTGCTAACAGTCTTGTGCGTAAAAATAAGTAAGTGCTTGTACGTATTATGTATTTGGTTGTCCCAAATGGTCTTATCATAATATGAGCGTCTGATATTGTTAGCATTTGTATCCGCAAACAGCGTGATTTTCTGAGATATTTAGTGTAAAATTGTTTTATTAATTCCTAAGTTCTCGATTATTTAAGCACGCCACTTGTTTGCTCTCGTTTGTAAAAATATTGAAATCCTTTGTACGTTTCGAAGAATACTCGTCAACGTCAACGTTTGCCCCATTAATACAGTACAATGGTTAATTTTAGCAGAACCGAGGACAGAGAATGCGTAGGTAATTTCGCAACAGTCAATATCTATCAATCAGTTGCACTGTCCCCATTTTCAAAGATGTCTTTATTCTCTCGTCGTCGCCACACATCTGCCTCTCGATTCGTTTCTACAAAGATACCATTAAAAGACTTGGCAAAGGCTTTCAGGATGGGGACATCCGTTTCACTCGAGAGAATCGATGCAGTCTACGTCCTGCTTATGTGCATCCTTGCCTCTAATTACCTCGGATGAAGACATCACCATAGTCTCGGCGATTCTCTCGAGAGAATCCTAGTTTACTCACCACGAGAACGAATCGTTTTGTGTGCCTTTACATTTCACCGATTATTTATTATCTTTACGAGCAACGGTCATTATTCTCGCGTTTATGGATGGTCTCATTACTTCTAATGACCTCGATATACGCCACCATAGGATGCGAATTAGAGGAACTTGGACAACTTTTATAAAATTGTGGGGAACTTAAATCCTGTTGGAAATGTTGTTTGCTTATTATAAATTATTATTTATAGACATAGTTGATTCATTGGATAGATTAAAAATGATATTAATTTGAAGAACTTAGGTTAGGTTACGTATAGTGTGGAGAATCTATAAGCGATGGCGCTTCATCTTGCATTGAAGTCTCCAGAGATTTATTATATAGTCAAATATCTATATATGATTTTTACCAACTATGAAACAAAATAAATCAAGTTACATGTTTTTTTATTAAAATAATGTAAAGTGCACATTTATGCACCGGACATATTAATTTTTAACAACGTTTATATACCTATTGAATTAAAACACAAATTTCGGGCAACAATAGCTGCTTTATGCAACATCCTGAAGATATAAAACGACTAAGAAATATTTATAATTTAAAATCCTTACTGACAATATGGTATTATATTATGCGTAGTATTTTTAATATCTATTATTTTATTAGAAAATATAGAATGATTATAATAATTGTTTTTAAGCAATACTTATACTATATGTATTTCATGTATAAATAATGTATTTTGAAATGATAATTTAATAGGCCTTATATTTATCATTGCTTAATGAATGTTATCACTCTAAACCATTGATATGTGAAAGGGAGAATTAACACTTCAAGTTTAAATTTAAAGTGTTCTTTTTATGAAATCTCTTTGAAAAATTTAATTAAGAGAAGTCACTGACACCTTTAATACCACGCTAAGTGCTCCGCATCACGGTCAAATGACCAATTTCCTATATGACAATTACCGAAACTATAATATCAAAATGCATTCATATAAAATGTTGGAATATACATCATTATTAAAGCGTCTGTTACAATACAAATCTCAGAAAATCTGAATAAAATGAATGTTCTAATTTCATAAGGCAACGTTCATCAGTATACCACGAATTTTATGCACCTATGATAAAACTAGATAAATCGAAATTAAAATAGTGGAAATATTCGAAGAATCTACAGACAGTGTTTCATTACTTTGGACTTAATAAAATAATTAAGAAAAGAAAATAATGTATATGTAGCTCCTGTATGTAGTAATGAATGCAAACAATTTTTATCCTTCATATAAATGCGCTCCATTAACTACTCATCTAAATTAATAATAACACGAATAAATTTAACTTTCTTCTCGAAACTTTCAGAATCATGAGGGAAGTATGTAATAGGGGTGTGCAAGTACCCGTAATTTACGAGCTGAGCTGAACTCGATTCGATTACTCGAGCCGAGTCGAGCGTTTGAATTTTCCGAGCTACTTGAAATCGACGAACTGCTTGAAAAGAATGCGAGCTACTTGAAAAAATCAACCGGCTCGAATATTCGAGCCCTCGTAAAACTTCGATTTACTGGAAATTGAATTTTCAGCTCGAAATTTTTCGAACTTCCCGAATATATTCGAACAGATCTTTAACTTTCGAGTTACTCGTAAAAATTCGAATTGCTCGAGTTACTCGAATATTCATTTATTTACTATCAAATACTATTCTATCTATAAGGAAGAAAAATATGACGCTAATTTAATGCTTCTGTTTTATTTTCATGTTTTCATGAAGAAAACATACTCGAATTTTTACGAGTAACTCGAAAGTTAAAGGTCTGTTCGAATATATTCGGGTAATTCGAAAAATTTCGAGCTGAAAATTCAATTTCCAGTAAATCGAAGTTTTACGAGGGCTCGAATATTCGAGCCGGTTGATTTTTTCAAGTAGCTCGTATTCTTTTCAAGCAGTTCGTCGGTTTCAAGTAGCTCGGAAAATTCAAATGCTCGACTCGGTTCGACAGACCGATCAGTACTCGACTCGAAATTCGAATACTCGAATAAATCGAGTACTCGCACACCCCTATTTATAACTATACGTGGGTGACGGAATTATTTGTAGAAATTTAAAAATTATTTTTGTCACTAATGTATTCACTGCAACAAGCGTTGTTGGTGTGTGCAAAATGTAAGGAGGTTGGAATGTAAGGAGTAGTCAGTATTATAAATCTCGACTTTTCAATTTGTATTTCATTAAATAAATTACTTTGATTTTGTAGAATGTTTGTGGTTTCTGGGTTGGCGGTCAAAGTATTACTCCATAACCTATGGATTTAATTAAACGGCCGAATTTTTTACTTTGGTTGAACTTCGTTTCGGAGAACTCTTTTTTTCAAGTCTTTTTAATGCAATCCTATAAATTTCGGCGAGAAAACACAGAAATTGAAAATTTTTTTGTGAGGAATTCATTGGTTCAAAAGTTATACGCGTATAAAGTTGAACACTTTTAAGCCTTTTTGACAGGTTAAAGCGCCGCCATATTGATATATTTGATAGGTGATACACATAAAATGGGCTAAATAGTTTCGAGCAGATCCGTTAAATGGCAGCACAAACACGTACGTAATAATACATTTACCAAATCAAAATGCGAAACATTATACCATGGTGGGGCAGACCAACCCAAACCATCTAGCGCATACGCTCATACTATCTATCACATGCGCTAAATGGATCTACCTCTAACACTCAACGAATATCCAATCGAGTACTCGCACACCCCTAGTATGTAATAATAAAAATGAGCGGAAATATGTTCCGCTATAGATATGCCAAATCCGAAGGAAAATAATTTCTTGATGCAAGAAGGAACTGTGTCACGAGTCCAAGCTGACCCAGTCTCTGATCAGTGTCAAAAGAAGCTAGTGCTGTTACTCACCATTATGAAGTCTGCTTTTAGAGGTGCGTAGGTGCTCGATAATGGAGGTGAGGGGTCTGCGGCCACTACCGCTGCCACCCCCACAACTCCAAGGGGAGTCACGCTCTGAGCCCTCCGCCAGGTTGTCACAGTCCTAGAAAGTGAAAACAGAGAAAACGACGAAATTAGACAGAGACAAGGAAGGATGACGGAAACAGCTCGATGTGCCGCCATTTCCCACGGTTCACCACGATTCTGTGAATTCCGGTGTCCTTGTACTCACTGAGCAGGACGATTCAGGTAAAAGCTATGGGACTCTCATTGACTGTAATAAGGAGAGCGATGGTGGAACTATATTTTGTGGGAGGAACGTGAAATCTAAATGAACAGTATAAATACAACAACCTTACTTCTAAAGATACGTACTGCACGTAACAATATTGTACTTGCTATACAAACAACCTGGTTTAAAACATTAAATAATTACAGAAGACTGTAAGCTGAAATTTTATAGTATTATAAAAATCTGTGGATGTTTCATAATTAATTTAGAATGTATTGTATATTACTGTGGAACACTTGCTTTTCAGAGTAGATAAATTCTATACTATTGCACACGTGTTGTTTATAAATGCAATTGACTTTTTTGTACACTTCTATCAGTGCACTATGAAAATTTATTTCTAAGACATGTAACACTTCCCTTATCTTTTGCAATACTTTATTGTATTATTTCTCATTAAGGCAAACTGTTTAACTTTATGCCTTATTGCTTGACGTTTTGACAATATTTTTCTAATATTAATGATGTTCTCTGTAGAAAGTACTTTACCCTTATGATTACAAGAATAAATATAAGAATGTACAAAAAATATATAAATGGTACGATTTAAATGCGATTTGAAAATATAAATATCTTGTCACTATTTTAATATATACAATTTTTCAATCAATCTAATGAAAACTAAATTCTTAGAAAATATACAACTGTTTTACAAAAATACAGATAAACTTGCAACATTTATAAATCGATATAGAATAAAAGGAATATGAATATAAATTTATGGAGAGTTTAATCAAGACAGACTAAGAAATTGATAATCTATTTTTATAAATTGTGGGATCAACAAAATTTATGGCAACAAGTAAGACTAATTTTTATGTATAATCTATTTATACATAATATCCTAGAAACAGGCTACACTCGATCAAAACATATCGCCGTAAACCAGCAATTTTTCCAACGTCAAGATTCAGATACTCTCGGCTCCGGAATCATATTTATGACAGAAAAGAATCCCATAAACCATCCGACAGGTTACGCCTCCCAAGGTCAGGATAATCTTAAATCTCCCCGGAACGTTTACGCATCGGATCACCATAAAAATGCAGTTAGAAAGCCACGAACCCCGAACTGGACGTCGTTGCCTCGCGGGGAGGAACAAATTTAATCAAATCTTAAACCCTTAATCCCACTAAATCATATTTCTCTGTACCTCCCTCGTAGTTGCTCGAAAACGGCCATAACTGAAGAATTTTACCCAGTTCCTTCGTTAGAGTAATTAGAATAAATACTGTTCGCGAAATTAAGCTATATTAACATCAGTAGAATGACTGCTGGATTTTTGTTCAACCCTTATGTTAATCTACCAGCTTGTTTTTAATATCTTTTATACATTCTTGTTGACAAATAGAAAAATTTCTGTAATTTTTATTTTCTAGGATAATTATAGATCGATTACTTTTCTAAATCTAATTATTGCACAATGTTAGTGAACGTTGTAGAAAATTTTGGGTATAGATATAAGGTATGAAAACAAATTAACCCTTAGCACTCGAATGGCGACTCTGAGGCGCCACTACAAATTGTTTCACCATTATTCGGAATATTGTTTACATGATTAAATTTGTTCATATGTAATAAATTACTAAACATTTTAATATTGTATGATGTACTATATCGGTTTCATACGCATATAATGAAAAAAACTGATGTACGATGGAAATATTTTAGGTTAGAAGAAATGTTTGGTTTTTTAGTTGAAATAGCTCCGAGTGCAAAGGGTTAATAACGAAGGTATTAAATCATGATATTATTTTAATAGTGAGTTGCTAGTTGAATTTGTTAACAACAGAATATCCACATTGCTCTTAAAATGTTCAATTTATATTTTTTAAATTAATTAAAGACGAACAGCTTATATGTGGAATTAAATCCTAGAAATGCTGAGTAATTGTATGTACAGGAAGGTTGTGATACCTTCACAACGATTAATGGCTTTTCATAGAAAGATTTTAATGTTTCAAATATTAATGGATTTCAAAACCGGCATACATTTTTCCGTATGAAATATTGACACTGTTATTTAGTAAGTAGGACGACGTATCGTTATAGGACTTATGTCTCACATGTACGAAACAAGTCTTAAATTCAGTTACTTTGTGCTCTGCAACATGTTTGCCGGTACTTATAAGTCACCAGTAACATATGCGACCCTCGGCATCCAAACTGACCAACTTCATAAATTCAAACGCAGAAAAAATTCACAGTGTTATAAACATTGCCTCGCAAAATACTACTTTAGTCAACACACCTACAAAGATATTCATCAATTAATTATTTTAACATGTGGTCAGCATTCTAAACTATATAAAAATGCAACCAAATAAAAAGTATTCAAACCATGACTTATTTACTTTACTTGTTATAAACATTGCTTCGAAAAATCCTACTTTAGTCAACACACCTACAACGATATTAATCAATTAATTATTTTAACATGTGGTCAGCATTTTCTACTCTATAAAAATGCGACTAAATAAAAAGTATTCCAACCATGACTTATTTACTTTACTTGTTATAAACATTGCTTCGAAAAATCCTACTTTAGTCAACACACCTACAAAGATATTTATCAATTAATTATTTTAACATGTGGTCATCATTTTAAACTATATAAAAATGCGACCAAATAAAAATTATTCAAACCATGACTTATTTACTTTACTTGTTATAAACATTGCTTCGAAAAATCCTACTTTAGTCAACACACCTACAACGATATTAATCAATTAATTATTTTAACATGTGGTCAGCGTTTTCTACTCTATAAAAATGCGACTAAATAAAAAGTATTCCAACCATGACTTATTTACTTTACTTGTTATAAACATTGCTTCGAAAAATCCTACTTTAGTCAACACACCTACAAAGATATTTATCAATTAATTATTTTAACATGTGGTCAGCATTTTAAACTATATAAAAATGCGACCAAATAAAAAGTATTCAAACCATGACTTATTTACTTTACTTGTTATAAACATTTCTTCGAAAAATCCTACTTTAGTCAACACACCTACAACGATATTAATCAATTAATTATTTTAACATGTGGTCAGCATTTTATACTCTATAAAATTGCGACTATCTAAAAAGTATTCAAACCATGACTCATTTAACAATACAAGCATGAAAAAGGTAATGTTTATTTTAACTGGACTGTGGACCATTATGAAAAATGAAAATTGTCTACATTAATTGCGAGAGAATGAAGTAGATCCACTATGTGGTTTACTTAATAGACAATAATAACAATTAATTTCAAGTTTGTTGCGACAATTTGCATATAGGTACATGACTAACAATCAAAGTGTTAAACGTATTCGAACCCTTTTTTCTCTAGTTATAGTTTATAGTCGCATCAACATCACAATTTATTAACGACTATCAATGTGTTCTACGCTGTATTTGCTGACATTGAGTCTAGGATTTAGTCAGTTTTCTATGAGATGTCTAAAATATACAGGGTTTTCATTTGAAAACTTTCCTTTCCACGTGTTCAAGGATTTCGAGTGGGAGAGATGGGGGCAGTATCAGTGTTTTCTTTGGTTGACGTTTTCAAGGTCATTTGAAGGTCAACATTGTTTTTTCAAACGGAAACCTACATTTTTTATTATGGGATCTTATTGTACGTAAAAAGACCAGCAACTTTCGTAGGATACCTTTTTCTATCTGCGCACTAGTTTCGGAGATAGTTAAAGAGAAGTAGAGCGAGTGATACTTACACTGCGACAAAGTTTGTAATTGCTTTATAACCATAACAAATTTTCAAAATGTTCTCCGTTGTCTTCTAATTTTGTTTTTAAACGGTACGCGCTAGTGTACGTACAACTGGAAGACATCAACGATTTGCGTCAAAGAATTTTACACAAGATAATTTCAACTTGGTGTTCTTCGAGTGCGTTTTTTAATTCGGTTGAAAGTTGTGTACGAACGCTTATACAAAAATATTTCACAATTCGTCACACAACGTCAGTACGCAATAAATTCAAACCAAAACAATCAATTCTCTCATTTCTCTTGAATCATCAGCTTAATCATACTGATACACAAGATCTCGATACAGCTCGTACCTCGCCTCTCTACCCGCCCCTCGCCCGGAAGAATTAAAATCGTTGTTCAATCATGGGTTCCCTTTGCGTTCGGTCGCCGATTAAAAAGTGCCCTTACATTCTGCGGCTAATGACGCATTAAACAAGCCCGCCGGTACTAGGCGGCGTCATGAATCATCGGCGGGGTCCGTCCGGCGATCGTGTACTTTTTCCCGATCGTCGTACGTTACCGATCGACAAATTCCCTGGTTCCGGTCCCCCATAAATCTGTTCCGAGGATCGCGGCGAGGATTAACACCGCGCTGGCTCGGAGCTGGAAACGACGGAAGGGAAGCAAAGGCAAGCAAAACCAAAGCAAAAGGAAAGACAAGGGAGAAAGGACGGTCGTTCTTAGGGAAGAAAACGCGTCTCACCGTAATACGATCGATAAAACTGGAGCCTCGCAGATCGTTGGGATCCAGGATATCGGGAATGACACGTCCGCATTAAATTGTTACTATTTCTTGAAGTCTCAATCTATAAAGCCTCAATTCTATTTTGTTGTCGATATACGGGTGTCGCTAAAATGTCCGAGTTCCTTGAAACAGGTGATTCCTACGGTTATTCTGAGAAGCTTTTTCCTTTGCGAAAATGTCATACGCAGCTTCGTTTTCGAGTTATTAATGGAAAAACGGGCTAAACAGAGCGTGGCTAGCTACACCTGACACATTCCGGTTTCGGCGCGGCGGCTGATTCTACTGAGCGCTAGCGTTGTTGTCGCGTCGTACTCGAATCGTGAGCAATTCAATCGAGTCAGCATGCGTGCAATTATTTTTTTTTCTTAACGGTTTTACGTCGCATCAACTGATCGGTATTAAGTAAAAATAATTCGGTATTGCCGTATAAGAGAATTCGTAGCAGCAAGTGCATTTACAGTAAAATATGCGAGTTTCATTGAAATAAATTGTAACTCCCACTGTTGCTCACGATTCGAGCATGGTGGGACGACAACGCTACCACTCAGTAGAATCAGCCTCCGTGTTGCGCCGAACCGGAATCTGTCAGATGTAGCTGCGCTCTGGTTGGTCCGTGTTTTTCGTTTAATAACTGAAAAACAGAGACGCGTAAGACAATTTCGCAGAGGAAAAAGCTTCTTAGAATAACCTCAGGAATCACCTCTTTCAAGAAACTCGAACATTTTTTGGACACCCTATATAACCAGTGGAGAATTAAGTACAAGCTGTTTCTATAGGAAATTCCATAAGGCATCTGTGGATGATCGTCGCATCAACTGTTCGGTATTAAGTAAATATAATTCGGTACTGCCGTATAAGAGAATTCGTAGCAGCAAGTGCATTTACAGTAAAATATGCGAGTTTCATTGAAATAAAGTGTAACTCCCTCTCTTGCTCACGATTCGAGCACGGTGCGACTACAACACTACCACTCAGTATAATCAGCCTCCGTGTTGCGCCGAACCGGAATCTGTCAGCTGTAGCTGTGCTCTGGTTGGCCCGTGTTTTTCATTTAATAACTGAAAAACAAAGACGCGTAAGACAATTTCGCAGAGGAAAAAGCTTGTTAGAATAACCTCAGGAATCACCTCTTTCAAGAAACTCGAACATTTTTGGGACACCCTATATAGCCACTGGAGAATTGAGTACAACCTGTTTCTATAAGAAATTCCATAAAGCATCTGTGGATGATACAAATTCTTAAAACCACCAGCATAAGTCGACAATCTTGCAAGGAGGAATGGAAAGGCAAGCAAAAGGGAAGCGAAGAGGGAGGGACGGTCGTTCTTAGGGACGAAAACGCGTCTTATCGTAATACGATCGATAAAACTGGATCCTCAAGGGCCGTTGGCGGGATCCAGGATAACGCTGTCGGGCATGACACGTCTTCCAGCCGATAAACGTAGCCCCCAGCCCACGGGATCGGCGAGGAAACTCGATGCGAGATCCTCGTCGTCAAGGGCTGCGGATAATCGACTTAACGACGGGGCTTAACGACTTCTCAGTAACGGTCCCGAACGGGCTTCGTCGTCGCCCGGCATTACGATCCGCGGGAATTCTAAACTTGGGCCTTGTCCGCCGGGGCCCTGGCCGATCCGTAGACTCTCTAGCGGCTCTATAATGCACGGGCGACACCGCCATACGTGTCATGGGGAATCGATCCGATCCGGTTGTAAGCCGACCTAACCATAAGTCCAAGAGCGGACCGGGCGTGCTCGTCGAACAACAGTACTTGCCTCCCCGAGCCACGGAGAAACTTGAATTCGAATTTATTGCGGGCTCCAGGAATGCCCCGCGCCGCAATCGCTGTCCAAAGTGGATAATCAGTTCATTCGATGGACTCCATTTTGAATTATCGATGAGATCTGATTATATTTCGGCGATTTGTCGAGGAGACGTGTCTGATTAACTATCAGAACAGACGCGACGTTTAGGATTTTTTCTATTAAACAAGCTCATTGACTGTTTTTGAAATTGAGCACGCAATTTAATACTATATATATATATATATATATATTGTGGAACTTGTAGCATTTTTGGTAGTGCAAAATCTTAAAAAATGACCGAGTATCAACTTCTGTGTGTTTTGTTAACACTAAAATACTTCGTTGCGTTCCATCACTACACATGCCGAGTATTAGAAGAGGCTATTTCACATTAGTTTGTAAACATAAGAATGAATTTACTCGTATTTTTAGCAACTTTTATCATAATATATAGGGTGTTAATTTTAACTCGAACACCTAAATTATTTCCGCAACTATTAAAAGTAAGAAAAAATAACTAAATAGGATGTACATGGTTTTAAGGTGTGCATGGGATGGTAATAAAAAAAATCCTTTGAAGCTCATTTGAACGGTTTCTTCAAGGTCGCCGTATTTTTTTGGATATTAACATGTATTTTTTATAATACAATGTGGTAGTCGGTGTCAAGATGAGTTCAACTACCTACACATCGTGACCTTGAAGTGACCTTGAAGGCGAAAAAATCAGTTTCAGATTGAAGAATACAAAAGTAATAAAACGAAAAGGTTAATGTCACCTTATTTTATTAGTTGCTCAAAATGCTGGCCGTCCGCAACAAGACACGTCAGTACACGAGAAGTGAATGACTGAATGGCACTTCTTATGGCATTTCCGCGATTCATGGTGCAACATGCATTCCGTATTCGTTCTTTCATATCTCCTGGCGTCGTGGGACGTTCGTTATAAACAGTAGATTTGAAAGCTCCCCACAAAAAGTAATCTAGTGGCGATTAGTCGGGTGACCGAGCTGGTCAGATAATATTTGCACAGCCAGCATTTTGAGCAACTAATAACATAAGGTGACATTAACCTTTTCGTTTTATTACTTTTGTATTTTTCAAATTGAAACTGATTTTTTCGCCTTCAAGGTCACTCCAAGGTCATGATGTGTAGGTCGTTGAACTCATCTGGACGCCGACTACCGCAATGCATTATGAAAAATACATGTTAATATGCAAAGACAATACGGTGACCTTGAAGAAACCGTTAAAATTACCTTCAAAGGATATTTTTTTCTATTACCATCTGATGCATGACTTAAAACCATGTATATCCTATTTAGCTATTTTTTCAAAACTTTTAATAGTACCGGAAATAATTTAGGTGTTCGAGTTAAAATTAACACCCAGTGTATGCAAAGGAAATAAATGTAATGAATAAAGTCGTCGTAAAGGTATCTATACAATGTCAATAATCGTGTCTGTTCATTACTTACCGTTTCTACTTATTGCAAGCACGAAACGTTTAACACTAGATTTGCGATGGATTGAAAGTGGAAATTTTACATCACTTTATTTATTGAGTTTTTTTAGCCATTTTTGGCGTAATATCTGTGCAAAGAAATAAATTGATTGAATCAAATTATTATTTAAATCGTCATCGTTATTTCCACGCATGATAGCTTCTATTACGTATTCTACCATTAACTAACCTCTCTCTTAATAAATAGAGTATGTGCATCCACAATTTAATAATAACAAAATAAACAACTACGATACGGTAATGTAGAAGTACTCCAATCGGATAAAACGTGGTAATGATTCTCAATTCATCGTAATGTGATAATTATTATTGGAGAATTGAGTGCCTCAGAGAGAATTTTATACACGTATGTTCACTTGCAATCTTGTGGTTATTATAAGTATACGTCATAAAATCAAGAAACGTTCAATTCTTAAATTGTAGCTGCAAGGTACAACGATAAATTACAATAATAAGGACTGTACGTAAGATGAACAAAAAAAAAATGAAATTTAATAGCGCTTTAGGCTGGGTCTGCTACACGTAGCCATACTCAAAGGTCCAATTAGCAGACTCCCCACGCGAAACGCTTCTTTTCCTCAAACATTCCAATTTAAATAAACTACCACAATTTAATGTCTTAATTAGTATCACTAACTGGTGACCACCACGACGTCCAACACAATAAGACAAAGCGCGCGCTTTTGCCGCTCGGCAAAAGGACTTCTTATAAAAAGGCTGCTTGCGAAAGAAGTTAGTAACCATGCTACTCCTTATGTTAATTATAATTATATAGATCTCCATAAAATCGTTTGGTTACGTCGCACAATTAAATGTAATCATTTTACGTTTGTTAACACGTTGATCGCCGTGATGGCAACCGTAAAAATCAGATAAAATTCAGGACAGTCGATCAGATAAGTTGCAATCTATAAGTTTAAACATTCTTTGCATCGATTTCTACATACAAAAGTCAAATAGAAAGTTCATTTTTCCTTTAATAATTTTTATAAGCTGTAACTAACAAATTGGTGTGCTTAGGCACTCTGTTAATATGTCTATTGTTGCAGTCTAGTCATTATCCCAGTATAAAAACGTTGCAATATTTTTTCGTGAATGAATCTACCAAAGATTTAAAGATTGAAGCTTCTTGTTTACTACCTTGACTTAGAATTCTTGTGTGTCATAGTATGTTGTAAAAATACTAACACTATAGAGCGATCAGTTAGGTAGAAAGCACAGGAAGTACACGCATACACGAGGAACTTGTTATTGTATATTTTCGACGTAATTTTTCATAAGGAATTCAACCATCCCTGTAATACTAACTAAACCGACACGCTATGGCAGTGACTCCAATAGTTTGATCACAAGACTGCGTATTTTATACATTTCTTACAAAATTGAAGTGCACTTTGAAAGAATATAAAAATCAACCAAATTTGAAGCTATCGATACACTATTCTCAGATTATTGAGATTATTAAAAGAAGGTGCTCCTATTTGGTTTATGTATTTTGCAAATGACGTAGCAAATTTTCATTTTCCATAAAAGTACACGAAGTAAAAAATGTCTGCATTGCTTGCACAGGTGCGAAATAAAAATGTCTTTCTTCTTCTAATTATTAAATTAATCTTGTTTATATATCTTCGATCGTAGACACTTGACGTTTAATAACCCACTACATTTGAGGTTTCACTAAATATGTTTATTTAATTGGTTATAATATTCATTACACTAAGCTGCAGCTACATAACTCGACGGCTCTTACGAACTAGTACTTTTCTACGAACGCTTCTCCCGCGCATGCGCCAGATGGCGATTCATTATGTGTGTGTATGTGCGCAATATGAATTCACCGCTTATTCCAACAAATCTTATTAAGTTAAAACTAATACACTGATGACCTTCAATCTTTTTAATATGCCCACTGCTTTAAATTATACGTATCAATTTTATACATTCATGGCAAAAATGGGTACGAGCAATTTGAAAGAGTAAAAGATTGAGAGAGTGTAAGAGTATCGATACGTTATTTTCATCTTTTTGAAGTTATTAGAAAAGTAAAGAAATTTCTACCTGGCCCCAATTTCTTGCGATGTATGTGGACAATTTTGAACTTTCATAAAGATCCACAATCTATTAAAAACCCACTATAAATCATGTTTGTGCACCTAGAAGAAAACAAGCATGCTATCTACTGTCTCTCCTTCAGTAGATAAATCAAAACAATCTCCATAAAAATCCTTCCACGTGAAAAACCGATCGTTCAAAAACTCCCGATCAAGAATAGTCATCCTTGGTCGAGGAGGCATCTGGTCAGACAGAAAGCGGAGGAAACGCCGCGAAAGACAGTTCTCACATAACGAATCTCCGGGGAATCGTAAAGCATAGAAACGCGTCTCGTAATAAATGCTGTAACCAACGTATATATAGCCCATCATAAATTCACAGGAGGCGCTGAGGTAAAAAGGAATAGCGTATGACGTTCTGGCCACCTGTCTGTTGCGGTGCCACTCGAGCGGTAATTGCCGAAGAGAGAGGTCCGGGTCGTAATCGTCGCCGCTGTCCCGGTCGTCGATGTCCTTGTCCCCTCAACAAGGGTTGAGACTCTTCGAGGAAGCTGACCAGGAGCCTGGTATACTAAGCTCCGGACCTGGTGACTCGCCTCGAGTGGCATAGAGTGTCATCAAAGGTTTGCAACGGCGACGACAACGCAAGACAGTTTTCGCAAGAAGTTGAAGGCCGTCGACAGTTCCGCGACGGACTTCTGCCGGTGTTTGCCGTTCGCGAAACCGGCACACGGCGACAGAGAGAAGGAGAGAGAGAGAGAAGGGGAAAACGTTTGTCGATGGTTGTTCCTCGTCTCTTCGAGAAGACATCCTGCGTTTAATAGCGAGCAGGAACCAAGGCTCCTGTCCCGCTGGCTCAGCAATGTCGAGCGTAGGCACTCGTGAAAATGATAAAGACACAACCGCACTCTCCAGAGCAATCAGCACTTTCCAGGAACAATAAGGTCGGGAGGCGGTTTAGGACGCAACCTCCCTCTTCAAGGTAGAGCATAGCTGAAAAATCGTGGACCCGTTTCACGCAATTATTACACGAGGTGATGAAGGAATATTTTAATCGCGATTTTCACGCTGGGTTTAAGATACTATTCGCGACCGAGGAACCATGAACTAATGAGGGAAGTTGTTTCGTGCAATTGATAGTTGTGCTGTTGGCTTCCGGCAGTTTGTTATTTTGAGGAGAGTGGTCTTTCAGCACCGTGTTACCGAGTTAGAATCATGAAGACATTATAGTTTCGCATGATTAAAGAATCAGTAAAATGCTACCGAAAGATTATCTACTTTCGAGCTTCTGTAACTTCGTGCAAAAATCTTGTGACAGCCTGACTGTGCTCACTTTGAAGGGTACAATTTCTAGTTTTACAGTTTTTAACTTAGGTTATTTTTAAAATCCTCTTTTATTAAGTGTATGCAAAAGTTTACATACAGATAAAATTGTAAATAAATTATATTGATGAAACTGATTTCGGCGCAAAGGTTCGATCTTTGCGCCGAAATCAGTTTCATCAATATTTGCATGCAGAAGTTGAAGCAGCCTCTTTTCTGTTTTCTTTCGATGTTTTACAAATTCCACCGACTGAATAGGACTTACAAAATTTTTTCTCGCGTTCATTTCAATGTGACCTCGTAAAGCAAAGTATGCCCATTACAATGATTTCTCAAAAATTTGTCTACGATTTTTTGTCATGGTTTTGTTGTGTTTTAAATGAAAAGTGTGAAGGTATTGGAATAATCCAAGATTGTGCTCTGGCAGGGTATTCGCTTAAAGTTCAATATAGTTGTAACTATTGTGAAGGGTAGACTTTCTTTTGCGAGATCACATTGAAGCGAATGTGACAAAAATGTCGTCCGTAGCATCATTGGAATAATAATAGGGTATGGGTTTCTTGCATGTAGTATAAAAATGAACAAGTGCAATACAAAAGTATTAGAATGCAGCGATACCATACGTCTTAGTATCAGTGCTTAAAGGGAGGTTTTTCCCAGGTACAGAGGGGCCCAGACGAGGGCGTAAAGTTAGGACCTTCGTCAGTCCCGTAATAGCAGCTAGCCTGAGCGCATCTTACAAAGTACAGTATTTCATCGATAATTGTCCACGACACGGGTCTGCGGAGGGACAATTATGCGCGAGGGATATCATTGTTTGAGGTTTGCCGAACGTAGAGAAGGACAGCCGAGCTCGAGAGGCCTCGGTCACCGAGAAATGTAAACATACCTAATCCGAATTTCCAACTTCTTTATTAATCATTATTTTTTTATGGGACTATGGTCATCGAGGTCGCATAAAAAATAATTAATAATAAAGAAGTTGGAAATTCGGATTAGGTATGTTTACATTTCTCGGTGACCGAGAAAATTACAAAGTACAGTATTTCATCGATAATTGTCCACGACACGGGTCTGCGGAGGGACAATTATGCGCGAGGGATATCATTGTTTGAAGTTTGCCGAACGTAGAGAAGGACAGCCGAACTCGAGAGGCCTCGGTCACTGAGAAATGTAAACATACCTAATCCGAATTTCCAACTTCTTTATTAATCATTATTTTTTTATGGGACTATGGTCATCGAGATCGCATAAAAAAATAATTAATAATAAAGAAGTTGGAAATTCGGATTAGGTATGTTTACATTTCTCGGTGACCGAGAAAATTACAAAGTACAGTATTTCATCGATAATTGTCCACGACACGGGTCTGCGGAGGGACAATTATGCGCGAGGGATATCATTGTTTGAGGTTTGCCGAACGTAGAGAAGGACAGCCGAGCTCGAGAGGCCTCGGTCTATGTAAACATACCTAATCCGAATTTACAACTTCTTTATTAATCATTATTTTTTTATGGGATTATGGTCATCGAGGTCATATAAAAAAATAATTAATAATAAATAAGTTGGAAATTCGGATTAATGTGGTCTCACCGATATACCCGAGCCGCATGGTGTCATATTTCTCGGCGACCGAGGCCTCTCGAGCTTCACGGCCCCTCAAGGTGGTACACCCCGCACTAGTGGGGATATCTCAGGGACAATTATGTCGGAGACATTTGGTACAATTACCGATGAAATACTGTAATTTTTTCACATACAGTTATACAGTCAAACTATATTTGCAGTATAATCATATTATAAATTAAACATTAAATACAGAATACGTGGAGACACTGTTGTGGATTTATTAATTTCCAACAAAAAGAATACAAACATCAGAAAAATTTAAAGCAATTGTTAAATTATTTTGGACACTTTAATATCATGAAGAGAGGAAATACATTATTATGTATCTTCTATTTCTAGTAATTGACACAGAAAATTTTTATTTTGCATAGACATCCGCAGTATATTTATTAAGGATTTTATCAACTTCTAAATCAAGTAAAGATTGTATTAAGTTTTTGACTACACAAAATTCTTTTTTTCTCTTAGGTTATTTAAAGTCACACCAAATTATTGATTTTTATCGACTACATAGCCTATGATGCTGTAATATTTTGTTATTAATATTAGAGAAACATAGAATGCTTCATCTAGACACATTTTCTATGAAAAGTGATCACAAGATTTTCTCAATGAACCCTCGAACGAACGTAGATGTTCGTTATCGGAACAAAAGGGGGGAGCAATTAATTAAAGCATCAAGGGAGCAAGAGGAAACAGTCTGTGATCTTCGCAGTGAGAAACGTATCTTAACATTTGAATTTTCGTCGCAGTGGGATGCAACCTGGTCTGAAATGAGCGCTCGTTCTTCAAATACGTACCTGAAGAACTCCCGCTGGTAACATCTGCAGACCAGCGTAGATCCAGCGTGTTCCACTGAAACGAAAAAGTTCGTGCGCGCATCTCTCCGCGGTACAAAGAATTATGAACACGCAGTTACAAATAGATAGTTGAACCGTGCCCACAAGACTTTCCTCGTAATGCTGCTGCGAATGAACAAAAGCTTCCTCTACGGGTTGCATGTTGTTCCCGTTGCGTTTAAGGGTTGTAAAATATAAACGCTTAGAACCGACGCTGCAATCACCCTTTAATTTCGTTTAAATATTTTACGCGATGTTCCTATCATCTCTCGGTTCCGTTCAAATATTTTACGAATAAATACGGTTTATCTTCACCGAAATGTCACAGTTGCTAGAATGCATTTGCAAAAAATTATATTCTTCCTTCTTCTAATATAGATACACTAGGAACATATACACTCTAGATATTCCACAATTTCTTGACATTAGAAATATTACAGATGGTCGAATGACTGATTTCGGAACCTTTATTTTGCAAATTATTTAAATTTTGGAGTTACCTTCATTGGATATTATTAAATCAATTTTTTAGGTATGCATTATAATAGAAATGTAAAAAATTTGAAGACGTCCTATTTTATAATTTTTATAATGACACTTATTATATCACATACTCGTAATGCTCATTAATTTCAGTGTTAAAATCGTTACAGATGTTTCAATTTTTTAATAATTAAATTAATAAAGGTAATATTCCTGCGAAAATTCTCGAAATCCTTAAATGGAAAGAATTCATTCTATCATAAAATATTTGGTGTAAAAATTACTTCTTAGCCCTAACGATTAGTCAATTTTCACTTTGTTTCAAATAAAAATTTGTTGCAGAGTTTATCGATTACCTGCATGATCGATTGAATGTGTACAAAATGAACATATTCCGATTGTTTATAAATGACCAAGAAAGGTACAGGAATTAATTTATTCGCCTAATAGTAACGCCAAAGTTTAAATACAAAGAGAACATGACACGAAGTGATCATTAAAAAAACAACGTTACAAACAACCGTGAATTTTGAACAAGAAAAAATACCAACACTCCCAACACCATTAAAATTTTAAAAATCCTCAACACTTTCAAAAATAGTTCTCAATAACTCTGAACATTAATCTCTCTACGAATTTCAATAATTCCCGTCTGGAAACAATTACCGAAGTAATTCAAACGCGGGGACGATTGAATAGTGCGAGAATGTTCTCGGTGTAGAGTATCGACTATCCATCGCTAATTACAAGTCGAGGGGGTTAATTGCTCGATGCAGATGAGTTGACCGCGGCAGCTCCTCGCAGCTCGTCGCTCAGGGTTTGAAATCGGCCCACGAGAAAGTAATTCGTTTCTGTATTTAATACGCGATCTTCACGACGATAGGATCTCGTGCACGCTCGCTTTCATTTAGCCGGGGCGTACAAGCGAAAAGAAGAGAGGGACAGAGAGAGAGAGAGAGAGAGAGAGAGAGAGAGAGAGAGGGGAAAAGGAGACGAGAGAAAAGGAAATAGAGAGCAAGAGAGAAAGAGGGATCATTGGCTGATGCAGGAACCGAGCTTCCATAGGGAGCACGCACGAGGAACAATTACGAGGCGGTTTGCAGGGGGATCGACGCCAGTAAATCGACGACCGCGAATCGCCGGCGAGTTAGCGAGTTTCGAGCGATTAGCTGGCTCGCGCTCTCTGCTTGCAGGGAGCAACCGTGTAACCGATGGAACCTTTCTGCGAAATCGTAGCCGCGGATATACACGGATATATCGTGGTATATATCGAGGACCCCCCGCGCACCTCGACGAGCCAACGGTATGTCGACACGGCATTGTGCGGCTGATCCTCTGGAATCGGCATGTAATTAGCTAGCCTGGTTGACTACCAGCTGGACGACGAGTGGCGCACGCTAATGTGCCTCTAATGTCGTCTGTCCTCCGCCAGCCCTCCCATACCCCTAGCTATGGCCGGCTGCCTAGTGGCCGGGCTTTTAGAGCCGTGCCTTTGTTCCTTGTCTCTGTACCACCGGTGTTCGCTTTCTGGCTCGCCGAATGGCTTTATAGTTCGACACTACCGAACGATCTTGGGAAATACCGTGATGGCTTGCTATATTGGAACATTTCGGCACCGAAATGTCACTTACAGTCGTATCGGAAATTAAGTTGACGAACAATTCTTGCAAAAAAATCGATTCTGTATCGTGGAAACAAAAATCGATTCAATAGAAAGTCGAACCTTGAAAAATCTATCGAAATACTATTGATATTCATATGCATTCTGCATGGCATATTGCTATATCGCGGAATCCGAGTATGTAAATCGGATGCAACAAAATAAAAACAACGCTTTTATTATTATGGTAGTTTAAAACTAAGGGTGTGTGAGTACCCGTAATTTACGAGCAGAGCTGAACTAGAATCGATTGCTCTAGCCGAGTCGAGCGTTTGAATTTTCCGAGCTACTTGAAAAATCAACCGGCTCGAATATTCGAGCCCTCGTAAAACTTCGATTTACTGGAAATTGAATTTTCAGCTCGAAATTTTTCGAACTACTCGAATATATTCTGTTATACGTTATTACGAGTTACTCGAGTGAACTTCGTTTCGGAGAACTCTTTTTTTCAAGTCTTTTTAATGCAATCCTATAAATTTCGGCGAGAAAACACAGAAATTGAAAATTTTATTGTGAGGAATTCATTGGTTCAAAAGTTATACGCGTATAAAGTTGAACACTTTAAAGCCTTTTTGACGGGTTAAAGCGCCGCCATATTGATATATTTGATAGGTGATACACATAAAATGGGCTAAATAGTTTCGAGCAGATCCGTTAAATGGCAGCACAAACACGTACGTAATAATACATTGAACAAATCAAAATGCGAAACATTAGACCATGGTCGGGCAGACCATCAGCTAACCCCAAACCATCTAGCGCATACGCTCATACTATCTAACGCATGCGCTAAATGGATCTACCTCTACCACTCAACGAATATCCAATATGGCGACGTTCTAACCTGTCAAAAACGCTTAAAATTGCTCCTCTTTACACGTGTATGACTTATAAACCAGTGAATTCCTAACAACCATACAATCATTTTCGAAATGTCTTCATCGATATCTACAGGATCACATAAAAAAAAGTTCAAAAAAGTTAAGAACACAGAGTTCTCCAAGACGAAGTTCAGCCCAATTTTTCATTGTGCAGCTGAAACTAAACCTGTTTTCTCATGCAACGGTTTAATTTTTCGTAATTTATAGAATACAGACGAATTTAATAATATGAAAACTGTTTTGAATAATGGTATGGCAATTTTTAATGGTGACTCGGAGTCACCATTCGAGTGAAAATGATTAATATTAAGTTCATTCTGTACAATTTTGGATGAACGTCACTTCCAGATATTTATTCATTCATTTGAAACAAAATATTTAATAAAATTGTCATCCACTTTGTTTTCTGTTTCTATCATTGGCGAACAACAGCGTTGATCCAAGGCTAGAGTTATGAGCATCGTTCACGGATTTTTGCTGAGAACGTTTGCTACGCTCGCCGCGTTTCACCTTTACGTTTTACTGTTGCCTTGGAATTCTTTTCTTGGTACAAGCTAGGCAGTACGTATTTTGTTAGGAATTTTATATCTGGGGAATTAGCTTCGCCTGGAAATTTTTATGGCCAAGAATTCTCATTTACCGCAAACCTACAATGTTGTTTCCCCCTGTCAGAAGTTCAATGGTGTTGAAGGAGTTGATTATACAGTTTCTTGGAACTGCGTTCAATAAATGTCATGTCTTATTGGACGCTTGGAATAAATTAAACTTGTAACTCTTACGTCAAATCTGCAGATAAACATAAAATTCAGTTAGAATTCTAACCTCTGCCAGACAGACAGTAATTCTTGAAAAGACATTAACTGTAATCATTGGATTAAACGATTCTTTGCTGAACTAAGACGATCCTAAATAAATTATGCTTACCTCCAGATTCGACGGAAGTGTTGAAAATTGACTTTATTTTAAGCAATGTTCGACCCGATAAGATTTGGTTGAACTGTTTTTAATGGTGCTCGATTACCTGGTGAAGATTTCGAGCAGAATCTACTAAATATTTATGCTGTTTGTTTCTTTTAAACCAAAATACAATCCAATCTCCTCGTTCTGCAATTATGATTAAACTAAAGGCTGGTACACAATAAATATCAATTTTCATTTGAAAACAAAGTAATAGATCTAATTGTGGTGGATGTGAAAGAAATTATAAAGTGGTTAAGTGTAGTCTTTACAATAAATGATTCTTTGCTCAACTAATACTCTCGAAGAGAATCCTAATTGAAGTTTATATTTATGTCCAGATTCGACGAAAGAATAAGAAGTTTAATTTATTTCAAGCAGTGTTAGAATTAATAAGATTTGGTTAAAATATCTTTAATGAAACTCGATATTCTAAACTTAAAATGAAATATAGTCATGTTTATACAGAATTCTCGAAGGCAAATTTTTTGGTAATTGAAAGTTAACGGAAGATACCAATTCTAGCTATGAATGATTCTTGGCTTGGCAACTAGTCTCTAACTAAGAGAATCCTAAATCAACTTTCTATTCGTCTCGAGATTTCAAGCGAGAGTTATACATTGAATTTATTCCAAACAACGTCCGAATCAATCTTTGGATAAGATGTCTTTAATTCCTCTCGTCATTTGAATGCTCAAATCTGTAGTTGCAAGGAAAAACGCCGTATGTCACTATTTCAAAAAAACCGTATCATTAATTGAGCTTTATAGCATAAGATTTACGTATTTGCCAGAACAAATGTCATGAAAATAAATTTGAAAGGTTCAAAAGAATAATGCAATTTAACCGATGTCCTATGTCAAAGCATTAGTAATCAAAACTTTAAACAGCATAATATCTCGAAAATGGGCTGAACTTTCTTTTGGAGGACCAGATGCTTTTAACTTTTTTGAACTCGTTTTTAACTCTTTCTTATGTAATCGTGTAGATATCGATGCAAACATTACGGAAATGTAAGTATTATTGTTAGGAATTCACTGGTTTATAAATTATACGCGTGTAAACATGAACAATTTAAGCGTTTTTGACAGGTTTACAGCGTCGCCATATTGGATATTCGTTGGGTGGTAGAGGTAGGACTGTTGAGCGCATGCGCTGAATGGTGGGTGTTCATTGGCTAAACGGTACTGAGTGGTATAGTCCAACTTGGTTTGAGATTAGTTGAAAGTCCTCAACTGTACACGCGATAACTCCAGAACCAGTGAACTCCTAACAATAAGACTTTAATTTTCGGCGTTTCCTCGTCGAAATCTATAGGACTGCATAAAACAAGTTTAAAAAATTTGGTCCTCCAAAAGAAAGTTTAACCCGAAAATGAAAGTATGTGACATGCGGCGTTCTTCCTGATAAATACATAAATTCTTTCAGTCACTGTAAGACTATCTGCTCCCCACAATAAAACATAATCATACTCGTACAAGATTTTCGAAGATCAACGCACGAATCTGAATGTAATAGAAAGATATTAATAACAGTCTTCGGAATGAATGATTCTCTGCCTAACTAATAAATTTCAAAATATACCTCCCGTATAAACAAGCTCACGTTTTATTATGGGGATGAGATAATCCTACAGTGACTGATAGAATTTGTTCACGGGCCGATCGAGCGCCATTAGAGAGATTCGTGATTAAGGAAGCACCGATTAATTTCTTAGAAAAATGGACGTCGGACTATTCGAGCGGTCTATTAAATAGTAGACCGTTATTTAAATACGTAGCCTGTACGCCGAAGCCTGTTTAGTCCCAACCGTGCTGCGATCATTTTTCATCGGGGGATTAAACGGTGACTCTCAGGGACGATCTTACGACATACCCGCTAAAGGAGCCTGCGACGTCGTCCAGAAGATTATCCCGCCTAGTTGACCGCATCGCGGGTCTCTATAATGCTGTTAGAAGAAGTTAACAACCGGATGACCCGCAGAGACGATGACGAACGTGACGAGCAAAATAATCGTCCGCATCGATAAACCGAGTAATCCCGGGGAAGGGGTTGCCCAGTGAAGACCTCTGGCAAGGTTAGCTCTCATCAAGGACGCATTAGGGAAAGCTTCGATGGGCGTCCCGCAGGGAAAGGGTGAGAACGCGTTGCTACCGGCGAGCAAGAGCAACAACGTCGATCAAGACCGTGTTCGCTCCAAAGACCAGTCCGCGGCATTCGAGCCATGAATAATTGGCAAAAAATTCGCACGGCAATCCATTTCGTATCGGTTTCACGAAAGTCTCCGTGGATGAGTACAGGGTGACTCGATGATTTGTCGGGCGAACGAAGTTTCCGAGGTTGGAGCTCGGCGTTTGTAGATTTTCAGTCGTTCGATGCGGTCGTGATGGCTACAATCAGTCACGAAAGTATTTTTTGTTTTTTTTTTGTTAGTGTTTAAAGTCGCTTCAACTACCATGGTTATTAGCGACTATACCGATTGTCAGTGGAGAAACTGGTTTACAGTGTATTAGATATTTTGATGTCCTTACAGAAGTTGAGTATGCTTCGTTGAATTGGGGCTGATGTAAGAATATTATTCATGTTTCCGTATAGACCGTGTTTTTTTCTCTCTTCGTTGTAGTGTAGACATTCTGTGATTATATGGCTTATTGATAATCTTGTGTTACAAAAGATACATATAGGAGGAGAATTGTTTTCCAGTAAGTGTACATGCGTTAACTTTGTATGTCTTGATCTAATTCTGGTAATTATAATTTGCTCGGTGCGTGTGAAGTCTGGGTTGATATCCAAATCGTAAAAATTTGGTATTGTCTTATGGAGAGTACTGCTATTGAAGGTTTTCCATACTGTGTTCCAGTTTTCGTTGAGTAATTGTTGGATCACGAAAGTATCGGAACGCTCTATAAATCACTTTTTTAATATTGGACCCCAAGGACTTGACTTTTGATTAGCCATTAGATGTATTGGTTTACTAAATGATGTGATATTATATTTTGAAAAATTTACGATTGATAAGATTTACATGAAGAAAAAAAACGGCACTTTTTAACCCATTTGCATCATTAGCACATTTATGCGCGGAATTTCCCTGGTCATTATCACCAAAGCACGAATATATGAGCGCAATTTTTTCTTTTTTAAATCAATAGAACAAATTTATAGGATGACATTTTTAATAAGACTTTCCTATTCATAAAATCGCTACATTTCAACACACATTCAGAAATATAATATTTTATCCTCAACAGTGTAGAAATTCTTGAAAATTCTGAACAAATTAAATTTATGATTAGCCCGCCGATTTTATGCATTTATAAAAAAACTGTACATAACAATAAAAGCAGGCAACACTAAACCTGCCGATCCTGAATATTAACTGGTACATGCTACCTTATAAGAAGAACAAGATCAGAAAGAACTCAAACATACTTTTGTATTACTTTCAACCGATTAAAATTGTTAAGGACAGAAATAAACGTCTACGTAACTCCTATATCTTTGAATGAATACAAACAATTTTTATTCTGCATAAATATTCGCAGTGTACTCACAATGTAAGGGTTAACGATTCCGAAGATAAAGAGGCAATAGAAATTAGCAAGAAATCCCTGGCATTCGTATTAATAAAATTGTTGTATTATTTTCAACCGATTAAAATTGTTAAGGACAGAAATAAACGTCTACGTATCTCTTATATCTTTGAATGAATACAAACAATTTTTATTTTGCATAAATATTCGCAGTGTACTCAGAATGTAAGGGTTAACGATTCCGAAGATAAAGGGACAATAGAAATTAGCAAGAAAACCTTGGTTTTCGTATTAATGAAGTTGTTGAATTTCAACGGACATCTGAAAAAACATTACTTCATCTTCAACATTGTCTACATTCTTGAAATCTTGTAGCTCCTATATCTTTAAAAAAAAAATATAAAGAATTTTTATATTGCATAAAAATTCGCAGTGTACTCATAATGTAAGGACTAAGATTCCAAACATGAGGAAGTCACAATAGAAATTAACAAAGAGAACCTCAACTTTCTTATTGGTGCAATCTTTGAATTATTAAACAGAGTTCCCAAAAGGCAATATGCTTTATCCGCCATCATGTCTACATTCTTGAAATTTCCGGCGACACATAGACTCCTGTCCATCATCTGTCAAGCAAAGCAGCGATCCTGTCATCGATGAAATAGAATCTCGCAGGCAATTCAACGCGTGCAAGAAACGGGATTCGTGAAAGGCGCAAAATGCCTGCGCAAACGTTATTGAATTAATACGGCAGCGAACACGGAAGAGATTGCTGCGCAGGTATTTCAATGAATTTTAATATATCCGAGCAAATCGCTGGCGAGGCGGGGTTCTAAAACGATGGATCGCTATTTGCCACGCTTTCACCGGCCGCTTTCTACAATGTTGCAGCTCGTCCCGTGTGCAACAGGAGACGCGACTGTTAAGTGATCGACAATCGACAGGTATCGCTCGGAACAATCTTCAGGAAGTGCACCTGCTGAATCAAGGTCACGGCCGGCGGTACGAACGGATTCAGTTCCGCCCTTTCTCTTCGAAAAGGATTCACTGAGTTTCTCTAAGCAGCTAGTCGATGCACGATAGGTGGCACTCTTGAATCCATTTGTAGCAATTAGTGGTATCTGTTACTCGAAATTGTACTATTAGTCCTGTGCTAATTGACGTTTATGGAGGACACTGGGGCAAGCTAATAGGATTTTTGGTTTTTAATTTTTCTGACTTTTATGGAATTTAATTGGTAAGCTGGGTTGTATTGAAATTGTGTTCTTAATTTATTATAGTTTTGTTTCGGTTTAATTGGTCAATTGGAAACATGTTGAAATGTGCTTTAGTCACTTCTGTTGTTTTATCATTGTTTTATTCGCCTTATTGGTTTAGAAATGTGGTAAAATGTGCTTCAGTCTCTTCTGTTGCTTCGTCATAAGTAGAGAGATAATTTTCTTTATGCAAAATAAAAATTTTCTACCTGAATTGCAATAAACTGGAGTCAAACAGCAATTTATTTTATTTTTTAATATGTTTAATGGGGTGAAAATAATATAACCGTATTTTTAAATTCTTTCAATGTTTCTACTATTTTAAAATACTCATTTTTGTCATAAATGCATAAAATCCGCTGTCTAGTCATAAGTGGACGATTGTAAAAATATAATGTAGATGAACAAATGCTGGTTTAATTGAATTAAAATGCACTTTTTTTCTTGTTATACCGTGTATGTAATTAACAACATGTGAAATAGAGATCAAGATGCATTTTAATTTAATGCGATTGATTTGCAACGAAGTGTAAAACTTTTGTTAAATAAGCGCAAATTATACAACAAGCAATTTAAAATGTAAAAATACGTTCACTAAAAACCTCTGATATAATAGACACATGAATGAAAAGATAATGTCTTGAAGAAACAGAAGGAGGATAATTTTACAAAAATTGTTTCCTATTATGTCACAAGAAATTTGTTTCCTTATTACTGGAAGAAAATCACTTTCATTGCTTAAAAAAGACGTGTTAAAATGGATAAAACGTGCGAGACTAATCTTGTAAATATGAATAAGACGCGTAACAAACCCGTATAACTATAGATTAATTTGTCCAATTAGGAATTAAGATGCTGCTACTATTAGGCACATTGACAAACATAGGCAAATCTTTAATAATTATTAGTATTAACAAAAATACATTATTTGACTTCAGTAGGTGTTGCAAAAATTCTGTTCGAATGAATGAAATAAAAACATTGAAATACTATATAAATTTTCAATAAATGAAAATACAAATTTTAACTTTTCAACTAAGGCGGATCAGTTACAACATTCCTTGCAAGTTTTAAATAAATTAGTTTATTCTAACTGTAATAGTAACAGTTTAATTTGACTAGTTTCGCTAACGTGTCTGTGCGTTGCTTACCCTTTTTACTTACTGCAAGCACGAATCGTTTATTAAACATCAACATCTTCTTACTCGAAAATAAAGTTTTGTATAAAAAATCTACTACCACAAAATTTTATTAATTAACAGCACATATCAACCTATATTGATTCGTTTATGCTTTCAAGAGTGGATCCAAAAAATAATTTCTACGAAAGATGCTATTTTAAAAAACGAACACTCAAGTGTACACAGGTATGGCAAAAATTTTCAATAAAAAAAAGTATACATTTTAACTTTCATTCCATAAAAAGTTCCGTATAAAAAATCTACTACTACAAAATTTTGTTGAGAAACTTGACAGATCAGCCTATATTGATTCGTTTGTGCTTTCAAGATTGGAACCAAAATATAATTTCTAGCAAACGTGCTATTTTAAAAAAACGAACACTCAAGTACACAGTTATATCAGAAATTTTCAATAAAACAAAGTATACATTTTAACTTTCATTCCATAAAAAGTTCCGTATAAAAAATCTAGTGCTACAAAATTTTATTGATTAACTGGACAGATCAGCGTATATTTCGTTTGTGCTTTCAAATTGGAACCAAAAAATAATTTCTAGCAAAGAAGCTACTTCAAAAAACGAGTACTCAAGTACACAGGTGTAGCAAAAATTTTCAATGAAACAAAGTATAAATTTTAACTTTCATTCGATGAAAAGTTCTGTATAAAAAATGTAACACTACAAAATTTTGTTGAAAAACTGGACAGATCAGCCTATATTGATTCGTTTGTGCTTTCAAGATTGGAACCAAAAAATAATTTCTAGCAAACGTGCTATTTTAAAAAACGCATAGTACACAAGTATGGTGTTTAGTCTTGAAGCAAGGCTCGAAGTGAGCATAAGCGACAACGCTTTCAGGAAGCAAGAAAGTGTTCTGCAGTAACGAGTAAATGATGCGGTGATGTGGAGGAACGATTATCGCCAGAAATGCCAGCTTTTTCTGCAGCTTGGTTGCGGTAGCAAACAAAGAGTTCATTGTCCGGCAATCCCATGCCTTTGTGGTAGCAATAGCGAAAAAAACCTGGTCGTTACGTAAACACCATAAAAGAAGATACAGCGTTAACAGGGAAGCCTCTTCTACGATTAAACGAATACTCTTTCGATTGGATCGAATCAATCTAGGATGCGATTGCGTCGAAATGGACAGCGGCGCAGCTTTGAATAGAGCCTAATTGCTTTTATTCCACTGAAGTGACCTTACTTTTACCCTATGCTCCTGTCGTTTCGTGTGTTCCACTGCGTGCAACTTCGCGTAAAGGAGACTCGAAGCAGCTACTAATGGCGAGCCAACTGACTGATTGATAGGGTAATTACCCTGGAAAATGGAAAACGTTTTCGAGAAACTGGGTGCAGTAATGGAGATACGTTGATATAAGTATCGGCGATATAGAATCGTGAGAATTATGGTAACAATGGATCTTGTGTTTGTAGAACTTGTATAACTGCTTGTTTCCTGATGCCAGCAATATCTTTTCATCATAATCGTTTATTTTCCATTTAAGTGTACGAAAAAAGAATCAAATGAAACAATATTATATATTTCTCTGTCTGCAGCATTTTCCCTGAAACAATTTACTTTTAACATTTAATACGCTCGACTGTATTGAAGTTAATTATGCCCTAATAAATTAAGGCAAATATCCTACTTTCAAGTCTTATTTGTATTTGTGCACATGTTCTAAGCGTGTACTAAAAAAAGCAATTTAATTAAATGATACGATATAGTGTTTTCTCTCCATCTTTCTTCCTGAGACAACTTATTTTAAACATTTAACCCTCATACGTTCCTCAAGGTGAAAATTCACCCATTTATTATTTTTATATACTGAAAAATAATTGATCTCAATCATCGTATTTATTTAAAATGCGACGTCCTAAATAAAATATAATTTGTTGACTTCAAGTATAGAGCAAAAATGGGTGAATTATTATACTAGGATAATTTATGCGAATATTTCTGAGGAGCGTATGAGGGTTAACACGTTTTAATATGCTTGATTGTGCCTTAATAAAACGATAAATACGCTTCATTTATGTTTTGTTTGTATTTGTACACATTAATTAAACTGTATGACGCAGATGAGAGTTAAGTCAACAATATTTGCCATGGTACAAACACGAATTAATTGAGGAATACAGAAAAGGAGTACAGAAAAATCTGTGAAATATAGATTCGATTAAATCAATGCACTTTTTAAAAAGAAATCTGAAAAAGCAAATTTTACGGAACTTTCAACTCCGTACGTGTTTTGAATTGTTTAACATGAAATAAGAAATGGCAGACAATTTAGTTGAATAAATAAAAATTAAAAAAGTAAAGGTCACGAATTTATCATGAAGTGTAGTAAGCTATATTTATTTAAAGAGTATAATTGTGTGTTTGGCGTAATTTGTTCCTATAAAGGAAAGTATATTTTTTCCTGCGACTGTTCTATTAACATTTAAATAGCAGTTCTTTTGGTAAGAGTTCCTTTTAGCACCCACCTCCGATTGCCTTCAAACTTACTATGTAGACGTCCCAAGAGGTGTCTGACAAAATGAAGGTGGCGCCGTGGCGCGGAAATCAAATAAATGTTTTGATGGCGAAACATAATTTTAATACCGAATTGAGGTATAAAATTACATATCAGGATTATTAATCAAACCCCAAACCCACTAACCCAGACCTAACCTAAGATAACCTAACCTAACCAAATAATGTAATATAACTAGTTTGATATTGGCCACGCGCAACATGTTGGGTCACTTCTTGCGCTTTCCACTCGGGATCATTTTGATTTGATTCATCAGAACTGTCACTCATTGTAACTTATTAACCTTATTAAAGACAAGAAACAACAATTTAGGGTGTGTTAATAAGTGAAAATGGCGAATACGAGACATTGACGCAGTTTGTTGCGCATGCGCAGAGCATTTCCGCGTCACGTGACCAACCCACATGACTCTACTGGGCATGGGCAATATTTCGGGTAAGTTAGGAGCCCATCGGAGGTGGGTGATAAAAGGAAATTCACCCATTATTTTATTAGAATTTAAAAAGAGAAAATTGTTGAAAGATAGCATTTTATAAGTAAATTAAATTATAGAAATTCTTCCACTTACACCATCGTTCTTCCCAAAGAAATAATTCCCAGAGAAAAATATTTCCAAAGCACTTAAAAACTGCATTGAGGCAATCTACCATAATAAAATCAAAATTAATTGACCCGATATCATTTCGTCATTAAACAGCGATGACACGGCACCGTTATCAGATAATTCAAGCATGAAACCATCGTGTGTCGGGTTAATTCGGCTTGCAGACAGATTAAAATACCGAACAGAAACACGGTTTGGTAATCCTTGGATCGTTCCTGATACGGAAATTAAAATGAATTACCGGTGTTATTGACAGAGTTGTCCCGGCTTGTCACTGTCACAGACAACTAATCCGCTTTACGAGCCCATAACCATCGAAGGGGGATAAAGATCGCGGCCGACTGCGCTTGATAAACAATGTCGGAATCGTGAAAAGTGTTAACGATCTCGTAGCGATCTCTCACGAGTACGCGTGCACACGCGTGACTAAACTGGAATTCTGCGAATCGATTCTTGACATTCACGCGCGACGCATTTTCTCGCAGCGCAGCAATGCCAAACGATTATGCGCCGATCGATCGCCATCATTATGCATCCCCGTTCTCACCGGTCCCGCCGTAACCTTTCGGATTCGATGAGAAAAATAACTTGCGACTAATCGGAAAAAAGTGGCGCAACACTACCGATTGAACGGGTCAGAGGTCACAGAGTTTGCAGTCTCCTGAAACAGTCGTGGTGTATATGAATTGAATATGGAGAATACGATAATGGGGCACCGTGAAAGTAGCGTAAGAACTGTTGGGAATCGTGTGAAAAAGTGATCGACGGAACCACGCGTGAAAGTGTTGCTACAGTTTCTGATTGTGAGTGCTGAACTCGTTGCGTGGAAATAGGAGAGGTGTTATGGAAATATCTCGAACATCGTTAACACTAAACCTGCCACGGTCATAATGACCGGTTTTCTATTTTACAATTATTTAAATTAGAAAAACGATTTCATAGGAAATGATTGAATTGACTTCTTTATTTAAGCACATATTGTAATGGAAACGTTACAAAGTTTAAATTAATTCAATATTCTCACTTCTTTATGGCGTTTTACTTTTACATATTTTGTGCTCTGTAGGATTAGTGTTGAAATACTTTTTGCAATTTTTGTTTTTAAGTTTTATTTTTTATTAACATATTTTGATTGTGCTAAGGGTTTGGAAACAATTTTTTATTGCGTCCTCGAGTGTTTAGAATTTTTAATTTTGGCGTGCATTAAGTCAATGTTGCATGGTGCAGCGTCTGTCTACTGCACACCAGTTCTACTTAAACAGTATAATTTGTTCTAGAACGATATTTTTGTCACTTGTCAAACTGTGCTGAATTATTATGTATAGAAGATACCATAATCTGAACGAGAACATTTAACATTCGTGTTGACACGTGTGGAAATATTTAAGAATGGTCAAAGATATGGGTAATTATGATAATATGAGAAGTTTCAATGCCAACATATCTGATAAACTTTCAACGGTGAGCACCTGTCGTTAATTTTATAAAAATTGTACATTTCAGCAACAGATTCATATTTTTCTTTAGTGTACGTAATCTCTAGGAAAGTAAATTATTAGTTAGTACTTGAAAAAATATATTTTGAAGGTTTATATGTGTTCTTTAATACATTCCCACGTGCAGGTATATAATAAATATTACAATATGTAATAATAAATATTGAAACACCATCATAATAAAAATAATTCATAAACTGTTTACTAAGCTTACATATACTATGTGTAGAGTGTTCTACTTAATTTGAGTATTTGAAATAACTACTATATTTATGATGGAGGAACACATTACAGGGAATCATGATTTATTTTTAAGGGCGGATAACTATAATAAAAAGTGTTTTTAAATATACTCTTTAAGATTTTAGGAACGTCAATGTTATTTTATAAATAGATCTATATACATATCTTTATCATTGTTATAGCAAAATAAAAATTAAGACAAATTCAATAGCCTATGATATAACAACCTTTACATGTTAATGAGTAGAAAGTTAAACAAAAAACTTAGAAAGTGAGTATACATTAATATGAAAAATAAATTTAAAGAATTTCTAAAGCAATAACTCCATCCAATTTAAATATCTTCTTTATTTGTAATGACACGAATAATGTAATACAACATTTGTACGGCATAGAGGGAGTATATCGTAATATAAATGTTTTTACGGTAATGGAGGCGTAGATGGCATTTCAAGGTCGCCTGCTTTTTTATGAAAAGGATGCAGTATTCTTCCTATCATTGTGTAATAGCCTCTGATGAGGTAACTTCAGTAACCTACCATTAAAGGTCAATCAATGTAAAATATACTAGGTAAAACAAGCTTCTTTACATTTAATAAGAAACAGTTTGACATAATAAGAAAAACGATGTTTGTTAGAAAATATCGTTTATTATGCTAAAGAAGTAAAATAAATACATCCATGAATTTTATCCTAATCTTTGAATGCAATCTGAAAGTTCAGAGTTTCGTGTCTGTACCTATGTCGCTCTATAAACTTAACCCCAGTTAACTCCTTTCCCCATAAAACGGTCGAAAACGCAATCTGTATTGAAAAAGCCAACAGTACTGCGAAAATATAGCCTAACGGATTATTGCTGCATGTAATAGAATAAATTCAGAGACGATAAAACGTGTACGTGATTCAGTTAACTAAAGAATGCAACATTGTAACCGTGCAAATAGTCAACCCTTCGCACGTCTTCTCTATGGCAAGTTTCACTACCATACATGACCTTGAATGACCTTGTTGAAAATGCCACAACATTGGTTAACATAGCAATAAAACGGGTGCAGCATCCAATTTGAATTTCAATTTTCACAACTTTGTTTAACCACCCAACGATCATATGATAAATTCATACTATGCAGATATCCTGTATAACAATTTTTCATTTAGTTATAAATATAAAAAATATTCAAGGCGAATAAAATTACTTCCTACCATGGAGGTTACAGTTATTTAGCAAATTATTATGAACACTTTGATATCATTACATGCTTGAAACTTGATCATGAATGAAATTAAAAATATACTTATAATGTTATCTTTTTTGTCATAAAACATATACAATGTTTTTAACGATATATGACAACGACTGTAAATCTTCTAAATGTTTGCAAAAATACACATATGTACAATTCCTGTTAACAAATTCATGTGGATTTTCATTAGATCCTTATCAGATGAATTTTTAGGTTAGGATAATACGTGAATTGTACTAAATTACATTATGTTGACATTTATATGTAAAGTAACGAAAAATGTAAATACCTTACTATTATTAACACTACACATACCAAGCATTAAAAGTATCTGGTGAATATTGCACTATAAAAAATAGCAAGACATTCTTTCCTATGCGGCCCAGATATTAGAGGCGGGAAAATTATTTTTGATTTCATTAAGATAAGCTCAATTAAAATTTTATTTCAATTGGGTGGTTATATCCTAACAGAATTAATGTAAACTAATTATAAGTTAGACACTAAGCCATATTGTAACATAACCATATATCGTATAATTTGTAATGTATATTCCATATAAACCTTATATGGTTTAAAGCAATAAATAAATAATAATAATAATAATAGCAAGACTAAATTGATTGCGTTTATCTGTAATTTTGAATATAATGGATGTTTGGACTTTGTTTCATTGTTTTCCATAAATGAATTTTTATCATTTCAATCATCGTACAATATAAAACCGGTCATTTGACCGCGGTAGGTTCAGTGTTACAGTCATAGTAACACGGAAAACGCAAAATATATGTAGTTTCTCCATTTGTTCATAATAATTTCGCAATAGTTCATAGTAACACTGACTTCAATGCATATTCATGAAATATTATGTATCATTTCATATCGTGTAATGAAAAATAAGTGTCTTACAATTAGTAAAGCAATTATTGCGAAAATTTCAAATGGAAATCGAAAACTGGTGTTCCTTAAGATACAATATAGAAAAAACTTGGTCAGCCTGCAGCGCATCAGTAAAATCTACTTTTTGTCGGTCAAGAAATCCGGTCTCGTTCCCATCGTTCACCGGCAAAGCGATTCGAGCATTAATCAAGAGTGCTCGATTCAAATTCCTGCGGCGCGATGTCTCGGAAGGGAGATGCAAGCTAATTGAAACTCGAACGCCGAAGATAATGGCACATGCAGACTGCACCGTGTCTGCCAGCGCCGCGAGCGTGGATTATGAAATCAGGAGCTGGTAGGTGGTCCCGAACAATTAGCGCTCTTGGCAACGTTTAACCATCCGCGAATTTCCTTTTGTCCATCGGTACACGCGTCCGCTACGTGTGCTTCTGCACAGACCATTCGGAATACATTTCCATGCCCATTATCTAATTAACCCTCGCTCGACGAATGCCGGGTCGTTTTGACCCTTCGGCTGGTAGATACAATTTGCCGGGATCAATAAATCTATTTCTTAGCACTGATATTAATAAACTACGTTATGTCAGAGTAGTGCAAAGTTATTAAAAACATGAACTAAAAATTTGTTTAATTAAATGAGATGAAGACACTTACGAATTTATTGACCAGAGCACATGGAAAATTAATGTTTCTAAGAAAATGCTAAGTGGAACGAATTTATTTGAGGTCAAACAATTTCAGAAATGTTTAAACATATATAGAAAATAGTAGTTTAGTTATACTTATATAATTAGTAAATTATATAAAGTAGAATAGTTTTCCTATCTCTTTTATATTCAATCCAAATTTGTTATAACTACACTGCGTGTTTGATGCATTATGGAAAAAATGAGACTTTATTTTCAATGTATTAGAATTATTAAAACAAGGAATACATTATGATTTAACTATAGTTCTTTACAACTTATGCAGATAATTTTTATTTTTCATGAAAGTAAGCAGTGTAATTATAATTTATTTATTATGAATAATGTATCTATTGGAATTGTGCTAAGGATTTGGAAATATTGTTCCTGCTTGATGTGCTTAGAACATTTGATTTTGGCGTGCATGAAATCAAAATTAATTGGTACTTTGTCCGTCTATTGCATGCTTCTTTCACTTAAACAGTATAAGCTGCCCTTGGTGTCTAAAATTTTGCATTTTAACGTGTATGAAGATATAATAAACTAGTTCGATGTCTGTCTATTGCATACTGCTTCTACATAAACGGTATAATCTGCCCTAGAACGGTATTATTGTCACCTATCAACCTATACTGAATTATAGTGAAAAGAAAATACCTTAATTCAACAAGAGTATAGCAATCACCCCGGCACGAATAGAAATGCTTAAAAATGGTCGATGGCATAAGTAATTACTATATTACGATAATATGAAGTTTAAATGCAAGCATATTGAAAATATAAATTAAAAAAGTTAATATCGAGTATCTTTAGGTAATATTATGATAAGAAATCGTATCTTTCACTAACATATTTATACCTAGCATTTCATTGTTAATAATTTCTCAGAAATTGAATTTGTTAATGTATTTGTTCAGTATATGCAGCTACTCTATTATGATTCTTTGAATATTCGAAACACATCTTGAACAACCTCCTCATGTATTTTCATGAGTTTATAAATAATGGAAATTACACATTTTATTTGACGATTAGGAATCCCGAGAATTTAATCACATGGGAATCGTATTAACGCGAATGGCACAGACAATGAAATTACAGATACACCACAGATTTTGCTGAAGGCAGTTCGATTACCATAATACACTTCTGTGAAGCGTTCAGTCATCGCGAATTACTGATTCAAATGAGCTCCACAATGGGTCTTACATAACTCGAGGTACATATTATCGAAACCAATCTACTTTGATCGTTTTGCAATTGAATCAATACATTCTATTACTGCAATCACTAGTCACATCCACTTACCAATTAACGGCCATTACAGCTATCACTAATTCAATTTCTTCTGCCAGAACAAAGTCATTTACATCGTCGAAGAATTTCACTAAGTGCTCCTGAAGTGCGAAAAAATACAACTATAGTAAATAATTGATATGCACTTTATGTGAGCAAAAAAATGTTTAAGACAAGCGATATTTCACTACGAACATAAATATGATTTATTCAATACATATTATCAAATACGATAAGCATATGTTGTGTATAAGATCGGATTAAATTAATACGTCAGTAGATACAATTTTTAGCGTCACTATATTTTATTAAGATCTCTAACCAATTACAAAAAGACATTAAAATATACGAAACTTTTAGTTTGAAAATAGAAGTTTTAAAATAGCTTAAAAATTTGATATTTTACTATTATAAAACGGGTCTTTATGCAAAATAAAAATTTTCTGCGTCAATTGCAAACTTTCTTCATTAATTTGAATAGATCTAAAGTAATATATTAACATTCTTAAATTTCTCTAACCAATACCCCAATCTCAAATTTCACCTACTCAATTTTGTCATAACTTATGACTCATAAGTGCATAAAGTACGCAATCTGTTTATGACGTTAAACAGGAAAATCTTGCAAAATTTGTGACCATTACTATAAAAATAATTATAAATCAATGTTTTACCGCTGTAAAAAAGTGATGCCAGAAACAACCAGAACTGGTCGTTTTTTCCTCTCCTCCTTTTCCCCTTCCACTATCCCATTCCACTACCACAAGTAATGAGCACACTCCAACGTCCCCCACTAAGACTGTAGACTGGTCACGTGCCGTGCCGCGCAACGTCTCACATATTACTCTGGTCATCAGAGAGGTAGTAAACTATATTCCCCTCGATTTAACCGATCTGGTGACACTGTCTAGAAATGCCGGACACACACGCCCGCCATGGCAGTCGATGCGTTAAATGAAAGCTGGCATGAAAATAATTATAAAACAATGTTTTACCGGCGTAAAAAATTTAAAAAATTTTGTTCACAGTCGATATTGTCCTATTCTTAAATTTACTCTCAATAAATAAAATGTAATAGCAAAAGTGTCTACGCGATTACGTAAAGATTAATTTTTATTATTAGAATACTTTTCATTTTCTTATGAAGTATTGATGTTTGTAGGTAACATTCTTCGTCCCACGCACAATAAAAATATTTTTCGTATTGTGGCTCTAACTATTTGATCACCCAGTGTAATTTTGTGTACTAGTAAATCCACCAATCCTTGTATTCGTTCCCCCTCCCCCATTCCTACTTCTTTCTGTGGTGTTTTCTTCGAGTCGAATTTTTTTATTTATTTTCTTCCTGTTTTTTACCCCCCCTAGATCCGTTTTCGTTCTATCACAGTAATTTTGTATACACAATGATAAACGTTGCCATTTAGAAACGCAAGGTTCCCTTAATACGATCTAGAAATGCCGGACACCCACGCCCGCCATGGCAGTCAATGCGTTAAATGAAAGCTGGCATGAAAATAATTATAAAACAATGTTTTACCGGTGTAAAAAATTTAAGATATTTTGTTCACAGTCGATATTGTCCTATTCATTTCAAAGAATATAACATTTCTGAGAAAATGCATTACAGGGAATTTACTCTCAATAAATAAAATGTAATAGCAAAAGTGTCTACGCGATTACGTAAAGATTAATTATTATTATTAGAATATTTGTCATTTTCTTATGAAGTATTGATGTTTGTAGGTAACATTCTTCGCCCCACGCACAAACAAATATTTTTCATATTGTGGCTCTAACTATTTGATCACCCAGTGTAATTTTGTGTACTAGTAAATCCACCAATCCTTGTATTCGTTCCCCCTCCCCCATTCCTACTTCTTTCTGTGGTGTTTTCTTCGAGTCGAATTTTTTTATTTATTTTCTTCCTGTTTTTTACTCCCCCATAGATTCATTATCTTTCTATCACTGTAATTTTGTATGCACAATGATAAACGTTGCCATTTAGAAACGCAAGGTTCCCTTAATACGATCTAGAAATGCCGGACACCCACGACCGCCATGGCAGTCAATGCGTTGAATGAAAGCTGGCATGAAATAGAGCACCGATATCCAGTTGACTCAATTCTGTCACAGGGGTCAAGTATGTCTTAAGTACACGGGTGTGTACGGTTCATAAGCTCCACGGTATTCCAGACTACATTCAGCCGTGCCTTCGAATCCGTTCTCGTGTCAAGAGGTGAAGGTCTAACACGGCCTTGAAGAGGATCGTACGTTCCGCAACACGATCACCGCCATTTCCTGATTGGACCACGCGATTCTCTTCCGCGAAATCGTTTCCTTCTAAGCTGTGACTTTCCCAGAAATGTAACTGTTGAACTCCAAGTTGACAATGCGCCAAACTCAGCGGAACAAACAATCTATTCAATATAAATGGTGAGAACAAGTAATATACATTCCTGATGCGCCAATTTTATATTGAATGATTTCAGATCGTTTGAACAAAATCTATTTTTGAACACTTTAGCAATTTTCATTAATAACTGCGAATAATTTGGAGTTACATATACAGAGTGTCCCAGGTTTTAAAGTTCAAACTTTGTCAGTGTATTCTATGGCACTAAATAAGAAATAAATGTTACGTAAACATAGGTCACATAGAGCTTTATTAAAAAGTTAAAACAAAAATACGGAATAGAAGTAATATATAGGAATAGTAACCGACTTGCTGTTAGTTAAATTCGATCTCTGACCGCTATCAATCATGTACTGTCATGAACGGTAGACATTTTGAAATGGAGTATTAATTAACTCTGGAAGTGACGATGTCAAGTAGTAAATACATTGATCTAATCGAGCTAATGCTCGCAATAACAGCAAGTCGGTTACAATTCCTACTTGCATTTCGTAATTTTGTTACAACTTTTTAATAAAGCTCTGTGATCTATGTTTACATAACATTTTTTCATATTTAGTGCCATAGAATAGACTGACAAAATTTGATCCTTAAAACATGGGACACCCTGTATATCATTATATGTATTATATATGTTGTACTATCATGTATTATTATATATTATTATGTATTGTGTATGTATAATTAGTCACTATTGTATTTAATAGATCATAGACTTGACGTTATATATTTTATTGAATAATTTTTATTACTGTGTGTGTACAGTATATGTTTATGCAAAATTCAATTTTCATAGCCAATAATCACACAATTTAGGTAAAATAAAATGTTAATTTCTGTATTAACAGCTACGTTCGGTTAAAAATAATTTAAGCGAAATGAAATTTTATTATTTAGCGATATCTTTAAACGCTATGAATGCACACAAATACACGGTTGAATTAGTATCATTTGTAAATCTTGAATAAATTGAATTACTGAATACTACATTGCATTTAAAAAATTTGTGGAAATTTCGTGGTTCGTACGAAATAACATTACGAAAATGATATTTACTGTGTTGTCGATTTTGATCAAGATCAAATATAAAACTTATTAAAAATGGCGATCATTTCAACATGAAAATGATAGATATAAATATTCAAACAATACGTAATTTCAAATTATTATTTTCTACTTTATTCCAAGTCTGAACATACCAAAATTTTAACAGTGTACTATTACAATAAAATTTTTTAAAGGACAGTAATTTCTTTTCACACAAAATTTGATAAACTTTAAACCTTGATGTATATTAAGTTTTCATGACATATCCATGACTACAGTATTAGCTCCAAAGCACGTGCATTTAAAATTAATGCATCCAGCACAGTATTATGTGCCACAGAAATGACTAGATAACAATATGCATAATAAATCATCGTTGACCCGAAATGCGATATGCACACAATCGATAACAGCCTTTCTCAACCGTGCTATGCAACTCTTTAGCATTGTATTTTCGCAAAAATGAAAACAGCATTATACAGCGCGTGATAAGACACTCGAAATTCTGGACGAGCAAAGATACTTAAACTCCTTGTCCTACCCGCTAACTCCCGATTGCTCGGGCCAAAATAAACAAGAAGGTCGGTCACGCGACGAGCCATTTAACTGTTTAGCCATGTGCTCGAACTTGCACAAAATGTATGCGTCTTATGACATGTATATTTCGGCGCAACGAAAGGAATTGTGAAGTAATATACACGTTTGGACACAACTAATACTTTTAAGATGTCTGGGAAGTAATTATGATTAGACTGCGGATTTTATGCATTTATGACAAAAATGAGTACGTGTAATTTAAAACAGTGGACTGATTAAAGGAATTTGAGAATATCAGTGTTTTTGTATCAGCTTATTAAAACCAATAAAGCAAGAAAGAAATATCTATTTGATTCCTATTTCTTGCAATCAATACGAACAATTTTTATTTTGCATAAAGATCCGCAGTTTAATTATGATCATTCATCAGTGAACAAAAATTATTTATAATTTGAAAGTGGATAATGTGTCAGTAACAATTTGTAAATTAATACTTAATTTAAATTAATAATGTTTTGAGAAAACTCGGAGAAAATTAGTAATCTTCGTGTTAGTGTTGCTTACGGTTGACACGAATGAAGTACCACGAGCCAGGTTCGTCCTTATTGTTTTTGACTCAAATTTCCTACCACGAGTCTCACTCGTTGTTGGAGGCCAAGGGGTTAATCGTTAATGCAAGAGTACGCTACGTCCAGATTGATGCGATTTAATTTTAGGCCAAACATTGTCAACGCTTAACTTGTTCCAGCATCTTGAAAAATCTATCGAGATGTAATCTACACTAGATCATTTCACAAGCCTCACTTTTAATTATGCTCTTGTACTAGAATTAAATCTCAGATAGAACATTCTGAATACTTTATTTTTTCTAACCTCTACAAAAAATAAGTCTACATAAAGTCAATTTATGAAGTTCACTTTTCATTACACTGCCGTACTAAAAAGCAGAAGATCTTTTAATTTAAACGTTTCTACGGAGTTTCGGAACATTTTTGTTGTTCTTCTGCAATCTAGTGAAGTTCTATGGATTATTGCAATGTCGACAGAATACCTGTCGTTCAAGGTACAGGAAAACGGTAATAAATATTCATAATGCAAATTTTTTGGAGCCATCGTAAAGACGGGATTTCAATCTTTAAATTCATTGTAATTTGAACAGCGAAAAATTTCTTTAGATATTTTATTTAGAACTCGATGGACGATTTTGTATAGTCGTTTTATTAAGGTTTAGAAAAAAATTTCGCAGTTCGGGAAACTGAAGAAGCTTTTTGGCCTAAAATGTTACAAATTGGAACGTCTGTAAAAACATTGACAAATTTTTCTCGTGACTGGAACCACCGTGGATTTAAAAATTGAATCTGCTCCTTGAAACTTGATCAACGATTTTTTTCTAGTCGACTTATTAACGTTTAAATGAAAGGTGTACAGCCAACTTAATACTGACAAAAGGTACACCATGAGGGCTTTACACCACCGAACTATGTCACCCTTTTTGTTCCATGAAATAATTTTAAAAAATCGTACATCAATTTTTATTTTTATTGTGCCGTTGTATAGGAGAGGCTTCAATCTTGAAACCTGTGACAGATTCATTCATGAAAAATATTTTTTAATGTTTTTACAGGGGTTTCAGTTTACAGCATTTTTTTAAGAAAAATTGGTCCGAACGAAGTACAACGAGCCAACCTCGTGTTGTTTACGTTTAGTTCGAACGAAGTACCACGAGTCAGGCTCGTCTTTATTAGTTTTGGCCCAAATTTCTTACCACGAGTCTTACTCGTCGTTGTAGGCCAAGGGGTTAACAACCGGGGTATGCAAGTATACCTTTCTATCAGGTTGGAAAGGTCGAAACGCTATCACGATTACGAAGATTTCATTAACACCTGCCTCTCTAAACACAATCAACCTAAATGGAACGTGTCTGATTTCTGTTTTTCAATTCTCGAGTTGACGTCAAAATGTCAGTGCCCACGGCTGAACGGTCACGGAAAATGTCTGATAATTATCTTCGAGCGCTGGCGTTCGTCTATTCGCGGTATGTTCTTTCATAATTGATGTCTAATGCGGACACTGGTCCCAATGGCGCGAGCTTCACGCACAATTTCCTCTGCGTTTACAGATGGAATCATTGCAAAACGTATTCTGGTTGACTGCCAGCGTCGCTACCATAGGGAATTCGTTCGTTGATGACCCCGTTCGCAACACTGTCGCGGGAAATATCATTCTAACGATATACACACTGACTCGCATAAATATTTAGACACTCTTAAAAAGACGATCACATTTTTAATATTGGACCCTTCGACTTTGATCTTTTTAAGAAGATAGTACAATTAGGAATAAACAAGTAGAAATTTATTTCCTTCTTTAATCACTTCAAAAAGCTGAAGACAATATATTGATACTCAATTTCTGAAAAAAGTATCTTGTACAAAATTTATGCTAGTCTGATAAAGTTTCAAAATTGATGGCAGGAAACTAAATAATTAGGTGTAATGAGTTCTTTTGCGTTATTCTTCGATTTCTTGACGGTTAAGGAAAATATCAAAAAGTCTAAATCATCAAGATATTATTTTAACATCTACGACGTCGTGTAACGTCGATTATATATTGTAGAAACAATTCGAACAAAAACGTTCATACAAAATAATTGTATTCATTTCCTAACAAACTGCGATCATTAACTTACATTCCGAGACAAGTGCACAAGTCGAGTCGATTGCCTTCGTTATTTTTCCAAATTAGAGTTGTAAGAATCGCGCGGGCAATAATTTATACGAACCCGCTTGCCCGATGAAATATTCATTAGATCCTAATGGATTAGTGTGTAGTTATTTATTTTAATACTGTCAACTTGTCGCGCGTTCGCGATTAGTTTCGCTGGAAATTGTTGCATAATTTTCTTTTTAATCGCGACGAGAATTCCATCGACAGCGAATGTTCTCCTACGCGTTCGCGGTGCAATGCACATTGTATACAAGATGTTTACAAATGTTTGCTAATGTGTTCTGAATGGAAAATATTTGCACTTTTAGTTCATTTGATATTGCTACATTTCTATAGAGACTGATACATTTAACTCTTTGCTGTAGGATATTTTCGGAGCTTCAGAAATTAGAATTTTTCTCTGTCGTAATTTCGTAAAAGACAAACGAAATTCCGGTGATATTTTTAACAAAAAAAAAAGTAGAATTTTACTTTGGTCTAAAAGAAGTAAATGGTATAGGTACTTTTACTAGAATCTTTTAGAACTTTGCATTATTATGTGTTTTGAAATTTTATTGTAAATAATCAATAATGGCACTTCTATTGAATTATATCATTCTCTAATTCATATCGTTCTCCTCTATACTAGATGGGAAAAGAATAATTATTATTAACGATCCACGCGGAAGAACATTGTAATGCCATCTCGTAGAAAACGCGAAGACTTGCCAGCCAATCCAATATAAATAGCATGAAAAACACTTTACAACGAATATACACCACGTATTAAAAGAGAAAGAATAGTTTCAATTATTGCAATTTGAAATTAACTTGAATAAAATTATCTTATGTAAAATATCAATATAATCGATGAACAGACTGCGAATTTTATGCATTAATTACAAAACTGAGCACATTCAATTCAAAATAATGAAAATATCACAAGAATTTAAAAATACTCTCTTTTATCTTATAACGAATGCGGACAAATTTTATTTTGCACAAAAATCCGCAGCATACAGATTTGAATTTTATTCTTGTAAAAAGGTATACAGCATATCAGTTTGAAGTAACACTTCTCAAATAAAAACGTTTGGATTTAAATCATCCATTATATACTTCCCCGCCTATCGATGAAAGTGGGCGGAGTGTAGAAATGTGTTGGCGGGTTCAATACAGTGTAGCAAAGGGAACTCATCACGTTTCAACGCCCCACAAATTTGTTTTTGCTTATAAGTGACAATTCATATTCGGATCAAACCAAAATATAAATTGACCACAGAATATCTAACTACTTTTATAAACCAAGTTACTGAAATTTATAGTTCGACAACCTTTTCGTTATATCTCAAAATTTCATTAATTTGGTGGAATAGCGTATATCTTAAAACGCACTTCTTTTAGATCAATATTAATTCTCTTATTCAACATCCTATCCTCCAGTCAACATGACCCATTATCGCTGCAAAAGCGACAAATACAAAAAAGTATATTTTTCAGAAGAAGTAAAAGGTATTTAGTTCATTAAATTTATGAACAAGAAGAGTAATACTTATAAAACAGATTCAAGAGTATTTTTTAAAACTGGAACACTGCCAGAGTCAGAACACAATAAATTAATTACAACGTGCATTTGTAGGATACAACACAGTGACACATAATTAATCAAGAGACCATATTATGAAGATGAATGCAATTTTTATAATAGGTTAAGTAGTGCCTTTGCAACATTTTCATAGTGACAACTTGAAGGTTGCGTTTTCTGAGACTGGCTGCTAGTAAATTAAATTTTAGATGGTACGTTTGTAACTTTGGGTCGAGATGGATCCAAGATCCGCTGTGCAGCGGTTAACCCTTGCAAAGCTGATGTTTTTGACGTATTTTTGGCAGCAATGGTTAGATCCATTCAAATCTATGCTCACCAATTTTATTTTAACATATTTTTCAATCTACTTCTTTGAAATCGACGTTCCTCTTCTTGAAGACCCCAATACAAATAGCCAATGCTTTAAAATGGCTGCTAGTAAATTAGAATTTACATGGTGCGTTTGTCACTCTGGGTCAAAATGAATCCATCATCCGCTGTCCAGCGGTTAACCCTTGCAAAGCTGATGTTTTTTACGATTTTTTGGCAGCAATCGTTAGATCCATTCAAATCTATGCTCACTAATTTTATTTTAACATATTTGTCAATCTACTTCTTTGAAATCGACGTTCCTCTTCTTGAAGACCCCAATACAAATAGCCAATGCTTTAAAATGGCTGCTAGCAAATTAGAATTTACATGGTACGTTTGTCACTCTGGGTCAAAATGAATCCAACATCCGCTGTCCAGCGGTTAACCCTTGCGAAGCTGATGTTTTTGACGTTTTTTTGGCAGCAATGGTTAGATCCATTCAAATCTAATCTCACCAATTTTATTTTAACATATTTTTCAACCTATTTCTTTGAAATCGACGTTCCTCTTCTTGAAGACCCCAATAGAAATAGCCAATGCTTTAAAATGGCTGCTAGTAAATTGGAATTTACATGGTACGTTTGTCACTCTGGGTCAAAATGAATCCAACATCCGCCGTCCTCGGGTTAAACACTCCAGCAATATGTGGCGCATAGATTCACCAGCTCAAAATTTTCAAATGGCAGTTCGAGCGATAATTTCTGCACATAATCGAAGCCCGGAAAGGGCGAAACGATCCGGGCGCAAAAACCAGCGTTCGGTTCATTAGCACCCATCATGAATCATGCGAGTAACATGGCCGCGAGTCCGGTCGAAACAAATATCCCTCGTTTCGCCGGATCGAGGTATCGGAATGCACCCCTCCCGTATGTAGATTGCGGCGGGTCCTTCGGAATCGATACGCGTATGCTTGCCGAATGAGCACGGTAGAGATCGGATAATAGGTCTATGCGGCGCAGAAGCCAGGCCGAGCTCTCCGAGCCGGCCATCGACAAATGGCCGTGGCCATGTAATAAACAAGCCGCGCAATTAAGAGAGCAGGTTAATTAATGTGGACCAACTAGGAGGAAGGGCGTCCGGCTCTTTCCACTCTCTCCTCCCGTATGCCTCCGGTGTCTCTTTTTCCTCTCTCCTTCTGCGTTTACAGTGGGCATCTTCTCTTCGTTTCACGGCTCTCCCCTCCCCCCTTGCTCTCTGTGTATAACCTCTCCTCTTCTCAGGTCCCTTCTGACCACCTCTTGCCGATCCGAAGCCCCCTTCTTCCTGACGGCGTAACCACCGATGTGCACGGTAGTTATCGAGAACCGAACCAACCTTTTTATGCGGCGCCGGGAGCACACAGGAGCCAGGACATCATTGGATTTTCTTGTATTCCGTCTGATGCTCGTGTGGGAGGGACGGTGGATCGGCGTTCTCCATAGAAAGTCTCAAGTGTGTAAATAGGTTCGGTGCTTTTTTATTCAATCGGCCGCAACTTTAGTTGAAATTATATCTTCTTCCCGGTAGACTTCCTTCTAGGTGGCCTTTTGAAGAATCAATCTTCAGGTTTACAAAAATGCTCTTAAATGCAATCGATATCTCTTCGCTTTAAGAAGTTAAATCAGATTCATCAGCTTGGTCGTTGCGTCCCCCATGAACTGAGTGAAGTTCGACGCTTTTTTATTCAATCGGCCATAAGTTAAGTTAAAATTATACTTTAACCCACATTTGGTGGCATTTGAAAGTGCCGATTTTCAGTTTTAGAAAGTTAGGTAAAATTCAAAATGTTGATCGTTGCGTCCCCCACGAACGAATTTTCATCTTCATTATCTACGAATTTGAATGTATCGATATATTACTTTCAACCTACTAAAATTATTGAAGAAAGTAAGGAGATCATACGTGGCTACTATTTATTGCAACAGATGCAACCATTTTTTAGTTTCCACAATCCACAGTCTACTGATGAGTTTCGATTGTATCGATTAAAGAACATATTTCGATCTTAAGCGTTTGCGATCTTGGTTACTTGTGTCGTTTCGGTCCAGCTAGTCCGCATTTGTTTGACCATTTTTGGGCAGCATCATAGTGTAACTTTATTTTAACGATTCCAACAAATAAGATAACATAATCAAAAACTTCTGGCAACGTGTTATAAGCTGTTCGCAGCTCAAAAATCGAGTAAAACACGAGACCCGTTTCCTCGGAAGAAATTATTCCGATAGAGAAGGGACACGGACCAATAATGACTCCGAAATCAGCGTAAAGGTACGTAAAGGTATCCCCGGCGCAGGTGCACCTGTCTAATGAAGCAATCCCGGTGAGCAGGAAGGTCCGAGATACGCGGAATCCTCCCGGTTTCCCCCTGAAACGTCGATGGCCGATGAAGAAGAGCGAAAGAGGAAGAGAAACGGTGCTCCTCCAAAGATGAGGAAGACGAAGAAGAAAATCATGGTGAGCTGAACCGGTCGACTTTCACGATTTCAAATGAAAAACGGTCCGTGGATCGGCGGAAGAAAGTGGCGGACGAGGGCCCAGAAAGCGCTGATGAACCAACGACGTGAATCGCTAATTAAGGCACGGTGGCAATTAGTAATTACGGTAGCCCCGGGTTCGACGTCGGCGAACTCCAATCAGGCCGGCGAGTACGCGGCTGGGTCGGGCCCCGATTCGAGGGCCTCCCCGTCAGATGGGGCCCCACGGTATCATAAGTCGACTTTTTCATTGACGCCGGTAGCCGCGGGTCGAAACCGGTCCATGGAGGTCGAGCCACGAAGACCGGCGACGACCAGAGGCCGTTACAGTGGAACCAGTAAGGAAAATAATTGGACGTGCTTATTACCCTTGTTATTTTTTATTTTACGGAAAAATTGTTGCAGGCTTACATTGCATCGTTACATTACTTCAAAGGGTCGACTATGGCAGAGAATTTTCTTTCAATATTATTTTCCACGAGATCTCAAGATCATCCTTACTTTTCTTAACCCATAACTGGTATACTGCCGCAGTTTCTCATGACCCAACAAAATTTCTGAACACTTACATTCACTGTTGTATTGTGCGATAATTGTGTCTCTTTGTGGTTCAAGAAAAGAGACGTTTCGTCCTTCCGTAGCGCCGCAAAGTTATTGCATATGAAAACTACAAGGATGATCTTGTAAATACAATAAAATTGTCCGTATCAAGCCTAATACACACAAGATACATAGACATTTATTGCTTTACTGAGGAATTCTAATCAGATGAAAATGATACAACAGCATGTTTAAATTCTTTAAATGTGTTTCCTATTTTACATTTGATCTACTAAGTTTTATCATGGATGCATAAAATCCGCAGTTTACTTATATGGAATCATATCGAGAAAAAATGCAGCATTAAAACAATTGTTCCATAAAATCGAAAACAACGAGGATACTAATGTCTGATTTTCGAATGCAAGTGTTACAAATCGTTTTGTTCAAGAGATTCTATTACAGTCTATAGATTGATTACATAAAACTTTGAGGTACAAAGCAAATCCTTAGTATCCTATCTTGAATTTTAATTCAGATGTTTTTTTTTCATTTTTATTATAAATAAATTTCATTTTAACGTCAATCAATGCGACTGTCATGTATTTCTTTTATATTCATAGAAAAGTAACATATTGACGATAGCATTACGCAATTTTTGGTTAAAATATAGTGGTTAATTAACGTATTATTCGTTGATGGTAAATAGAGCTACTAAATGGAGATAACAATCTTGTAAATGACGAACCGCGAATGCCAAAAATAGAAAATCAATTTTTACCCTAATGCAATCAAGAAATTTGAAATTCATTGACATAATATGTTGATTACAATAGTGTTTACTTTGACGAATAAATTAATTTAGAAAGAAAGTTGCGTTTGTTTAATGTTACTGCTAGAAATCGGACATTTCATATGCAACAGTTGAATAATTGTGCAGTTATTTTTCGTACTCGTTCCACTGTGAAACGGATGGAACAAGGGGGAGGCGCACTGCACGATGGGACCGATTCTTCCAGTCTATACGAGGCCCGTTGGGCCCAAGCGACGACCTCGCGCGCCCGACAAGGCTTTCCTCTAACCGCATCCATAAAACGCTGAAATGTTCGGTTCGGCCCGGAACGACACGCGATATTCCCGCATTTACGCCGCGGGATATACGCTTTCGTGGCGGGACCAATATCAACGGTCGAGGTAGCTCGTCGATCAGTCCCCGGACGACGCTTGAGTCCGGTCCCCTCTGCCAGGACTCACAATTCGCACGAGGCCTGAACTGGTTCGCGGAAACTTTTCTTTTCGAACCGACTCACAGTGGGGAAAACGGCTCTTCTAGGCGGACAAAAGTCTGAGAGCCAAGAATGATGAACAACTTCTTGTCATACGTGTTCCATAAATGAATGGGCACGAGTACGATTTCCGTGGCCCCTCGTTTTGATCCGCCCCCTCCACGACCTAAGCTCAACTCATTCTATTCATATGATTTTTCCATTACTAGTTCAAATTCTGGATGACAGCTACAATGCAAAGATTATGCGAATAAAATTTCATTTTCTACAAAAAAGGTCTCTTGATATTTTGCCATATTCGCATAGTTATCAAGATATTTGCAAATTTATAAAAACAGGAAATCTACTTTACCGGCTAAACCAGGCCAATTTGACACCATGTTGTACATACATTTTTTTCTTGAAATAACCCTAAGAACACGAATATAACCTCAAAATGAGGGGCCACGGAAATCGTACTCTCCCCAATTAATGATGTTTACTACCATTCATTAGATATTCTATCAATTTTTTAAAATATATTTTTGAAAGTACTTCTTGTAGATACGTTGACTTTTTTATTGTTCTGAATGCGGCAGCTCATTTATTTAATTCGCTAGGAACTGAATAAGTCAATGACGACTTGGATAATCCCAGTCGAAACAGACCCGGGCTCCGCTGTCCAACAGAAAATTGATATTTATTGTACATTTAATAATCCAACAGAATCCATCAGAATCGTCAATTAATTATTCAACTTTTGCTAATCAAATTAACTGAATACGCGTTACGTTAGAAACAACAAAACTAATGGGCCCCTTATTTGTGCCCTTACCCAGTAGTAAACGTTTCTGAAAATAAATTGCTTAAAAAGAAGGGATAGGCACCAACAAACTCCTACACAATTGAACGAGCATAATGGTCAGCCCACTTCTCACTTCAATTTCGATGAAACTCTGTGCAAGCATGTAATTTACATAGACCTGCAAAAGGCATATTTTAAATTTTTATTATAGGCACAGATAAAATAATTGACCATCACTTTTTTCGGAATCCCGAGTAATACAAAATTTCAAAAAAATCCCTTTCATAAATTACCAACTAATCGTTCTAACATCTCAAAAAAGCGCAAGTTGTCTAGTGCAATTAAAAAGAACTTATTAGTTCTTAACTCTTTGCGGCACAGGATTTCAGATAATAAAATAGACCCATGTTGCATAGAAATTTTATTGCGTTTTAAATGAAAGAAAATTGGTATATTTTTATTAATAAAGGTATCGCATAATGTAAAAACATAAAAAAATAGTAATAGTTTTATTAAATTTGTTGTTATAGGGTGGGACACAAATAGTCCCATCGTGCCACATAGGTTCATGAATGGTACTTATTAAAGCACACACTTTTTCCTAAGTACAGAGGCAATTTGCACACAGTACAAGACCATAGTGTTTGAACTTCCTTTTTTTTCTACTACAAAGCGCACATCGTTTACGAGACGAACGTTCTGGTAGATGTTTTGAATCTTGTCTTCTTATTTCTAATGAATCGTTACGGTTGCGTTTGCTTATTTGGATTGATAATGACTTATTGTTTGATTCAGTTGGTACGTTATTATCTACTAATGTTTGACTAATAAATCCTTCGGCACATTGACCCTTAAGAATATTAAAACATAAACAATAAATAAAAATATGTTTTTTTGTATTATTCCCCAAGTTGCATGGTGGAACAAATAAAATCCCACCATACTTTCGTCATTTACAAACAAATTTAAGCTTTAGTTTTTATTATAAAACTCTTCAATTGCTTATATAGAACTAATTTTTATAAAAATTAACTTACATCTACGATTTTTCACATAAAACCAGGAAAAAAAGATTGTCGCAATAAACCTTCCGCTTGCAACAATTAACGAAACTGTATTGGCATGTTGAATGTAGCCAACACATGTGAATACATTTGTAACATTTGTTGAAGATATTACCATCTGCATTACGTAAATGAGACGAAATATAAGCCTATGCGCATGCAGCTATTGCAATATTTCGAGGTGGGACTAAAAATGTCCCACCATGCATTACGGTGCATCAAAAAGGTGGGACACTTTTAATCCCAGCGTGCCCCAAAGAGTTAAGGAATTATTTCCTATAAGAATAATTTTCGTAAATCGAAAATAATGTATCAATACTGTTCAATTCTTGTAATCTTTCTACTGTTTCATATCACAACGACTCATTTTTGTTCTTTGTGACCCAAAGAATTAAAGGGACTTAATTTTGTTTCCGACTGTATCTCCTAATCAGTCCAACTGATCTAATTTAATAGCGAAATAAATTCGACGGGCAAAATTGCCCAACGAAATCGACACAGCCGCGGAACAACCTGGGATAGACACGTCTCGCCATTTACGGGGAAGAATGTTTCGAAAACGGCGTGAATCGCGAGCACTATGAACCGTGTCCGAAAACAAACGACGCCCGATAATGGAGTCACGAGCACGGGATAAGAATGAAGGAGAGGATTTAGGGAGAAATGGATCGCGCTCCGAATCGTATCCCACCGATCTCCGTGAACCGTTGGAGAAAGGAAGAGGGGAAAGAACGAAATGGAGCGAGAGCGTCGGGTTACGAGAGAGCCGAACCTATTTTCGGTCGGCGAAATGCAAGCAGAACGATAGTCCCGTGATGCATCGCGGCATATGGCGTAAATCAAGCAGCTGCGACGACTGATTCCAGTGGTACCAACCCACGCTCGCATTATATCAGCCGGAGAGGCATATTTATTACCCCAGGTCGCTCAGATTGGAACAAATGCTGCGTTGCCGCAGACCCATCCGTGCGAGCGCGCCGATAAGTCACTAAATTTTATATTATTCGATCGTGCTGGTATCTACCGGCTACACCGTACTCACGTGATGCACGATTTTCCGTTTTTATTGCGAAATTTGTTCGCCAACGTTCACGCGTTAGTCACGAAATAATTCAATCGTTGCGAATTCACGGCCCGAAAATTCGTATACAGTGGAGCGACAATTACACGAATTAATTGGGATCGAGATGGTTCGGATAATCGAACAGTTTGGATAATGAAACACACGTGTACTTTCCTAGATTGTACAATCGGGGAGAAAACTAAGTGCACATTCTTTAAAAGACTACTAACTTCCTTAACACTAGAACTACCGGACAAGTCAAAATGACTGGTTTCTACATTTTTCTTTTACAAATATTGAAATTATAAAAATGTTTTCCGGAGTAATGTTTTAGTCAACTTCTCTATTAGAGCACATATTTAAACAAAAGTTGTACGGAAGTTGAATAAATGCATTCTTGTCGTTATTAGAAGGCAATATACACCAGTCGCGTTTAGCGCTCGGTAGTTCTAGTGTTAAAGTTGAAATAAACAACTTGAGTTTCGAGATGTTAAATTCCTATTGCTCGGAATTTCGAAGAAAACAGTGAAGATCGCAATTTTAAACTTTTTCATCTGCGCCTGTAATGCAAATTGAAAGAACCATCTAGAGCAGTGATGGGCAATTTTGCTTCAAATGAGGCAAAACCGTCCACACCGTAGCGCCCTCTGTCCCCTTCCATCAAGCGCGGTACAATGGGGCAACGAAGACACGAGACATCAGAGTACGCAACGAATGTGCGCGCTGCATGGAAGAGAGATGGTGGGAGAAGCAGGCGTTTGAGGGGCTCCACCCGTGCCCACCACTGATCTAGAGGAATTGCTCATTGACTAGTTGTCGATTCTAGAAATTACAAAAGCTTAACACTAAACCTACCGACCATTAAAAGTGACCAGTACGGGCTCCGTTATAAAAATGGCACGATTGAATTAATTTAGATGTTATGCCCCTTTTATCATAATGTATACTTGAATAAAAAAAGTATGCATACTCATTTCCAGTGGAAGCATCACTATAACTTCAATAATAGCAAAATAAAAAGTCTGAAACCGGTCATTCGAGCGGCGTTAATAGGTTTAGTGTTAATAATAACTAGCTATAAAACTTGTCCTTTCCTATTAATATAATCGTTAAATTTTAGCAGAAATACGGAAATACAATACTGTATCCTCAACAGTATCTGCATCCTTGAAAGTTTCGGACAAATCAGATTTATACCACATGTAGAATATTATAAATCTCAAGGAAGTGATGATGGCGATTTCTAACTTTTTTATGTACGGCTATAATGAAAATTTGAGATGTGCTTTTTGTAGATCTGAGTGAGCCATTTCACAAAGTTTCATCGAAATTGGTTGACGCATAAAACGGCTATGGTCATTGAAAGCTGAAAGATTCTTTGAAACTTAGGATGCACCTAAATCGTAGTTTCTGAATACTCTTATTACACTTTTATGAAACTCTGTACACGTATATAACTTTCTTAGATCTACAAAAGGCATGTTTTAAATTTTCCTTAGAGACGCAGATAAAAATGTTAGAATCGTGACATTCACTTTTTTCTTCGCAATTACGACCAACGGTAGTTTTTATTCCATTGTCTGTATACATTACATAGTAACCTAAACCATCAAACATCTCAAAAAAGCTCAAATCGTTTGTTTGAATTTTAAAAAAAGTTATAATATTAATTTTTGAAGGATGTCCACTTAATTTTGTCCCCGACTGTAAAGGTAGTTATTAAGCTTAAAATTATTTATCAAATACAAGGGTACTATTGATGTAATTTGAATGTTAAGAATTAAGAATGTTAAGCTATGTCCACAAATGTTGCTCAATGGTAGTTTAATATATTGGGTCGTCAGATAGATAGGTTCGGTCATATTCGGTATCACATTTTATTTACTTTTTATTGATTCATGAAGTACAAAATTGTATTTTATGAATTGTACAATTCCTGACTGCAAGTTACTGGGAAATGAATAAGGGCAATTAAAAGCAGTAGACAGATTAAAAGAATTTGAGAATGTCAATGTATTAGATTCAGCTTACTCAAATCAGCAGAGCAAGAAGCTCTTTCTTATAATAGATACAAAGAATTTTTATTTTGCACGAAAATTCGCGGTCTAGCCATAGCCATTTATTTTACAACCCAATCAGTGACAGGAATGTCGAAGAAAATCGTGAACATTGCCTTTTACAGAGTTCTATTTCATAGCCTGTAATGAAAATGTAAAATTAACTGTTTCATTTCTGTTTGAAATTTTATCGACATTAGGTAACGTTGCTGCGAGACATAAACGGTTAAATATAATGAAAATCGTAGATCTTTACGACTTTCAACCTATAACTCTAATAAATCTAACTAACGGTCGATCTAATGATCCTAAATGTCAATGCGGATATCACATACAGGATGTAAACCATGTTTTATGGCAATGTCCTTTATCTGGTGAGCGAATATTACAATTTATGAAACAACTACAGAAAATAAATTTTTCTCCTCCATTGTCTTGCAATATTTTGCTTTTCGAAGAGACACGAACATTAAAAATATGAGGAAGGGTATATCTTAACTTGGAATATTAATTTAATAAACATGGTCCTCTAATAAGTATTATATATAAAACCAGCATAATATTTAATTCTAATGTTTCATATTTAATAATTGATAATTATCATTGAACAAGAGAAAATTAGAATAGAGGAACACACTGATAAAAGAATGATAAGAGATAAAGATGCGAGATATACACTGTAATTTGGAAATCGTAAGGGTGGGTATCTTGGATGCAAAACCAAGTCGAAAAGAGAAAAAAATATTTTTCTGTTTGACGTCTAGTTTTCGAGAAAAACGAGTTTGAAAATCTGTCGAGTCGCGTGATCTAGTATTTGCAGTAAGTAGAAGCGGTCGGTCATAACCAGACGCGTCAGCCGATTCCTAGCGCGCAAACAAAAGTTTCAAGAACTTCCCAAGAAGAAGCACAACGTGGAGGATTTCATAAAATGAATCAATGAAGAGAGAATGGACTAAATATTCCACATCTTCCGATGTCCAATTGATCTCAAATTTTGTGTCGATTATTTCTCCATATTTGTCCACAGGCATTGTCCAATGAACAAAAATGAAAAAAAATCAATATTCACGTTGGCATACAATGTATCCTCGTGGGAGTGTTGCTGGGTATCTCTCTTAAAGATAATTTAATATAATTATGACAAATAATCGTATCGCTTTTACTTAGTTCTGTCTCAGTACTTATATGCAAAACATTATAGAAAATCAGTGTTAACGTTCTCATAATATTACATTCTTCAAAAATATACAGTAGTAGTTTTAACACTAACTGTACCACTATTTATTGAAATTACAAAGACGCATCCATCAGAAATTATTACATAAACGATTTCATTCCAGCACATATTATTATCAAAATTGCAAGAAATCGAAATAAATCCAGTCTTGTAATTTTTATAACCGGCATATACAAGTCACATTTTGTGGTTTATACGGTTAGCATTAATATTTGTTGTAGAACCAAAATGCTACGAGAAAAAATGTTAACACGAGAAGAAAGAGCTAAGATCGATGCATATCGCGCTTCAGGTTTGTCTATTCGAGAAATATCGGCAAAAATGAATAAATCTACCACATGTATACGGAATTACTTAAAATTAAGTGAAAATTATGGTAAAAACCACTACTCAGGTAGTAATGCAAAGTTGACAATATGCGACCGTTCGCGAATATTTAAAGAAATATCATCTGGGAAAAAGAGTGCAAGTGAAATTATTAGAATTTTAGATTTTCCGGTGACCACACGACGTGTGCAACAAATATTACAACAAGACAAAAGATTAAAATGGACGATCAACGCATTAAAACGTCCACTTACGAAGGAGCATAAACGAGCTCGAATAAAATTCGCACGTAATCATATAACCTGGCGTATACGGGGTGGAGCATTTATCCTGGCCACCTGGAATATCTGAAAAACTAAATTTCAGAGAAAAAAATGTTTCGAATAAAAAGTTTAAGTCAAGGAGGGGCTGATGCAGCAGTCATATCCATTTTTAATTTTCATCATGTTTTCAAGGTCATTCCAAGGTCAACTTTATTTTTTCAAATGGAAACATATATTTTTCATTATATATTCTTAATCCACGACTTGAAATAAATAACTTTTATTTGAAACGTTTTTTTCTCCGCCGATTATTTTGTATAATATTGAATATTCAAAGAAAAAATACAAAATGTCGTTTTAATAGAGAAAATAATTTTATTTATGATAAATGAATTAATACCCAATTAAAATAGTATCAAATAAACATGTAATCTAAATGAATAATTAAATAATAGCTAAATGTTGAAACAGGCAAAACAATTAGATAAAACTTAGCAAAGAAATTCAACGCTGAGCGTACACAACCTGTTCATTACACGCAGGGATACACCAGTTTTTTACTGTATTTTCTTTGGAATAAGATTACACATTCTCTCGCATGCGATGCAAATAACATTAGAATGTTACCGAATATTTGTTAAATTGATTTTCTTGTAATTAAGTTGCAATTCTCCTACATTATTATTAATCAATATTATACAAAATAATCGGCGAAGAAAAAAACGTTTCAAATAAAAGTTATTTGTTTCAAGTCGTAGATTAAGAATCTGTAATGAAAAATATGTTTCCATTTGAAAAAACAAAGTTGACCTTGGAATGACCATGAAAACATGATGAAAATTAAAAATGGATGTGACTGCTGCGTCAGCCCCTCCTTAACTTAAATTTTTTATTTAAAACATTTTTTTCTTCGGAATTTAGTTTTCGAGATATTCCAAGTAGGCAGGATAAATGCCCCGCCCTGTGTAATCACTACTGGTACAGTAGTGTTCTTATACCAATTTCCTCCACTGCAATCGAAAAACGAGATTCACCCTAGTGTACAGTGTACAGACACGATTCGAGTTGACCGCAACTTCAAAAATCGGAGCACTCGGTTCTCGCCTTTCGCTTCTCGTTCGACGGTCGGACGCACGGATGAGTTGCCCCTGGTATGAAAAGTCGAGGACCCTGGGATCCGTGGAACGAATGTTAAGTCGCAGATGTTATCGTTCTACATATTTACTGGCCTGCGAGCCATCAGACCGTTCCAGATTAATGGCGCGCTATGTAATGAACGTGGTAGCGAGGGCCACGGCAATCATGGCTTCTTGGTACCACAAATCCCGAGACTTCCTTGTACCCCCGGGGCTTGTGCGAAAGCATGATAAAGAGAGGGGGGGTGGGAGGGAGAGAACGAGCGTATCCGTGCGCGTCCCGTCTGCACGCATTATTATCAATATGACTTCATGTATTTGAAACACGTACCGCGTACGCCTCTGCAGGCGTTCTTTGATGTCGTCCCGGTAAAAGGGTCACCGGTTTGCACGGAGATAGAAAGCATCTTCTACCGTGTGGCCGTATTATTAATGTGAAAGCGGCCCGTTCGCTCCCTGCCAGCACGCTCGCCGGCCTGCCACAGCCTTGCCTCCGCTAATACAAATATTAATTTAGTTATCCGTAGAACTTTCTTCGTTTTTCTTCCTTTTTCTTTTAATACCGTCGCTGATATTTGCCCGGGAAGCCCTGAAAGTCCGCAACGAGCAACTTCCGTCTTGATCGCGAGGAAAGTTCGCGATTCTGTCCGTAGATAACGATGCCGCATTGTTAGCCGTGCTACTTAGCCGGGTTTTTATGGTCGGATTTTCTCCTAGAATTTTTCAACAAAGTGAACAAAGAACGCCATTTCGATGAATATCGGATCTCTTACTCACGCTTCAGCCGCACTTAATTAATGTCGGCCCGCGATCGCGGAAGCGCCACGACCGCAGATAAACGGAGATTATTTTTGAGCGCAGATGCAGCGATTTTAGTTTGCGGTTGCAGACTTTTTCACATCTCTGTGTCTGCCGTCCTTCCGCGAAGAATTGTATAGAGTGCTTTCTCAGCTCTTTATGTTCATGTATGAGGGAAATTGTTTTTACATCGAAGGGGTTTCTTGCATTTCATCCGAACAACAGTGCACATGCGTGTTACGTATTGGTTAATTGCTTGATTTCTTTATTTTTAATGATCACACTGAAGATTTTATACATTTGTGACTAAAATGAATAGATCACATACAAGGTTGAAAAGACATTAGAAAAATTTGATAATGTTATTCTATTATTTTCGAGTTTTCGAGAAAATACAGTATCCTTTCACTTTGGTTTCGGTAATTATTTAGAAGTTTGCCCTCCTTACCGATTTTTACGACCTTGAAATATATTGTCTAGGTCATCATTCTAAATAACTTCTCCTAACCTCAACTCACTCTATTCGTATAATCTTTCCATTGTAGATGTCATCCAGTCTTTTTTACGTGTCACTAGTTCAAATTCTGGATGACAGCTACAATGCAAAGATTATGCGAATAGAGTGATTTGTGATTAGGTCGTGGGAGGGGGCGAAGGGTGCTACTAATTATCAAATGAAGTGTACTCGTAATATAAATTTGACTAAATATTTTTGCAAATATCTCGATAACTAAGACCGAGCGGCGGTAACATGTATAAGGAAAAGTTGTTCAGAATGATGACCTTGACAACATATTTCAAGGTCATCAAAATCGGTGAGGAGGACAAACTTCTAAATAATTACCTTGGTCTCTTATAGTTGACTTAGACAATTTTTATTTTGTCTTCATGGAAATTAAAAATTGTCTTCACCAGTTACAAGCTACTAGAACCAAATAATAATTTGTTTTTTTGCAGAACAAAAGTAAAGCCTAGATACCCTTCAATTCTTTGAATGTTTCTACTGTTTAAAATTGCAGCTACCTATTTTTGTGATAAATGCATATTGTCTAGTGATATACCACGAGCCTTGGGACGTATTGGATAACTACTAAGAAAATAACGAAATTAAATGACATCTAAAATTACTATAATGTTCAAAAAGTCCTCGGAAAATCGCCAGGATCTTAGAAAGCTGCGGATTTTAGACATTTTTTACAGGAATGGATAGGTGGAATATAAAACTGTAAAGACATACAAAAAATTAGGAATATCAATATCTTACTGTCGATTTATTAAAAAGATTAATGAACATTATTTTAAGTACTATTTATATCAACTTGGAATATGTGATGTAGTAGAGGTAACATTTCATCTTCCGGAAGCCTATGAATAGGCTTTTCAATAATTGTGTTGTACCAAATGGGAACTTAAAAATCTTCTTTTACACAATAACCCCAAACGCAATGATTAGATTGCGTTATCGACGATGCGTTGTCTGTTTATAATTAAAATTCTTGTTGATGTTGAAGGATCTACTAAAAAGCTTCAACCATGGGTCATAAACTTCAACAAATTCTGGGATAATGTCCGGTAGATAATATGTTAAGTACATCTTCAAAACTCATTTCATCCAGCAATATTTCTTTTTTTCGTTCCACAAACTTTCACTTTTCACTGACAATGTTTATACTAGACTTGCTATAAATCTTTTTGCATATACATACTTAACAGACATAAAGCAATATTGCACAAATATCTATAAAAAAACACAAAAGTCGTAACAGTTCGTCGCAAAACAACTGTCAATTCAGCGAAACTATCTAGTCCCGGAACTCCCATAGAATAAACGCAAGAAATCTAAAATGCCCGTGATACAGGATTGTTCGGCGCATTCTCGATTTCCCTTATCTCGATTTGCACCGAACACCATAACTCGCGCAGAGACTCTGCAAGACAGACCAGTACGTAACGCAGTCTAAATAATCCAACCGCGACTTTAATTCGATGTAGATAATAATATTAAATTTTCCGTTTCGATGCCGGTGTTTTTTACAATCTCCGTTCCGAGTAAATCAGCGAACAAATTCGCCGGTCAATTGCTAGGCGTATATCGGCATTTTTCATGCGGCTAGCTGGTCAATGAATATGTTAATAATTCTGGTTGCGGAATTTCCACGCAAACCCGCTCAAACGGTGACCGACGGAAATCCGCGTACGGTGTTTCATGCCTGCGTGACCGGCGATCGTATTTCATGGTTTAATAGTCAATACCATAGAGATATTAATGTCGACCGTGTACTAATCTCGTGCCGGTGGTCGTTCGAACAGTCTCCAGACTGTGCAGCATGACGGATCGCCAATCTCGCTGGACAAAAGATATTTTGGTGGCAACGTAAAATCTTTGAATTCCTGTTGCGGGTTACTGAAGGAAATCTGGAACGACCCGAAACCGTAATAAATTGATTTCGTATAGACTGACAGCCGTTGTATCTGTCCAAATTTGACCGTTCGACAGCTTCAACGTGTATTTCGTACAGAATACTGTGTTCTTAACATTATTGGTAACCGATTTTTACGTTTTAAGGTCCAACTATACTGCCGGGACGTGATTTTTTTTACATAGGATGGGGTCTAGAGAAAACCCAGACCGTAGACCCCATCCTATGTAAAAAAAAAAACACGTCCCGGCAGTATAGTTGGACCTTTATGCGGGAGATCTTTCCACACAGTGTGTACTTTAAGCACAGTAGGGTGTTTGCCCGATTTCAACGGCCAAAGCTATTTCAAAATTCGCTCAATATGTACACTGTTGTAACTTTGCTAAAATTTATCCAAATTTGATGAAAAAGCAACCATTTTAAAGCTTGAGATTTATACTTTTTGAGCTATGTACCGTTTTTACTAAAATGTATGATTTGAGTGTAAAATCTGTCCATAAAGAGGAGCATATCAAATTGTAAAGTTTGCAACTATTTTTCAATCAAGTACTGCGGATTATAATCAATATATTATTCGTCTTTTTTATGTACACTACCGAAAAGTGTAATCATTTACAATTAAAATATCTTTTTAAAATAGTTATTACAAAGAATAATCAATATTTTAACGTTATTCGTCTATTTCATGTACACTATCGAAAAGTGTAATCATTTACACTTAAAATATCTTTTTAAAATAGTTATTACAAAGAATAATCAATATTTTTACGTTATTCGTCTTTTTTATGTACACTACCGAAAAGTATAATCATTTACATTTAAAATATCTTTTTAAAATACTTATTACAAAGAATGCTGTTTTTTAAATATACATTTATCCTATAAGTTACACATTCGGAAATGGCAAATACGATCAAAAGAAGAAAAAGGTTCTGTCGCGGAAAGAAAAAAAGTCATACAACAGGAGTTTAAAGCACAAATAGGACTTACTATTGATATACCAAAAACTGGTCTCGGCAATACAAACGACGGGAACACCAGTCGCAGGTTTTTGTTAAACCATCTATTATCATTTACCATAACTGGGATTGTCGTGGAATTAATTTATAGACTTAGAGTCATATTAGAAACAATTTCAAGGGTTTACGAAATAAATTGAAATAAATTTGGAACATACACTATGGACACTGCAAAATATTAATCCACGCACCATTAATTATTGAAAATGTTATTTTAACCATTGGAAAACTGTCAGAAGAAGCAGCGGAGGCAAGAAACAAACACTTTTGCCGTTACAGAGAAAATAATGCACGAAAATGTTCTAGGAAAGCATGTAATACAAACGTGCGCAATAGATTTTTAATTACTTCCGATTCTCTGATATCCAGTATGAGACAGATTAGAAAGAAAAAGTCAAACCCCTTTTTAAGCGAGACATTGGAATTGATTCTACCTTCTGAACATCCATCAACTGAAGAAGAACAAAGATCAGAAGAAGTAGATGATGATGATTGTTTGTTTGTTTGACAATAAGCGTTTATGAGTTAAACAGTTCCTTCAAATAATTCCTTAGTAAGCATTTACTTCACGGAGATATAGCGACTGCGAACATACAGGACGTGAGAAATGCTGCGATTTTCGCGCGAGCACGCGATGGCCATTTTTTCATAAATCAACTATAAAACACGGAGTTCTTGCATCTCAAACATAAAACTTCAAAGAATACAATGGCACAGAAATGGACACCAGGACTCACCCTGATGTATAACTCAATTATTACCAAAGTCTTAGAATCATAAAAAAGGTGACTGAATCGTTGGTTACCTTTAAATATTAATAACTATAAAAAAGTAATATAGTACAGAAGTGAATTGCTCTTAAAAGTATACCCTATACTTAGCTAAGAAAACTTCTATAAAACAAAAATCTATTTAATTTATGTAAATAAGGTAGAAATTACTAATAGGTGAATTCGTTGAGAAATGACAGCGTGTTAACAGAACTTCAAACTTCCGACAAATTTCAGTGCTTCATGGATACATAAATGGGAAAACGGATGATGGGAGATTGTTCCTCAGGTATTCAACTAACTCAAGCAACAAAAATTTTACAATTCATGTAAAATTTAAAAAATTGAATTTTGGCCGTTGAAATCGGGCAAACACCCCACTGTGCGACGCGAAGTCGTCACGATCGATAATGCAGTGTTACGACTTGAAGTCGTAATGAAGACTCCACGATCGATATTGCAGTTACCGGCCAACGGAGTTGTTGACAGAAAAAGACAGAAGACAGATTGAAGCGAGACGACAAACCATAAAAACGTGTCACGAAATCGATTGTATAATTAGTAATAAATAAGAGTTTTGTTAGAAGTTACGAGTTATTACCGGATTATAAATAATGGACACACCGTCGGGACGCATCCTGCGGAACGGTCGCAACAATATGGTACATAATGCTTCATTATTTTATAATAGTAATATGTTTTTTTAATGTCCAAGCTGTGCACTCTAGTCAGAATAAGATACTTCCGACTTGGTCGGCGGGAAGAAAGCGCTACAGTTTCGCGGTTATGAATTATGCGTACGATTGTCGCCGCGTGACAACGGGCTGGTACGCGTTGTGCGAACGTTCATTGTGAGCATGTACAAGGAGAGCTCTCCCCCGGCAAGGCTATCGCTTTCCCAATCTCGTAAGCCAATATCGCTTATTCCCTAACAGTATACGAAACGCTCCTCCCGCTCTCTTATAAACTCGAAAAGAGAGGCGGGTGGGGAAGGGGGGGGGGGTGTTGGCGAACAGATCTAACCGGACAGCCAGGACTTAACGTATTTCCAGGGGTATCTAATTACTGGAACGACCTAAGCCCGAATGCCTTCACGCACACGAAGACACCAGACATCGCTTCCCAGGGTGTTTCTTCCTATTTCCAAACGATAGGCGCGATTAGCTGGTCACGGACGCGGACCGTGGTTAGGCTTGTTCGCCGACAGCCCCGTGTCGCGGAGAAAGTGCCGCTGAAAGGTTTCTGGACATTGAACGTGGACGTAATTTTGCTAGAGTAATTGATGAACCATGGAAACGATTTATGTTCGGTTAACTGGGCTTGGGGGATCGATCGACGAGGAAGCATGCCGGTCTGCGAATTTTATTTGACGGGACTGATACAGATATCGAATTGAAATTCTGTGGATTTAATTGTCAGAAGAATATATAAGCATTATTGTGCTCGAGACATTTTATTGTTTCAGGTTATTGCAGTTCTGAGAGAGACACTCGTTTACACAATGCAATATAAAATGATGTAACGTTTCAGAATTTTATTTAGACAAGACTGTTCGGTATATCGAATTCAAACTTTGTGGACTTATTTGTCAGTTCTTGAAGAATATATGAACATTATTGTGCTCGAATCATTTTATGGTTTCAGGTTATTGCAGTTCTGAGAGAGACACTCGTTTACACAATACGATATAAAATGATGTGACGTTTGAGAATTTTATTTAGACAAGACTGTTCGGTATATCGAATTCAAACTTTGTGGACTTATTTGTCAGTTCTTGAAGAATATATGAACATTATTGTGCTCGAATCATTTTATTGTTTCAGGTTATTGCAGTTCTGAGAGAGACACTCGTTTACACAATGCGATATAAAATGATGTAACGTTTCAGAATTTTATTTAGACAAGACTGTTCGGTATATCGAATTCAAACTTTGTGGACTTATTTGTCAGTTCTTGAAGAATATATGAACATTATTGTGCTCGAATCATTTTATGGTTTCAGGTTATTGCAGTTCTGAGAGAGACACTCGTTTACACATTGCGATATAAAATGATGTAACGTTTGAGAATTTTATTTAGACAAGACTGTTCGGTATATCGAATTCAAACTTTGTGGACTTATTTGTCAGTTCTTGAAGAATATATGAACATTATTGTGCTCGAATCATTTTATGGTTTCAGGTTATTGCAGTTCTGAGAGAGACACTCGTTTACACATTGCGATATAAAATGATGTAACGTTTGAGAATTTTATTTAGACAAGACTGTTCGGTATATCGAATTCAAACTTTGTGGACTTATTTATCAGTTCTTGAAGAATTTATGAGCATTATTGTGCTCGAGTTATTTTATTGTTTCAGATTGTAGCAGTTCTGAGAGAGAGACACTCGTTTACACATTGCGATATAAAATGATGTAACGTTTGGGAATTTTTTTTACACAAGATTGATAGGTATGTCGAATTCAAATTTTGTGGATTTGTTTATTAATATTTGAAGAATGTATTCACATTATCTATACACTCATGACAATATTGTTTAAAGCTGTAGAAATTCTAATAGAAGGCTTGTCACTACACCGCGTAACTGCACTTGTCACTACGTAGTGTGATGTTTGAGAATTTTTTTTGACAAGTCTGTTCAATATTTCGATTTAAAATTTGATAGACCTATTTGCCAATTTTTGAGTTATATACAAATATTTCTTATTCATAGATAATGGTATTCTTTATGTTTGTAACAACTCTAATAGAATTGATAAACCTATCGAATTTAAACTGCGTTGACTTGTTTGTTAATAACTGCACAATAGGCAGGCATTTTTGTACAAATAGTAATGCTATCTGAAGTTGCAGCAAGTTTATCAGAGGAAGTGGCCTCCATATTAACACTAAACCTACCACTACCGGTCAAAACGACTGGTTTCAAATTTTTCTTTTTGAAATTATTGAAACGATTAAGACGCATTCATGGAAAATGATCACATAAATTCCCACACTAAAGCTGACATTATAATAAAAATTGTATAAAATCGAAATAAATAGAATCTTGTCATATTTATAAAGCAACACATGTTTTTAGTGCTTGGTAGGTTTAGTGTTAAGAATGAAATCAAATGTTGAATTGTTCTGCAATAAAAAGTGAAAAAGTGAATTATCTGAATTAAACTATATCAAAAATGACAAAACTAAGGAAACAATAAAGTCTGCTAAAGATAGTTTATTTTTTATCTTCCAATGATCGATATGGTTCTAGATCAGGTGATAAAGGAACATCTGCTACAAACAGCTGCCAAGTTTGAAATAAATCGGTTGATAGGTTTATGAAATATCCTGTTTGCCAACTCGCAAAATATCTTTTCAAGAAAATCATGTTCGAAGTTTTACGTATTGTTATTAATGCACCCTGTAACACTACACATGTTATTAAAATATTTATTTAATATCTGGAAATAATTTTGGCCGTTGAAATCGGGCAAACACCCCACTGTGCGACGCGAAGTCGTTACGATCGATAATGCAGTGTTACGACGTGAAGTCGTAATGAAGACTCCACGATCGATAATGCAATTACCGGTCAACGGAGTTGTTGACAGAAAAGGACAGAAGACAGATTGAAGCGAGACGTCAAACCATAAAGATGCGTCGCGAAATTGATTATATAATTAGTTATAAATAAGAGTTTTGTTAGAAATTACGAGTTATTATCGGAGTTATTACCAGAAAATCATGTTCGAAGTCTTACGTATCGTTATTAATGCACCCTGTAACACTACACATGTTATTAAAACATTTATTTAATATCTGGAAATAATATATTGAATATATCTCTGATAACACTACACATGTTATTAAAACATTTATTTAATATCTGGAAATAATATATTGAATATATCTCTGATAACACTACACATGTTATTAAAACATTTATTTAATATCTGGAAATAATATTTTGAATATATCTCTGATAAGAGAACCACATAACTTTATCCGAAAACTAATCATTACTCAATATGAATAAGAAAATTGATCTATATACCTGCTTATTAAAGTCCTGCTACAAGAACTTGAAATCTGCTTGTAAATACAGGGTTGCAATTATTCACCGTCGATTATAACGTGCTCTTGCACCATAGTACCAAATACACAGGTTCTTGATGTTACATATAATTAACCGATAATTGTAAACCTATGAACATTCAGATTACATGTCAGCAATACATACTGTGCCAATGTAGCTCGAAGAACCATAACCTGCGCTTAAGAAAAAAGATCATTGCCAAAGCTCTATTTTCAGTCGCTCATACAATCTCAAACCTATCCCAACGACGAGACTATGAATATCCCCCTACAAATTACTTTCTCACCAACCTAATAAAATATCACCAGCAAATTTGTAACACCGTTGTAAACTGGCCGCAACGAAACCCGTTGCAATTTCCGAGTCTCTCATTAAATGCATTGGATACTTTAGTGGACAATAATTCACCGGTCCGTATGATACCCGATCCTCCAATTATTCTAATCGGTCCGTACAACCGGTCATCCTTACACCCATCTGCTGTACCTCGACGATTTTTTCGTCGCCGAATGGATTGTTATTTCACGTCTAACAAGAAATCGATCGATTTAAACGTACGCGAGCTTGTATCCGGGAGAACAGGTACACTAGTGGACAAAACTATAAGAGAGTCTGGTAATCACAGGATAAAGACTTTAATATTTCTTTTATGTTTAACACAACTCCATACGAAACATCGCCATTTAACATAATCAATACCTTCCTAAATTAAAAGAATTCTCCGATCAATAGGTCTAGATAAAACACCATTAAAAACGTTCGTAAAAATAACAATCGCAACATTTAAATTTCGTGGATTGTTTCAAATGTTTCAATGAAGAAATTCAACACTAAATGTAAGTTATTGATTGCATTGATCTTGTTCCATTATAAGGTAAAATATTTTTGACATATAACATGAATCTAATTCTATTCGTGTTTTTAATTGTTATCATTTTCACGAATACTCGGGGCTTTTCTTAGCGTTGTTCATTACATTAAACATGTCGCTATATGTAACGTTTGGGAATTTGTTTAAACGAGAATGGAGATCTTATCTAAGTCAAATTTAGTGGACTTGTTTGTCAATGTTTGCAGTATACATAAATAATTTTTATTCCAAGATTATCGTATCATTTGAGACTGTAGCAGTTTGATAACAAAGCTTGTCATCACAGCTTGACGTAAAACCGTGCGATGCTTGAGAATTTTCTTAAAGAAGACTGATAGACCTACCGAATTCAAACTTTATGAATTGGTTTGTTAATAATTGAAGAATAAATAAGCATTTTTGAAACGCAAATAATAAGATTTTCTGAAGATGTAACAGGTTTGACAGAAAACCTGCCTAATATAAACTCCTGTAATGTTTGGGAATGTTTGTAGACAAGACTGTTAAACATAGCGAATTCAATCTTTGTAGATTCATTTGTCAATATTGGAAATATATAGAAGCAATTTTATTTATTCACAATCGTATTGTTAGAAATTGTAGCTAGTCTGACAAAGAAACTTGTCACCACGTAAAATAAAATCATTCATTGTTCGTGATTTATTTCGGATAAGGTTGACAAACCTATCGAATTTGAACTGTATGGATTTATTTGTTGATGCTTGAAGAATATACAGGTATTTTTGTGTATAAATAACAAGGCTATCTGAGGTTGGAGCAATTTGATTGGAAGACCTTGTCTTCATATCAAGTCAAAAGTCAGCTGTTGCAGTTTCCACGAGTGAACAGCCAGAAAAGGTATTAGAAGAATTAAAATAAACAATAAATGAAAAAAATGAAGAAACAGCCTTGTCCAAAAAAATAAAGTAGGACTTCGGCCCAGCTTTAAAAAATACCATTAAAAATCTATCTGAAAAAACCAACAACCAACAGCCTAAATAGAACTAAACACTATTATCTACACACTTATCAAAGCCATCCGAGCTTTAATGGCTTTCTAATCAAATCATTTAAAATAAACATGATGTTCAGGAATTTTTTTCTTAAAACATACACTATTTTATAAAAAAACTTCTTGTCTTTAGTCTGCACATTCTCTTAGTATACAAACAAATTTATTTTATTGCGGTTCCTGGCGTGGCGTCATTTATAAATAGCGGTCACGGCACCGCTCACAAAATATAGGGTGAAAACGGTGACCATCATAATTCATTGTACGATCGTCTGAAATGGAAAAGCGATAAAAAGTGTCAAACTTTGTATCAATGACTATGTCATGCACCACTGTGAGACAACATAATAAAAATGGCGATGTTTCATGCAAGTTTAGTCAAAACGTATTTAAAAAAACGGTTAATTCTACGTGTGAAAGTATGAATAACAAAAAAATGCGTGTTCACAAAAATAATGAAAATACTGCCGCAAGAGTCTTTCGAATCACTTCACACTATTTTTGCGAACGTGCTTCTACAAATGACACTGCGATAGGAAGCGCAAAAAATTTGTTTGTATACTAAAAGAGTGTACAAACTCAGGACAAAAAGTATCTTTTATAAAACGTTGTATATTTTAAGAAAAAAATCCTAAATACCATCTTCATTTTACAATTTTTTAATGAGAAAGTCCCCTTAACACTTTGCTTACCGTTTTAAGTCAGAGATCAACGGTTCAGAACGTCTCAATAAATTGTTCAAAAGCGACGGGAATTTCATTGATAATTCAACAAACTTTTGGAATTTATACAGTGTCAAACTTTCTTCTGGAATTATTAGCCGCTTGCCTCACGATTTATTTTATGGTTTTAGTGATTAGAATTTCTTTGTAGTTCATAATTTCTTAGAAAATCGTGAAAATGTATATCTATTGCATGTCTATATGTCTTCCAATGGCTGTACATTAACAACAACAAAATATAAACATATTTCGGTTTAAAGGAAATTAATAACATACAACTTTATTAGACTCTGTTCAGAATCTTCACCAGTCTCACACAGTGTCACCAGATCAACCCAAAACTGGGTTGATTCTCCTCTCCTCCTTTTCCCCTTCCACTATCCCATTCCACTACCTGAGCACACTCCAACGTCCCCCACTAAGACCATAGACTGGTCACGTGACGTCCCGCGTAACGTGTTACATATTACTCTGGTCATCGAGAGGTAGTAAACTGTATTCCCCTCGATTTAACTGATCTGGCGACACTGCTCTCACACGATATTATAAGCGAAGGGGTTAAACTCGTGGAACTTAAAAATATGGAACTCTTCCATTCAGCTGAGTCTAATGAAAAGTCGATTAATAGGCTTTCGATCGATAAAGTGTTAATCCCACCAATTTCCGAACCGTCTTATAATTTTGTCCAGTAGTGTACTCAATACGTTGCCCGACTGCAAACAAATATCTGCAACATCAGCTTGTAACAGATACTGGTACTACATACTAGAGAACACCGGGCGAATCGAGCTTTCCGCGTCGCACACGCAGTCGCTCTTCACGATCCCCACGTCCGTCGTGGACCCCCTCAGTCCCCCCTGCGGTCCCCGGCCGAAAAAGGAACAGGGTGTATCGCGATACGCGGGCAATTAAATCCCCAGGACAATAATTAACTCCGGGCGTCTAAGGCGCCTTGTGATGCACGGGGAATTGGAAAACGGGCTCTCGATCCGGTCGCGCGGCATGAACGATTACGAGCCGGTAAGCGAGCGGAGAGCGACAAGCGACCGCGCCGCGGAATTATTGGCGAATTTGCATCTTAATGGAACTACCTACCTACCCGTAGCATGCGGCCCACGTCATAATTCCTCGGCCGCTGGTCGCTACCGTCGACGCCAACGAGAAAAACGACGACGCTGAAAATAGCGGCCGACGATCACGGGCCCGGCGTTTACGCGAAACTACACGTTTATCCTCGATCATCGCCAGGGATCCATGCTGGATCATTGTTTTTTGGCATGGGATGATCAGGGGAAACGCGAGACAGGCGGAGAAAGCTTCCGCGAATTTTTGAATGATGTTCTTCCGGGCGAAAATTATGGGGTTGCGAATTTAATACATCTGGAGAACGCTTTCAAAGAATTGCGAAAGGCATCTGCGAACCTCTTGCGTAATCCACGAGTGATTTATTGGTGGATCATTGTTGTCGAGTATGATTTTTGTCGAGATGGGGGTAGAGTTACTTGAGATATTTCGTTTTAAGTTGGGGGGGAGTGCATATATTTGTTGCCGAAATATTCATTTAACATAGCAGCTCCGCGCCTCCCGCATCGTCCGTTTGTGTACATTCTACAGCCTACAATTTTCATCTGAAACAGATAAACCAAAGTTTTTCTTAATTCTTATAAAATTATGCCGTCGATGAATTAAAAAAATTTATAAATAGATTCATTTTTCCATTTCTTTCTGCATTACAAAGCCGACATTTTTTCGCGAAAATCGTGAATTTTTTGTTAAACCTCAACATTTTTGCATTTTTACGCTTTTTTCGGAATTTTTTAATTCATCGACAACATAATTTTATAAGGATTAAGAAAAACTTTGGTTTATCTGTTTCAGATGAAAATTGTAGGCTGTAGAATGTACACAAACTGAGGATGCGGGCGGTGTGGAGCTGTGTAGTTCAATCAATATTTCGACAACAAATATATTAATCGTTAATGTAGACCAATTGTTGTATTGTCTAAATACAGAACATGATATCAAGAAAGTTTTAAAAATATCCGCTTTGTAGTTATTAAGAAAAAAATTCCTAAAAATCACCGATTTTCGAGCGCTTTAAAGTGTTTTCCCCCCTTGAGGGGGTATTCTGGTTTCTGATTTTTATAAAATTGATTTCTTGTTTTTTCCATTTCCTTTCAGTATAAGTGTTGTGGAATACATGTGAAAGAGGATTTGTTTGAACTTGTGAAATTAACCTACTACTTTAATATCGAGTAAAACACTATGTTTACGGGACGCATCAAGATGGCGCGTTCTAATATTTTTAATTTACGATTATGGAGATCACAAAGCTGCATCCATGAAGAATTATTCAACAAATTTCTTTCTTTCAAGTAATATAAAATATTCACTTTTAGTACTCCGTAAACCTGATGTTAATTTTGACATAGTAAGAGATTTTTTACATGTGATTCGAATGGTATCACGTGCTCAGTATCCTGCAGGGGTTGTTATATTTTAAATATTTATTCTTCTCGTACTTTACAATGTCACCGATCACTTGTTGTTAAAGAACTACATATATTTTCGTGTTGCTTCAGGAAGTTTATACAAAAAATACATTCAAATATGTACTGTGACATGACCTTCAAATGACCCTATAGTCCGAAAAAATATACTAACACTTCTAAATCTGTAGAAAGTGTCTTTTGTAGCACAAAGAATATCGAAATAGATTGATCATGAAATTTTCAATGCAATTGCCTTCTGAGATAGCCAAAGATACCTACAGATTTACAGGTACAACTGCAAAATAAAAAATCTGTTACCGGTCATTTTGATCGGTAGTGGTAGGTTTAGTGTCAAATCCCTTTTATGATCCTAGTGTTTCATGTTTCACATACTCATTTTTCTCATAAATTCTATGCATTTATGGCAAAGCTGTACAATTTTAAATGTTAGGAAGTTTAACAGAATTTAACAATGTCAACGTATTATTTTTAATCTATTCAAATGATTAAAGAAAAACAAGACATTTTACTTGGTTCCTATTTCCTAGAATTAATGTAAAAAGTTTTTATTTTGCATATATAGATAAGATAGGTAAAGATCTGCAGTCTAGTGATAATTTCTATTATTTGAACAAAAATTTGTCTTATGCCTTCACATCAGAATAATATCATAGAGTCTCCAAGATCCCGCCTGATATTCGAATATCTCAGCAAAGCCCATGTCTCCCATAATTTTTTCTACGCTAGAAACATAGCCCCAGGCCTTGGACGTTCAAAACCGAGATGAAATATTCCCTACAGTGGTTTCTCCGGAAAAGCAGGTCCACCGAAGAAAACCACTCTTGGAATTCGGAATTTACAAACGGTTAACGCGTAAATACTTTATTCCAGAATTCTCGAGTCGTCTGATGTGTCTCTTTCTCTCTCCCTCTCTCTCTCGCTCTCTCTCTCTCTCTCTCTCGCTCTCTCTCTCGCTCTCTCTCTCTCTCTCTCTTTTCGTCGGGTCTCCCGCGGTGCGCGAGGGGAAAATTCTGAAATAGAAATGCAGGAGAAACGAGCCAGGGAACGAGAGACTATTTCGGGTGAGGTCAGAGGCTGAGGTCAGTCTATAAGGCCTGGTCAGCCGCCTCCCACGAGTCCTGGAACCCTGCCAAGCTCGACGCCCACGCAACCGAGCGAACAGAAACCTGCGGGAGAACTCGAGCAGCGTGCGTTTCGTGGATCATGATCTACGAGACCCGGTGTACAAGAATTCATCTTGGTGCAACGGTTACCGGTGCTCGCCTAAGCAATTTGTCGAAACGTCCGCGCTATTCTATAAATAATCCCTACCACGCGGCTATCCCCCATTAGAAAATAATCCCGATGGGCGCGCGCACGACCCCGGAACATCCGGCTAACGATTACGAATTGGCGGGAAAAGTGAATGCGTGCCGGTTGCTATTGAAACTTGATATCAAGACGGAATCCTCGCGAGCTGTTCATTTCTCGCTGCGTCCGCTGTTACGCAAACGCTGCGCGTGCGAATCGCGCCGAGAGAACTATCATTCGACTCTTTTATACTCCTGTCGGACGTTACAGAGAAGAATTCATTTTCTTTCAACTTTAAAAATCAGAAAATATCAGCGGGAATATTTTTCTAACAAGAAGAAGACTCGGTCATTGGGTCTTGGATTGTGTCGAAACTTTGCATACTGGTAGATTTCGTTCTCCTGTTTATGAAAATATAGCATTATAGGCGTCGCGTCGATACTCAATAATTTTGGAGATATTTACAATTTAAATCTCATTATACCCGTTAAGCCGTTAAGTACAGTTTTGTTTGATGTTTTTATTAAGTGCCAAATGGCGTGATGGTAACCTAGATAAAAGTGAATCTAGATTCTTTACCGGGAAGGCCAGTGTTCAAACTCATTCTTCCTCTTTTTCCATCTTTTTTCTTTTTTTTCTCTTTAGTTTATCTATTTTAATTAATTGTATTTTGCACATGAAAAACACACTCATAATATCTATAGGAAACAAAACATAACGTATCTCAAAATTTGTTGAGTATCGACGACTATAATGCTACATTTTCATAAACAAGAGAACGAAATCTACCAATATACAAAGATTCGAGAAAATCTGAGACCCCATAACCACGTCTTCTCCTTGTAAGAACCACCTTTCCAAAAATCTCGCACAGTTCTCCTGTACTTTTCTTTCTGACTGTACAGAGTGCTTCAACCTAGATGCTGATTCAAACTAGGCTAGTCTTTATTAATACAATTAATCAACACAAATTCTTAAAAGAATTTAGTAACGAATACCGTTCAATAAAACAAATTTATGTCACACATTCTCAAAAGATTACAATTATCCACATACCTGTTCTACTCTATCGTGAATCTATCATGAATGAAACAGGTAAACATGATCCAAACTGTGTCATATTGGGTGTCCTATTAATCACAAAAATGTCACGGATATGTTTTTACAATTTTTACAAAAAAAAAAACAATGATAACCAACAAAATCTACACAACTAAATGTAATCCAAATTGTGTCGTGTTTGGACTCATTTTAATAAGAAAAGTGTCACAAATAATTAAAACTGATATAGTTTTATCATTGTATCATGTTCCATTCCTTCGTAGTCAAGCTTATAAAGTGCATTCCACAGTATTGAGGACAATTTTTTTACAAGTTGTACATCTCACTTCACATATAAAAAAACATTACTGTACTTTAACAAGGGTTACCATCGACTTGGAAAGAAATTGAAGCACCGTATTTTGTTGATGTAATTGTACGATCTTTTTGAAGGTTATCGATGGTCGTTCGTCGAAGCCGGGCGAAGAAGATGACGGAAATTTTAATAGGGACGCACCAGTGGCGGTAATCGTCGCTAATATCTGTCATGCAGCAGCCATTACCATAATTCATCGGGATGCCGCAGTAAATTCGTTCGTACGAGCGCGATCGTTTTGTACAGGGCGTTTCAATCGGCCTTTGTCGTATCCAGGACCCGAACAGTGCTTTACCTTTTTGCGGTCTCCCTCAGACACGCGAACGTTGCCCGCCGCCGCAGTTGGATCTCTTGGTATTCGGTAGATCGCGATCTACAGAATGCTTCGGATATCGATCCTCTATCTCCGACAAATGGCTGGAAACGGGCTCGGTTTTGGCCGACGGCGACTGAAATTAGCCGGGACTCTATCTTGATTTTCCTCCATGATCTTTCTATGAAACTCGAACCAGAGAAAAGAGGCTATCCGTAGCGAATGATTCCGTTGTATGATTAGATTCGTATAAAACGTGAAACGTTCGTTTCGCGAATTAAAGGTGAACGCGATAAGAGTTACGATCGATGTTACTTTGATAAACTCGCTTGGCAGAGAACGTTTCCTGAAACAGTGTGGACTATGGTTGCGTTATCGAGCGTATCGACGAATTATCTGTTGCGTGCTTAATGAGATAGCAATATTCTTTGTGTTCATTCTACTTGCTATTTTGTTTTTTGCGAGGGAGACGTTAATGGAGGATAATAAAGTCTTAACGTTGGAACTACTCACAAGGAGAAGACGCGGTCATGGGGTCTCAGATTTTCTTGAAACTTTGCATATTGGTAAAGGGCCTAGCCGAATAAGATGGTCAAAAGTGCCTTAACCAATCTGCCAACCGGCGATGTTGAAAGCGTTACGAACATTTGGGTACATATCGCCCACTAGACAATTTTTTCATTCTCTTAAATCACATTTCCTACGTAAAATAATTGCTTGTTTAGAAGACCCAAAACATGCCACATTTTTTCAGAATTTTAGAAAGCATCAAAGAGCGGAAAATGCGTGGAAAAGCGCGAAATCTAATTTACCCTGTAACTGCCCTCACGGGCAAGCTAGGGGGCTGGAATTTTACTCAGAGGGGTTTTTCTTGGTCAGCTTTCAAATGGTTCAATAGTCATTGAAAAACCTCTAAGGGCACTTTTGACCACCTTATTCGGCTAGGTCCTTTCGTTCTCCTGTTTATGAAAATGTAGGATTATAGGCGTCGATATTCAACAACTTTTCAGATACGTTAAGATTGATGAAGTTCAATATAAATATATAAATTGAAAATACGGTGCTTCAATTTCTTTCCAAGTCGATGGTAACCCTTGTTAAAGTACAGTAATGTTTTTTGATATGTGAAGTGAGATGTACAACTTGTAAAAAAATTGTCCTCAATACTGTGGAATGCACTTTATAAGCTTGACTACGAAGGAATGGAACATGATACAATGATAAAACTATATCAGTTTTAATTATTTGTGACACTTTTCTTATTAAAATGAGTCCAAACACGACACAATTTGGATTACATTTAGTTGTGTAGATTTTGTTGGTTAACATTGTTTTTTCTTTTTTTGTAAAAATTGTAAAAACATATCAGTGACATTTTTGTGATTAATAGGACACCCAACATGACACAGTTTGGATCATGTTTACCTGTTTAATTCGTGATAGATTCACGATAGAGTAGAACAGGTATGTGGATAATTGTAATGTTTTGAGAATGTGTGACATAAATTTATTTTATTGAACGGTATTCGTTACTAAATTCTTTTAAGAATTTGTGTTGATTAATAGTATTAATAAAGACTAGCCTAGTTTGAACCAGTATCTAGGTTGAAGCACTATGTACAGTCAGAAAGAAAAGTACAGGAGAACTGTGCGAGATTTTGGGAAAGGTGGTTCTTACAAAGAGAAGACGTGGTTATGGGGTCTCAGATTTTCTCGAATCTTTGTATATTGGTAGATTTCGTTCTCTTGTTAATGAAAATGTAGCATTATAGTCGTCGATACTCAACAACTTTTGAGATACGTTAATACTGATGAAGTTAGTGTTTCTTTCATATTATGTTCCTTTTCAATAAAATTTTTATATTTTGTTTCCTATAGATATTATGAGTGTATTTTTCATGTGCAAAATACAATTAATTAACATAGATAAACTGAACAGAAAAAAAAGAAAAAAATGGAAAAAGGGATTTGAACACTGGCCTTCCCGGTAATGAACGTTACCATCACGCCGTTTGGCACTCGACAAAAACTTCAACCGAAACTGTACTTAACGGCTTAACGGGTATAATGAAATTTAAATTGTAAATATCTCAAAAATTAGTGAGTATCGACGCCTATAATGCTATATTTTCATAAACAGGAGAACGAAATCTACCAGTATGCAATGTTTCCACAAAATCTAAGACCCAAAGACCGCGTCTTCTCCTTGTGAGTAATACAGTCTGTCCCAAAGGAACGTGTTGGCGATATCTCTGCAAACATTAATGTATTTGAAGGAAATGTAATATCAATCGAAAGTAGATTTCAAATAATAATACGTTTTGACACTGGATTGATAAAACTGGAAGCAAATGGATTTTATAAAATGACTTGCAACATTGAAGCCGCGTATGCCCAAATCGCACGATAGAGAACGTGTCATTGTCATTGACTAGCCAGTCACCAGATACAATTTCCATAAAAAATGTTTGGTCTATTATGAACTAGAAGCATAAAGGAAAATGTATTTTAACACTAAACCTACCACGGTCAAGTGACCGGTTTTCCATCTCGCAATTATTGAAATTATAAAAATACTTTCATAGGAAATGACTGAATTGACTCCTTTACGTAAGCACACATTATGGTTAAAGCCATACAAAGTTTCAATAAATTCAATCTTCTCACTTTTATGAGACGTTTCACTTTTATATGTATTGTGCTTGGTAGGTTTAGCGTCAAAATTTAGAATTTTAATTAATCGTATTCGAAAAATATAGAGGACTTGTTTCGTGCACAAAAATTAGTAAAAACCACACCAAAACGTTGCCAAACTATGATCGATAATAGAGGAATTTGGGTTCATGATTAAGTAAAAGATCTACATAAAGTTTTTTACAAATTGTTACAAATTATTCTTATAAATATTTAATTAACTGCTGTGGGACAGACTATAGATGTAATTTAGGAGTCGCCATTTTTCAGTAAAGAATTTCTTCATCAATTAACGCAGCCGGTAAATAAACGATGCCTTTGAAATTCGAAAAACGATATTAACTAAAATCTTCAGAATTTAGGCTAACAACGTTATGATTCTCAGATCGCCATGTGTTCTTAAATAAAGAAATCAATTCAGTCGTTGCCTGTGAAAGCGTTTTTATAATTTCAATAATTGTAAAATAGAAAGCCGATCATTTGACCGAGGTAGGTTTAGTGTTACATCTCAAAAGAGAGATTGAAAGAGGGTCAATTTTTTGAAGTTTGTAAATGGGATTTCGCCATCCCATTCAACAGTCCCATCAATAACGATAGTTGTTTTCGAAGAAAATATACGATCAAGGAGAACGGCGATGTTCGCCGCCCGAAGGGGATCGTGACTCGCCTGAGAAACCGAGATTATTCGTTCGAGGTATTATCGAACGCGATTCCGCTGGGTTTCGAGCGCGAAGACGACACCATTCGCTGGATCATGGCCAAGAAAAAAAGGGTGGCGTGGGTGACTCCTGCGAGCAAAGCGAGCTGACCCGAACTCATCGCATGAGACTCGAGACACGACCTCGCTCCTCTCCTCTCACCAGACGTCCTCTCTCAAAATAACCGTGTGCTGCCTCGTTTGACGTCACCGTTGATCCAAATCACCCACCCCCCGCACCATCCCCTTTCCGACACGTTCGGCGATTTTGTGTCGCGATGAAAGCACAATTAACTTCGGCGCATCCTTCGAATCCGTGCGAAATCTGGGCCCGCGACCATATTCGACATTAAACCTACCGTCACCGCACAGTGAGACGAGTCGACTTGACGGTGATCAGAAATCTGTAACGATGCTTCTGCTTTACAGAGGATGTCCCAAAAATGATGAAAATCCTTAAAATAGGCCATGCCTGAGGTCATTTAAAGTAACTTTTTCCTTTGTAAAAATGACCGCCTCGACTTTGTTAAGGAGTTATTAACGAAAAACACGGACCAATCAGAACGCGGCTATAGCGAGCGGTTTCCGGCACGACGACAGGTTCCGATGAGCACGGCGTTGCCGTTGGCCCCTCCAGAATCCGTCTGTCGTAACCGCGCTCTGATTGGACCGCGTTTTTCGTTAATAGCTACTAATGTTCGAACACTTAATTCACTACGTCACCTGCAAAAAATTTTTTTAAAAATTGCAATTGGTCGGAATTGAAGAGGACATACTAAAAGATGTATTTTATAACCTTTCGATGTGAGCTGATATTGAAAATTTAAAAGATACGTTTTGTAGATTTGTGTCAATTACACATATTCTGAAAATTCCATCAACATTAGTTGATGCGGAAAAAGAAGATAGGCATTGAAAGATGTAATAATCCTTTCATTAATTATAGTTAGTAGCCAAAAATCGCAAAGAACACTGTAATTTTTATTATCTTTAAACGTTTGTAGCTCGTTGCATCGTTGGACGATTTTGATAAAATTTTCAGAGTATATATGTTACGGTAAATGTGATAAATTCTGTGATTATGTATAATTACCGGTTATTATATATAATCACCACTAAGTTTGGTCTGGGTTAGGTCCTAAATATTCAAGAATTCATCACATTTATCAATTTTTTACCTAACCCAGACCAAACATAAGACCAAAAATTATGCATAAACTCCGATTCATTACATTACCCGTAACAATTATATATGTATAATAACCGGTAATTATACATAATCACCGGATTAATCACATTTACCGTAACATATATAATTGCCACAGATCTACTAAACGTATTTTTAAATATTCAATACAGGCCCACATAAAAAAGTTGTAAAATACATATTTTTTTATATTCTCTGCAATTCCGGCAAATTGCTAAACGAATTGTTTTAACTTGTCAAAAAAATCGAAGTCGTATGGTGGAATATTAAAAAAGTTATGTTCTTTTTAAGTGTCCGAATATTTGTCAGAGTCACTGTACATAGATTCATCTATAATGATTCTTGTACTGCTGTTCGTAGTAATTTCATGTATAAATTCTGTGCAAGAAATATTGCGGCTGATTCTTCAAACCGTGGACAGTTAGTGGATGTTATTAATCATTCTGTTGCAACTATCGCTCTTACAGATTGCCATAATTATTACATGAATATGTACATAATATTAGCCCGCGCAACAACAGGAGAACCATTATATGCAGATGAATTTACGTGTATATATGTATAAATGTTTTGTATGTTAATTTTCTGTCATAAAATGTCATTTTATATAGAAGTATTATTACACATATGCAATAACGTTTTTCTTTCGGAATAATAACTTTACATCGGTTATTTTTTCGTTAATGCAGCTTAAGAAAACGCCGAAAACTGTTTTTTATGTTAATTTTGTGTCACAAAATGTCATTTTATATAGAAGTATTATTACACATATGCAATAACGTTTTTCTTTCGGAATAATAACTTTACATCGGTTATTTTTCGTTAATGCAGCTTAAGAAAATGCAGAAAACTGTTTTTTATGTTAATTTTCTATCACAAACTGTTATTTTATATAGAAGTATTGCACATATGCAATAAAGTTTTTCTTTTGGAATAATAACCTTACATCGGTTATTTTTTCGCTAATGTAGCTTAAGAAAACGCCGAAAACTGTTTTTTATGTTCATTTTCTGTCACAAAATGTTATTTTATATAGAAGTATTATTACACATATGCAATAACGTTTTTCTTTCGGAATAATAACTTTACATCGGTTATTTTTTCGTAAATGCAGCTTAAGAAAACAAATTTGCAGAAAATTGGAGTTGCAAAAGGGTGAATTTAATATACAAAAAGATGAATTTGTTTTGCTAAAGGATCAATAAACCCTGCGAAAAAGTTAATTTGGAGTTCAAAAAGGTGAATACGATCTACAAATTTCCGAGTTCGAAACCTGCAAAGTATGAAAGTATGTTGTTTCTAATAATTTAACCACGTGCAATCAATTTTTAAATATTCACCGGAATCAGTACACTGTGCTGATTTCGTCCCTGAAGGGTTAAAACATTCCACAACCAACCGAATCACAAATACTTCCCAGCCGACTTGCATGCAATTTGCGAAACAGTTACCAGCGGCTACTTTGTTAGTTCGAGTCTCGGTTCAAAGAACACCATGAATCATTTTCCAAAAGAGGTGCCAGTATCGAAGATCTTCACCTTATTTAACAATGACGCATTGTCTCCCGCTAAGAGCGCGATCGAAGTCCAAAACACGGAACAATGGCGACGCGCCGCGTAAACGAGTTCCATCGGCAGGCCATTTTGCGCGCCGGCAACGACCATAATGTACTCGTAACGAGCGACTCAACCGAATGAACTCAAACGGCATTGTTTGCGGCGTGTTTAACGGTCTCGGCAATAATAGTAAGCGGCTTTCGTACAGTATCACTTTTAAGAGGCAAATCTGGAGTAAATGGTCAAAAATGGACCAATTTTTGGGAACTTATTACTGGAATCCAAAAAATTACGAAATTTTCTTTAAATATGGGGGTCTACTAAAAAAAATCGTTTTTCCCAATTTTTAGTCTTATTGTTTATATTATCGTTATAATATTCGGGAACAATGTAGCACAAACTTAGCACAACTCAGCACAGCTGTTAAAATTATTTATTTCAACAAGTGAGGGGCTAGCTTCTAGGAGGCTATACGTTCTACTTAAAACACTTGAAAAATGATAGAACATTTTTGAAAAATGTCATTATGTTCATTATGTTCACAACTTTGCCAATTAACCTCTCGCAGTATGATTTACTTTACGGTTACAACAACTATAATGTCTTTGTCGTTTGAATCCTTTTAGAATGAAAATAAAATTTATATTCATTGTATGCTTGTTATATTCTCTAATGTCTAGCTATCAACTACAACAAAATGGAATTTTATTTTGGTTTAAAGGAAATTAATTACATACATATTTAGTAGACTCTTTTGTTCATGACGAGACTGACTCGATGTTATAGGGGAATTGGTTTAACCATTCCTCTATTCCATAAAATATATTTGCGACGCCCAACTTGTAGAGCCCATTTCATCCTTTCAACGTGGATAATGGCAGATAATAAAATGTCCAATAGTTTTCTAAGAACCAACTTGCCCAAAATCTCGCAAAGTTGTAAGTATTTTTCTGTCTGAATGTACATAGTATTTCAACCCAGATGCCGGTGCAAACTAGGCTACTTTTTATGAATACTATTAATCGACACATATTCGTAAAAGAATTTAGTAACAAATATCGTTCAATAAAGTAAACTTATGTCTTACATTCATAAAAAATTACAACTGTTCACATATCTTGAGCGATAGTCTATGTCAGGGATGGGCACGGGTGGAGCCCCTCAAACGCCTGCTTCTCCCACCAACCTCTCTTTCGTGCGCGTGGCCTGCGCACTGTTCGCAACGGACGAAGCACTTCCTTCCTCTTTGGTAACGGCGGATGCTGGTGGGGGACAGTGGGCGCTATGGTGGGGAGGGTTTTGTATCAATTGAGACAAAAATGCCGATCCCTGATCTATGTAATATTTCTACTATCCGATGATCCATCGATTGGTTCGGATAGTGGAGGTTCCACTCTATCGTGAATTAAACAGGCGAACATGATCCAAACCGTGTCACATTGGGTGCCACTTTAATTAGAAAAATGTCACGGATATGTTGTTACAAATTTCACAAAAAGAAAACTATAACCAACAATATTTCTCTAACGGGGCTCTTTTTAATAAAAATTTCAAAATAACTTGTTTTCATGGAACTTTTCTAATACCAGTTTTAAAATATCTGTTCCACGAGAGCACCTTTCAAAGAAGTTCCTGGAAGAAATATTTCTTTCCATAAAGAGTTCCACACGAGCAGATATTTTCTTAAACAAATCAAGACAGATAAAACATACAAATTCGAGCAGAATTTTTTGAGAAATGAAAGGTAACTTCTGCGATCTCTGCTATAAATTAAACCATGAAATGATTATTATTATATTATTTCCACCTTTCGACTGGAACATAAACGAACTTCCCGTTGGATCCAATGCTACATCTAGAAATAAAAACTGAGTGGGCTGGAAGTGTAGGAACACTTTTCCAAAAGCAAAAAGGTTACAGTTTCAAAGGGGAAAATAGAGCAACCATTAGCATGGCTGGATGATCGAGGGTAACGGTGACAGTATCGTTTCCATGGGATAGGGATAGAGGAACGAGATCGACGCGACGACGATCCCACACCGGGGTCAAACGGATAGCGCAATTTCAACGTAATGTTCCTACACGACCGCGATCTCGATCGATAGCGATTTGCCGAGGGAAAGATGGCATGAGATACGTGACGGTGCTCAGGGCGAATCAGGAGACACTGGAGAGAGGTCGAGGGAAAGGAGGAACGACGTGGAAAAAAAAGAGAGAACAGAACGGGTAAAGGGGACGCCGAAGAATCGAATAAGCGGATGATCGGTTTCCGATCCACGAAAGGTCGGCCTGCGTTCAGCAACGCGTAAAACTGGCTCGTCGAGAGCGTTAATGTCGCGGGAGAAATAAATTGTCCCGCCTTCTGGTCGTTCTACAGGATCGCAAAAAAGAACAATCCGGATAAAGACATAGCGATTCCGGAACAATTACGCTCTGAATGTTCGACTATTACACATTGAACGATCTGTTTTCCAATGTAACCTGCCGGATGCACAGCTTTTTACAAGCCCCTCTTATACGACCAAGGCGATATCTATGTAATTTTTTATTTACAACCTCCGCGGAGTTCACTAATCCTGTTGATGTTGAGTTTACTCAGGGATCGAAAGTGTTATAGGATTTCTTGTAGGTTCTTACACTGCAAGACTGTCGATCTTTATGTAGATTAAAAATTGTTCATACCATCTGTAAGAAATCGAAGTTAAACGAAAATGTATTTTCCATTTCGAGCATCTTAAAAAGTCGAAAACAGAATTAAAAGAATTACATAGAAAATGCTGAAATCGTATAATACTTAATGATATTGTTACAATATTTTTTACTTTTAATAGCTCGATTTGTTATAATATTTCGCTGTAAAATACACAATCAAAAAAGTAAAAACTAATAGTTTACCGTCATGTAACAAATTTTCTTAACTAAATGTATTGAAATAGCGATACAATAAGTCACATGTACTTGGAATTAAAAGAATTACATAGATGATGCTGAAATCGTATAATAATTAATGATACTGTTACACTATTTTTGACTTTTAATAGCTCGATTTGTTATAATATATCGCTGTAAATTTATACACAATTAAAAATTTAACAAACTAATAGTTTACCGTCGTATAACAAATTTTTTGAAATAAATGTATTGAAATAGAGATACAATAAAAGTCACATGTACTTAGAATTAAAAGAATTACATAGAAAATGCTGAAATCGTATAATAATTAATGATATTGTTACACTATAAGTACATGTCAATCTTATTGAATTTCTATTTCAGAACATTTAGTTCAAAAAATTTGTTTTACGAAAGTATACTACTAGTTTGTTTCTCGCGGATAAAATTGCAGAAAAAGACACTAATAGAACAAACTATTTATTGATGTTAATCATCACACACTCCTCCGATGTTATAACACACAAAATCTACAAGGAATATTGCACTCATTTTTTCTTCAATTCAACCAATATGATTTATTAATAATTTCATATTAGTAGGTATGTGAAATTAAACACAATCGCGTTAAAGGCTTATCATTTTGCAGTAACTGTAAACAGAAAACGGATGAGTTTTCACCCAACAGCTGTAGAAAGATGTATTGTATGTTTCGTATTATTTCAAGTTTGTTAATAGCATTTATATCAAACATTTTGAAATGAATTAGCTTGAGTTATATGCAAATATATTGTATTCATAGATAATGGTATTTTTTAAGTCTGTAACAACTTCAACATAGTAACTTGTTACCACAGTGTGAAATAGTGTTATTTGGGATTTTTTTTAGATAAGATTGATAAACCAATCGAATTTAAACTATAAACAGAAAACGGATGATTTCAGCCAACAGCTGTAGGAAAATGTATTGTATGTTTCGTATTATTTCAAGTTTGTTAATAGCATTTATATCAAACATTTCGAAATGAATTAACACTAAACTTACCAAACACTAAAATGACTAAATTTTCATTTTTTCATTTTCCAAGAACTAAAGTAATTGACATGTCTTACTCTATAAAAATGACAAGATCGCATACAATTTTGATTATAATGTGAATTCGAAGTAAGGGAATTTATGCGACCATTTCTTACGAAACAATCTTTAGAATTTCAATAATCGTAAAAAGAAAAATTTGAAATCGGTCATTTTGACCGACAATGGTAGGTTTAGTGTTAAATGGAAAATATTATGTTTTCTTTGTTACATATATAATGTATCTATGATTTTGACTAGGGAAATAAAGGGATACAGTTCTCCTCGAGCTGAGAGGCAAGCAAGACTCCACAGACTCGATTATGCTATGCAGCAGTATTCATAAATATCAGACTTAAACTCGTAAATACCGTTCCCGAGCATGTGCGGATTATTCAAATAAAATTCTACCTATCGCTGATCTAGAAACGATCACAAACTATACAGGTGTAGCTCAGTGTCTCCAGTGGACCGATCAGAAACAGGGGAACAGAGATAGAAACCTGATTGAGACGTAGAAAATCCAGAACAATTATGTGAACCGGTAAGGGAGGGTCGGTTCGTATTGCGTCCAGATTTCCGGAAGAAGGTAACGCAAGCTAACGACTGTAGCTACAAGCACTAATGTCGTTCTTGATGGAAGGTCCGTTGGAAACGTATGGTTAGTGCTTAGGTTTAATACTTAGAGGATAGTTGGTTACACATACCGATAGATGATTGATCTGTTAACATGTGGTGATGGCGTTTAGGTTCCGGCCAATTTCCTAAAAACAAAAATATGACAGTTTATATAAAGATTGCACATTTATTTTAGATTACATTTGTTCAAGAATGTCGATTATTTAAAAAAATAATTCAATCTTTTAGAGACACCTTTGTTAATGTTTCTTTCATATTTTATAAACAGAACTTGCATTACTGTTCATAATTTGGACATTACTAGACTGCGGATTTTTATGTAAATTAACATCTCCACACCTATTTTTATGGAAATCTATATTAAATATTTCTTTCATAGACTAAGAGATTCCTTGTGGTAGAAATGAGAGAAAAATAATATTCATTTTTATTAATGTGTAGGGTTTCGTGAATGTTAGCAAATTGCGTGTACTGTAAATTCATAAAGATCTGGAGTCTAATTATTAGTGTTTTTTGTTATTCATGTATGTGCTTTTGTACATAATTTATCGTAAGAATAGATACAATTTTCAATTAACATTACTATTTTAAATTTTATACATTAATTATTCTATACAGTTATTCTAGACATCATTTATTTAAGACTTTCAATAATTCAAAAGTACCATCATAAATACATTTCAAATTTTATGAACAGGACTTGTATAATTGTACAGAATTTATTCTTTAATATTTCATATTGTTTATATATGTCCTTCTGTGTATAATTTATAAGTGGTGAGAATAGATAAAATTATTATCTAAATTTACTATGAGAGTGTTGAAAATAGATAAAATTTTTATATAAATTTACTATGATAAATTTTACAAATTAATCATTCCATAAAGTTGCAGAGATTAATCGATATTATCTTATGACATGTTCGGGTTACCATATGTTCTTCGAAGATACAATTCACAAACTACCACTTGAAAATTTGATATGCCCTTTACTCTTCGAATAAAAATAGCTGCTTCAGGTTGAGTGCTTATTTTATTAATATGCTAATTACGTGAACTAGCCTGTGCATCATGGAATCATGTGTACACAGAAGAACCTATTAATATTATCATACAGGATGTTTCATTTATCTTATCCAGCTGTAGACAAGAAGAAGAAGAAGAAGAGGATACCCTGAACAAGAAACTTTTCTCAGGAAGACATCTGTCTTCGCATTAATGAGCTAAAAGCTAATGTAATATCTATCATTACCATCTCTGTAACATATGACATATGTATATTTCACTTAATTTAATTATCCAGTAATATTTGTAATCGTAGACGACTTAAAATTAAGTTCAGTTTATTTCTGGATCGTCATTTGAAATAATGTTTTATACAGAGGCAGTTTGTTTTAAGAAAGTGAATAAAACCACATAATAAAGTCACCTGAACCTACTATTAGCGCATAACTATATAATAAATAAAATCACATAAATCTAGAATTACTACAAGACCATATAATAAAATAAAATCATATAAATCTAGTGTTACTACGAAATCGTAGAATAAAATAAAGTGATATAAATCTATAATTGTAGAATATTTTAACATATTTAACATTTAATAACACAAGGACCACATTTCGATAGACGTGATGGGATACAATTAAATATCTAAAATGAAACCATATTGAAAATATACAACATTGCACCTCAATAGAATATTTCCCCTAAAAACTCAGTATTTGAAGTCTCTGAAAAATGAAAAACATAATGTAGAAATATCTGGTATGATAAACGTGATGGAATAAATTTAAATATTGATAGTATAGTGAAGGCACATTGGAAACACATCGAATTCCACGCAAGGCTCAGTATTTGAAGTTTTTAAAAAGTCAAAAACGAAAGAACATAGTGTAAAACATCGAAAACACTACGTCTACAAGGCATTTTATTTCACAGAGCCTGATCAGGCCTCTAACGCCAGAAACATAGTTGGCAATTATTCCCAACGCGGCCATTCCAAATGGAGCACCAAAATCACCAAAGGAAATGATTTCGCCGGAGCGAAACACTCGATCGCTAGCAGTCATTAAATAATGCGAGCCCGGCTGACAAATAGCGAGACGAAACGCACTTCGTACAGTGCATCGGCTAAAGTTTCTAATTAGTATTACTCGAACAATATATCACCTTGAATTAAGTAACATCGGCGTACAGTCGGAGAACACGCGAACGAGCGAGCGCAACATTAAAGATATCCGGCTAACATGCTATTCGCTATTGATTCGATTAATTAAACAAGATCCGCTCGACTTCTCTAGGATCTATATATATACATATATGTATCGACGAGGGAGCAACGCAGCAAACCGTCAGCTGAGATCAGTTGTCTCGATATCTGCGGCCAGAACAAGCGAAATAGCAGTTCGCGAGATTTCTCCGAAGCTAGTCAGCTCCCAAATTAGTATTTTGCGAACGATTTCGAGACAAATTGCAGCCGAGAGTTGGTTCCCTCATTCTACGCGCGGTTCGGTGTCTAATTAATATAGCGAGGGGAACGTTTTGTCCGGATTGTACGAGGCACGTTCTATCAAAGCGTAACGAGTCGGTACACAGAACATTTCAATTAATTATATACGAAACGTGACCACCCACCGGCGTATCTAGCAGCAATCTGAATCAGCTCGAAACACGGCGACTTTCAGCTCAAAGGTCACTTAAATCGCATAAGGGAATTAATGCTGGCTGTGGTAAACGCGTAGACAAATTGCGCTGCCGTTCCAGGATCGGCTCGCCAATTAATACCGACGATAGGCAATATTTCGTCAATTTAATGGTAATCGTTCCGATTAATCGATGTCTAAACACCCGGCCACCAAGTCGTAGTCGACGCGGAAAAACTCACCTAATCGGCGAAGAAGTTGCGGAACGAGGGCTGCCTTGAGAATGGTTTATGAACGAGATAGGAGAAATGGACTAATAGGCATGGACAGAGCGGCGAGGAAGAACGAATCGAAGTTTATGGTCGCGGACAGTGCCGGAGAGCATACGATAAAACGGTTCGATAAGATAGAATAATTTAATTTTATTAATGAAAGATACTCCGTGGAATTCACGATACAACGAGGATTTTTGTACGCGGTGCATTCCGCTCGATCGCTGATGTAAAATTGTGGGCCGGACGGTCCTGCTCTGGTATTTGATGGTTTATCAATGTTGGTCGATAGAGATGTTATTAATGGGTTTCGAATATCGTGGAGGAAGGGGAACGGGATGTTTCATTTGTTCGAAAACGAGTAATAGACAGTCTTCGAGTTTTGTAATACTGTGGAATTATGAGCGACTGTAAATAAAATCTTGATGTTTAAAATATTATTTAATATTTCCTAAATATGTTGCCTTTGTTGTTCTCAGGACATCTTATGAAGTTATTTTAAAATTCCAGATTAAATAAATCGTTGTAGGATTAATGATATGGTGTATGCGTTAGATTAGGGCATTCTACATTCTACATTCTGTTTTCTAGTTATACTTTATAGATTCCAAATTCTACATATTCAAATATATACAGCAGTGGTGGGCACGGGTGGAGCCCCTCAAACGCATGCTTCTCCCACCAACATTTATTTCATGCAGCGCGCACGTTCGTTGCGTACGCTGATGTCTCGTGTCTTCGTTGCCCCATTGTACCGCGCTTGCTGGAAGGGGACAGAGGGCGCTACGGTGTGGACGGTTTTGCCTCAATTGAGGCAAAATTGCCTATCGCTGATATACAGAATATAATTATAGATTCCAAATTCTATATATTCTATACATATTCTATATACTGAATATATTCTATATATACTATATTCTATATATACTACATTCTATATATTCTATATATACTATATTCTATATATTCTATATATACTATATTCTATATATTCTATATATACTATATTCTATATATTCTATATATACTATATTCTATATATTCTATATAATCTATATATAATATATTCTATATATACTATATTCTATATATTCTATATATTCTATATATTCTATATATTCTATATATAATATATTCTATATATACTATATTCTATATATTCTACATATACTATATTCTAGATATTCTAAAATCTATGATACAGTATATTATATAATCTATGTTACAGTATATTCTATAATCTATGTTATAGTATATTCTATAATCTATGGTATAGTATATTCTATAATCTATGTTATATTATATTCTATAATCGATGTTCTAGTATATTCTATAATCTATGTTCTAGTATATTCTATATGTACTATATTTTATAAATTCCAAATTCTATACATTCTATGTATAGAATTCGCGTGACCTTGAATTACAAACGATTCACAAACGTTGTACAATTGATAGAAATAGAAAAGTAAAATCTGTCATTTTGCTCTGTTGATTGCCCATCTCTTGTGAATTATTTTCAATTCAAGGTCACGCGGAGGTCATAGTATTATATGTCGTTGGATTCCTCTTGATCTCAGCTATCATACTATCATAACAAAACTATACAGTCTCAATATTCGATGACCTTGATATCTCGGGAAAAGTGACCCTGAAAAAATTTTATTGCCTGTCACTCTATTTGCCCCTTCGAACTGAATGCTCTTTTCCTCTGGCCTTTTTAACTATCATAACAAATAAGCGAGATATTTAAGATCGTCAAGTTAAGTGTAATTTTTCTATATTGTACGTTCTACATATTCTATGTTCTATACATTGTATATTCAATGTGTTCCATATTCTGTATATTTAGTATTCTATATAATCTATATTCTACATATTCCACATATTTTCTACATTAATCATATTCTAGTAAAGAATATGTTCTTGTAAATACAGGATTAGGAATAGGAAAGAACGTAACATAGAATTTGCAGGTATCTAAATTAGAGTATTTATGATGAATAGACAGCAGATCTTTATGCAAAATAAAAGTTTTGTTTGTTGATTGCAAGAAAAAGGAGCTGCATAGACATTTCTTTCTTTGCTTAATAATCTTAACCCTTAGCACTCGAATGGCGACTCTGAGGCGCCGCTACAAATTGTTATACCATTATTCAAAATATTGTTTACATGATTAAATTTGTTTACATGTAATAAATTACTAAACATTTAAATATTGTATGAGATATTATTTCAGTTTCGTACACATATAATGAAAAAAAGTTATGTACAATGGAAATATTCTAGTTTAGAAGAAGCGTTTGATTTTTTAGTTGAAATAGCTCCGAATGCAAAGGGTTAATACGTTACAAATAATATAATCGTATTCTTAAAATATCCTAATATTTCCACTGCATTTTGTTTCACATACTCATTTTTCTTATAAATGTATAAAATCCGCAGTCTAATATAAATATAGGAAAAATATGAAATATATGTTACGATGCAAATGGAACGTTCGAAACGTCTTTATAAGATAGTTGTATCGCTACAGAATTTGACAGCACGTTAAAAAATAGTTCTTTTTACGGGACATCAGATCTGAGATCCTCGAGACCTTTGCAACCAGAAGTTGTGCGATAAAATCTGATAAAGGTTAGCCTGTCGCCTACTAGAAAACGATTTAGACCTTTAACCAGAATCGTAGTTCACAGCACAGTGGTACTGATACTCATCTCTAACTTGCCACCTACTTAAAATATTATCTATGCACAGTTTACAAATCACCGAGTGTACCGAGTTTTTAATTATGTGTACAATACATCAAACGTTCCGTGTAATACCTCAATTATCACGGCGGCAATATATTTAACCGGGACTGACTGATCACGAACATCTTTCTCACGTAGAACGATTTCCACCCTTCCTTAATGTCCTTAATGGTTTTTTATAGTAAGTATTGCGTTGATTTATATTTTTAAAATAGACATTTCTACATATTCAAGTTTTAAATTATATGTATGTTTTTATAGCTGAGGAATGGCTAGTTAAACGCTTATACAGGAATTAGTTCAAATTTAGTATGAAAACAATTTCCCTTCTGTGATTATTTTTAAGACAATTTTAAGACAATTTGTTTCTAGAATATTACAAGTCGGAAATGACATTTACGTTTGCAGATTTAGATAACTAAAAGTCTACAATTTTCTACAATCTTTGCTCTATAGCATCTGACAAATGCTCAATAGGATTTATAATTTATGCTACTGTTTGTAAATATTTGCACACACAGACATTCTCTATTAAATACGAAATATACGGTTATTTCATTCAAACATTTCCAATAAAATAGTAATCTCCGCACCTTAGTTTCACTCTGGCAAGCGAAGTTAATATTGCAAAGCGAAAATGATACGTAACAGTGTCTTGCATAAATAAAAATACAATATCTAAAATTAGAGAAAAACCGATGCTTCAGGCGTAACATGATACAGTCCAACAACTTTCTTCTGTATTTTATGCGATAGAGCATTCATTACAAATACGTCCTTAAGTGCAATAAAAGTTCAGAAAATCATAATGCTAGACACTCAGATAATTATTATTGAGAAGTTAGATTTAACGATGTTATAAAATATGTTAAAAGTTGCAATTTGTAATATCAAAAGTCTAAAATAATTCACAATTCTTTTATAATACGTTTACATTATTATTATCATAATTATTCAATTCAATTTTTGACTTCAATTGCTGAGTTTTATACATTTAAACAAAAAGATATTAACAATGTCTCTACTTAATTTTTATCACTAAGGTTTGCAATCGGAAAAAATTTTTTTTCATTATTTAGAATTATACAAAACATTCCATGAGTAGAATTATTTACGTAAAAATTCGTTGTATATATTAACAAAATTCAAAGCCTGAGCTTGTCATTATTTTACCAATTTTATGGACCTCTCACAAAACGCAAATTTCTAAATTATCTATATGCTATTACACCACCAATCCAATAAATTTATTTGCCAATTTACACCAAAAATGGGTACAGAAGAAAATATGTAAACCACAAGACAACGATGTCAATTTCAATAAAATTAAGAAACTCCCAAGAACTTTTCGGATCCATAACAAATTACAATTTATGGATTCCATTTCCATAAATATGTCACTTTATCCTCAGTCGCAACAACCAGCAATTTAACACTAAATCTACCGACCTGTAAAACTAACTGGTGCATACTACCTTATAAAAATTACAATATGGAATTTATGTGGACTTTGTGCGGTTCGCGTTCGTGTGCTCTACCCATAAGTATATTTATTTAATCATTTCCCACGAAAACGTTCTTATAACTTAAGAAATTGTATAATAAATAATCTGAAACCGGTCATTTTGATCGCTGGTGGTAGGTTTAGTGTTATACGAATATTTCGATCAAGCTTACGCAATTCCCGATCCGATAAGTCCCCAAACAGCCGCAAGGATCGTGGGAGAAACGAATGTCCCTCGTCGGACATTCTGTTCCGCGCGACTAATTGCCGATCCGGCAAAATCTGTATAAATCGTCATCCGACCGGCTAATTACAATAGCAATTCCCTTATCGAATTTTTTCGATCTGCGTGAACGCAAAGCGCCGCGAGTGGTTTCAAAAGGAGCGCGGTTAACGCTCAAGGAGGTGATGTAAATTTCTCCTCCTGTGAAACGCGAGCGGGCCCGTTCACGGACCTAGATTAATTGCCGTGATCTATACGATTGCCGACGTACGTACATGAAATCGGTATCGCGTGAATCCGCGAGCGCATATTTAAATATGCGCAGGTGTACGTGTCGCGGGCCCGTATCTTGGTAGCAGAAACGGGAACATGTAGCTGTACGTGGCACACCGGGAGACAATGAGGACGTTTATCTACGACACGCGTTGATTTACGAGAACACAGCTCGTATGCCATAGTACTTGCTCTACGATAGTCGGAGACCCGAGGATCATTCGACTGATCATTAATGAAATAAGCTTTTGTTCATTTCCGCTGATAGGTCGAATGAAATAGAGACGTTGCTTTACTGTTCCGTGTTCTTTTATCGCGAGTGACACTATCCGAGTAGCTACGGGTTTGATAAGTATATTAGTTGCCTGCTGTCTTAATTGAGAATTTAGCGTTTTTGATTAGGGGTGTGAACAGCATGTCTTGACCCAATGAGCGGTTTCACACTTTTGAAGTGAAACTTCTTTAGGCGCGTTAGGCGCAGAGCCGCGACGCGGTAGGCGTAAAACCTAGACACGGTAGGAGTAAAACCGATCTGGCGATGAAACGATGAAACCATGAAACGATTTAGTAAAACCTCGACGCGGTAGACGTAAAACCGATCTGGCGATGAAACGATGAAACCATGAAACGATTTAGTAAAACCTCGACGCGGTAGACGTAAAACCGATCTGGCGATAAAACGATGAAACGACGAAACGATTTAGTAAAACCTAGACGCGGTAGGAATAAAGCTGATCTGGCGATGAAAGGATGAAACGATGAAACGATTTAGAAAACCTCGACGCGGTAAACGTAAAACCGATCTGGCGATGAAACGATGAAACGATTTAGTAAAACCTCGACGCGGTAGACGTAAAACCGATCTGGCGATAAAACGATGAAACGACGAAACGATTTAGTAAAACCTAGACGCGGTAGGAATAAAGCTGATCTGGCGATGAAAGGATGAAACGATGAAACGATTTAGAAAACCTCGACGCGGTAAACGTAAAACCGATCTGGCGATGAAACGATGAAACGATTTAGTAAAACCTCGACGCGGTAGACGTAAAACCGATCTGGCGATAAAACGATGAAACGACGAAACGATTTAGTAAAACCTAGACGCGGTAGGAATAAAGCTGATCTGGCGATGAAAGGATGAAACGATGAAACGATTTAGAAAACCTCGACGCGGTAAACGTAAAACCGATCTGGCGATGAAACGATGAAACGATTTAGTAAAACCTCGACGAGGTAGACGTAAAACCGATCTGGCGATGAAACGGTGAAACGATTTAGTAAAACCTAGGCGCGGTGGGAGTAAAACCGATCTGTCGATGAAACTTTGAAACGAAATTCTATTCTATTAGCATATACGTTTGCAGGTTCGGCCTTGCTTAGTAGAGATTATGATAAAGTGTTAATCAAAATTGGAAAAAAAATTAAAGAAAGAAGTTTCACTTCAGCCATGTGGTCTAAACACACACCAACTTTTTATTTTATAATCATTGAAATTACAAAGATGCTTTGATTAGAAACTGGTACATACATTTCTGCAGTGAAACACATATTGTTAGAAAAATTTCAAGAAATCGAAATAAATTTAGTCTTGTACTTTGTATAAATCAGCTTATATCAGGCACATTTTCTGCTCGGTAAGGTTAGTGTTAACAGTCATTTTTCCTTTCCTCTGTCGGTCTTCAGTAATTGCCCATATAGGCATCATCAATTTTGTACAGCCATCACAGCTCAATATACTCTATCGTTAATAACACAGTTCTTATACATTTATTAAAAAACGGTATTCAAAATATCTCAACATTCATTAAATATCTACCGTGGTCACTTACAAAGTCACTTACAAAGATCTTCTTCATCCATGCACGTAGAAACATTGATGTTGCTTAAAATCAATCGCCGTTTTGTTTGACCATTTTTTGTATTATTAATAGGATTTGTACATAATTAAGAGTTCTTTATTGCCAGACTGCGGAGTTCATGTAATCACGATAGATTATATTTTCAAGAAATATTTGATAACTGTTGTTCACATTAATGCATCATCTTCAGAGTTTACATGTATAATCGCGACACTTATAGAATTCGTACTGTAAGCACATTTTTTGAAGCTTCAGACATTTCATTTGAAACCGTGCAAATACTTTCGTGGTTCACTGTACATGTGCGTTGATAAACGAAATAACTATAATCGTAGCTGCATGGTGAAGAACCATGCGCAATGCTCGAGCAAGAGCGGTCGTTGCGATTGGAAGACGAGTACCACGAAAGCGAGCAGCGATATCTGGTAGTCGAACGAAATATCGAGCAAACAGCATCGCAAATATTTCGCATCGGCCATATCGGTGGAACAGGATATTCGTTCCGACCGCATAGTTGCTCCAACCCGCTGTAATCTCATCGAGATATAAAAACTAATAGCGGAATACAAAGTGCGACGGCCGGGGCGTAAATCGAGCAAACGAGCCGAGACGGGAAAAGCGCGCCGTTTACGGTGGGCCGGCCGCTTTCTGGACGAACAAGGATATTATTAATAAAGCTTCGCGTTTTTCAAACGATTACGCCCCGTTCGACCTCGCAATTACACAGCCGCGAGTGAGCAATGATATCGGCGCATGTGCGCTGCCCGTACCGAGACGCAGCAATCACCGGTCAACAGAGACCGGTGCAACAGCATTCTCCGCAATCTTTCCGCCGAAAGAACGCACGTGCTAGATGCGAGCCTCGTGCCAGCCGATTTTGCACGCGTGCACCCTCGAGGTGTCACTTTCGTTTTAGCATACTTTCGATTCGATCGCTGGAGAACGCGGGTCCGTGCGGGCTAATCACTGAATCGCACGTGGGCAGCGACGGATTCCTCGGCAAACGAGATTTTAGGCTAACCGTTATTTACGTTCGACCTCGAGGGCAAAAAATGGAACTTGGTTTACATTTATTGAAGTAAAACTTCTTTAGGCGCGTTAGGCGCAAAACCTCGACGCGCTAGGCGTAAAACCTCGATGCAGTAGGAGTAAAACCAATCTGGCGATGAAACGGTGAAACGCTGAAACGCTGAAACGATGAAATGATTTAGTAAAACCTCGACGCGGTAGGCGTGAAACCTCGACGCGGTATAAGTAAAACCAATCTGGCGATGAAGCGGTAAAAACGATGAAACGATTTGGTAAAACCTCGACGCGGTAGGAGTAAAACCGATCTGGCAATAAAACGATGAAACGACGAAACGATAAAACGATTAAACGACGAAACGATGAAACGATGAAACGATTAAACGACGAAACGATGAAACGATGAAACGATAAAATGATGAAACGACGAAACGGGGAAACGAAATTCTATTTTATTAGCATATACGATTGAGGGTTCGGCATTCCTTAATAAAGATTATGATAAAATTCCGATGATACTAAGTGGAGATTTCGACGCGAATTTTGCATGGGACAATCAAAATTATTAATAGAATTTTTTAGAAGTAAATTAAGATTGGAAATGGTAAATAATCCTAATGAAGCGACAACAAGATCAGGAACAACTCTCGTATTTGCAAGACATTTAGACAAAATTGAATCAAGAATATTTATATCATATTTTAGCTATCACAAGCCAATTGTTTCAATAATAGAATCATAGGAAATTAAATTTCATAAAGTGTTAATCAAAATTGGAAAAAAAATTAAACACAGAAGTTTCACTTCAGCCATGTGGTCTATTTATTTATTTATTTATTTATCTATAAACGGGTCAACGACCATTGCATCACTGAAAAAAACGGTTCTCGTCAGATCACCGAAGAAAACAGCGTTGGGCATGGCCAGTACTTAGATGGGTGACCGCCTGGGTATACGCCGGGGGTGCTATCGTCAGTATGTTGCTATTCCATATATATAAAAAGAATGCCGGACAATCGCATTTATTGGCGTTGAAATAAAATTTGTTTACTAGACAAATTAGACATGTACAGGGTGTAAAGAAATGTTTGGTCTTAGCTGCCATAGGGGTATTCTACAACTTCGGATCGATGAAGATCTGTAAAAGAAAGTTGATGCAAAATTGTCCTTGACCTTGAATTTCAAAGTCAACTTTTTTTATTGCAACATATTCTACGCGTCATGGGAATAAAAAGTGTCAAAGCAACCATGTGTCAAAACTCAATAGTTCCCATAAAAAATAACAGCAAAGTCTCATTATTAGTACTACTTGTTTTTTAAAAAATTGCTTACATTTCTAATAAAGCAAGTATTTAGTGTTGCTGTTTATATACTGTTTATCAGAAATCATAATCAATATTACCTTCCAAGTCTTGGAGGATGATCATCTTCTATTAAGAAATTTGTATTTCGAAAAATGGATCGGTTCTATGGCATACAAGAAGAAATTGTTTATGAACATTTTTCAAGAAGGTAATATTGATTATGATTGATTATGTAAGACTTCTGATAAACAGCATATAAACAACAGCACTAACTACTTGCTTTATTAGAAATGTAAACAATTTTCATGATAATAAGTAATTCTAATAACATAACGAGACTTTGCTATTATTTTTTATGAGAACTATTGAGTTTTGACACTTTCTATCCCCATGACGTGTAGAATAGAATGCAATAAAAAAAAGATGACCTTGAAATTCAAGGTCAAGGACAATTTTGCGGCAACTTTGTTTTACAGATCTTCATCGATCCGAAGATGTAAAATACCCCTATGACAGAAAACTAAACATTTCTTTACACCCTCTACATTATCATTGAAGATAGGATCTCAAGGATCAACTTTATAGCTCAATGTGATGTGTTATAAACCTGCAGACTCTAACAGTATTTCTTGACCGATAAGCTTTATAACATTTAGATTCTAAAATCGGACATTTCGTATGCAACAACCTAATAGAATTCTTTTCTAATCAAACAAGCTTTGCCAACAAAAGGAAACTTCACTCATCATACCGAAAAGCGATCTTAAAAGTATCCAGGAGAAATTCTATCCACTTCGTCGAGAGCCACTTCCTTCGAATTGGAAAAAATAGAAATCAAATCGTTGCCTTGTACTACTATCACTGGGAGAGGCGATTTAGTTGGCTATGTTGGTTAAATGGAAATCTGTATCGCGTCAATTCCCAGGTCGATATCAGGGAACACGGTATCCAGGCCCGATCAAGGAAAGAAAGGTGAGCTTTTTACCTGGTACCGATATCGTCCGTAAAAGGACTTCTGTATCAATTGATTGGCTCGCTCGATGCACGTCAGCTTGGACAACGGCGCGGTATGCTCGATTTTCTAAATCGTGTCGAAATGACCAGCCCATAATGCCTCTCCCGTTTATCGGACGCCGGCAGTAATTGGCCATTAGAACAGAAATCTGCTTCGCCGGAACGACTTGATTCCGAGGTAAAAGCGCAAGTTCAATTGTGCGGCCGTGTCTCTATAAATAGAGTCTTGTTCTCGAAATTTATATGGTTCTCGAACAGAAAAAATCTGGTAATTTTTTGCATTTCCTTTCACCCCTTGCAAGCGAAGCTATTTCGAATATCTAGAAACCTAGAAATTCTGTTCGGTCCAGATCATTTCATAACCTGATTATTTATTAATAACTCCCACAATTATCAATGAATTGATTTATAGAAATTCATGATATTACTTCGAATATGTATAAACTCATGATTAAAATTTCATTTTGCTAGGTCCAAGGGTTGGTCTGAAATTAATTCTCAAACTTGGTACTGGAAACGGTAAAGAATGATCAGACTATTATTATCTATTAATAACTCCGACAATATTTAATAAAGTTTCTTATAGTAATTCATCATATTACTCAAACACGTGTAAATACATGTGCAATATTTCATTTTACTAGCGTCATGCGTTCGTTTAAAATTAATTTCCTAATATGGTACCGAAAACATACCTCTACAGGAAGTAGAAATGGTGATCAGACTTGTATCATCTATTGCTAACTCCCACAATTATATTTGAAATTTTATAAAATTGAATAATGTAACAAATTTTTAATGAAACACAGCATCTTCTTAATTTAACTATACTTTTAGCTCTCCAGTTTAGAATCTCGTTCCAGAGACAAAACTGCCAGATCATCAAAAAATGCAATACAAAAATTTCTCGTCCGCAAATGGTAAATAATTCTTTTGAATTAAATTCCTAAAAATTATTTAAATAATTGCATTCAGAACCAGAGTATTATCTAAACTTGACTTCAGACATTTTTCTTTCATTAACAAAATAAAACGATTAAATGGCGGACTCCGATCCGTCGTGTATTCGTTGTATGTAATTAACCGTCCATGGTATTCACTGGCGCGCGGACTATCGTGTACGTGAGCAGCTTATCAATTAAAGGATCGATCTTAAATGACAAATGGCTTTCATTTATCGGTAATGTTTCCAACCGGGCCGAAGTGGTGACATGAAATATCGAAGCCATTTTCTGTAATATGATCATCCCGAGATCCGTACGCGGTCACCGCGAACAGAATAGCAGGACCGAGAAATTAATGACTCTGCATATCCGGAATAAATGTTCCTGTGATTTGCAAACTAGCGGCCCGGGGATGTTATTAAAAATTTTGTAATGCGTTCTGTGACGAGCATGGAAAAACGCAAACATGGAGATGAATCAATTGGTGCAGCCTCAAGTTGAGAGATAAGTGGAAGAAGCATGGAAATTAGCTTGCTTCAACTCGGGATCAGAGGACATTATTCAGTTGCGTGTGATTCGGTGTCAAAGTGAATTTAATTCAGAAAGCGATTCAATTTATGTGCGAGAGACCAGGTTTTTATTGGATCATGTTTGCTTGTGATTTTGATTAATTGCATGCTAGGTTGAAACACTGAAGGACTATGAAACGAGACTCAAAATATCAAGGCATTTATGTAATTCACCATTAGATTTTCGTCATAGCTACAATAATTATACAGGGTGTCCCATTTAAGTTGAGATTGTAAATAATCTCGAAGACATGTGATTTAAAAAAAAACAAACTGACAAATGTCCTTTGTTGTTTCGAGTGGGGAGGCAAATGGCAATACTTGTTTTCTAATGCGTGGGCGTCTTCAAGGTTATTTCAAGGTCATTTTGTCTTTCTTTATCATAATCTGGCCAGTGAGATCACCTGATCTACCATCACCCGATTACTTCCTATTTGGATATCTTAAGAAAAAGGTATAACGATCCACGATCTACACGATATACACGATCCACCTACAGCAGAAACCATGAGAAAGCAAATTATAACTGCGTGTCGTAATATCACGAGAACAACTTTATTATGTGTTCACGAGTCTTTTATTAAACGAATTACTAAGTGTCTAGAAGTTGAGGGTAAACATTTCGAGCATTTATTATGATGTTCTTAAATGAAATAAAAAACCTTCCAGAAGAAACTAACGTTGTCATTATAATAAAAAAACAAAATTATCATTGACATAAACATGAAAAATCAGCTAAATATCTTAAGAAATAAACTAGAACTAACAAAAAAATGTTTCAAACAAAAGTTGTGCATTTTTTACATTGAATATGATTTTGAAATAAAAAATATGGGTTTATAATAAAAAAAAGACAAAATGACCTTGAAATAACCTTGAACACGCATTAGAAAACTAGTATTGCCATTTGACTCCTCACTCGAAACACTAAAGGACATGTGTCAGTTTGCTTTTTTGGAATCACATGTCTTTGAGATTTTTTACAATCTCAACTTAAATGGGACACCCTGTATATTAACGAAATTTTGAGAGGTTGTAGTTCTTGGAAAAATATTGTAAAGCAGCCCTCAGAGTTAGGGGTCACAAGCATACTTGGTCACAGGGGTAATTTAAATGGCAAAGTAGTGTATTTCTTAATAAGGAATCCATCAGTGCAGCTCGGTTTTACATAACTTAGTATGTTTAAAAAATACATTACAAAATAACACTTTCTGTTTAATTTTTCCATTCAAATGTTAATGCATTTCCTTAAATATTTGTGTGTGAGAAGTGCATATCCAAATACAAAACATAGATGAAATATAATTTTGATGGATGCACTTTAAAAAAAGTTATTGTAATTTAAATATTTCTTCATTATCTGCAAGGCGGTGGCCTAAAGTACTAATAATTAATCAGAAAAAAGATTTCTACCGTATCATGAATTATAGCAGCATGGATCACGACATTTCATTTGGAATGATACAAAATTGTTACCACGGTTATGCAAATATGGTTCTAGCCTTCAACTTTGAGGGCTGTTTTCACCCCCTGAATATGAACGATGGCCGCTACAAAAAAATACTAATATTTTTGAAAGAACTACAACCCTCCAAAGTTTCATTACGGTCTGCTAATGTCACTTAGGGATCTTCCCTTGTTTGTACGTTTTAACAGTGTGCCACATCGGTGTTAAAAATCCTCCCTGCAACTTTCACACGCAACAGCCCGCAGCCCCGCAATAAATCGTGAAAGAAAGCGCGATAAAATAGCAACGGTACCATTTTCCGCGAACCGAGCTATACCACGGTTTCGCACGAACCAGCCTATTTCCCCCGGAGCGTTCTCGATCGCGTGGATCGACAAGGATCGGAGACGTGGTCCATGGCTCGCATAAACGCGACACGAGCCTGAAACACGGTCCGCGCGTCCCGGCGCATTACTGCCACGCATAACCGTACAATATTGCAAACATTCAGCGCAAAGGTGACTCGGCTGCACCTGCAGTAAGCAAACAGGGACGAAGGGAACGGACGTGCGCGGGTTTCGAGACGAGAAGAAGGTGTAGGAGAGTGCAACGAGGGAAGAAGCACTCGGATCGGAGTTCCTATGGTCGATCCTCTCTTTCATGAGGACTCTGCTGGTTCTTCTTCGTCTGCTCTTCCTTCTTCTCTTGGCTGTCCACCTTCTCCCTCTGGCGTAAGGGCGCGCGTGGGCAGGCGTGAAATACTGCCGCACGACGAACATTTTATAGGTGGAAACGAGGCACGAGGTGGGCCGAGGTCGGGGCTCCGGCAGGCCGATTAAAAGTACGAACACGGGGCCCACGGGTGATAATTAATTCACGGCACTGTGCACGCCAGACGGTTTATCCGTGCGATCCGGACGGGCCCCGCACTTTTTCGTTCTCTCCTCCACGGAGAGCCACGACGACTCCGCCGGAGACTCGAGAGATGGCTGCTGCTGGCTGCTGCCTCCCTTTTCGTCGTGTCGCCCGAACGAGACAGAGGGGAGTTAAGGGTACGGTTCACCGAGCCGTCGATGGCTCTGTTTTTAATTGCACGGACTGTCGATCTTGATTATACCCGCGGAAAAGAATGCGCCACGATGCAGCAACGCGCTCCATGGATCATGAGACGTTGCTCGGGCCCTGAAGCCGCAGAAGTTCTTACAGACTTTTTCTTCGTTTTCTTCTCCTTCTTGTCTACCCTCCCTGTTGGATCTCTGCGAATGTCCGACTAATTCGAGGGTTTCTCGATGCCGATCGTTTCGCGGTGCCTGGGTGCCTCCTGGATTTGTCAGCTGGAGGAATCAGTCTGGTAATTACGGACAATTGGGGACTTTGACTGATTAGGGTGACTGAGGAATATGTTGTCCAGGTTTTCTAGAAACTCTGCACAACTTTTCCCTGTACAGGTTAGTGATGTTTGGCTTTGGGTTCTGAGATATTCATTGGAATACGAGGTATGTCCGGAAACTATCTTTTATTGCGTTATAGCAGGAGGAAGAGTTAATCTTGATCAATAACGATCTTCTATGTCTTCTCCTTTGGAAGCCACCATTTTCTTCCAGCGATCTTCGCACTTGCGCGAGCACTTCTGAAATTCATCTTTCGGAATTGTCAACAGCAGCCTCGTTGAGTTATCGTTTAAATGTCTTCTACGTCGTCCAATCTTCGTCTTTTCAAAGGAAAAACAATTTGTATATCACTCGTAAATCCACTGCCGTAAACTTTACCAATACATACAAATCGGTTTAAATCGAGAGGGGCCAAGTTTATGGTAAAATTTAATGCAGACTAAATGCGTAACTCACGAGTTTGGACTGTCAAAACAATTGCGTGTCCATTGTTGACTGAAGATCACTTGGGCCGTACTGCTTAGCAGAGCCAATTATAAATAGACTGCGGAAGTTTATGCAATTTGTAATTTTTGATGACGAATGTTTAGAAAGTGGAATCAAATAAGATTTTCAATGGTAGTAGTCTTTTGTAGATCTGAAATAAATAAAAACGGTACAAAATTCTGTCGAATTTTCTATTCGAGCATTTTTTGAAAATTTTCGGAAGTCATAAATGCATATACTCGTGAAAATTTCCCCTAAATGATGAATACCCATCTTTCACGATAGTGCACACAGGTTCATAGGTATACCCAAAAAGGACACTTTCCGGATAAACCTCGTATACTTTATGTCCATTGAACGGTGAAGTTCGTTGATTTTAATGATTTTTTGAATGTTTAACACTAGATTTACGGGGCCCGTCAAAATGACGGAATCAAAAAATTTTAATTTACGATTATTAAGAGTGTAAGGAGGCATTCGTGAGGAATTATTAAATAGATTTATATTTTTGTATACATATTACAATAAAAGCGTTGAAGATCTAAGTAAATACAATTTTATTATTTTTATAAGGCAATGTAAAATAATCAATTTTAGTGCTCCGTAAACCTAGTGTTAATGATATGTTAGAGAGAGAGAGAGTATAGTTCAGTAGATCATTCTTTTGGAGGAATTTTAAAAACACGTACATTCTGATTTCTTTTTAGAATTTGCAGATTTGGTGACGACTATGGGTAAAGTGTGGGGTAATTTTTTGTTTTGGTTCTTTTTCGTTCTTCAGTAAACAGATTCTTTAATATGGATATACTTATATATAGACTGTGGGCCGTTATGCAAATTCAAACTACCATGGATTATTTTATGAAAACCAGGATGAAGATCAGTTCGACATGTCAACTAGAAAATTCCTTATTATAAGAATAGACTACTGATGCCATTAATGTTTTTTACTATACGTGTTTTCCTGAACTTTATAAATCTCCAGATACTATTAATTCATAAAGATCACCAGTGTACTTATGTATATATTTAAAACTGTAGTAGATATAAAAATTGAAGGACTTCTTATGCTTCTAATCTTGGCTAATCTATGCAATAAAAATCTTTGCTAATATCACACATTGATTTAAATTATTTAAATTATTTCCTTCTAGTGAACACTAATAATAGTACTATCACTGGCAATATGTTTAAGTTGCTTTGAAGTGATACCTACACAATTTGTGAAACCATCAGAAATAAAAAAGTTCTATTATTGTATATATGTTGTAAAAATACTACTTATATTTTCTATAAAGTATCATCCTTAACTAAATATTCAACACGAAAACTTGTGTTACATCCATCTCAACCATTACTCGTGAAATGTCTGACTATTGTCCGCTATTTCTACTTGTGGTAATCCTTAATGATGGCTCGCTATTATTTGTTTCTAATTGATACAGTCTGTATCATGCAATGATTAACAGACCATCGAAAGGTGCTGGTCGGTCTTCGCCTATTTTATGTAGATATTATAACAATTTCATTATCCATATTCTTAACTACATATTGTAGGAATACTTCTTGTAAATGAGATTGACAGAACCTTCTCAAAAAAGAAAAACAGTTCTTTTATGGTCCAGGAATGGTAAAGTAAATTATTAATTTTGCTCAACCAATGGTCGTGTCGCTCAGCGGAACCTGTCGCCGAGCCGGAATCCGTCCGCTGTAACGGTGCTCTGATTGGTCCGTATTTTCCGTCAATAACTCCTTAATAAAACCGAGGCGGCCATTTTTTCAAAGGAAAAAGTAACTCTAAATAACCTCAGGAACAGCTCATTTCAAGGATTTACAACGCTTTTTAAATAACCCTGTATATATAATATATAATTAGACTGCGGATTTGATGCATTAATGACAAAAATGAGTAGAAGGAATATGAAATGGTAGACGTACAAAAGTGTTTTAAGAGTATTAGTATATTATCATCATCTTATTAGAAATATTAAAGAAGGAAACAAATTTTCATTTGTTTCCAGTACTTTATGATTGACGCAGAACATTTCTGTTTTGCCTAAAGATCCGCAGTCTACATATAATTATTGATCAATAAAACAACGTCTAATACAACGTTGTAAAAAATTGTATAAAATTCTCTCCATTGATGCAAGGGTTAAATTAGAATAAACAAAGCTGGGTAAATATTTACATTAGGGGCTTCCTCACCGATTTTGATGACGTTGAAATATGTTGTCAAGGTCATCATTCTGAACAACTTTTTCTTATACATGTTACCGCCGCTCAGCTTTAGTTTCCGAGATATTCGCAAAAAAGTTTCAACATCTCGAAAAGTGATCGGAGTAGGTCTGGGCTAGATTTGAAATTGTGGCCGCCGATAACGCGGCCACGGTCACAACTTAAAACGACTTCAATCAGTTGAGACCCACTGTCTTGTCTGTTTATGTTTACCAACTGAAACGTGAAATGAATCGTGTCGAACGCGAACTCATTTCATTGTCAGCTGTGTTAGCATACAGAGTATTAACCCTTTGCACTCGGAGCTATTTCAACTAAAAAATCAAACATTTCTTCTAACCTAGAATATTTCCATTGTACATAATTTTTTTCATTATATGCCTACGAAACTGATATAGTACCTCGTACAATTTAAATGTTTAGTAATTTATTACATATAAACAAATTTAATCATGTAAACAATATTCTGAATAATGGTGTAACAATTTGTAGCAGTGCCTCAGAGTCGCCATTCGCGTGCTAAGGGTTAGGCATGAAACTAAACGAATTCTTGGATATCTGCAACAATCAAGAAAATATATAATAACCCAGTATATAAATATATAAATATATAAATAATATATAAATAATCCAGACCTAACCCAAACCTACTCCGATCACTTTTTGAGATGTTGAAACTTTTTTGCGAATATATCGGAAACTAAAGCTGAACGGCGGTAACATGTATAGGAAAAAGTTGTTCAGAATGATGACCTTGACAACATATTTCAACGTCATCAAAATCGGCGAGGAAGCCCCTAATGTAAATAATTACCCAAAGCTGTAATGTTCACCAATTTTCACAATATTTCTCCAACCCCGTAACAACAACCACACGATTCCCCTCACATCGCGATTTCTTGACGTACCGAAGGTGTGACAACGTGATCCCGTCATCGAATCGGTCTCGCAAAAATGGAATAGGCAAGTTCCAGAGTGCAACGGGCAGACGTAATCGTGTGTACAACGATCAGCTCGAGTCACGTCGATGCCTCTGGGACGAAGAGTAAGAGACCACCTTGCCGCGGGGGTTGAGAAAGAGAGTCAAGAGAAGTTACCTTACGGAGTGGTATAAGTCTACCTACCGCGGTTCAGCTGATTGCGAAAATAAACATTCATTATTGTAATTACTTTCTGCGACGTGGCCGTGCCGAGAGCCACGATCTCGAGAGCGGTCGCGAACATCGTGAAGGGACACGGGGCGAAGGAAACGGCGGCACCAGAATGAAAAGGAGAGAGGAGAGGAGAGCGAGAGAAACAAAGAGAGAGAGAAAGATCAGGAGCAAGCAGCGAGACGAAGGCAGCCAGCCTCGTCTGTATATCTGTAACGAGAGTTTCATTGACGTGGTCGTCGTGCCCGAGGTGGGTTAATTACAAAGTCGAACCGACGATTCCTTCATTAGCGAAAAGGAATCGGTGAATCCAATTGCTGCGGCTGCTGTTGCTGTTGCTGCCGAGGCGAGACGAATCCTCGTTTGCATCTGTTCTCCTCTCTTCCACCGAGAAAAAGAAATCAATTCGTGCGGCCCGTGATTGATCTGCTCTTTCGGTCGCGTCTGCAAGAAAGACCCTCGGCTGGGACTTTAATTACCGCGGCAGGAATTTCAAGAGTTTGTTAATGAAACCGGGGATCAATGAAACTGGCTTTCGGCATGGAGTCCGCCGATTTATGGCGTTTACCGGAACTCTAGTCTGCGGCCATGCGATTCATGCTACTCCGCTGCCCAGGGACAGAAATGATTTGTGTCCTCGCGTTTCGCGCTGATTTAATCTGATTACTCTGATGTCGGAGCGCCGCGACAGGTGCAAATTTAATGAGTGGCTGTTTTTGAGATTCGCCGATACTGCATGATTTTTTCATTTTGATGATATTAATCAGATATGACACCTCGTGCAATACTTAAATGTTTGGTACCTAACTTATTAAATAAAAATTTAGTAATATAAACAACACTAAAGATTAATAATTAAGCATTAAAACAAATGTAATAAATATAAACTGCAGTTTTCATCTAAGGCAGGCAGTTCCAACCAGTAGCTCCGGAGCTATTCGAGGCACCTTCCCCGCTTATGTTCTTCCCCCACTCGTAGACTTCATCGTAATAATGTATAGTAGCGGGAAACTCCCACCACGAGAGCTGCGCGGCGCGTAGTCTCTTTCCCCTATCAGTTCTCGGAGGGGAATACGTTGGAACACCCTGATCTAAGGAATTATTAAAGACAAAGCATGTCCTAACCATTATAGACACGCGACAAAGATCATGCAGTAAGTGGTTAAATGAAATGTTTAGTAACTTAACGCGTTAACTGCCATGTCAGTCATATATTACTGACACCATTTGTTTGATTATATTTAAACGTTAATTCGTACGGTGATAGGTAGAGGAAATCAAAGTTCTGTTAGGACCTGAGAAGTATAAGAAAGTTACAATAGCAGTGACTACAATAAATCTTGACTTGCCAGTTACGGTTTCAATTAAAAAAAGACCCCTTTCGAATTTATTTTTATTTTCGATATCAGTATACGATATCTAGTATGACACCAAATTTTTCTTTAAACATATATTGTTTCTGGGTAGCCAATTTCAAAGACTCTCCACAAAATCTAATTTCAGAAATCGGTATCTGATAAACTCCAAAGACGACAGCATTAATCAACGACAAAGCCATAATTAAGAAAATAATATTACGAATACACGTTCGTCCCGAAGATGTTCCGATACAAGGATGACAAAATTTGCGGTCCATCCTAGTCCATTTAAACCGATCTATCAAATTGTTTCGAACCAAGAGCCAGCTCCGTATTTATCAATTTCATTGAAAAATCTGCGAACAACTTTCTTTCTCTCTTATCGATACCCATAAGTCATTATTAATGATTCGACGGTATAGAGATGTTAAAATTCCACGGTTGCCCACTTCAGAAGTTAATAACCACTTACGTCCAGAAACGGAACGTTCCTCGACCGATTTAAAATATGACCGGCAAAGAAGTACGACGTGTTACAAAAAGAGCATGGCACGATCAATATCAGATTTAAAACATCTTTCGCAGGGGTTCGAAGATGCTGTTGCAATAAATAACGAGGTTTCTTACTGGGAGATTCGTTTCCGAAAACGCAACCTTGTGCTCCAAACAAGAAAATGAAGACTGGGGTTGAAGAAATTAAGAACATGAGGATGAAGAAGAAGACAAGAAGAAGAAGAAGACGACGAAGAAGAAGAAGTCAAAGGCCCCCGACGTTGCTCTGCCGGAGATCATTTCCGTTGGCATTCGGTACCATGATAATTCGTGGCGGGCGAAGATAGATCGCGAAATCAATTTCTCAATGAAATTACGAAATCACTTCGGCAAACGAAGATCCGGCTTTTTGCCCTGCGGAGATTTACGCGATTGCTTATCTTGCGGGGCTCGGCTCGTTCACGGTGGACGCGACTTCTGCCCATTTATCCCTGCCGATCGCCGACGTATGTAAATTTACGGAGCCGTTAATTGCGGCGAGCTTCTTTCGGCCCTTTCGAACCAGAAAAACCGCCGACGTTGCTCGAGGCATGCGCCGCCACTTATGCCCCCGTGTACCAAAACCATATACTGCCACACGAGCAGCTCCGTATCCGCCTGTACACGCGCAACAAGTATCTATATTCAGATATCCACGGTAATGGCGATCGTACGGATGCGTTGCGAACACGGTTAGGCCCGTGGCTGATTTTTCACTGATTAACTCGTATTGCATTCGAGCAAGGTCGACGTGGCAAATGTTGCTTCGCAATGTTTTACTGTGGATCTTCTCCAAAACCGAAATTCAAGGCGATTCGATAGAGGAAATATTAAAAAAGTTTTAGCGTGTCCGAAATACATTGCCGCTCAAAAGTATGCGAATACAGTAAAGTCTTGTGCCAAGTTCGATTCTCGGGTCTGTGATTGAACATAGATAACGTACTGCTACTATTTTTGACCTCAACGACCGCGCCGAAAGTAGAAAAGGACAGCCTGTAAACACAGACTTCTTCTACCTCCAAAAGTACATATCGGCGATTAAACCACTAAATTATATCCATGTTTAGTGTCATTTTAATCAGAAAAATGCCAGAAATAAGTTGACGAAAGTCCCGTAAAAAAATAATGAAAAATGAAGAAGTTTTGAAATTGGATTAGTAGTGATTCACACCGATATACTCTACCGGTATCGGATTACGCGGCATGTTTACACTACTCGGCGACCAATGCAGCTCGAGCTTCTCGGTCCTTCGCGGGACATGCTCCCCAGTGGAGGGGGTAGGCGAACTGACATAGATCGCATACCTCCGTGTGACTTAGATCAAGACTTTACTGTACTTTCTTAATGGCTATCATCTGAAATTAGTCACGAAGTCAGTAACACGTCCGGAGCACTCCACTGGCGTACGTCCGGGACTGAAAGTATCGAATTTATAAAACAATATATAATATAATTCATACAATACTACATAATTAATATATGTTAATAGATGTCTTAATAGATGTTATCGATACAGATTAAACAGTCTCTAATAAAATTTGATTCAATATTTTAAATCTATGTTTCCCATTAATACATGTACGTCATCACCGTTTCAAATAAACCATTAGTTAATTACTATCTTTCATCATATAGATATTGATCAGGATATTCTACTAAGAAAATTCATGTTTCCTATAAATAATAGACGCAATCATCTACATTCGACATCAAAAAGTTTTGTACGCAATCATAAATGTATAAAGAGTCATTACATGAATAAACTATGCACTGTTAGAATAAATTAATTGCTTAACACGAAACATGTACGATTTAATGTAGAACAAAAGAATACAATGTATCTATACTATTACATAATTCGGAAGCAACTCGATTAATAATTGCTTATTAGAAATGTATCCGCATACCGCATCGTTGGGAAGTGAATTTATTTTAGCTATGGGATGACTATAGTTAAGATTTCTAACACATGCTATAACCATTAAGTATTAGTAGAATTGTGTTCTGAAATGTAAGACAGGAAATTAAATAACGATTTGTGAATACTAATTTCAACAGTGTTCATTCACTAAACAGCTCACCCTGTGTATAAACAACATAAATAAATTAATCTACAATCTAGACAAATATTACTTACATTTTCAACAAAACCAAACAATATTAATTTATCTAAATAATATGTACTCCACCTTGATTGCTTTCAATTGTACCCACTGCTAAAAGCGATTCGTTTGAACGACAGAAAAAAAACAGAACGCAAATATCTTCACCAGCTTAAACATGAAAACAAGTCCCGCCACGACTATTCGAATGCAATATTGCGGTTAGCATCGGAACGTAACTTCAAACATCGCCTACGCTCATTCCAGAATCAGTACCGACTTTATCATCCCCATCAATGATCAGCACGTACACTCGGGGAGTATCCATTACAGGCCTCCGAGTCGTTTTGCGTTCCCCGGCCGCGCAATTGTATCGATAAAACAAAAGCAACCTATCGAAGGTACAGTGCCGTTAATGGTCACCCGTCCCTTTCTTGCTTCTGTTATGCGATAATCCACAGAAGCAGCGCTACCCCGGCATTATCCTTTTGTATCCATTAGCGAGAGGGAGTGAACTAAGAAATTGTAGCGAAGCGCGGCAATCAAAAAACCACCATATGTTCCCTGCGTCCAGGTTGTCTTAGGCGCTGCCGTTAAGAAGGAAATTTATGCAAGTCCAAGACAAAGCCCTTTGTTCGGAAATCGGATTTGAAGAACCAATAGTGGCGTTAGACGCCATATCAGTGTGCAACCATCATTAGATCTCGTTCATTTCTCACCTCATAATTAAACAAAATCGTCAGTATTATTGATGTGAGGATATTATTATTATTAATGAGAAGTCTTTAATAATTTAATATAATTTACATTTCTCTGATTTAATATAATTTACAATTTTCCAGGCTTGATTATCAATTTTATTTGTATATATTTGTACTCTTTTTATTTAGTTTTTGTTTGAATGTACTTATTTAACCATTTTTTATTCCCGGTATTTTGTAAACTCTAGAAAACTAAACAAAAGCATCACTATTATTGATGGAAGGATAGTTTCACACGCTGTAGCACAAAACGCTAATCAGAAGATTTCGATTTGATTTAACTTGTAATTTTCCAGGTTTGATCATAAATTTTATTTCTGTCCATTTTTATTTTCTTTTTATTTATTTCTTGTCTGAGTGTACTTCGTTAACCATTTGTTTATTCCAGATTCTTTGTAAACGCTAAAGTCTGCCTTTCACTTTGATTTTTATGTATAATATTATCGCCAAGATACATCGATAATTTCGGATAGCTGCTTGTGATTGTTAAATGATTTATTAAATGAGAAGTACCTATTTCTTTGTTGACGTCTACTCCTAAAAGAGCTTTTCTTACATGATACAATTATTGCGGTATAGCATAAAACTACTACTAGTCAAACAAGAATTCACTGTGGGATCCCAAGATTATTGAAATAAAATTGAAACAGTACAAATCCTACGTTGTGCATTTGATGAACTCATTCGACCATTAAAGATGACTGGTATGTGTTACCTTATAAAAATAGCACGATTGAATTTATATAGGTTTTCTGCGATTTTTATCGTAATGCATATTTCAATAAAGCAACGTGTATAATCATTTCCAGTCGAAGCATCTTGATGACTTCGATAATTATGAAACTCCCAATCGTCCAATTAACTATTTACTACCAATTCGCACAACCAATTCCTCCATCCCCATATCCAACAGCCTGTCTCTTCGTGCCAATATCCATCCAGCACAAGTTCCATCGCAATTCCCCATTGTTCCGAATTCGTACGCCTCCAATTAGCGGATGAACCAAGCACAGAAACAGACGTAGCTCGCATTGTATATCGCGAGTGCTACCGGTAATGAATCCAACGGAGAGAGAGGGAGAGAGAGAGAGCCAATTAAAATTCCATCATAAATGGCACCGGTTCGGGTCTATGAGTCGCGGCGCGGTTCGTTTATACGGCGCTTGCAACCAGTTTCTATTGACCGGTGATCGCCGGATGACGCCGGATGTTTGCATCTCGGTTTTATCACCGCCATTTGACTCGAGTCAACAGGAAAATGGCAGACGACGCGGATGATAAAGGCGAATTTACACTTCTTCGCTATCGATGTACATCGCGAATGAATCTTCCACGGTGAATAGAAAAGATGAAAACCGAAGAATTTATACTTCATCAATAATTGAATTCGATTCACTCAGTTGTCACAAAGGGGGAAGACATTTTCGAACTTCGCTGACTCAAATATGTACAGTAGTGTACACTTAAGCGTCTCCATTCGGTCCCGACTGCGGATGCTTAAGTGTGTACTGCTGTATTATTTCATTCATTGTGGATGGGTCATCCGGGATGAACATACAAAGTACAGAATTGTAAATTGGCCTTATTTGGCCAACTTTGCTTAGGCTACTTTGTTCGCTAATCACTTTGGATGATTTTGTACAAAACGCAGATGGAAACGATTTTTATACTTTTCATTGTGGATGAGCAATCCGAAATGTACATCCAAAATGTAGATTCGTCTTGATCCCACTTTGTTTATTAATCACTTGGGATGATCATGTTGGATAAAACACAGATGAAAACAATCTTAACACCTTTCTTAGTGGATGCATCATCCGAATGTACATCTAACGTGAAAAAGTGTAATTTTGGTAATTATTTACAAGTTGGTCTTCCTCACTGATTTTGATGACCTTGAAATATGTTGTCAAGGTCATCATTCTGAACAACTTTTCCCTGTACATGTTACCGCCGCTCGGTTTTAGTTTTCGAGATATTCGCAAAAAACTATTGCTAATACTGCATTGAATTTTCTCTTTTGGATTTTCGTATATCAGAATAGGCGATCGCTTAGGGGCGTTCGTAACGTATTCTGCTTCTTACAATTGTTATATTGACGGGCGGCCCTCCACGACATAACCACAAATCATTCTATTCACATGATTTTTCCATTACTAGATCAAATTCTGGATGACAGTTACAATGCAAAGATTATGCAAATAGAACGAGTTGTGGTTAGATCGTGGAGGGGGCTGAGCGGGCCAGCCGTTAGGCCGGCCCGACCACGCATACAACAATTGAAGAGTAGTCTTTCAAAATTGAAAGCTCACCTCGTATATGTATGACCAGAGTCTAGAATATCGCGAAAACTAAAACCGAGCGGCGGTAACATGTGTAGAGAAAACTTGTTCAGAATGATGACCTTGGCAACATATTTCAACGTCATCAAAATCGGTGAGGAGGACCAACTTGTAAATAATTACCGTAATTTTTCCTTGATCGTACTGTGTTCACTAATCACTTGGGATGATCAAGTTGGATGAAACACAGATGAAAACAATCTTTACACATTTCATTGTGGATGCATCATCCGAATGTATATCCAACGTGAAGAACTGTAATTTCTCCTTGATCCTACTTGGTTCACTAATCACTTGGGATGATCATGTTGGATGAATCACAGATGAAAAGAATCTTCACCCCTTTCATTGGGGATGCATCATCCGAATGTACATCCATCCTGAAGAACTGTAATTTCTCCTTGATCCTACTTGGTTCACTAATCACTTGGGATGATCAAGTTGGATGAAACACAGATGAAGACAATCTTTACACCTTTCATTGTGGATTCATCATCCGAATGTATACCGACGTGAAGAAGTGTAATTTTTCCTTGATCCAACTTTGTTCATTAATCACTTGGGATGATCATGTTGGATGAATCGCAGATGAAAAGAATCTTCACCCCTTTCATTGTGGATGCATCATCCGAATGTACATCCAACGTGAAGAAGTGTAATTTTTCTTTCATCCAACTTTGTTCACTAATTACTTGGGATGATCGTGCTGGATGAATCACAGATGAAAACAATCTTTACACCTTTCGTAGTGGATACATCATCCCGGATGTGCATCCAACGTGAAGAATTGTAATTTTTCCTTGACCCTGCTTTGTTCACTAATCACTTGGGATGATCATGTTGGATAAAACACAGATGAAAACAATCTTTACACCTTTCGTAGTGGATACATCATCCGAATGTATACCGACGTGAAGAAGTGTAATTTTTCCTTGATCCAACTTTGTTCATTAATCACTTGGGATGATCATGTTGGATGAATCGCAGATGAAAAGAATCTTCACCCCTTTCATTGTGGATGCATCATCCGAATGTACATCCAACGTGAAGAAGTGTAATTTTTCTTTCATCCAACTTTGTTCACTAATCACTTGGGATGATCATGTTGGATGAAACACAGATGAAAACAATCTTTACACCTTTCGTAGTGGATACATCATCCCGGATGTACATTCAAAGTGAAGAAATGTAAATTTTCGTTGATCCTACCGGATCGTAGTGGATGAATCCGAGACGTACATCCAAAGTGAAAAGTCTAAGTTCGCCTTAACCATCGAAATACCGGTGCATCTTGTCGGGACAAGGTCCGCTGCAAGCTCCATTAGGCGTACGAGGGGGACCAGAGAAGGGAGTGCAAAGGAACGCTACCTACCAGTAGTGCACCTCTGCACTAGGCGATATGCATTTGAACCAGTTGCGCCGGGCTCCGGCGAGGTCGGGGTGAACGCCCAACGCCTTTAAAGAGAGTACGCAGATGCGATACGATGAGAGTGCCTCGCCCTGCCGGGCCTGCTTCTTTCATTGCCCAAGGCGTAAGGGTGCGTTTCCACCGGTATTCTGCGTCGAGGCATTACGAGAGACCCGGAGTAATTGCCTGGTAATTGTAAACATCCTCTGCCGACCCGGAATGAATCTTTCTCCGGTGATCGTTTTGAGGGCAGCTTTTTGTTCGACCGACGCATAGTAAGTGCACCGGTGGAAATGTCGGTGATGTAATCGGCGATTCGAGGGTTCCGATTAATGATGGCAGAATTCTGGGTAATGTCGATGAGGTAGGAAATCACTCTGTAGCCGAATGCAATTTTCAGGTGCATTATGAAGGTGTAAGTGCAGTGTGAAAGAGATGAAGTACGTGTGATTCACCAGTTTTTGTGATGGTGCTTTTATTTTGTGGAATTTGTTGAAAGTTGAAACAAATTTGCTATAATTTCTCGATTGTATTTCTTTTCTGTTGATATTGTATTAGGTTCGTTAAACTCATGGCCGAATTCTTTCGTTTTGGATTGTGTAAATAATTTTTCTAATGCTTCTTGTTGCTTATGTTACTTGTTATATATTATTTTAAAGCTGGAATAATGTCTGCCATACTTTCTCCTGTGCGTCTCTTTTTTTATTGATATTATATCAGATTCGTGTAAGAATTATAACCAAAATCTTGCGCTTTGTGATATATATAGATGATTACTCTAATAAATCTTGTTTCTCGTATTACTTTTTGCATTTTATTTTACACCTGTAGCAAGTCTGCCATATTTTCACGTTTGAACTTCTATTTTGTGGATGTTATCTCAGGTTCGTGCAAACATAATTGCCGAATTCTTTCATTTTGAGTTTTATGAATTATTTGTCTAATAAATCTTGTTGTTTATGTTATTTGTTATGTATTATATTAACACTTGTTTATTGCTTAATCTACTTGTGTTAAAATAACGCAAAGCGTACAATCATGTAATTCAGTAATCTATAACATGGTTTAAGAGAGACATTTACAACAATGCATTCCATTCATACGTGATCCAAACATTTTCTACAAATTCTTCACAATTCCTAGTTTGACGCTAATCGTAACAAGACCGGTCAAATGACCAGTCCCACATTTTTTATTTTATAATTGTTGTATTTACTAAGATGCTTCTACTGGGAATGATTGAATACATTTTTTCATTCAAACACATATTGTTATAAAAATTGCAAGAAATTTAAATAAATTCAGTTTTTTAATTTTTATAATACAACATGTACCGATCATATTTTGTGCTCGGTACGGTTAGTGCTAATGTACTTTTTATAATGATTTCCGAACCTCTTTGCGCAATCTATCGCGAATAGTAAGGTAGCATCCTGAATTCCGCAATTATCAATAAATGATTTAACCTATCACCGAGTTCAATGAATTTTATCTATTCTAAACGTCCCGAATCTGCTTGCACCGCGTGATATATTAACACATAACTTGAGCCATAAAATCTGTTTAACACGCGTCAGTGGCAAAAATCAAGGGAAGCTAGCAGAGAGTACAGAAAGCAGAGGAACAAGGAAGGAATTAATCGACATCGATGAACGCGGGACGCGTTGCTATGTATCACGCGAAATTATCGAGAGAATAATCTCCGGTTCGGCAACAAGAAGACGCGAAACACTTAAGCAGGATGCACGCGCAGATATGTACACGAGCGTATACAGCATAAAGGATGCGTCGGTACAGGTGGGCGGCAATAAAATGAATTATAATGATGCTCGATGGATCAGAATATTAGCCTACGTGCGTCCACGCTTCGTGGATGACTGGCCAGTGGGAATGCGCCCTAACGCGTTCCGTTCAATTCTTCTCGGTTGCCAGAGACACACATCGCGCATCAAGGAGCGCGATTCGCGATGCACTCGACCCGATGCGAGATTAATGGAGGATATCACCGATGAAGGCGCGCTTTAATCAACGAAATTGGCGAGCACATAAACCTGACGTTGCACATTCAAGTGCCGGAGCGGAAATTGCCGAAGGGACGACGCCATAGTGGTCCCTTATCTCGAAATGCTGGCCAAAACGCAATTTTCGAAGTACATTCTTGTTTCGATATACAGTGGCTCACATAAATACTCGACACTCTTAAAAATAATCTTGAACTTTGACTTTGATTTTTTTTTGAGAAGTTAAAACGTTCAGCTTACTACAGAATGTGAAAAATTTTTTAATAAAATTTCAATTGGTCGGAAACGTAGAAAAAATACTATAAAATGTATTTGACTTCTTTTTTATACAAGCCTCGTTGAAAATATAACAATACGTTTTGTACACCTGTATGAATTATACATATTCTAAAAATTTCATAAAAATCTGTCAACGTTGCAATGAGCTACAAACTGTAATAAATCTAAAGATTCTTTCAATGCCTACCATGTTCTCCCGCATCAACCGATTTTTATGAAATTTTACAGAATATTTGTAATTGACACATGTCTGTAAAACATATAATTTAAATTTTCAATATAGGCCCACTATAAGAAAGTGGTAAAATACAACTTCAATTGTTGTAACTTCTGAAGAAAATCCAAGTAGTAGGGTCCAATATTAACACTCTTCAGAGAAATTTTTCAAAGTTAAAACAAAATTATTTAACAATAGAACTACCGAGCACGAAACCGCGACTGGTGTATATTGCCTTACAACAGGGATGGGCATTGTTGTCTCAGTTGTGCCAAAACCGTCCCCACCATAGCGCCCACTGTCCCCACCAGCATCTGCCGTTACCATAGAGGAAAGAAGTGCTCTGCCCGTCGCGAACAGTGCGCAGGCCTCGTGCATGAAAGAGTGGTTGGTGGGAGAAGCAGGCGTTTGAGGGGCTTCACCCATGCCCATGCCTGCCTTACAATAACGACAAGATTGCATTTATTCAGATTTCCGTAGAATTTTAGAAGAGTTTACTAAGACATTACTCCTGGAAACATATTTATAATTTCAATATTTATGAAAGAAAAAATTAGAAACCAGTCATTTTGACTAGTCCGGTAGTTCTAGTGTTAATGTTTTGTTGAATTACAATATGATCGATACTTGAATAATGATAATGAATAGGTCTCCCACAAATTTTAATTTTTTTTTATAAGATAGAATTATTCATTGTTTAGTTACTATATTCCATAGTTTATTCATTGATACGTTTCTAACAAAAATTCTAAAATGTTTCTACATATAGCTGTGCAATGTTTCTCTTCTAATAAGTAGATGGAGAAACATAGTTTTCCAGAAACAACCAAGCATAGAGAATTTTAATCGCAAGCGACCAATTAAATCCGTAGTCGGTAACACAAAGTAAAGCTCGTATGTGGAACGAAAAACCGCAACAGACATCCGTAAGTACAGACCTCGTTACCATATCGCACCGCTGATAAAAACATGTTCCGCGATAACGGTGTAGGTATGAATATCGTTCGTTCCGCCGCTGACAGAAAATGTTATTTAAACGTAATAATGATTCAACTTCTCGATAGGTGGCTTTTTAGGTTTACTCCGTGTCTAGGTAGAATGTTCATATAGTTACTTCAGTTAAATTCTTCTATGAAATATTCAAAATACTCCAACTTACATATTAAATAATTTATGTAAGCTAATACTTATGTTTTTTTCTATTCATTTTATAACGTTACTTGACTAACTAAGTACATAACTTTTCCCCAAATAAAACATTGACTAAAGTAAGCGCTATTCATATTCTATTAATGAATGACGAGTTTTCGGACATTTCATATGCAACGGCCTAATATTTATAATTGCTTGTGGTTAGTTTGTATTTTTGAATCACTATATATTTGCAGATTCTTAAGAAAATTTGGTTTATTCTATTGACATTTGGAATGAAATATATAAAATACATGGAAGACGTTTCAACTTAGTTGTGCAATATTTTAAAGGAAAAAAACTGGGTAACTCCCTCAGTCGAATAATTTCACCACGTATTATCTTGACAAGCAACAACTGGTACTCACCAATAATTTTCCTTCATGAAAATGTATTAATATGTAAATACGTAACAGTTGTAACTGCATGTGATCCAATAACTCTATGAATTAAACTTCAAGAAACTTTTACATTCAGTTTTATGTTACTTATAATATTAAATAATTATATATTCATATAATTATGTGAAAAACAGTGGATAAACTGCGTTCCTTGAATGTAACCGACAGCACACTTAAACCCAAACAGATGGAAATAAAATTCAAAGAACTTTTATGCAGATCATCATGCAAAACAAAAATATTCTGCATCCATTGCAAGAAGTACGAACTACTTAGGCATTTCTTTCTTTCTTCAAAATTTATAATAAATGTTTTGGTTAAAGTTTTAGTTCAAGATCATGATGAGATTTTAAACATTGTGAACCTCAAACATGTCAAAAAACATGTGACCAACGTGAGAAAATGTTACAGACAAAAATTTTCCATGATGTTTGTGTATATTACGAATATCTATAATCAGTGTTTCATGAAAATCAAAATGCCAGCCCCTACGAATTTTGAAAATCCTTATTTCAAATCGTTATTTTAAATTAGAGAGGCCTGGGAACAGTTTTTGAAGTCACCAGAATAGTCTAAAAGGTCATACACTTCAGCGATATGATGCATTAATCAACTTTGATCGGTGATATCTCACAATACGATTGTCAACTAATCTTAACACATTATCTACCAGCGATTATTCCATAATTTTTGGAAGTCTACTGCCCATTCCTGAGGATTTTGTAATTGACGCTTCAACAACAATAGAAACTTCAATCATAAACCAACAACTCACCTTCAATACCGTAATCTAATAATCTCGTTTGGGATTATTGTGCAAAAGAAGATTTTTAAGCATCCATTTGGTACAGCATAATTATTGAAAAGCCTACTAACAGTCTCCCTGTAGATAAGAGTTAAAAATTAGCAGCGATTCTTGTCTCGACATTAACTATCATTTGGCATAAAAGTTACAGTTAAATCCGAGGAACTCAAAAGGAGCAAACAACACCCTCATTTTGGGTCACTCTTTTGCACCACATCATGCGTCAAACAAAACTCTTATCAACCGAGGAATCACCCATATTCACTTTCCCCAAGCTCCGAAACCGTACTGACGAACGGTTCCATCGCCGATCAAATCAGCAGAAGCGAAAAGCAGCCGGGTCCAGCTATTTTCTTAAACACGTCTTAAATTCCAGCTAATAATTGAGCAGCTGGACGACTGGGAGAGGATACTGGAATTATGCAAATCGCGTCAGATCGGGATCGTGTCCCGGGGGCGCGACGTCCAAGAAGAGGAAGGCGGAGAGGTTGTTGGGGGAAGAACCGCATCGGGTACAGAGAAAGAACAAGAAGAAGAAGTGAACGACGAGGACGAAGAAGAAGAGAACGACGAGGACGAAGACGACGATGAAGAAGAAGAAGAGGAGAGCGCGAAGGAGCAACGAGAGTGTACATCACCGGGAGAAAGAGCACGGAGAAGGAGACTCGCCTCATTGTGATTGCTATACCCAAGGGCAAACCCGAACTCTCATCCTACCTCGAGTCCCGGCATCGAAGCAACAGGTTGCACAACCTTCCACCTGCCCCTCTTGTTTGCCGACCGCCATACATATACAACATCCAGCATCGTCCCCTTTTGTATCAGCACCGAAAGAGCCTCGGTGACTACCAGCATCAGCGTCGGCTATGGGTAGCACGATGTACGAAAAGTGTTCGACATGCCGAAGAAAAAAATGAGAGAGAACCTCTCTCTTTCTCTTTGTGTGTGTCTCCATCTGTATCTCTCTTTCTCTCCGCCCCGGACGTACCGTGATATTAGGCGCCATGGTATGACGGATAATAAGAGGCCCGATTACGCGGATATCTTAATGCTCCCCTGGAAGAATGTTAAGCATTTCTATTAAGTATTAAGTGCCGCGGAAAGGCCAGCCACCGGATCGATCATTGAATCTTTTAATTTGTGCCCACCTCGCTTGGAACCGTTCCTTCGTTTACCGAGCAGATTTATTGACGGTACGCAAGCTCTGGACCGAGCAAATGTGCAATTATGTCGGGCGCAATGGCTACGGTGCCAGGAGCCGCTGAATTCGGGGAAAGTTAGGTGCGGAGGATCATGGTTCTGAGTAATGCGAGTTTTCTTTTCGGTTGTTGGTGTTATAATTTCTGGTAGGAATAAGAACCTGTTAACACTGGACTTTTTAACTCACTACACGTTTAATTACATTGATGTCGAAACCACAAATAAGCAATACAACAAAACTGTACATCGTTGTTCACACGTGGTTGTAAGACACAGGCACTACATGGATATCCATCTCTTACCTTAACAATTTTAATGAGTTGGAAATAATACGACAGTACCTAGAATCGCTTTAAATATTTTCTCCTAATTATTGCCAAAAAACGAAACTTCTCAGTTTTTGTATTATTAAATAAATTGCTTCCATTTTGTGTAACTTTTGTGGTTGTTGAGTGAGCGATCAACGTGTTCAATACTACTGTCACACAAAAGCTACTTAACAGAGAAAATAAACTTTCATTTAACTCCGACATTTGCAAACTCCACAATCCACTAGCAGAGCTGGGTAAAATTTCGGAGAAAAAATATTTCAATCTCTATTTTAAATAGTCGTTCTACGATTCAAATAATTTCCGAAAATAAAATATTTTTATTTTAATAATCTAAAACATAGAATCAAATATCTTTATTTTGGTAATCTAAAACATAAACTAAAATATTTTAATTTTGCGTTCAACAGTATTTAAAATATTTCTTGAGGATGAAAATACATTAAGGAAACGATAATATTTTCATTCTCGATTTTCTCGAAAATGGGGCGTGAAATTAAAAAAAATGTATTTCATATTTTCGACTTATTTTCTCATGTAAAATCACACCCTCAAATAAAATTGTCACTGTGTTGAGAATCCTTCATGTACTAATACTATTTCAAATACTTTAAATACTTTCAAAAACTTTTCCAACAAATAAAATATTTTATTTTTAAAAGTACCCGTGTGATTTAAAATAAAATAGACTATTTACTAATTACTATGTGAAATACTGTTTTACCCAGCTCTGTCCAATAGTGCCTCTAAAGACCAATCTCAGCCTCCAAAAGCCATAATCAGCGCTCGCAGCTCAGTGAAACCTAATGAAATAAAGCATTAAAAGCCTACTGATAGAAGCTTGGAAACCATACTAGAGCGCACCACAGCAAAGCAGAAAATTCCGGGTAATCAACGCAAGGAGTACACTTCGATAAACGCAGAAAACTCGAGACAGCTTAATCTGTGTTATCAACCAACCAATAAGATTTCTCTGTTTGGATCGACCGGGTAGAACACATTTTCCTCGTTACAAGATACGAACAACCGCTCTGTTCGTATCAGTCCGTTTCATCGACATCGACCTGGCGACTGATTACAAATTATCCTCGGCGGTGAGTCTGTACGAAAAATCGTGTATCAGCTTGGTGTATCGACACGGAGAAATTGTCGCGATCGATCGATCCGTTTAACGAGTGGAAGGTAAACACGGCCGACTCATTCCTGTCAATCGAGCTTTCCCGTGTCAATGCGCGCGTGACGCTTAATCCTACAGAAATCGTCGGAAGAGCAACCGAAAGAAAAGAAAATAGAAAAAATAGAGGAGAATCTTAGCGCCAGTCCAGGCGACGATCAGATATAGTTCGATTTCCTGTGCTATCACGTGCACGGTGCATTTCCTGGAAGAGCCGATAAGCCTTCTTTTTCGATGCACGCACGCCTATCGAGGTAATGACGCGCTAGGATAAACGACGCGACGTCCGATAAAAGCTTCACGGCAACCGGCGCGATTATTTCACGGTCCCGCGGCTTTTCCAGCGTGATCATAAATTATCAATGTTACCATAAAATCCGACCTGCGGATCTCTCTCGCCTAACAAGAAATCGCGTGGCTCGCCGTTGCGCGCTCGCGCGTGCACCTGTCGCCGCGGTGAAGTCAAAGTACAGTAAATATTCGATCTAAGCAAAACCGTCGGGACCGTGCCATTACACGGATCGGACAGTTCGACTATTTTTTTGTGACCTTGCCGAGCGCAGGAAAGGATAACGCATGTAAACACGGATTGCTATCCTCTTCTACGTCCAAAACTTACTATACATATCGTCAATTATACCACTAAATACAGTTCAAATTATATTGTGTTTAATATCATTTTAATCAGAATTAGTATTAATAAATAATTCACTAACCCAGACCTTACCACAACCCTACTCCAATCACTGTTTCAGTTATTAAAATGCTTTTAATTATTAATCTACTAAACTAATGTTTTTCTCATAACGTTACTCAGGGTGATGTCCACAACACATATTCAAAAATCACTGAAATCGAAGATGGCCCCCTTTATGTAAATATTTACCTACCATTCTTAGCTTCGCTTATAAAATCTAGCTACACAGCTATGTGCTTAAGGGTCTGTCGACAAAGCAGGAAGGGTGCCTTGTGTTAACAGGACTGTGATCGACAGTTCAACACCTACCCCAGAACCAAAGAAAGGAAAATACCTCATTAGCCCATATTAGAGTCTAGATCGCATCGCAGTATATTCCCGCAAAATGTCTTACTGCCGCTTCTGGTGAAATTACGAAAGGTTGACTGACAAGGATAACACCTTATCAGAAAAGCACGGTCCCCAGCGCGTGCAAAATAAAAACGTAAAAAATCGTTGGAGGGAAAAGAAAGAAAAAGGATTAGTTGATCGGTGGTGCAGCCGAGAATTTACTCGGCTATAAGAAACATGCGTGACGTGTCGGTGGATGAGGGGACGAGGAATCATCGTAGCCGGACAAGAAACACGTAGCGAGCGCGGTTATGACGTTCCAGCCGAGCGCAGTCGATTTTTTGCGGGGCATCGAAGCACGACGAGGAACGTCAACGGTGACGGAAGTCCTTCCACCGAGTGGAAGAAGGACGATGCTCGCGACGAAACGAGATTTACTTTGCAAAAGTGTCGACCGTCTCTCCACAGACCGGAGCGAGCGCGGACCTCCGCAATGATGAAACACCACTACCACCAAACCGCCACCAACACTACCATCATCGTCACCACCACCACGGGCGCCAGGATCGACTGCCACGCGGACGGACCTCAACGGTTATATCCTGCGCTCTTGATACGTATCCTCTTTTCCTTTTTTTTCCCTCCTCTTTACCTCGTGTTCGTTCCCCCATCGACAGTGAAATAAGAAGGAACGACACACGCCGGTCTCGAAACGTTGCATGCTGTCCTCTCTCTCTCTCTCTCATTCTCTCTTTCTATCTTTCTCTTTCTCTGTAGGCCGTGAAGGCGTGGTCGGTGGACAAGATCGCATCTTCGTGGAACGTGGAGAGAGAGAAAGAGAGGAAAAGAGCGGGACAGGAACCGAATGGCGCGCAGCGTTTCGAACTGCAACTAGCGTCTAGGGATGGAATAAATCATTCTATCGATGGCCAAGGTCGTTCTGAATACTGAGGACGCTGAGTGGTTTTAAGGATGGCTAACGAAGCCGAGTGTAGAAGGGTTATGGATGACCTTGAGTGACCTTGGAAGATGAATGTGTTGTGGGTCAATGCATTTGTCTCAGAACAGGCTGCATGTCTACAATGGGTGATTACACTATTAGAGTCACTTGTATAAATTGATGACTATACATTAAAACCGATCTTTTTATGGAATATTCATATTTAGAAATTGAGTATAAAGGCTATCCTATGGTATGCACGTTGGAATTTAAATTTTCTACAACCCTGTATATTCTGAACGATTTTTAAAGTCTCCTTTTCATTAAAATACTGCGCTACGAATCAAATGTACATGGATTGAAGTTTGTTCAATTTTACATGCTATTAGTAATGTTTCTCTTTTTATTATTGCACGTATGCAAGATGGCTATAGCCGTAGTTTCCTTACATATCGCCGAAAATTAGACAGTTATAGCCGTCGTTTGCGGCAATGGGTTAAAATGAGACCAAATATAACATAGTTCCGTGCACATTTACCTGTGTCAACTTGTATTTTAAAAACATATTCTTGTGTAAGATAAAAACAGAATAATAATGCCAGTGAAATAAACGTGTGTTCCACTTCTCACAATACACGTAGTCACGTGCATGTAAATATGCACCGAATTATATCACGAATGTGTTGCTAAATGTTTCATGAAAAAGTAATTAAAAACAAAAAGGTTTTATCATTGCATTAATATTAGATCACCGACACACTAGTGCTGGTAGTGGCTTAAGTCGCTCGGCTCGACGCTGGCGGCAACAGAACTTAAAGGAATCGTGCCTCTCGCGTAGAACGCTATGTTTCGGAGACGGAGTCGTTGCATTCTTCGCGGCACTACTGTAGATGGCAAAAAATACTACAAAATAATGGTGAATACCTCGAAACATAATCCTGTATATGGAAAACAATTCTCCTCCCATATGTGTTTTTTGTAACACAAGACTATCAATAATCCACATAATCACAGAATGTCCACACTACAACGTAGAGAGGAAAAAACACGGTTTATATGGAAACCTGAATAATATTCTTACTTCAGCCCCAATTCAACGAAGCATACACAATTTCTGTAAGGACATCAGCATATCTAAGACACTGTAATCCAGTTCCTCCACTGACAATTGAGATAGTCGCTAATAACCTTGGTAGTTGAAGCGACTTCAAATACTAAAAAAAAAAAAAAAAATAATCATGTATACCTCCTTTACGAGTCAAACCTAAAGATTGCTAAAGAAAGGCGCCGAATTTATTTGCATAGCTAATACTATAGACGTGTGATCACCGTGTCTAAGGCAGGGCCTGCTGGATAACCTTACTGACTGTAGGTGTGTGACTTCTTTTCAGCCGCGTGCTATAGGTGGATCGGCTCTCCATTCCGATGTAGACATTATAGCGGAGGTATCGTCTGGTTGCATACGGGCCAGACGTTTCGTGTCTCTCGCCGGTATCAGTCCGTGGCCGCTCGGATCAGAGGTCACCGATAAAAGGCCAAGATAAGAGTACTTAGGACGCAGGTGAACTAAGTGTAAGCCAGTCGATAACCGGCCCCGCTATCTTATCTGCTTCACTCCGCTCCGATACACCGTTGGTCTCGCGCGATAGACAGCCCCGGCTAGATTTCTATGCTTCCACGTCTCATGTCGGGCCATAACGTTGATCGTAGAAAATCTAACGATCAACCGTTCCGTTCGAACAGACGCCGCGGCAAATACGTAGTTACGTGTTTATGGATCGACCAGGAGGAACTGAAACATGGCCGGATCATCCTTGGGGACGTTTACGAGCGACGACTGCGATCGTTTCGCTCGGCGTTGACACTGTCGGGAACGATGCCGACGAGAACACGAGCCGCTCCGCTTTCGATCGCAAGACCGATGGTCGTTAACCACGGTGATCGTGCTCAAAGATCTCGCGAAATCGTCCGAGATTTTATGAATATCCGTTTGTAATTGCTCCCAGGAATGAGCTATTCGGCATTTAATGTGCCGGAAGACAATTTTTTCATTGCTGTCCTCGCGGACGGAGACGCGCCGTGATCTGAGAGTAGTGGTCACTCGAGGCTACCATTTATTTGTTTTTATGAAAATTAAACAGATGGTATTCGGAAAACTGCCGTTATAATTTGATAATTGTATACTAGCGTTTGATCATCGCATTTCGAAAAATACTGTTCAAAGTCACACACGAGCATGTCCGATCGGTGAACAACTTTCTTCTGAAAAGTAAAGACTGTTTTTTATCGTACTTTCTTAAATTCGTAAAAACATTTGACTTTCATCATTGTTCCTCTGGAGACTAAGACAATAAAGATATCAGAAAGCATCGAGTTATTAACTGTTCTTATCAAGTGTGCAGCCATTGAATTCTGCACTTTTGTTTCAATGTTCATAATTAGACTGCGGATTCTCTGCATTTACGAAAACAGTGAATAAGTGTAATTTAAAACTGTGAACAGATTAAAAGAATTTCAAGATATCAATGTATTAATTTCAGATCATTGAAATCATTGAAGCAAGAATCCAATTCTTATTTGACTCCTGTTTTATAGAATTTGTACAGACAATTTTTATTTGGCTCCAGTTTTATAGAATTTGTACAGACAATTTTCATTTGGCTTTTCTTTTATAGAATTTGTACAGACAATTTTTATTTTGCATAAAGATTCGCAGTCTATTTATAATTAGTCGACTTTATGTAATTACTGGATTTTATGCATTTATAATGAAATTGGATAGGTGCTATTTAATAGTAACAAGGTTCAAAGAATTTAAAATTAATAATAATGAAAAGAAAATTCCATTTAGCTGCTGTCTCTTGTAATTGATACGGGAGGTTTTTATTAGTGCATAAATAAACTGCGAATTATGCGAAATGAAAATTGTCTATGTTAATTTCAGGGTACAGGGACTACATGAACATATATTTCTTTTCATAACAGTGTTAACGATTTAGAAATAATCCGTCAGTTCAACTATTCATTCCTATACATAAATTCATAAAATCCACTGTTCGTCGTCAGAATAACATTTAATCTGTCGTCCTAATAATTACAAATAATCTGCAAGATATAGAAAAGTAAACTAATTTTAGAATCACAGAAATGTTTCTAATTTTAGAAGAAACTTGACACCACTGACTAAAGGTCTATACAAAATTTGTCAACTAATTACCATCTACCGAACAAAATACATTCGTAACGAATATTATAGACAACGATGATTGATCTCTTTTAGAGTAGGAGACTATTTCAATCTAAAAAAAGAAAATAAATTGTCACTCCAACCTACAATCCATATGTTCAGCAGACCACTAAATAATCGGAAACACGACTCCTCTCATTTGCTGTTCAATAATCGGAAAAACGGTTGCGATTTGTTCGGTTATAAAGTAAAATGGGGATTTCTAATCTCCGACGCCGAAAGCTACATCGTCACTTCGAAATGCGAAAGGTTCTGAAGCGGCACGACACCGAAATAACTTTTCCACCGGAATGTACGCGAACTGTGGCGACTACATATTCACCTCGAGTTCCGCTATCAGCAGCCTGTACTTCCGCCGCCAGTTGCTTCTATCTATATAACCTTACGGCACACGTTACATAAAATAACAACATACAGATCTTCTGCGAACGTGAACATGAGTCTTGCCAAGAAAAGGAACAGTGAATAAAAATGCACCGAAAATTAACTCGTTCGCTACCTGCATTTATTTCAGCAACTTTTAACCTTTGTAGTTGCGATATTTTATTAAATGCAATGTACATATCTTGTAAAATATGAAAACAAATACTGTCACAGTAAACTTATGAATTCTTTGACTATCATGCCGTGTGCTAATTTTAAATAATGACATGCACAAAATTATTTTAATCTTCTATACACGATATATGTAAAATTCTAATCATCGACATGTGTGACGATAGTAGTAAAAAGGTTGAACATAGAAATTATAATAACATAGATACATTTAATTACTCCTGTACAAAATTGTTTGCTATCAGTAGACCGACAATTTTCAAAATAAAAATTGCATCAATTAATTTATTTCACGGTTCAAATAAAAATGTAGTTTTTCTCTCAATTACTTTAACAAGTCGACGATAATATAAAAATATTTTAAAATTCTTCTAGTACCTTTACAGTTTTGTAAGTCGCCTATTTAGTCCTGTCATGAATGCATTAAATCAAGAAGTTTCTAGAATTCCAATTTACCAAATAATTATTTATATTAAATTATATATTTTATTAAGTGCAATGTGTCTTATAAAATATGAAAACAAATACTGTCACAGTAAACATACAAAGTCTTTGATTATCATGCCATGTGCTAATTTTAAATGACGACATGCACAAAATTATGTTAATCTTCCTTACGCGATATACAAAATTGTAATCATCGACATGTGTGGCGATGGTAACAAACACGTCAAAAAGTTGAACATAGACATGATAATAGCATAGATACATTTAATTACCCCTGCACAAAATTGTTTGCTATCAGTAGATCGACAATTTTCAAAATAAAAATTGCATCAATTAATTTATTTCACGGTTCAAATAAAAATGTAGTTTTTCTCTCAATTACTTTAACAAGTCGACGATAACATAAAAATATTTTTAAATTCTTCTAGTATCTTTACAGTTTTGTAAGTCGCCTACTTAGCCCTGTCATGAATGCATTAAATCAAGAAGTTTCTAGAATTCCAATTTACCAAATAATTATTTATATTGTATTATATATTTTATTAAGTGCAATGTGTCTTGTAAAATATGAAAACAAATACTGTCACAGTGGACTTACAAATTCTTTGACTATCATGCCATGTGGTAATTTTAAATAACGACATGCACAAAATTATGTTAATCTACTCTACGCGATATACAAAATTGTAATCATCGACATGCATGGCGATGGTAACAAACACGTCAAAAAGTTGAACATAGACATGATAATAGCATAGATACATTTAATTACCCCTGCACAAAATTGTTTGCTATCAGTAGATCGACAATTTTCAAAATTAAAATTGCATCAATTAATTTGAACGTGAACATGAGTCTTGCCAAGAAAAGGAACAATGAATAAAAATGCACCGAACATTAACTCGTTCGCTACCTGCATTTGTTTCAGCAACTGTTAACCTTCGTAGTTGCGATATTTTATTAAATGCAATGTATCTTGTAAAATATGAAAACAAATACTGTCACAGTAAACTTACGAATTCTTTGACTATCATGCCATGTGCTAATTTTAAATAACGACATGCGCAAAATTATGTTAATCTGCCTTACGCGATATACAAAATTGTAATCATCGACATGTGTGGCGATGGTAACAAACACGTAAAAAAGTTGAACATAGAAATGATAATAGCATAGATACATTTAATTACTCCTGGACAAAATTGTTTGCTATCAGTAGATTTCATGGTTCAAATAAAAATGTAGTTTTTTTCTCAATTACTTTAACAAGTCGACGATAATATAAAAATATTTTTAAATTCTTTTAATATCTTTACAGTTTCGTAGGTTGCCTACTTAGTCCTGTCGCGAATGCATCAAATCAAAATGTTTTTGGAATTACAATTTACCAAATAATTATTAGAACTGCAAAATGTCTAGTTATAATTTCTATATGTATAATTATTATGTACATTTATAAAATCTATAACCTACTTGGTTCTCTGGTCTCTCGAAGTTAAAATGGAAGATCTAAAATTGATTTTAACTGTTGGAAAACATTTTCCGTCGATATTTGTCTTTTCCATCCATCCTTCATAATTTCTAGGCTAAAGACACTTTCCCACGAGAAAATTCTCGGAAATGAGAATGAAGTTCACGATGTCACGACAGAAGATAAACGTATGTTTAATTATCAGAGTACAAGCAGTCGCCAGGCTTACAATGCATAGAATAAATATTTACTATGGAGAGTCGTAGAATCTGTGAACATGGTGCAACAATATAAGCTAGAATGTTTGTATTTCATTCTCAATTAAGTCATTGATTCAAAGTTGATCGTGAAAGTACACAATCAATTCATAGAAATTGGACATCGCACTATTTTAATTTTTATAATATTAGGTCCTCTAACATAGTATTCCACGATTTCAATAGAGATATTCACAATTTAATTTATGAAGAAAATATACCAAATTAATTAACACTTTCGCGACTAGGATTGCATATGTATAACGATCTTTATTTATAATTCTATAGCATAGCATGTTATTTGAAGAATTTAAAACTTCCTGTCACATCATCTCTTCCTGTGTTTTATATGAGGATACATTATGTTTAATACAATATTATAACTACGAAGGCTATTGTTGACACAACAATTTAGTGACGAAGACAAACTAATCTCCAGATTGTACTAAATATGCAGACACTTAACGAAAGTTACAATTATGTAGAATTTTATAAAAGAGAAATTTAATTATTGAATGTAATTATTCAATTATTGAATTTAATTCCAATCTTTACAAATTGAATCATGGAAATTAAATTTTGCATAGATATAAATCCACATGAAAATTCATATAAAAGTGCTCGATTGCCTATGGATCATCAAGCAAAGTAAAAATTGTTTGCATTAATTTTAAGAATTCAGAATTAAATGAAAATGTATTTCTTCTCTTAATAATTGTTATAAGTTGAAAGTGACATTGCAATATTTTTAAATTATACTGATGTTTTCATTGTTTTGCTTCTCACCATTTTCGTCATAAATGCATAAAGTTCTAATGATTAAGATCCTTGTTATCATATAATAATTCATCATAAACAGAACACTCCGTAAAAAAAGCTAAATAAGCAGTACTAATTTTCAAATAAAATGTTTCAATTAATAAATCGACATACCGACACCTAAAAATAATATTATTATAGTTCTACCAGAATACTACTCAAACAAAACAGGCGAAGCCTTTGTGCCTCTAAAAGAAAAAGCTACGTTAGCACGTCCATTTCTACCAAGAATTCTCGGGCGATATAACCGAACAAGATAATGTTAATAGTTTAGCCCATTAACTCCAAGTAGCCTTGCGCAAATCGTAAACGGTACGGGGGAACGTTCACCAATCGCAGGGACAAGCTTTGTAGACCATGGCAAAGGCGTCACTCAACAATTGACCAAGCATCGGAGGCGTGCACCAAGAAAGTTCCAACTTCAACATTCCTGGTGCAACGCACAAATAACAATTTCCGCCGGTGTGCACCGGGACTGACACAGATATGCAACGGCCGAAGGCCGTCCCGCGTACCTTTCACGCTCCAAAACAATCGGCCGTCCGCGGAAATTCCAGGAAACGAGAGAGGCCGAAGCGTGCTCACCTGGTTGAGGCTCACCTGGTTGATCCTCCTGTTCGATCCCCCGAATCGTTAGATCGTTTCGCCGGCGTCGATGGATCGTCTCATAGTCCCAACCTGGGAGAAGGTCACGCGCGCACCCACCAACTATCGAACCCGAGGTGTACACAACCGTGAGGTCGCGCGAATAATCACTGGAGGACACGATGTGCGATGGAGTGCGAATCGAAATGTGATCGACACGGTTCCTCCCTGTCGGATGATCGAGAGTCACGTTCGGCAGGTCAGCACGTCGCGGTCGTAAGCGCGAAATCCTACTGACGGGACACGAGTCACGCACAGCGACGAATCGCGATTACGAAGGTGCGCGGATAACAGCAATGCACGCGAGGGCGCCTGACCGATCATCGGCCCGTTCCCGGCTGATACGTAAACAAAAGCGTCGGCCGACTTTGCTTCTTGCCCGTGCACTACCTAACGCGGCCTCGAGCGCAGGTTACAAGCGCTCTTCTATGCAGACGAAGCCGTACGAACACATCCGAGTGGCGGAACCGTCGTCGCGCGAGTGCGTTCAACGTTTCTTTCAATCCTCGGAACATACCGCACACGGTCCAGTCAGTCGCCGACCACCAAACTGAATGCACTCGCGGAGAACCTGGTCAACACTCCACGCACCCTAGAAAATGGGTAGATTAGGACTCCAAGTCATTTACTGGGTGTAAAGTTAGCTGCGCTCGTGAAGAACCTGCTCGACGCTCCACCCACCCTAAAATATGGCTAGGTTAGGACTCCAAGTCGTTTACTGGGTGTATAGTTATTATAATTGCACTTGCAAGAAATCAGGGAAAACAGTCCGTATACCCTAAAAAGTGTTTAGGGTCCCAAGTCACTATTGGATGTAAAGTTCACTGAAGTTGAGGAGACACTTGGTCTGATTACAGGCTTACATAGTCTGGAGGCTGACTAGGTCTAGGTTGAGTTCTCAAGGTTTCTGTTAGGCACAATATTAATCGCACTTGTGGAGAACCTGATGGAAGATTCACGTAATTTAGGAATTAATTATGGGGAGGATAAGAGTTCTAAATCATTCACTAGGCACTAAGGTGGTAGTATAGGTGGAAAGACATATTACATGTCCTAGGAACCGACTATGTCCGAATTAGAGTTCTATGTCATTCAGTGGACATAACATTAGCAGCACTCTTGGAGACCCTAGTTAATTCACGTGTCCTAGACTGTGTATAGGTCTGGATTAATATTTCAAGTTATGCACTAGACACAAAATTAATTATAGTCGCGAAGAACCTGACCACTGGTTTACATTCTCTGGAAACTGACCAGTTCTATGTCACGGTCCCAAGTTTTCTACTGGACACGAAATTAATTGCACTCGATAGAAGTCAGTAGGCAGTTCACCTGCACTAG